>JAPDVR010000018.1:26632765-27330265 GCA_026230005.1 Gila orcuttii | reverse complement strand
TGATGGAAGAGGTGTTAGGGTAGCCAGCAGGGGCGCTGCTCACCCTGTGATCTGTGTGGGTCCTAATGCCCCAGTATAGTGATAGGGACACTATAATGTCAAAATCACAATCCTTCGGATGAGATGTTAAACCGAGGCCCTGACTCTTTGGTCATAAAAAAATCCCAGAATGTGCTTCGAAAAAGAGTAAGGGTGTAACCTCGGCATCCTGGACAAATTTTGCCCATTGGCCTCTGTCCATCATCATGGCCTCCTAATCATCCCCATATATAAGGGGATGATTAGGAAGCCATGATGATGGACAGAGGTTTGCTTCATCCCTCTGTCTCCTCTCCACCAATAAGCTGGTATGTGATGGGCATTCTGGTGCACTATGACTGCCATCGCATCATCCAGATGGATGCTGGAGATTCCCCCCGTCCATATGTAAAGCGCTTTGAGTACCCAGAAAAGCGCTATATAAATGTCACAAATTATTATTATTATTATTATGGTTATCTTTATGGCTGTATAAATGCTAGATACGATTGCAAATTAGATCTAGAACGTATTGTAAGTAAAACATAATAAATGAAAAAAATAAAATTAATCATTGTATTCGGATGATGGATATTGTTCTCACAGTAGTTTCATGCTAAAAATATAAACAAGGAAATAAAAAAAGTATTGCATGCCAGGAGATTTTTGTCTGACAAAAATCATGAACAAAAGGACAAGGCAAAAAGGTTAATTAGACTCATGTTCTCACCATGTCACCCATGTGGTTCATGGCCAGGTCATATGAATGCATGCCCATAGAGACCTCCAGGTTATGAAGGGTGATCATTTCAAGGTTTTTCTCCCACAACTCCCTCCTGCCCAGTTCCTCAACCTGCCAATATGAACAAAAGACGATTCAACAATTTAATCCATCAGCAATACATGAAACTATTGATATCACTGGTCAAAACTATTTATAACTATTTATTAACTATTTATATAAGTTTCACATGAATACAAATAAATGATCTATCAAAAAAGCCCATGAAACAAGTTTAACCAGTTGGATGAGTATCAAGGAGGAAGAGTTTGTTTTCCTCACTGAACAAGTGATAAACAAAATATGATTCTAGCAGTGGGTAAAAGATCAGCTGTGGGATCATCAGATAGATGCTTATGAAACTCATGTTCTCACCTCAGTGGAGTAAAACTTGTCATGTGTCTTCTTCCACAACTCCCAGTGCTGGTCTAGATTTGAGTTGAAATGGGCCAGTGCTGCGCTACAACACACGGCAAACAGCAAGCTCCCGAACATCATGGCCTGACAAGAGCAAAAAGTCTGATAAAAGTTACTGACATGCATTAAAACATCAATATTTTATCTGTTAATACTGTATATGTGCCCACATTAACCACAGTATGAAGAGATTATTTCATGAAGGAGACTTCTGAAACAATCTAGTTATTCATTCTTTACTTAGAATTAACCTTGTTCTGTCTCTATTTGCTACATGGTCCTTTTTATTAACAAGAGACGGAATCCATACACATATTAAGGATTATAAGTACATACAGTGCTTAGCATAAGTGAATACACCCATGCTAAAGTTGACTATAAAGAGGAATACAAAATCCTTCACCATACCTAGAGATTGGCATGATTTTATTTCAGTTAGCCTAATAGCTGGTTTGATTTGCATTGAGAGATGATCTTATGGAAAGTACCCCATGCCAATCTCTAGGTATGGTGAAGGGTGTGTGAAGATGTGGGGCTATTTTAATTCCAAAGGCCAAGGGAACTTTATCAGGATGCATAGTATCCTGGATCCATGAAATAACTGGCCTTTAAAAATAAAAATCTGCCAGCCTCTATGGGAATTTAACATACGGGTGTCCCGACTTATCCGTATTATCTGTGTTTTAAGGAAGAACATTTATTTATTTACGATATAAATTATTCATTGACAAAGAAAATTAGTGTCTTTAAAGGTTGGATTTTTTTAATTAAGGCATTAAGATCAATTTCCAAAAGATGATTTTTTATTCCTCTTTTTAGTCAACTTTAGAATGGGTGTATTCACTTATGCTAAGCACTGTATATGTGATGTCATTCAATGGTATCCGTAATTTTGTAGAAATGCGGAGAAATTTAAAATAAAGTGAGGGGGAAAAATAAGTCTCTTTCATGAAATAATATTTTATCTCTTATATGTATATGTATATGTGTGTGTGTGTGTGTGTGTATATATATATATATATATATATATAGATCTTTCTATTCATCAAATAATTCTGAAAAAAAAAACATTCAATATCAATAATAAATATTTCTTGAGCATTTCAGATTTCTGAAGGATCATGTGACACTGAAGACTGGAGTTATGACTGCTAAATTCCCGCTTTGCATCACAGAAATAAATTACATTTTAAAACATATTACAATAGAAAAAAAGTTACATTAAATTGTAATAATATTTCACAATATTACTATTTTTCAGTACTTTTTATCACATATATTCAGTATTGGTGATCATAACAGTTTTCTTTCAAAAACATTAACAAATCTTACCAACCCCAATCTATTGAACAGTAGTATATGTTTATATACATATATACATATATATGTGGAGTGAAACACCGTCATCCTGATTTTTCTACAAAGGAATCAAATCCATACAACGTCATTTTAACTTTCTAAAACCAGTCAATACCTCAAAACTGAAAGAGAAACCTTTCGAGAAAAATATCAGAAAAGGAGATACATGATCCAAAAAATATACATAGGCTACACATTAAAACAATACATGAAAGTGAAAAAGAAATGAAGTCAGATGTGTCTCGTCTCACCTGTACACTCTCGTTAAGCTGCACTTCTTCGTCGTCTGTAGAGGAAGTGATAATGAATTGGAGTTCCTGGTTACTTTGCTTTTATTTTGTTCCATCACGTGCTAATCTCTGCCCATTGTCATATGGCACAGTCTTAATTTTTGCTTAGCCCTGTTGTTACATGACTAAAAAACTATTTAATTAAAAGGAATAAATTATTATTGTTGGATCATAGGCTGGCAGAATTCGCTCTCTCCCCGGAAAACCATCTATAGGCTATATTTGTTGCATCTTGAGATCCACTTATTAATAGTTGAGTTAAGACAAATGAAAAGGTAGTTTGAAAAGAGTTTTTTTTTTAACTAATCTAAAATCTCAACTGATGTCTTGTAAAGTCAAGCTTTTCTTTAAATCATTTGACTTCAGCCATTTAATCATATAAGCAATTTTTATAAATTGATAGATAAATGGTCATGCATTTTTGTTTCTGGATAACATCGGAAATTGCACATCAATTGTTGATATCGCTAGTAAAGCTTATAAAACAATATACATTACATACACGGACAGTTCTTATCCTTTGAGTCTGAACAGCCACAAGCAAATTAAATGTAGGTGAAATACCCCCATCTAGTGGTGAACTCAGTATTAGCATCAACAAATTAAATCAGAACATATTCCAAACAAATACTTTTACAATAAAACAATTGCCCATTTTGATTTCATGGTGACTTTGAGGCATGCTAGAGGGTAAGCTGCACACTTTAATTTATGACTTGGGCGTTTTACACAATTATTAGCATACATCTCTGGATCAAAGTGCGCAACTTACCCACAAGTAAGCTATGTCTCATTAAAGTCACCATGAAATCAAAATGGACAATTTTAGTTTATGCAATATTGCAGTATTTATCAATGATTTATCTGTGCTCATTTTTATTATTCATGTGGATTCATTTGTCGCATTCAGAGTTTGAATCCTTCCATGCCACATGGTTTTCCATTAAATTGTCCTAAATCAGACATTTTTTACAGACAAGTTTATCTTTCTGTGGATTTTCATGAGTATATATAAAAATTTCTTTTAAAAAAAATGCATAATACTTATCTTACTTTCAAATATTTCCATTAAGCTTTGTTTCCACCCCTAACAGCAAATTTCGACACCACTATTTAAGCAATAAAAATGTTCCTGCAAGTAGTAGATTCACCGTTTTGGACTTGAGCACAGGAGTGCAGAATGACACATAACATATACGTTGTCCTACCCACATCACAGCACGGAGTTTCAGAGAAACCCTTTAATACCTCATATGAAACTGTTGTGATGTTCCACTGACCATTTGTAAACCTACTGAAATGAGTGAAAGCAAATTTCCTTTTAAAGCTTCACAAGCCAGAAAACGCATTAAAAATTCTATATTTATTTTAATAAAATATAAAATACATTTGTATATTTAAAAAAAAAAAAAAAAAAAAAAAAAAAACATTTACATCCAAGAATTTAGACAATAAAACAGTAAATCTCTTATTTTGATACATTCGCACATTTCAACAGGGTTTCGTTTACATAACCGGGTAGCAGGCATATGAGGCAATGCCACACATGTTGTTCTGGTTTCTGGCTATACGGATGTAGCCACCATCTCCAAATGAGGTACCCCAACTGTTAAAGCAAAAGAAAACTATCAGCATTTATTCATTTCAATGTTTTGACAGAGACGGTCTGCTTTTACACGACTTAAAAAAATGTCTATTTCTCATGAGTGTGTACATTTCCAGAACCAGATCACAAAACTTCACAATGATTCTTACTGTACCTGTTTTTGACCAGCCAATAGTCCTTCCCAGCAATCGAACCGTATCCCACAGCCAGCACTGCGTGATTTACATTTTTGGTACAGGTTGGGTCATTGTAAACTCCTGTGGACAGATGTGAGATAACGTCACAGCCTTAACAACAAGATTTTGATCTGATTTAAAGGTAAAGAGAAAGAAGTACTTACCACTGCGGTACAGTATAAACTGAGGACGGGTGGCATCAATAGCCACAGAAATAGGTCCAACACTGGCCAAAGCCTCCTTCAAGGCCTCTTCATCTCCCTGACTGACGAAATAGTACTTGGTGCAGTTTGCTGCATGCTGGGATGGATTGTATCTGCACTGTCTTTGCTGTAGGACACATTTTTTTTATTACACTACACATTAGACCTATAATGACAATGGATTACAATATTGCAGATTTTTTTTTAAAACACATGCTCCATCAAACTCTGAGAAATGTAAATCCAGCAATGTAGAGACCGGTTTGTAAATGCACAGATCAGAATCTGCGGTAACAGGCCCTGTCAATTCAAATATGCAACCAAAAATGTGCGCCTAATGTTTCTTCAAGTGTAATTATTAGATGACAATTTAATTATTAGATGTAAATTTTTCTTCTTCACTTTGACCCGCACAAACAACTTACCACTGCTTCATAAGGGTAAATTTTTCTTCTTCACTTTGACCCACACAAACAACTTACCACTGCTTCATAAGGGTAAGATGAATCGGAGTCTATTCCGCCATTATCAATGACGTACTGGAAAGCAGCACTCATAAAACCACCACTGCAGCCCTTGTTGCCATATCTGGAGGAACAGTCCACCAGGTTCTGAGGACTGAGGTCGATCAGCTTCCCTGTGGTCTTCATCAGCTGACCTTCAAGAGCCCCAACAGAGCTAAACGCCCAACAAGAGCCACATGCACCCTGACAGCAGAGAGAAAAGCATGATAAAACAGGAAACACACAAACTTTTGGATTACAAAGGCTTATGAGGCAGCTGAAACTTGGTTCTGACAATGCGGTTTTTAGTTGCTGATTTTAGAATTTCCAACTCATTGTAGGGGAAGTTGCAAAAAACGGGAAATAAATTCCCTCAGACACTGACAGGACAATAAGAAAAATAAAGGAAGTGAAACTTTTTTTTTTTTTTTTTAAGTATGTGACAGTTCTCTGACAGAGAATGGGGCCAATTCGTTTGACATCATGGGAGCAATAGCTAAACCACAATCAATGTCTCAGCCATTTTCTTAGGGTTGTGTACCGAAACCTGGTGCAGATATGGAACGAATCAAAAACTAATATTTGGTGCCACTTAAATGCCTGAGCTGTCGATTGAAATATTTGCCCTCTGGTTCTCTGAAACGGATGTAAGAAGCATCATCATGTGATCCGAGAAGTGGATTAATTGACGTGTTGTAAATCTGACAGATGCAATTCTCTGAACTGTCACTAACATGGCGCCAATCGTGCATAATAGATCAACTAAACATGAATCATGATCATTATAAAGGTTTCTTAAATGACAAAACGCATTCATTCACTTACATGCATTTAAGAATAAAAAATATCAGCCAAGAACTGACTGACATGTAACGCAACCAATCACAGTTCGTTTTATTCCACGTCATGTTTAGTGTGAAAATGTAAAGCCAATGTCCCTACAATAACAGACCGGCATACATCTAATAAATTAATCATTCCAGAACGTCTTGCAAGTTAACTGCAACAATAGAGCCGCGAACTTCACATACTTTTGAAAATCCAGCATTAAGTTGATCCTGATCAGCGCTCATTATCACAGCCGTTGTTCTTCCGCGAGGGGTTTCGGGTCACGGCATTTAAGGTGATGCGTTCTAAAATAATGCTCACCTTGTGCAGGACATGCAAAAAGTCAGGAGGGGTGTCATTTTGCCAGAGAAGGCAAAAAATGTGTTTTCATATTTCTGCAAAAGAATTGTTATAATGTAAAGCTGGTTTGCTGTTATTAGCACTGTAACTGTTATGTAGAGTTATTTAGGGTTAAATTATTGTAGTTGGGTTAGGTGGCTTAGGTTATGTAAATTTGTTGTGTTTTGTATTTAGGCTACTTATATTTATATATTTTAGTACACTTTAAAATTAATATGTTTTTAAAAAAAATTTTTTTCAATAAAAAAGCCGTTCTTTTTTGTCATTCACCATCGTTTTAAGGCTCTTTTATGTTTTTTAAAAGGGCCCCATTATGCATTTTTGAAAATTACCTTTCATAGTGTGTAACAAAGTGAATGAAAACATCCTGCAAAGTTTTAAATCTGAAAGTGCACCGTATATAAAGTTATTGTCTTTCAAAAGTATTTTTCAAACGAGTCATGAGCAGTTTCGTTGTGATGTCAAGACAAAAAATTAGCATATTGCCCACCCAGACACCAGGGAAAACTTGAACCCCCATCAAACCGGCAGCTGATTCCTGTGGATACTGGATAGCATCGTGTCGAGAAGACGGCACTGTGCTCTACAATGTGGTAAAGCCAGTTTTTTTTTCACTGCCCAAGGGTGAGCATGTGAAGAATCGGTGGTTAAAATTCATGTTTACCACGATTCAACAGCAGTATAATCCTAAACTTTTGCGTTGTTCCCTTTATTTTACTTATGACTGCTTCTCAAATATCAGAGTTCAATGCAGGATTCGCAAACCACTTGCTCTTAAAAGATGGTAAAAATGCTTAGTTTTGATTTTTACATTGTGTGGGTCTCCTGGTAACTGGTTAACTCACATTATTACTGCGTTACTGAAATACTTCTGCTAATCAGTTGTGGGCCACCATCACCTAAATCTGTGTCTATTAAATGCATCTACTATTCTCTGTTATTGATACAGTTTCCACACGTTCACCGCAATATATTAGAAAAAAAAACTAGTAAAGAAATTAGTACAAGTAAAATAATCGGTTTGTTGATGGACATGCACTTGTTAATACTGATGGTGAGGAATTACAGTTGCAACATCTCATAATGTACCTCAAACCGAGTAGTGAATCACTGAGAAACGTCCTGCTCAAGTAGTCGTTGCGATGGAGGTTTGGGTTAAATAACTAGTTCTTCCAATGTTTCATCATTGGACTCGCGCTCGGATTGATATGGTAAAAACTACGTCATTGTTCATTACGGTTTATTTACAGTGTAAGGAAGCCTCAGGACAAGCAGAGCTGACGTTATGGCAATTGGCGTTTTTGTTTTCGACACGCACGCTGTAAACCAATCACAACTGACTGAGCCGTCTGGCCAATCAGAGCAGAGTATCTCGCGGAAAGGCGGGATTTAGAGAGATTGACTCATCTGACGAGTCGTTTAAGAATCATTGAAAATGTGGTGATGTGCAAATGTATATTATGAAAAAAATCAAGCAGTTTTTTGACCTTTGATACATGTAAACCTGTTGTAGGAGACTCCAAAATAACTTTAGGAAGCTTTAAAATAGCATAATACACTTTAAAGTATCGGTTCAGGCATTTATAAATTTATATAAATGAATAGCAAAATGAAAGCAAAGCAAATTGAGCAGAGATCATACAAATCAAATATCTAGTACATTAATACCTGCATTTTCACACTGGAGACATATCCCTTCTCTCTCCAGTCAAGAGAGTCTGGGATAGGAGCCCCAGAAGAGCCCACGAATGTTGCGGTTTGCCGCTTAAAGCCAGGAGGGACACGAGTCGTGGCTAATGTTTGGAGGATCTCCTCTGTTGTCTGTGAATCAATATGACACAAAATAGAAATATTTGAACAGGAAGAACTTACACTATAGCTGTACAATCGAGTAAGGAAAACAGAAGAAAAAAAGTTGATCCGTGAACAAATCTTAAATCTCTCATTAGCTTCATGGTAGATAAATAAATCATTATCACATGCCAGGAGATATTTTTTTTTCTCTTGTGAAAACTGGAAGATGGTGCAAGCAGATAAATCACAAATGAGGAAATGAAGACATATGAGTGTTCTCACACTCACACACCATGTCACCCATGTGGTTCATGGCCAGGTCATATGAATGCATGCCCATGGAGACCTCCAGGTTATGAAGGGTGATAATTTCAAGGTTTTTCTCCCACAACTCCCTCCTGCCCAGTTCCTCAACCTGCAACACATATTACAGGGATCACACGTGTGATACGTTTGTGTGAGACTACAGTCACTGCATTTATTAGAGATATCCTTTGTTAATACTTCCATTTTAAAATCATTAATATTTTAATACATTTACATCAATGTATGGATACCATCTCCATCATTTAAAGCTAATCGTGAAATTATTAGTCTCACAAGAACACCCCGGATAACCATTATGAAAAAGAAGCTGTAAGTATTGTAAATGAAAGATCAGCTGTGGGATCATCAGATAGATGCTTATGAAACTCATGTTCTCACCTCAGTGGAGTAAAACTTGTCATGTGTCTTCTTCCACAACTCCCAGTGCTGGTCTAGATTTGAGTTGAAATGGGCCAGTGCTGCGCTACAACACACGGCAAACAGCAAGCTCCCGAACATCATGGCCTGACAAGAGCAAAACGGTCCATGAAAGTTACTGACATGCATTAAAACATCAATATTTTTTTCTGTTAATGTACTATCATTGAATTATGATGACACATGGCCTAAATGTTACATCAACCACAGTCAGAAAGGATCAGTTCAGTGAAGCAGACGTCTGAAAGTCTTCTGTTTGATTTAAATGTTCATATCTAAAAGAAATGCTGTCATCCTGATTTTAGGAAGGAATGAAACAAATTAAGTAGCAAAAGTAGACCAGAAAGAAAATAACTATAAGACCTAAAAAAAAATAAGTAAATTAATGGAATAATAATAATACTAAAAGACGTTATAACCAGTTATATTAGGGAGGCAAAAATGGCAATTTTACAAGTTAACCACATAATCGGAGAAAGAGAACACATGCAACCTACCAGTATGAGGAAGAAACGGAAATTAAACTAAGATGGGGGTTTGAGCGACTTCATTTAACAACATATTTAACTCTAATTTAAGTAGGCTTTTTTTAAGCGTTTTACCTTAAAACGCAGTTACTACCGACTAATAAAACACTGACAACATTTCAAATATTTGAGGAAAAGCGCTCATAAAACCACAGTCACCACCTTAATTAAAACCGAAAGAGAAACATTTTGAGAGAAACCGCCGACAAAGGCGACTTTTATCAAAAAGATACGATGTGAAACAAAGTGAACAAGACATTAACTCAGATGTGTCTCAACTCACCTGTGCACTCTTGTTAAGCTGCACTTCTTGTCGTTTGTAGAGGTGGCGATGAGCGACTGTAATTTCCTGGTTCCTTTGCTTTTATTTTGTTCCATCACGTGCTAATCTATGTTTATTGTCATAATGGCACAGTTGTCTTAACTTACTTTTTGCTTTGCCCTGTTACATGTTAGATGTTACATGTAGAAATAAGATAATTTAATGGGAAAAAACAATTAATAAATAAACATAATCGACTATTAAACGTTGGATTAATACAATGTAGGTTTATAGTTAAAACAACTATTTTATTCCTTTTAAAAAAAAATATATTTATATATTTTTTATTTTTAAATCATTTTTTTAATTAGGCTATTTATTAATCCTTAAGCGAATTATATAAAATATAACATAAACATACTTTTAATAAATATTAAACTAATTATATACAATTAGATATAGATTCATAGTGTTTTATGCTTTAATAGGCTAACCTAAAATGTGTCCGATGTGCTTTGTTTAATTATAGTTTGATAGGGGTTTTCCAACAGCTAACACCTTTTACTCTGAAACTGTTAAGGAAATACCAGCAGTTTACAGCTGAGCTGCTAAGTTAGATATAAACTACGTTGAGTAGAAGATATAACCTACACGTCGACACAATGTTGTCTAGGTAGGCAGCTCATTAGGTTCTAAGAGTTTCCCACGTTTTGAAAACAAGAAGGTTTTTATTATGTTTTCTCATGTCGTGTTTGTGTCGCCATCTAGCGAAATTTGTATTAAACACCGGAAGAAGATAGGTCTACTCGAGTGTCTTCACTTAATGCACAAATAGCTATTTTTGTTTCAGACAATATATAGAACACTTGATAACAACTTGGTAGTTAAGACCTAAAGCCATAATTATCATGTATTACATGATATATGAAATTACACAGGAAACAGGAAGACAGCCAGAGGAAATCATGTGGTTAGAAACACCATCATTTGAGCACACAAGCATGACATAAACACCTGTCTGGCTTGTTTCAGAGAATGTAGGCTTTTAGGTTCTAGAAGAACATGTTTTCTTACCATTGCCCAAATGTTAAAAAGCCACATAACCAGGGTACAGGAACAATGAAACCTATTTTGTTCCTTTCATGATGCATTTGCTGATCAGTGATCACTTACAAAATGAGTCATCATCATGATTCAACAAATATTTGTGCTGAACTGGTGCTGATTTTGAAGGAATAAAAAATAATCACATTTAAAATGATTAAATGTGTGTTGCTACGGGACATCTTCTTTAACATTAATTGAATTTACAACCCAAGCTGAGAGATAATTAGTGTCTGTCTCTCAGAAAAGAGAATTTAGTATATTGTTATATGGTGTTTTCAGAACATTTTTCAACTCATGTCACATTTATCTGTGGTCTGTGGTTATATTTTAGAACAAAAGCTTTATGGAACATTGTGAAATTTTCTTTGAACAATAATTACTGAAGATTTCAGTCATCCAGAAAGTAGGCTAGGCTTAGTTTGCAGAATTGTGGAGTGCATTCACCCTTTTTAAATAAAGTCAAAGTTTAAAGATTTTAAGTTAAAATTACTGAATGTGAACACATAAGGGGAAAGCTGTGTCATTCACCTGATGAGGAAGTGGTTCAGTTATGGTCATGTGATTTCTTACTACAGAATATAATTGTCATCATTTTTGTTTAAACGGCATATAGTTTAGCTCTTAATTCTACTGTTTGTGCTGTCTTTGATTTCTTTTCTTGGTTTCGACTTCCCCAAATAAATTCTCTGATGCTTTCTCTTCCACCTCAGCAAAACTAAAACTAAGTCTTCATAAACACATCTTACGGTTACCATGGTTTATAGAAACGTTCTCAGATTTCAAAATAAAGGGGTTGAATGTTTTATTCTCTGAATCTTAATTTACATAATGTTTCTGTACAGAGGTGTGGTATTGACTTGTACTTATTAAAATGTTAGTAGTGTGACCTTTTTTACATTAGAAAATTATATTTTTAAAGGTAAACAGTAAGATAACTTCACCCAAGAATGATGTACTCAAAATTAACAGTTTTATTTAATATGGTAATAAAAAGCCCTTGGTAATTTATATAATCAAAATATAAAACAGAGATCTCAGATCCCACCAGGGGAGTAAGAAAAAAAAAAACTTAGCAGACTGTATACACAATATCAAAACTTCCCTTTTGAATTTCAAATATTGCACAAAACAGTTTCGACTGCATGGGGTTAAAAACAATCTAAGACACAAGAGAAAAAATACACAATACACTTTAGGTATTAAAATAAATGGCTTCTTTTAGAGAGTGTTTTCCCAATCATTATTATATGTTGGAGCACATTGATAGTGATAATGAGTCCCTTTTGTTATTGGACAGCAGCAGACAAGTTTGGTCCCTTGTGAGCACCAGCTCTCACATGACTGGGTAACTGGCCAGGCTGGCAATACCACATGCATTGTTACGGTTACGAGCCATCAGGACATACCCCTTCTTTCCCCAGTCTTCACCCCAACTTCAGAAGCAGAAAAAAACAGATAGATTAGGAGAAGACACTACTAAATGCACATTTATTTATTTATTTACTTTTAAATTAACTTAAAATTTCCTAATTTTTTTAATTAAATATAATTAAATATAAATTATATATTTACTTTATTTTAAATGGAATAATTGTATTTAAATTATTTATTTATTATTTTAAACAAATCTGCTCTCTTGAAGAACAGATTTTCCTCACCTGTTCTTCACAATCCAGTACTTTTTGCCTTTCGTTGTGATTCCGTAACCAACAGCTAGCACTGCATGGTTGACATCATCCTTGTTGCAGTTGGGATCATAGTACACACCTAGAAATGGGTTTTGGACATAGTAAAGGTCAAGCTTTTAGTCTTATTAGTAACCTTTATTTTAAAGATTTCAGCAAAACAACACAGTTCAGACAATATAGATGTAGATGTTAAGTACCGCTTTTGTAGTACAGGAAGGTGGACTGCATGGCATCTATACCCACTGACACAGGTCCCACCTTTGCCACAGCAGCAGTCAGTGCCCTCTCATTACCCTGAGGAATCTCTTTATACCCTTTACAACTGGCTGCTCTCGCTGAACTGTTGTAGGCACATTGCTGATCCTGCAGGGGGCAGTAGTGAGATGTACAAAATTATGACTGTAAACAGGTAAACCATTGGTTGGCTGTGACCTTAATTCAATAATTTAAATGAATCATTGAATTTTTTTTTATTTAATTTGCTTAGCGACACGAAAAAATGATTAGCCTTCTAAGTCAGTTAGCATGAAGATGTGGTCACATTTACTGTGCAGTCATTAAAATAGGAATAAACATGATTGGAAGTTCCACATGAGGGTGAAAAAGTTCCCAATGCAGATTACGCTCAAGTTGGTTACGTGAATTTGCTGTGCTGACCATCAGAAAGCTGCTTGGTTTAAAAGTGTGTGAACTGTTCACACAGTAAAACTGTATGAACAGTGCTTCATATGTCGCTACATTCTTAAAAGAAAGAGTTCTATTACAGAACCTTAAAGGGAGCTTATAGACACTTCATGGAAGTTTTCAGGGTTTCCCATCTTTGGATCATTTTATGGATTTAGTTGTAATTATTTAATTTCATTTTAATTCTTAATTTTAATAAAAGTTTATGAATTAAAAATCTCATAACCATAAACTGAAATATCCATATCCATTAAACTTGAAATATAAAGAGGGGAAGTTATTTTGATTTTTTTTTTAAATTACGAGAGCACATGGATTTAAAAAAGAATGATGTGCACAGATAAATTATTTATAATAAATACTGCAATATACCATAACATTTTTTTAAATTAGTCAATTTTGATTTCATGGTGTCTTTAAGGCTGATCAATACCGTTCCAACATAGGGGTAGCCCTCCTCTGAATCAATGCCTTGGTTGTCTGCGACGTATTTGAAAGCATTTGTCATGTATCCTCCACCACAGCCATCATTGTCAGTCACACAGTCCACCAGGTTCTGGGGACTGAGGTCTACCAGTTGACCTTTGGTCTTCTTCAGTTGACCTTCCAAGGCCCCAACAGAGCTAAAGGCCCAGCATGAGCCGCACGAACCCTGAGGAGAGCAAGAGAAAAACAGCACTTTACTAAGAAGCAGACTAAACTCTACTGATTTAAAAATATAAGCTTAATCGTTTAAACCACTAGATGGCGACCAAGTACAATGATAACTGTAGTTGGCTTGAAATCTAAACAGATGAAGCCAATGGTTATAATGATGATAACCCTCATTCTGTGGAAAAAAAGTTTGAAAGCTTATATTTTTACAACCAGGAGTTAATGTGAGGATGATGATGATTATAAGGTTAATCATATGAGAGATTATCAGAATGAAGAAATATTACTGGAATATTTTGTAATTTCCTCACTTGGTTCTTGACAGAAGTGACGTATCCCAGTTTACGGTAGTCAATTGATTTGGGCAACTTCTCCATTGTGTCACCAGGCACGAATGTGTTTGTTGAGTCCCGGTACATGGGCATTTGGAGTCCCATCACATTCTCTGCCACTTCTTCTAATGTCTGCAGAAAGATAAGAATTGGACAAAAAGGACATCACTTAATTGCTGACCAATCCTCAAAACGTTAACAAGTTCGATCTAGTGTCAGTAAACAGGCTTTTAAAATACATATTTCATTGATGAAACATTCCTGTTGTCATAATCTTACTTATCTGCAAACAGGTTTAGAAAGTAAGATAACAACACAGCAAAATAATGTTGAATTTTGACACCATAATCTTAAACTGGGCAGTTTCACACACACATATACACACACATGTATATATATATATATATATATATATATATATATATATATATATATATATATGGGTTAAGCGTTTCACGGCAGTCAAATATTAGTATACCGGAATACTTACCATATCTCCAAAATGGTTCATGCCCAGATTATAGGTATGAATCCCGAGTTCATACTCTTTGTTATGGGCCTCAATAAGCAGCATGTTCTTCTCCCATATCGTCCGTCGAATAGACTCTTCATCCTGCCCACCATGAAACACACATGTAAATACTTGACACAAACAATGAGTAATACCGAATAGAAGTATTGCTGTAGAGCATGTAAAAATAAAAACATATCAGAAAGGGACTTAGCCAGTACATTTCAATCAATGTAGTCATAAAAACAAAAACGATACAAACTCACCAACCTAATTCAAGTCCCCCTGTGGTGAAAATCAAGCTTTTAATGTTTATATGACTATGTGGTGTTTATAATATGCTTTAAGACAAATCATGAACAAATGCATAAGTCAAAATAATTGCTGAGTATTTTACTTAAAACTGCATTGAACCAAAGACAATCTCAAAAAAAACAGTTTGAAATCGCTGGTGTTTCTGACTTCACAAACAGCTGGTGTGAGTAGAGGCAGGACTAATTTGCATATTCATAGAACCTTGTATACTAAATGAGGCAAGGGTGTAGAGTTACATTCAAGCTATTTTAAGGCATAAAGAATTTTTTTCAAGGAAACAACATTTAAATATATCATTTTGGTGATCAAAGATGATTTTTAAGGGATACAGTTATTGACAACAGGGGGACTTTAACTATTTTATCACCCAGAGGAAACAGAATTTAACTATTTTGTTAGTCTTTTTAGGATGCTACTCACCAGGCCATTGTACTCCCTCCTATGGGTGATTTTCCAGCTCTCCCATGCTTCATCCAGTGAGAGATTGTCCAGAGTGTGAGCTAGTCCACACCACACCACCAGGAGAATAGGAATTCCACCAAATGTATACATAATGCCCTGAAAAACAGACATACAGCCAGAGATGTAAACCCACTAGGCTATATACTATAACATGCTCGTACAACTTACAGTACGTGCGTGTTAACCGTAAACCACATGCAAAAAGAACCCCCCTCACTGCAACCTATTTAGGTCCGTTTAGAGAAGTAAGAATTGAGTGGTTATATCCGAAGTGAGGAAGAAGAAAATGACTGTCTACATTCAAAAATTGCGTTAAAAGGTTTTCATTTTAAAAGTTTCTTGAACAACAAAAAGAAAGCGGAAGTATAGCAACAAAGCTGCACACAGAACTTCAAGTGTTTTACGAATGTTAAAACACATTAGCAATGTTAACTCTATTTAAGATGATAGAAAAATAAACTAGCCTACAGAGTGACGATGAGGAACGGTTACCTGGATGATTTCTAGAAGTTCAGAACAAAAGATAGATGCTGGTTTAAAACTGGTTAGTCGACGAGACGACGACCTTTTTATATGCTGGAGTTTTGAGGAAGTTACTCTTGTTGCGGGAAAGGGAATAGGTCCCGCTGCATCTGGAATCACTAAAACACCAGCCAAGAGCGATGATGTCAGTGTTCGAGTTACAGTTTTAGGAAAAGTGGGAAGTTGGGAATTGTGGATCCTACCAAGGTCGTGAAAAAGAGATTTCTATATTGATATTGAATTTATTAGAAGGATTAACCCCTTGAGATGTATCATCTCGTTTTCGAGGGGGTCCTTACATGTAACACAATTACAACATAAAATTAAAACATGATTACAATTAACAGTACATCAACAAACAAACAAAACAAAAAATCGCCAAGATACCAGAATAAACAATAATATATAACATAAAATAAATACTGATCAGAAAATACAAATTTTAATCAACAACAACCACAGATATAAATACATATAAACCTAAACAACAGTAAACATAATAACAACACCTGCAACAGTGACAATTTCAATGATAACATGTGCAGTCCACCTTAAGATAAGATAATACAGATTGTTCCGAAATGATGAAGGATCTAATGTCTGCAGGTAAATTATTCCAGTCTATTGGGGCTTTAAACATAAATGCTCTTTTACCAATTTTTATTTAATTTTTTTTTTTCACAAGGAACCAGAAAATAAGTCTGGACAGAATGCCTAACTCGGTGGTTTGAAGAAAAGGATACAAAGTATTGTTGTAGATAACTAGGATAATTAAAATAAATACATTTAAATATACAGTAAATTGAAGCCAATGAATGTGCCTTCTCACACACAAGGATGACCACAGAAGTGCCTCATACATTGTACAGTGACTACGTTTACATGCAGCCAATAACCCGTTCAAAACCGGAATATTAGCAATAACCCGGTCGCGCACGGCCATGTAAACACCGGCAAAACCCCGAATATGCTCATATCCCGGATTTTAAAAACCCGGATATGATACCCGGGGTACCCCTTTTCTAACCCGAATTTTTGGTCATGTAAACGCGTATCGGTATATCCCCATAGTGATTTGTGTTCTGCGCATGCTCTATTCGCAAGGAATCTTGGTCTTTTGAGTAGAGGAACTTCTCGGCGCATACAAAACCCCGCGTGCAGTATACCGGAAGTAAACATGGCGAGACGCAGCACAGCATACTTTTGGAGCGAGGTCAGTACCAGCACCAAAGCGCAAACAAAGGCGATCGCTATCTGCCCCGAACTATTCATTGTCCGCGTGCTGCTGCTGTTGTCGTTGTCTTTGGATACAGGAAGAAGAATCGGAAATGACGCATATTGTGTCTTAAGGTTGTCCGTACGTCCAGACGCTAACCATGCGTCGCCGTTTACATCGGGATATTGCGATTCCATGTACTGGAGTAACTCTCTCTGCTCACGCATGTTAACGGGTTATTCCTAATGTTTCCGAAACCCGAATAGTGACCTTAACCCGACCATAACCCGAAAATTGGCTGCATGTAAACGTGTCAGTGATGTGTGTAAAAAGAACATCCTAAAACAAATCTGAAAATTCTATTATATGTCATATTAAGCGAGGCAAGATCAGATTTTGATGCCATTTGATAAACTACATCACAATAATCAAAAGACGGAAGTATTAATTGAGAAACAAGTTTCTTACGAACACTAGCCTATAAGAAAAAACATTTCGAGATCAATGCAAAATAGTCATTCCAACATTGACTTTATGTAAAACATGATTAATGTGTGGTTTAAAATAAAGTTTAGAGTCAAGCCATACAAATTAAAATTAATTTAACACCACCACCACTAACAACAAGATAATATTTTAGAGATCCCTTAATCATTAACTAAACCTTAGTTCCCAGATAGATAGATCCATAATTTTACACAAATAAGAAGTTTTACATATTGAATTTGGTGCGGCGTTTCCTAAAGTTTTGGGAATTGCTTTTGACGCCAGTTTTTTTCTTTTTGCCATTGATTTTCAATACCATTTATACCTCTGCCGGCCTAGTCATAGGCCTACTAACAAAAGAAACAGTCACATCCAGCTTTTCAGGCTGATGCATTTCTGTTGGGGATCCTGCAAAAGTATTGATGTTGGTGAAGTAGTGCACATTTTCTCATCTTAGTTCATAACCTTCTTATACGTACATCTTCCGTCATCTCACATTTCCAGTCAGGTTGTGTTTTAGCTGGAAGAAGACACATGACTTAAAACTCAACTGATTTGATGGTATCAATAAATAGCACCTCTTTCTGAGCATCATTCTCCTGTGGCCCTGCTAGCTTGTCATGAACACTTCCCCTTGTTAGTCAACAACCTGAGTTCCCTGCACAATGTGTCAGTGTATGAGGTCTACATGAAAATTGTCCCATGATGTACTATTAGGCATGCAGTCAGCACTAAGATATAAATGTATGTCGAGGAAAGTCCCCTTAGTGTTAGTTGCTCATGCTATGTGCAGATTACTCACAAACATACAAGCAAATCCATAAATATCACAGGCCAAAAGGATCATAGCCTGCTGACATGGTGACAAGACTGAGCAGACTAAGAACTATTTCAGCTTTTGTATATGGGGAACAAAAAACATGTGCAAAAAGCATTTATTCAATCCACTTTAAACACTGACTGGATTAGTTAAATTTGTGCAAATGGTTTGTGTATTGCTACTAATTTCAATTCGTTGAGCACAACCCAACTGTAAAGCACAGCATTTCTATGAACTCAACACTTTGTTTTTTGTAGTGTAGTGTAACAAGAGTGTACCTTTTTCTGCATTTAAGCAGAGTAAGATCAATGTACACTAAAAATAAACTTTCAGATACTTTGCATCTTGTTTAATGTCATTTCTTTGGTCAAACACTGTTGACTGTTTATTTGATAGTATTACACATTAACAATACCTGAAAGGAAGGATTGACTTTGTCCCAGATGCATTAAATGATTGAAGCATTTTTCATTAATACACACCTGCTCATTCATGCATTACAAAAATTTTGACTTTTTTTTTTGTGGTTAATCTGATCCTGATTAGAGCCTGTGGTGTGTGCGTGTTTCAGTGTCGTTTTTCTAAAGCATTAAGGATTGAGCCTTATATTTCTTGATGTTTTGTAAGTGCAGATCTTGTCGGTGTAAACGCAATTAAATTGTTGTGAAATTATTTCATGTACAATAAACATTATTATTAATGTATTAATATTGAATTCAAAAGCTCTAGCGTCGCAACTGTTGAGTCATGTTACACAGAAAAAATCCCTCCCTCAGGTAGCTCTTGCCAGCAAACTCAACATCTGTTTCCTATAACTGAACATTCCAGTCTAACCACACAGCTAAAGAAGCCCAGAATGCCTTGCTGTAGTCATATGTCTGTTCCCATGACTATCACGAGACTTTTGATTCAAATTTTTTTTACATATTATTGTTCAGAATGAGAACAACAGAACATGCATCAAACTTCCCTTTTTGTCTATTGTATATGGTTTATACACTACCAGTCAAAAGTTTGCACACAACTAGCTATACCTGTTTTTTTTTACATTTTAGAGAAACAGTAAAGTCCTCAAAATTATGAAATAACAGAAATGCAGGTGACTGAAACATGTTGTCAAAACTATGTATTATTTAAGCTACCTCGAAGAAGTCAACTTTTGTTAAGCTTTACACTCCGGGCTTCTTTCAACCAACCTCATGAGGTGCATTCATTATTTAATATTAAATATATAAATATAATGTAATATATTTTAAATATTATATATTATATTAGTAAAAAAGTGCTGCTGAGGCATTCATAGATACCATTACTGGAGCTTTTGTTTTTCCAGTGCCGCCACCATTGATGCATGTCCACATGCTGGGGATTAGAGTTGAGAGACAGAGGGCCTGGCAAACTTTATTGCAGTCTTTGAAGAGCAAGAGCACATTCACAATTTCAACTGTACCATCTGCCACGTGCACACAGGGATCTGAGGGTTTGTGATGGCAGGATTTGACCAATACAAATCAGTGTGCAGTAACTCTAAGCCAAGGTCAGTACAGCATTTGTGAAGGCAGGTCAGAGAGAGTTGTGTAAATGGATAAACAGAAGAAAAAAAAGAGAGAGAGAGAGAGAGAGAGAGAGAGAGAGAGAGAGAGAGAGAGAGAGAGAGAGATTCTGCTGGGAATGATGTAGTAGATTTTAGAAGGTTGTGCTGGGATAGGAGATAAAAATCATTTTACAATCCTTTTTAAATGTACAATAAACAGCAGTAAGGCTTTTGTTTACAACATGGAAGAAAACAAACCTAAAAGCAAATAATCCCAATTCCTGGCTGAATACCAAGGCAGCGCTTTAGAAGACGTGTTAGAAAGGACAAAACGCTCTGAATGAGAATTCATTAAAGGGCTCCCATGTAGCATTTTCTGCAAGCAAACTGTTCATAGTAAGACAGTGGCAACATCTTTGGTTATAATTTAATATTTCAAATAGATTAATGGATAAGGTTTAAAATATTTTAAAGCTAAATATCTACATAAAAATCTAAAGATAGCTATGGTACACTGTAAAAAAAAACTGTAATGTCTGTTAAAAAAATGGTAATTTTCTGTCAGCAGTTTCCAGAGAATGTCTGTTAAAAACTGAAGAAAAAAAAACCTGAATAAATTCAAAAACTAATATTTATACTGTTAGTAATGTGGGTGCATTATTACTATTAACTTTTAGCATTACTATTAAATTATTATTAAATTAAATATTTTAGCAATTACTATAAAAATTAATGCAAATCTAGTACACTAAATAAAAAATATATAATATTATATTATTTTATATTATATTATATTATCACTAGTTGATAACACTATAGTTAGACAGACAGTAACATGAAAAGACAAAGGGTTTGGTAAAATAGGCCAGTCTTGTTGTGATGGATTACTTTTGAGAAGTTTAAAGAACTTAGAGCTGCTTAATGAGGATAAAGGTGAATGCTTCCTATATTAGAGACTTTTCTGCATTCAGTCCCTTCTTTCATTTGAAATGTTTTCCCTCTAGTGGCCAGATTTAATTAAAATCGTACAGGCAATGTGGAGAGTGTCACTGTTCTCCCAAACCACTATCTGCTACTACAGTGCAGATATCTCTGTTTCTATTTTACTTGCGCTATCTATGGGTTGTAATAGAAGTAAATGACCATGTGAAAACCTGTTGCCATTTAGGAACATCCTTATTATTATTGTGAACAAATGGCAATAGCATGACCTGCATGATTCATTGTTTTTTAGACTAAATATCACACCCCTATTATTAATTTGTACACTGGTGCCAAAATTAACATTTATGGTTCATTGGGTGTACAATCCTTGTCATCCTCACTCACAAATTAGAATAAAATAAAGGATGACATGTCCTTACATTAATGGTGCTGGTTAATGTTGTGTGATGTCCAAAGGCACTGAAGTTATTTAAGAATAAATGCATTCTGAATGTTTGCGATTATGTGGCTTCTCAGGGTTTTTTCATCATGAAGGGTAAACTCTATCACAGTCTGATTAACCACAGAGATGTTTTAAGGAAAGTTATTTAACATTGTTGTCTCTCCACAGATGGTCAACTCAATTATAAATGAAGGTAAATGGCTGTTCTGAAAAATAATTTATTAAAAGCTATTTTAGTCCCTGGGAGATCTGACCCTGGTTAGAGTGTCTTGTTTGCAGGCCTGCAAACATCTGACTTAAAGCCTCATGAAAACAAATAGTATGATTTATCATTATCTTATCTGCACTGTACTTAGCAAACACCATAGAAAATATAGTTATTTTAACCAAAAGTATTAAAAAAATAAAGAAAAACCTTACCTATATACAGTTTAAAATATATATTATATTTTAAAAGACAAAAACTATGATTTATCTAATATACTGAGAGAATGTACAAAATACAGCAGGCTATTTAACAGAGCAATAGGCCTACTTTTACAGCGCAACATTTTAATATATAAGAGTAATAATTAATAGCAATAAATACTGTGGCCTTTTTAAATAAGTAGGCTATATGCTACAAGTAGCCAAGTGATTACATATTCACCTGGAAATGGGCATGCCCAGAATTCCCTGTGCAACCACTGTAAAAATGTTGGTCATCCATTTTTAGACAATTTATGTGCCCTGTTGCCTTTTAGTTGATGTAGCATTTTATGGCTAAATCTGAGTCATTCCATAACTCTTGTAATATTGTCACATTTTTACAGTTAAGTTCTGTCAACCACGGATGGCCGCTTTTTACCTTAATTTTTTTTTTTTTTTTTTTTTTTTTTTTTTTTATTATTAAAGTAGACTAATTTCAGTTTTGGATTTTGTTCTCTTTTCTACAAAATACCAAGCAATTAAAACCAGTTTACCACAAAAAGTCACACTGTGAGCCATTTGTATCGTATAGCTACATTGACTAAAGTAAACATGTGTCCCATGAGATGTTTTCAACCATCTACAAGCCACGAGTATCACTCAGGCAACCATCTGCTGCTTTACCTAAATCCGGAGATTTGGCCAAGCCTCACAAATATCTGTCATTCCCTCAGAGTGCCCTCACGAGTGTTATCCTTCATCAGCTCTGCTGAATAGACCAGTAAACACCGATCTGCTCTCTAAACCGCTGGGGTTTGGATGTTCACTCGTATTGAAACGGGCAGGTGGGAGTTGGAAGTTAGAGGAGCGAGTGCAGAGGAGCGTCAGTACGGAGAACAGCCAAACTAAATTAAGGTTACAATTATCCTACTAGACCCCGGGGGGATGTGTCGTAGACAAGAGGAATTAATGAAGAAACAAAGCGATTAAAAATATTCGGGTCTTGTCTCAAGACGGGCTCGTCGTCTTTCTGAGCACGATGTTAGAGGACATTGTGCAGAAGTGAGGAACTGCGAACCGAGATGGGCAAAGACTTGGAGAGCTATGAAATCGCTGCCATGCAGACAATGTGAGGGAAGCGGGTGAGTTCCGCTTTGTGTTTTGTTCTGATAGTTTACTTAGGTTATATTCTAAGCAATGTTTGTTTGGTGTTCTTCAAGGTTATGACTAATTTTGAAGTTACTCATTTCGTCACATTCAGACTTCTTAGTCATGGACGTCAAAACATAGCCTATTGTCTATTACATTATTTTAGCTGAACAACAGACATTAAAGTTAAACGACTCTTGTAGACTATGGTAATCACAATTTCATTTGTGATTTCATTCTAACACGACATGGTCAATTTGATGTAGGCTATTCTTGCATAGGCTGTTTACGTTTCTTTAAAAAACAAAAAAATATGACTCAAAATAAATTTCTTAAAATATCAGGTAGTGTGTAAAGCTGGAATAGTAAATTGAGTAGAGATGGATTGATGATTGATGCATAGACTCAATGACTATATAGATAGACAGTGACGATTACATAAATAGATTAACCAATCAGACTTAATGACATAGATAGATAGATAGATAGATAGATAGAATATTGATTTATTGATTGATTGATTGATTGACCAATTAGATTAAATTACTCTAGATAGATAGATACAATAGATAGATGATTGATTGATTGATTGATTGACCAATTAGATTCAATGACTCTAGATAGATAGATAGATAGATAGATGATTGATTGACTGACCAATTAGAGTCAATGAATCTAGAAATATATATATAGATAGACAGATAGATAGACCAATTAGCTCAAATGACACAGATATAGATAGATAGATAGATAGATAGATAGATAGATAGATAGAAAGATAGATTGACCAATTAGACTCAATGACACAGATAGATAGATAGATGATTGTTTGACTGACCAATGAGATTCAATGACAATAGATATATATATATAATAGATAGATAGATGGATAGATATATGATTGATTGATTGATTGATTGACTGACTGACCAATTAGATTCAATGACTCTAGATAGATAGATAGATAGATAGATAGATAGATAGATAGATAGATAGATAGATAGATAGATAGATAGATAGGTAGATAATTGTTTGACTGACCAATTAGATTCAATGACAATAGATAGATAGATAGATATAGATAGATAGATAATTGTTTGACTGACCAATTAGATTCAATGACAATAGATAGATAGATAGATAGATAATTGATTGACTGACCAATTCAATTCAATGACTCTAGATAGATAGATAGATAGAAAGATTGACCAATTAGACTCAATGACACAGATAGATAGATAGATAGATAGATAGATAGATAGATAGATATATTGGCCAATTAAACTCAATGACAGATATATATATATATATACACACACACACACATATATATATATATATATATCATATATATATATATATATATATATATATATATATATATATATATATATATATACATATATATATAGATAGATAGATATAGATGATTGTTTGACTGACCAATTAGATTCAATGACAATAGATAGATAGATAGATAGATAGATAGATAGATAGATAGATAGATAGATAGATAGATAGATTGATAGATTGACAGATAGATTTGTTTCTTAGTTTGTTTAAGCCCAATTGACAGGGCTTAAATCATATCATATTCCAAATCATTCCATACCAAATCATATTCTTTAGTTTTGGGAGGCAAACATACAACTACAAATAGCAGTCAGGGGCACCAGTGGTCAGCTGCCATTGTGTTCAGCATTCACAGTCTCGGGCCGCACGGTCACTGAGGTTTCGGAGGCCCCTGGCAGTCATGGCTGTCTTAATTAGAACTAATCAATCTGAGCAAGATTTAAGTCTAATGAGATTTCAATCAGCATCCCGCATGATGTGCAGCACTGCAAATTCCTGTCGCACACTCGTGAGCCAGCGCTAAAGGAGCACAAGCTTTGGGGCCGGTCCAGACGAGCACTTTAATCAGAAGAGTTGTAATGCACAGCAGGGCCTGATTTATCACCAGTTGATGGGGCGATGCGGTAAAAGCACTTATTTGATCACTGGTTTGTTTTGCTTGGTCACTTGACATTCTCATCATGCCCTCATATGTATCGGCATGTGATTTATGAGGTCCGCCACTATGAAGTCATTTTGGAGCGGAGTTTAATATCACTAAACAGGTGCAGATGCCCTGTTTTGATCAGTTTTGTCTTTTTAATAATGCACAGCAGTTACCTTTGAACTAAATTTGAGATTTGTGGCCCTGATAAGTCCGCTTCACATTGTGAGCATCATCCTGGTTCTTTGTGTAATCCTGCTGCCCTAAAACGGACCTATTTAGGACCGCTTAGACAGTGAACTATCCAGGCCACCATATGACCCTGCTAATGGGTGTCCTGTATTACAGCACACAGCCAGATGAAGAGATCTCACTGGTGAAATTTCCCTGCAGACCAGACCTATCTTTTAACTAAGCAATAGACGTGCTGTTTCGTTTTTTGTTTTTTTGTAAAGAATGTTTCATTTAAGAGCTGGATCTGTGACCCTGGATGGTAGGCAATCTGTCAGCACTACTGGGTTACAATGCCAATTGATGGATTACAATCTATGGACGTCTAATATATACATGGGCGAAGCAGATTCTGTGCTTTTCACAGATGACATATGAGCTTAAACCACGTCCATATGTGTGAACTCTCCACAATCACACAAAAAATCAATGGACTCAGACTTGATTTATACTCGCTGCTTCAAGACACGTTGCATCAGTGGAATGAAATCTGAATCCGGGCCTTCACAAACAAATTATCTCCATCCCACCAGCATGTCTGTCTACTGAATTTCAGATGCTTTTGGCGCTGCATATTTCACAGGTTTATATATACAGTATAAATGCATATGTTTGTAATCTATTGTCTATTAAAAACTTGCTTAAAATTAACAATTAACATTGCAATGCACATATGCAGTGACCTAGTTACATTAATGCATTCAGTTTAGCCTGAGGTGACCTCGTTTGTGTGTCCTTGAAAAGTTACTGTTAAAGTCATTTTAAAACACTCATGCACATGCAGTATGTGTGTTGCCTTCTGGCAGGCAGTAACATGCGAGATGATGATCTCATGTTCATTTTTTTCATAGATACATTTCTTTTGCATCACATTTGATTGTCTTTGGGTTACACAATGTACACGCACTGACTGAAGTGACCAGCACAGAGCTGAATTATCATAATCTGTCCTTCAGACTGTTGTGATCTCAGCGTGACCTCTTTCAGCTGCTCCACATAATCATGAAAAACAGTGAAAGCATGAACATTCATATTTGTTTGACCAAGTGAAATATATACACAGCATATTAGATACTGTTTTCTGTGCTAATTACCTATAGCAATTATTTGTCTATAATTGAGTGATTTTTTAAATAGTTTTATTTCGGATTTCTGGCACAAAACTAAATTATTTTATTACAATAACAAGACATGCATAAAATACACAATAACAATACAAATAATAATTTAAAGGGATGCACTGAGATAATAATTTTCATGTTATGGCTGATAAAAGATAAAAAGATTTAAAAAACTAACTTAAAAACACAATTTGATATTTAATACTTTTTTGTCTAAATAAATAAATAAACCTCAGAACTAAAATCAATCATTTTAAATGCTACTAGTGAATTTAGCCATCACAAAATTATAATGTACAGTGTATGAAAATCTGATATTTTAAAATTTTCTTTTCACTTTTTTTTAAACAGTGTTATTAAAAGTTTTTAAATTTGAACTTTAAGCGAGCATTAGATGATGGCAAAGGCAATCTAAATGTAAAAATAGGGGAAATGAGCAGGCATATTATCTATAAAAAAAACGAAGTCGTTAACCATAATTGAATCAATAGTTAATAATTAAATTAGTAGTGTGCATGGTGGTTTGCTGTTCCCAGGGAAACTATAATCTGATAAGGTGTTAATGCCATTGTACACAAAAACAAGACATTGGCAAACAACCACCACTAAAGCAACAAAATCAGTCACACTTCAACAGAGGCTGAGACTATAAATGCTTGTTTTATATGCTACACATGCAAACACACAACGGATATGTTTTTTAAACTCTGTCCTTATGGCTTTCAGCAAAGGTGCATTACAGAAGGATGAGCAGAAGTGTCTTGTAAATTCACTGTGGGCTTGAAATGCAAACACTTTGAGGAAGCATCTGTGGTTTGTGCATCCAAGTGTGAACCTCACCTTCTCTGTAATATTTATTTTTCCATTCCCCGGGCAAGCTCGAAAGGGAACAAATACTCCATGTCCTGAAGATCTGTCATCATATCCCATTGCTAAACAACACCTGTTTCTGAAAGCTTTGAATACTTGCGTTCATTCCCATGGCTTTATTCTGTGGCGGGGTGGAAGGCCAGGGGCCATAAACAGCCTCTCTCTCACTTTGTTGCAATTGTTGCTGTGAAGAGTTGATGTGAGGAATTCTAATTGGAGATTAGAGAGTGGCTCTGAGTTGTTTTCCCCCGGCTGGGACGAGAATAGCACGGGCTCCAAGAGGCAGGTGAACCACATTCCCTGGCTGCACTCAGGTTAGAGGTCATGCTAAACATGCAGGTTGGAGACCTCTGATATTGTCACTGAAGAGGTCCTGAAATTTTAGACATCGTTTTAAGGTAAAATAAAGGGTAAAAATAAAATATCTTGTGGTTTTGGCTGACATTTTGTGAATATCCTGTAATGTTGAAAGTTAATTTTCATTTCAAAATGCCTGAATTCCCTCATCCTTTTGCTCTGCGCATCCCTCCCTTGACCTCTCACAGTAAAATACACAGTTAAAGCTCAATAATACTTCGTTTCTTACTGTTATAAGCCCTTCTGCATGCCTAGAGCCAGTGAAGTGCAAATTGGAGTCTGTCTGCAGAGGCTTTAAGTGTTGTGTTTACTAATCGAGTCAGGGGAACAGCTACAGCAGCAGTGGAAAGCTTTTGCCCCCCTTTTATAGTAACTGGCAGACGTCCATGTCAGTTATTGTAACCTCATGAAGCCTGTCTGACCCTGATGAGTTTTGATTGTTGATGTGATTGTATGAAAGTCAGGCCTAAAATGAGAAAAACAACACATTATTTGGGTGTGTTCAGCTTAGTGAGGGCTGGCTAACTGTGATGACATTGCATCAGATCGACAAGGGCACTCGATGTTTGGCCGAGTGTTGATTGTTAGATAAGAGCATTGCCAGCTGGAATGTAGATGGCCCTGTATGTGATTATCCAAAAGTTTTACTATGAGGCATCTTATTGGGTTTGGGCCACAAATTTGGCAGTTTTAATTTTAACAATGTTAATGAAAAAAATATAAACATATTTTGTGTGCATGGTCTAAAATAAATAAGAATATAAAATATTTCAATTTTATATAAATGTATATTAATGTATTTTATATATTAATATACAGTAAGAATAAAGCAAAATATAAACACACTATATATATATATATATATATATATATATATATATATATATATATATATATATATATATGTATATTTTACATTTTTATTTATTTTAAACCACAAATACAGTAGAAATAAAGGGATAGGAAAACAGTTTTACTATGAGGCATCTTGGGTTTGGGCCACAAATTTGGCATTTAATTTGATAATGTTAATGAAATCAAAAAGTAATATATATATATATATATATATATATATATATATATATATATATATATATATATATATATATATATATATATATATATAAAATATTAATAAAATATAAACAATTTATTTTAACCATAAATGCTATATATAGAGATTTTGTACAGAACAAGAAAAAATATTTTTATTTGAAAGCAATCTCAAAGCCAGCTGTCGAGATGTTTCAGCATTAAAATCATAAGATCAAAATCACTTATGCTAAGTTTTCTTGCTCTTATTAATAGCAATCAAGATGAGCTTAGGTGACAGTGTGAAAATGCCATATAGGCAAGCAGCAAGACACAGAGCAAAAATTTTGTCACCTCCATGTTCAGATCTCGTACACCTGCTGCACTGTGTCTTTCACAAGATGACAGAGAGGGATTCACACCCTTAATTTGTGTAAGCCAGGCTCTCTGCTGTGTGGAAAACCAATATGGTATCAAAACAGCCAAGCCAATAGTGATTCGATCTCTCTCCCTCCTTTGGCTAGATACGGCATTAT
This sequence comes from Gila orcuttii, assembly GCA_026230005.1. Classification (NCBI taxonomy): domain Eukaryota; kingdom Metazoa; phylum Chordata; class Actinopteri; order Cypriniformes; family Leuciscidae; genus Gila; species Gila orcuttii. The sequence goes on along the minus strand of JAPDVR010000018.1, from coordinate 27,300,979 downwards.
GAGTCAGTTTAGTTGGCCAGTATAAGGCCTTTGTGTGGAGACTGGGGACGACACTAAACCGGAGTACTCAGGGAAACAAGTCAACCTCATTTTAAGTGGTTTTTAGCAGGAACAGGTTCAAAATAGAAGCTTTGTGTGTAAACAGGAAAACAAGAGAATCCCAGACCCATGCGAATAGGCTATATTAAGCAAGCAAGCAGTGGGAGAGGTGTAATGCAAGGCTGGTAGGACTTTGTCACGACAAGGTAGGAGTTTGTACCCATTTCATTCAGTTCATTCGTATGTAACTGTACCAGAAATTTGTACAAATACTGTGTAGAACTATGATATATTAATCATTTTAATTAATTATTTAGATATTTAACGTTCAGTGAACAAACAAATCCAAATAGGCTAAATTACTGAGGATAATTACACTTTTGAATTCAGTGCATGTTGAATTCATATATTATTGTGCAGTCCAGTGTTTTTCTCTGGGCTCTGATGTGGTTTGGCTCAGCTCTGTCCATTAAACTGAAGCAGAGTCAACGTCTGTCCATGCTGAGTGGGTAATTCCTAATTTGTGTCTAGGTCTCTGCACCTGCACCCTGTGACATGAGGTTAAGCTGGACTATAGTGAAAGTGCCCTGCACACACCTGTCCTCTCACATCAGACCCTCTAGAGATGTAAATGCAGAGGGCTGGAGCGAAATAAGCATGTTACCGTGCAGCTGTCACCTGTCTCGTCATTTTGATTTACTGTCTGGGTTACAGTACCCGTTTAGTTCTGTTTAATTTCGTATTCAGTCAGTTATTTGTTCTCGTTTTGCCAGTGTTCTGTGTTAAGCCACACCGAATCGTTACATTTACCTAATGAGTGTGCATTTAAATGACACGCATACATTTTGCTGTCTCGTACCCAAACATGTCTAGAATGTTCCACTGTTGCTCTTCTTTAGAAATGGATGAAAAGCTGTTCTACAACTTCAGTTGTGTCTGGATCAGTCGGTCTGTCTAAAAGCAGAGGATTAAAGAGATTGTTAACACAAATCATCATAAATCAGTCTCAATAATTTTTGCTGTTTTTTCTCTTCTCTCTGCTTTAGGCTTTTGGAAGTGTGACATAATGTCTAAATATGTGACTAAATGCATCTCCAACGAACACTGAGCCCGACATAGATACCATCCTGAATATATCTGGTTATGAGAACTGGCACTACAAAAGTCCCTTGGTAAGTATAACTAGACAAATAAAAAATATGAGTTATGGGTAAAGCAACAACGTTTGTCTTCTAATTCAATAATTTTACATCTATACGTAGCTCTTGAAAATGCTTATTTTAGATGCAGAATAATACTTAGTAGTACTTACAATAGTACTGTTGCATTGTGATTGATCAAGATGCATTTGGGTCAATAACAAAACAATAATTTTCATTTTTTTTTTTATATCTATTAATTTATTAAAAAAACATTATTAAAATAAAAACTAAAAATAAAATAAAAAATAAACATTATGCAAATATATCTCATACATACAATTACTTCTCTTCTGTGATGGGCATATTTTTAATTTCCGAATTAAAATTAACACTGATATGTTGGGGAGAGATAAAGTCAGATATGTCAGGGTAATAAAACTTGATAACTCGTCGGTGAAGAGAACATGCAACATGCCGCGTTGCAACAAACTGGACTACCTCAGACTTCGACTGACTACCCAGTCTGAAACAAGGAACTGCTGTGTGCTTATCTTCACGGAAAATTGGCTGCACAACAACGTCCCCGACACAGCTATCCAGCTACAGGGGCGAACATCGTTCCATGCGTGCAGGAAAACTGGGACCTCCAGTAAGACCAGCGGTGGCGGACTCTGTGTTTATATCAACAACGACTGGTGTGTTAATGCCTCTGTAGTCGCTACCCTCTACTCACCACAGTTATGTTTTTTTATGTTTATGTTTTTTTATGTTTCACAGTTGAGTTTTTAGTGGTGAATAGCCAGCTGTTTTATTTACCTAGGGAATTCACTGCTATTACAGTAGTGGAGGTGTATATCCCTCCCAGTGCTAATGCTAACGAGGCGCTGCGTGAGCTATACGACACCATCAGTGAGCAACAAATGGCCCACCCTGATGGCTTTTTCATTGTTGCCGGGGATTTCAATCATGCTGGTATTATGCTACACCAACATCCGCGACTCATACAAAGCCACCCCCCGCCCCCACCTAGGATACTCAGACCACCTCTGTGTACTGCTTTTCCCAGCGTACAGGCCACTGCTGAAACGCTCCAGGCCAGTACAAAGGACCATCAGAGTCTGGCCGGAAAGAGCCACTGAAGCCCTGCAGGACTGCTTTGAGTGCACAGACTGGAACGTGTTTAAGGAAGTAGCCACCTACGACCAGCAAACATGCTTGAAAGAATACACAGACTGTGTGACTGGGTACATTGAGAAGTGCATTGAGGGTGCCACTGTTGAAAAGACTATAACCACACGCGCCAATCAGAAGCCGTGGAGATGCTGCCTTCAGATCAGGAGATGGAGGGCTCCTCAAATCAGCAAGGGCTTAGCTCTCCAAGGCCATCAGGAAAGCGAAATGAATGTATGCACAGAAGATACACAACCACTTCTGTGATGTCAAGGACCGCAGACGCATGTGGCAGGGCATCCAAGCCCTAACAGACTACAAAGTTACAACACAGGCCAACAACAATGATGCCCACCTTCCTGACATGCTAAATAACTTCTACGCACTGTTTGAAGCCCTGAACAACATGCAGGCATACAAGTCCACACCTACCCCTGAAGAGCAAGCGCTTCGTCTGGACCCTGCTGACGTGAGGAGGACACTATCCAGAGTCGACCCATGCAAAGCTGCAGGTCCGGACAACGTACCAGGGAGAGTGCTCAGGGACTGTGCTGACCAGCTAGCAGGTGTCCTTTACAGACATCTATAACATCTCCCTGAGCCAGTCTGTGGTCCCTGCGAGCTTCAAAAAGATCACCAGCATTCCTGTGCTGAAGAAGTCAGCAGTGACATGTCTCAATTGACTACCGCCATGTAGCACTGACTCCCATTACGATGAAATGCTTTGAGCGCCTGGTCAAGAGACATATTCACTCCTCCCTCCCCACCTGGACCCCCTGCCGTTTGCCTACCGCCCCAACCGCTCTACTGACGACGCCATCTCCTACACCCTGCACTCCGCTTCATCACATCTGGACACTAAGGACGCATACGTCAGAATGCTGTTCATCGTTTTAGCTCAGCATTCAATACTATCACCCCGCCTCAGCACCCCAACCTGCAATTGGATTCTGGACTTCCTGACAGAGAGACAGTCAGTGCGCATTGGCAGCAGAACTTCAGGTTCCCATCACACTGAGAACAGGATCCCCCCAAGGCTGCGTGCTCAGCCCACTGCTGTTCACGCTGCTCACCCACGACTGCACTACCAAGTCTGAATCCAACCTTATCATCAAGTTTCCAGATGACACAACTGTAGTGGGCCTCATCAGCGGCAACAACGAGGGATGCAGAGAGGTGGTGGAACAACTGTTAAGCTGGTGCCACAACAATAACTTATCTCTTAATGTAGATAAAACAAAGGAGATGGTTGTTGACTTCTGCAGAAGGCCACAGCTGTATCACTGTGTGGTTTGGGAATTGCAAAGTATTCGAACGCAAGTCCCTGCAGCACATAGTGAGGACAGCTGAAAAGATCATAGGGGTCTCCCTCCCACCCATCCAAGACATCTTCCGGACACGCTGTATGCGCAGAGCCTCTGCCATTGTAAAGGACCCCTCACACAGTGTGTTTGTCCCTCTACCATCATGCAGGAGGTTATGCAGCATCAGGACCCGCACTGCAAGGTTCTGTAATAGCTTTTTCCCCCAAGCTGTTGTATTCCCCTGAATACACTGGTGCCACCCAACATTTCATCCCCATAATTCGTCTGCCCCCCAATGACAAAGGACTCAAGAACACACAAATGACTGTATACTGTTACTTTAAATGGACAATGGGCATTAAAATGCACAACCATGCACCGATACTTTATTGGCTTCTGCTCTGGTCAAATTGCACTACTTACTGTCTATTGCACTTTTCTTTCTTTTTTTCTGTCTACTGGCGATTTGCATTATTTTACTGTTTACTGTGTATTGTTTACTGTTGCTACGTATTGTATTGTGTGTATCACGTGAATGGTTGAGGGCTGTGTTGCACTGTCTATTGTAGGATGTTGTGATCTGTTGTTGTTTATTCTTGCATTGGTTATGCACCTCGGTCTGTACGAAACTAAATTTAGTTCAGCTGTATACATGTACACGGAAGAATGACAATAAAGCTTGACGTGACTTGACTTGACTTGATGAAAATAATGTCATAATGAAAAAAAGCCTAATTAAAAGAATGAAATTCTTGAAAAGAAAACTTTGCGTATAGTTTGTAAAAATCTTGCTATTCATTCTTAGAAAAAAATATTTGAACAAAACTGATTCAATACTTATTAACAGTTAAGAAGATAGTTTTTAACTTTGATTAATATATTTAAAAACATTTTTAAAAATAGCAAATTAAATCAATGATTACAATTTTTTTTCAATTTAATTACTTGTGTGACTATCAAGTATTCCTTTCCTAAACTTCTTCAAAGTGATTCAAAATGTTTTTCAAAATCCCATGAAACTTATCTCATGAAAATCCCATGAAACAGATTACATTTCTAAGAACGTGACATTATGATTTTAAAAAGATTTTTCCTTATTGGGGACACACTTATATGTAATTTTCTTTTTTGCAGGAAGGAGGTAAGATGTTCATGGACCTGTGTGGCCAGAGGGGCGCATGGACAGTCCTACTGTTGTGGTGCCTAAACCTATCAGCTGCTGACCTCACCTGCCCACAGAAATGCACTTGTTACCGTGACACGTTGGAGGTTAACTGCTCCTCAAGACACCTGACAGGTGTGCCTGAGGGGTTAACCAGCAATGCCAAACGCTTAGACCTTTCAAGAAACCAACTGAAAACGCTGGCTAGGCGTCAGTTCTCCGGCCTGTCAAAGCTTGAGGACCTGGACCTGAGTGAGAACATCATCTCCATGATTGAGGTGGAAACATTTCAGGGGCTGAAGAACCTGCGATACTTGAGGATAAAGAACAACCGCCTGAAGATCCTCCCGGTCGGAGTCTTCTCCGGCCTCTCCAACCTTCAACATCTGGACATCAGTGAGAATGAGATTCTGGTTTTCCTGGATTACACATTCCGGGACATGACTAACTTACAGCAGCTCGATGCAGGAGAAAACGACCTGGTGTTTATCTCACAACGGGCTTTTGTTGGGTTGCAGACGCTGAAGGAGCTGAACGTGGACCGCAGCAATCTGACCTCCATCCCCACTGAGGCTCTGTCGCAACTTCAGAGCTTGACCAAGCTGCGCCTGCGCAAGCTGACCATAAGCGTGTTGCCCAACAATGCCTTTCGCCGACTGCACCAGCTGCGCACGTTGCAGATCCTCCACTGGCCTTCTCTCGAGACGTTAAATATCAACAGCCTGGTTGGTCTCAACCTTACCACTTTAGTTTTAAGCAACTGTAACCTTAGCTCTGTACCTTACGCTCCACTGCGCCATCTTGCTTACCTGCGGTACCTTGACTTGTCCTACAACCCCATCACCTCCATACAAGGCAACTTGCTGGGGGAGCTTCTGCGGCTGCAAGAGTTGCACCTGGTAGGTGGGAGTCTGTTACGTATTGAGCCAGCTGCCTTCAGGGGTCTGGTCCACTTTCGTCTGCTCAATGTGTCCTCGAATCGTCTGACGACATTGGAAGAAAGTGTCTTCCATTCGGTAGGGAACTTGCAGACACTGCGGCTGGACAGAAACCCGTTGGCTTGTGACTGCAGGCTACTCTGGGTTGTGCGACGACGTCGGAGACTGGATTTCGATGGCCGCCAACCCACCTGTTCGGCTCAGAATCAGCACAAGAAGGCATTTCGTGACTTTTCGGAGGCTGATCTTCCGGTTATATTTACGTGCAGACGAGCGCAGATTGTGAACCGCCAGCTGCAGGATGCGAGTGTGGTGGAAGGCATGAGCATACGGTTTGACTGCAGAGCCGAGGGCTATCCGTCGCCTTCTATTACCTGGCTGTCAGCCCAGCAGACTGCACTTAGCTCTGTCGGGAGAGTACGAGTGCTTGCTAATGGGAGTTTAGAAGTGCGTTATGCCCAAGTACAAGACAGTGGAACGTATTTGTGCACTGCAGCTAATGCAGCGGGGAACGACAGCATCTCAGTGAGTCTGCAAGTGGAGGGGCTCCCACAAAACCGCACCGCATGGTATTTCTCAGACGAGGGATGGATGGAAACTTCATTGCCTCCTTCTACCAACTCCTCCACACGGGTGTCAAGTCCTTACCCGTTTGATGCTAAAACCCTCATCATTGCTACCACCATGGGATTTCTCTCTTTCCTCAGCTCTGTGGCGATCTGTTTCGTGTTTATGTTCTTCTGGAGTCAGAGCAAAGGACAGATAAAACACACTGCCACTATAGACTTCGTGCCACGATCATCCATGGGTGGGGCTGGAGATGGTGGGGACACTGGGAGATTCACAATGAAGCTTATTTGAGCTGGAATAGAGAATAATTGGTCATGGTTACAATTAGTTGAGCCTTTAAAACTGTAGTAACTCTTAAAATTGCAACTTGCCATCACAGCAAGGTACAAAGCCTTATGATAACATATTTTGCAAGACTGATTGACTTTCATGTAAATAGGTATAGCAACTTATCTTTATAATAATCTTGTTCATATTTTGCAAGTCTGATTGACATTAATGTAAGTAGGTTTAACTTCTCTTTATAATAATATTTTAGATTATATCAAATTTAAGATAAGTAAGGTAGTATTGTGGCTTGAGCAATTCCAAAGTCTGAAGATAAACAACAACAACAAAATTCTTACTGTCCGATAGTAATAATTATTTTTTATAAAATATTAATCATAATAATAATTATTAAAATACTTAATGAATAAAAAATATATATACATACATACACACATAGTATAGTGACTAATAAATAATTAAGCAACTGTTGGATATTATTGTGGTGTGCCCTCGATTTGGTTTGTCATTTTTTTAGGCTCACAGCTCTTAGTATAATGAATAAAATCTCTTCCTTTGTAAGGGCTCAGGCACAGTTAGCCTTTAGAGATATTCATTTCACTGCCAAATTAAACCAGAACACGCCATGCGATGATGCATTTGACAACAGTTACATTGCAGTTTTAGATATTGTAATATTGTTGCACAAATGTATATGCAAAAGACTGAAAAAACCCATAGATCTATATATGTCTTAACAGCCTATTAACATCTATTGTAGTTTGTAGAAATTAAAACATTGCAACAGGAAATAAATGAATTTAACTAATAATAATTTTGAAACAGTTAAGGATTTTAAATGGACGATAAGTTATTAAAATGGATTGCTGTATTATATATTCTGTGTGATATTGTACATTACAGATGTTATATTTATAGGTTGCAGTAAGATTACAAAAACTTTGCAAGGTCATTCAGAAATGTCTTTTATGCTTCTTCTTTTTTTCATTTTTTTTTTTTAATAAACATCATCAAGTGATGTTATGCCATGCCAGTGACTCTTATGGCTATGCACAAATGGCTATGTCATGATTGCACACACACATGGTTATTTACCTAAGATGCTTTGCAATTTATGTAATTTATATAAGTTATATTTCCACATTTTGGTGTTTTTGCTAATGCATTTGTAAGTTATAATATTTAGCATTGGATCATTAAAGACTATGCAAGTCTGCCTGTTCAGAAAATCATCTTGTCTCACTATTTTTACTCCACAGGGTTCCATTTCCAAGTACATTTCTAGGTAAAAAATAATTTCTGAGTCCTGAAAGTCTGAACAATTTAGATACTGTGATCGTATCCCTTTGTTACTCTGGTGCATGCAGTATAAAATTGTCCAGATGTAAGCTCCATCTGTTTCATCAAGGCAGCACCTTTAACATTGAGTGGCTGCAGTTTTTCTTTAGCTCATCTGATTGTGGAGGATAAATGACATGAGATGTAAGAGAAAAGAATCTGCATAATTATCTGCATCAGTCACTGTCTTGTTTGTTAAACGGAGAAATAATTGTCTCCTGCTGCCTCTCATCTGATTACCTACGATTAATGTTTGATTTTACAGAATTTATGCCATTCATTCAGTCTAATAACAAAGACAAATTGATACGTGATAGGTATTTTTTATTACACTGATGACGGATTATTGTCTGAGAGTACAGGAAGAGACGGGGAACTCGCAGTGGTGTTTTAGTCAGGCTGTCGTTTTGTTGGACAGGCAGTTCTCAAGCTTTAACCGGATTCTACTGAGAGAGAGAGAGAAAGAGAAAGAGAGCGAGAGAGTGAGAGTAAATTATTTCTGCTGTTGCCCAGAATAACCCTGAAAAAAAGATGATAATCACGTGTTTGACCAGTGGTTTAAACCCTTTAGGATTACCTCTAGATGTCTCAATCTGTTATATAGGTCTGTCTGGCTACGGGCATACTATGATCAAATAAAAATGCTTTTTATTCTCTAAAAATGTATTGCAATTAAGCTAAAACTAAATTAACAGTTAAATAATAATTTTATTAAGATGAGAATTTTGTCACATTTTTGTAACATATTCACAATAAAAAATAAGTGTGTGCGTGTGTGCACATAAATTTATAGCTATTACAGTGTGTTCAGATCTTCCTGTTCTGTAGGCTACTCACAGATGTGAGGACTTATTTGTGCCACCACTTTGACCAAAATATGTTGCTTATGCTTTTTGGCCACTAGCTGGAGCCAAAGAAAGACATATAAAAGAGACAATAGCCTGCACACAATTGCATAAGAAGCTTTTAAATTGATGTCAGTTAACACAGACATAATTTGATCTTGTGATAAATGTAAGAGATTTCATGGTGCCAAATAATCTACAATAAATGGAAGAATGGAAATATGTTTCCTGGCCCACTCTGCCTCTGATACAGTGAGCATTGGCTTATCTGAGCTTTGAGAGTATTGATGAACCTGATGAATAGGACAATAACATGGGCAAGATGCAGAGTGAGCAGATTCTTATAGCTGATTCTGTCAAGAACTGACAAAGCAAATTTAACAGTTCACTGGAAAAAAACAGATAATATATTACTCGGACAGTTTATCACATATGTATCTTAAAAGCATCTGTAACAACAGTTCCCACAGTCAGGAATATGGAAGAGCCATTGTATTGCTAATGAACATGACTAGGCATACTTTGCTACAAATTTCATTATTATATATATATATATATATATATATATATATATATATATATATATATATATATATATATATATATATATATATATATATATATATATTATTGCAAGATAATGAGTATTATTACACATATTATATAATATGTGCACACCATTGTCTGTCAGAATACTCGATTGTGATTGGCTGGAAGGTGTGCGTTCAAATAGTGTAATGCACAGGTAGTTCCAGTCAGTCAAACCACCATACACACACACACACACACACTACTGCACAGACAGAAGTAGTGATTATGCTACACCATGTGTCAAAATGATTGATGACCCTACAATTGATGGTGACCTCTTGACCTTGGGTGAACTCTTGACCTTTTGCCACGCCCACGGCCCACCCAATTCGTGCCCTAGCGATGACCTTGACCCCTCCATGCCGGTGTCACCTTTGACCCTGATTATAATTGGATAATTGGAATGTCTATGACCTTGTGAGTATAATATGTGTATTGATTATTTTTTTTACTTTGACACGTTATAATGGAAGTCATGAGGGTTATTTTTGAGCTCTGACATCAGGTTAGGGTTACACAGACCCAACCTGATGTCAGAGCTCAAAAATAACCCCCATGAGGTCATCAATCATTTCTACACATGGTGTAGCATAATCACTACTGACAGACATAGCAGGCACATCTCTCTCTCTCTCTCTCTCTCTCTCTCTCTCTCTCTCTCTCTCTCTCAGATATATCTTTATATTCTATAAATTGCCATTAACTTCTATATGCAGGGTATTTTTTATGAAGGTTAAAATACTGGGTATTTAACATCTCCCCAGAAATGGGGGGACATTGGCCCTATAGCTACACATTTCTAAATGTTTTAAATGTTATAATGTTAGCAACACCCCTGTCTAAATGTAAATTATAATATGTATACATCTATGAGATCTACAAACTGAAGTGTATTAAAGTGGAATGTCAACGCATGAATTATAATGCATTAAACTAATAAATCAAGTGTTTAGCTCACTGACTGTGTGGTTGTTAATCCGCGTGAGCGCATGTCTGTTCCCCTTTTCTCTTTTCTCTTTCAGGCGGTGTGACGTGAAGGCAATTACCGCTCAGATTCTCACAGAGGTCTGAGGGACAAGGCAGCTCCCGCTTATCACGCACACTTCTGCAAAACAACACCATCCTTATCTGAGACAAGGCTTATATTAACGTGACTAATTAAAGCATCACTCAGCAACATGAATCTACTCATACTGGCGACTCTGTTCTCTGTGGTTTTGGCCGAAAAATCACCCCGGCTGAAATTTACCGTGATGGGTAAGGATTTATTTTCTTCAATGATATACTTTAATTCTGCTACGGATTATGTGGAGAGATCTGGAATTTTCTCGTTCTCAGGTTCTGATGTCATGTTTATCCTTACTGAAGCAGACAATGCAAATCTTATTTTCCCCTCAAGAAAAAAATGCTGCGTATTAAGTCTGGAAGTAGGAAGTGACATTTTTTTTTAAATCGCAGTGTTTGTAAATTGGGGCAAGCTAAGATGAGGGACTGACTGCTTTACATTGCTGTTTTGAAAACAAAAAACAACTGAGGCTCACATGCACGTCATGACTTCAAATCATGACGTATGTGTGATATTAATCATGGTTATGAGTACACAAGCCTAGACTACAATGAAAAAATACAGTAAATGCATCGCGTTAATTGCTGACGTTGTATAAAAATGAAGCGTATAGTGCCAATGCCAACATATCCTATGCAGCCTATTAAGTAACTGATGGTTCATACAATTATGCTGGAAAGATTTTTGATTGTGTAGTCATAGTAACATCTCCTGAAGATATGTTAGTGGTGGTTGGCCAAGAGCGAGTGGTCTGTTGTAAACAAGCGCCTGAATCTTCCTGGAGTCTATTGAATAAGTCATTTTCTGAAACGACCTTCTATCTAAACTTGTAAATGCATTGAATGACATTACTCTTTTGAAGCAATTTTCCTGTAGAATACGCAGAAAGTGGGTTTGTTTTATGAAAAGCATAGGACGCAATCTACAGAGCTGCAATGCAGGTGCGTGAGCTAACGGGAATGATGGCACTGCAGCAACTGATGTATTTCCAAAACACAGGGTACAACATGCGATCCAGAGAAAAACACACTCGCATTTGCAGAATAGCCCATGGAAAATTCCACGAAACCCACCTTTATTATTTATTCCAAGCACGTTCACAGACTTCTATGTCGATACAAACAGTATGGGTCATGTATTTGTTTAAAAACATCAACATGTCTCACGGCCATCCCCTCAGTATTACGGGATACTAAAACCTCTCACAAATACACATGAGAAACCTTTAGAGCCCAATATAAGACACCATTGAGCTTGTTGGTCTTGACCGCCCACTTCAGAACCACGGACAGCGATCTCTTCAATTCAGCGCACGTCTTCTTGAATCACCAAGGATGCGATCGGGAGACAAATTCTCTGATGAACTAAAGTGTTAAGGAAAACGAGGGCTGTATATGCAAATAGAAACCGGCTCAGACTGGTCTGCAGGCTTTTTCGACCTCTTCAGCCCTCCCCACCCTCCCTCGAATAGCCAGTTATTGATTGTGCTGAAATACCAGCACAGACCGAGACAAACACCTGTTGCAACGTGTTAGTTTTATGAATTAATCGCGTAGCTCCGCTTTATGTAATGCTGTATCAAAACAATTTTAATTTTACGGTTACCCCTGACAACCAAATTTGACAGTAGGCTATTCTCCATTTAGGTCAAATGAAAAAACGCCCACATTAGCGGCTATGGCATTTAAGCTAATCATTTAAGACTACTGTAGTTCTCAACTGGTTTTGCTCTAAAACCCAGATTTTACTGTGAAAATCAAGTGAGAGCATTTAAATAATATGACATAATATTTAACATAACATTTAACAAAAGCACAAGTCCAACAATATGCAAAATTATTTATATAGAACAGTCTAAAAGGAAAATTGACAGTTTTGTTAATGCACACAACAGCAAAAATGTGATGACCAACACTGGAATATGTTATACTTAACTATTACTATAAAACCACAGCCTTTGATCTCAACAACAAAAGATAGAGGAAGCATTTATTGCATTTACATGGGCTCATATAAGAAGCCTTTATTTTTTATTATTTTGCATTTGCTATATCCTAAATATATATATTTTTTATGGCTAATTTTGTTATTTGTATTGTTTTTTCCCTGTGGCCCATTTTTGAATTGCAACCCACCAGCTGAGAACCACTGATTTAGTAGAAGTACATTATTCATTTGTGCAATATGTGAACACAACATGAGAATGTCCAAAACCCTGTTTATACACTACATTTCTGCATTTCATTTGTCTTTAGAATCTCCTCGGTTTCGCTTCATGAAACCGGAAAACTACACCACGGTTTACCACCAACAGGAAACGGATGTCCTGTATGTGGGGGGCCAAGGAGTCATCTATAAGCTCAGCTTCAGTGATAAAGGAGTGCATGACAAGCAGGTAGGGGGGATGACACCATAACCTGGAGCTAAAGTAGATCTATCACTGCTCTAAATCCTGACCTAGATAGCTGTACTTCGGCAAGTAGCAAAACTGTGGTATTATTTATGGAGCAGAACAATGTCTTATAATGCAGGTAATACTTGTAGTTGCATAAAAGCAAGCTTTTCTTTGCAATGAGGGATAGTTATAGCTTCTTATCATTTTACTATAGCCATAACATTTTATGTTCTGTTTTCTCTTTGTAATTATAGAATATACAGTAGCTCTAAAATGATGAGAACAATTCATCCCTACATTATGTATGCAAGGCTGCATGATTAGTAATGTTGTTGATGTGCTCACAGATCCCTGTGGTAATGGATGAGAATGCAAAAGTGAAGTGTGTCTCATCAGGATGGAAGGTAAGAGAGACAATCCAACAATATTCAGTCAGTTCAGACCTCAAGCTAGTTGGCATTTCAAGCAAAGAAAAGGATTATCTCAACTAATTTAAACCGTGCGATTCAATTCACTCACATATCTTACTGTGCACAAGAAGTGACTAGCACAATGCGTCCAGCTATCTATTTCTCATAAATCCACTGTGTTACACACATCAGGTTAAGCTGGATTATAATAAATAGTGAATTCTGAAAATGACTTTAATCAGAACATTTATGAACGTATTTCCCAGACGCTCCTCAGCCTGGCTGGATTCACTGCCCTGGTTCAACATCTACAGAAATAGTCAACCATGATGAGCAGGTCATCACTCAGAGTTGACTGAATGAGGCTATTTTTTAAGGGTAATGGCACAGACAGAAAGCCATCACATGAGTGATGGGCTGCTTTAAAATCTAAATAAAGATGGTTGTTGGGGTGTTTATGCTGAAGCTGCAAATACAATTAGTATAGAAAAAGGAAGAGGAAAGAGCCTCTCCAAGCCCACAATTAGATGACATACAGTATTTAGCAACTATATTCTTTCTATAATTTATAATATATGATGTCGGTATGTTTTGCATTGACAAATATTGTGTGGTTTTTTTTTCATCTTTCTATAGCAAGAGTGTGATAATTTCATCTCAGTAATTGAGAAAGTCGGTGATTCATTCGTGGTGTGTGGGACAACAGCGGGTTCTCCTAAATGTTATCTCCTGGTAAGATGCCTTACCTGCCATTGTATATGCAACTCTCACAATCCAGAAGCAGTTTAAACTCCATATGTAAGCAAACCACAAAAGTGTTTAAGATTAGGACATGTTCCTCTTTGTTAGTTTTCAAGATACAGTCTAAGGCCCTGTTACAAATGGCACCCAAAACACTCGGTCGCTTCGGTGTGGGCTCGGCATCGAGGGCGGATTTTGACTGCAAAGGGGGCGCTCGTGAGCACCATACTGAAACCTAAAATGACAAATGGGACACCCTGCGGTCTCATTAACTTATTGGACATGAGCACGTGGCAGACATTGTGGGTCCACAAGACTGAAAGTGCACATGAAGTATGCAATTTGGAAAAAAAGGGCCTAAAATTGCAGAAACAAACAAAAAATAGATGTGCACACGACACATGCTAAATGCAGACATTTCGGGTTTATTTAAAATAATAAATTATGTTGCGAAGACACTTATCAAATATTACTCATAATCTATTTCATTCGCTTTAGCATTTTCTGTGATTACATGAGAAAGCGAAGGAAATAAGACCAGTTTTCCTTCTGAGCTCAGCTGCTTTGACAAAATTCAGGCTGTTTATTTAACCACTTCTGTATTATTGTGAACATTTTTATAACCTTTGTGTGTCTCTGCTGTGGGTGTGATTTATAACTGAATCATTTAACAGTTCCAACAGTGCTTTTATTAGAATGACAGAACTGAAAGTAGTACAATAAAATGTGAGTTTGACATCCTGAAATGTGGGACACACATTTAGTGGATGAATAATATTATGTAAAAAAAGTGTTCTGCTAAAAAAGAGGTATGATTTCTCAAAGTACTACAGTGTCACTGCTGTTTCCTTAATAAAAGCCTGAGAATTACTGAATAATCACATCATCTCTCTCATCCAGGTAAATGACACTGTACTGACGGAAATGCCGGCGGAAACAACAGCGTCTAACATCTTGGCACCTTTCCCTTCTCAGCGCTCCATCAGTCTTTCAGCAGGTAGATAGAGAAAGGAGAGGAATGGAGGAAGGGAAAAGGAAGGAGATAATGCGGGAGAGAACGTTTTGTCCATATTTTTTATTTAGTTCTTTCATTTGAATAGGTATTTGTTTCTGAAGTAGAGCAGACTGTAATGTGACATGCTCAAAGCTTCAAATCTTGTCATATCTCTTTAAAAAATACAGTGTGTATCAGAGGAAATGTAAAAGAACAAATTCCAAAAATATCAACACTCCCTGTGTTTTCTTTACCTTTTCTTTAGTGTTTCAAATGTCAGATATAAAGTTGAGTATTTCATATGCCATGTAAGTTAGCAGAGCTGAAAGGTCAACACTGATTCTGAAAGAAATTGCATGTCTCAACAATGTCTCCATCTGTCAGTCAGAAGGAAGTAGTTCGCAGTGCGTTGCAGCCCTCTTTTTTTACTTTGAGTATCAAAGTATTGCAAACAGTGCTAAATTTAAATCAAAGTTTCAGAAACTTTGATTTGGCAGGACTCACAGAGGTCCGACTGATAGAGATATACTTATCTCTCTCCTTATTTAGATGGGAATCTGTACTCTGCTCTGTCAGCGGTTGCAGGACAGACTGGCTCTATCCGTCGCACATATGGCTCCAAAAAACAGCTGAAGTCAGAGAATAAATGGCTACAGAGTGAGTTGACTGTTGTTATATATACTGCATTAGCAGTTTGCTGATTGTCTTGATGGACTGAGCTAATGGATCCTACAGTATGTCAGCTTAAAGGAACACGCCACCGTTTTTTCACCGTCTCCCCTACATTTAGATAGGTGTGCAAACGCATTTTTGTCTCAGTGCATGCATTGTCTTAGTCTGGCAGCGCCAACGCTAGGTTAGCTTAGCATAATGAATGGAATCCTTTCTTGCCGGATAGCATGTTGTGAGTAAAAGTGATAAAAAAAAAAAAAAACCCTAATTACTTCTAGTGGCCTGCGTATTCACAGCGAGTACAAATAACAATGCCGATTAAGACTAGGCGATTTCCTAGGCAGATATTGACTATTTGTACTCATTGGCCCTCATTTATCAAAAGTGCGTACACCAAATTTCCAGCGTACACCTGGGGTACACCCAAAACCACGGTGACTTTGAGATTTATTAATATGGACTTTGGAGTACGGCACACTCAAATCCTACGCCAGCTCAGGAGGTGGTGTACGCACGTTTTGAGTTAGTGCGGAAATGCGCAGAAAAACGATTCCTAACACCACAAAACGCACTGACAAACTAAAATATATGATGTATTATGACCCACTGTAAAAAACAACAACAACAATAACAAAGTAATTATAAACTTCAGTGTTTATTTTTGTGCAACATGGACTTCAATGTTTAATTTGTGTGATTTTACCAAAGCATTTGATTTGTAGGCATATGTATTCCTTCAGTTGCGAGCCTGTGCGCTTTACCTGACGTTTCAGGGTTAGGTGGTGCGCATGGACTGGGTTCAGTAATGAAAGGCTTTCAATGACCAAAAAATAATTCAGAATGACAAAATAATAAAAATGACATTCTTCTTCTGTTAAATAATAATAATAATAACGACATTCTTCTTCTAAATAACAATAAGCGTCATTAATAATAAAAAAAAATCATATAAATAATAAGATCTTCAGTGCCAAGACGCGCCTCTTTGTGGCGATCTTTAGATCTGACCACTTTTTTTCACTTTTACTCACGACATGCTACCCGGCATTCATTCCATTCATTATGACTGAGACAAAAATGTGTTTGCCCACCTATCTTAAATGTAGGGGAGATGGTGAATAACCCCTATTTAAAAAAACGGTGGCGTGTTCCTTTAAAACAGAGTTTGTTTAAAAACCTGACCAAAAGTAAATTAATTGTAAAAAAAAGTAAATTTAAATGTTTTCAAAACAAGTCCCTTATGTTCCCTTATGTAAACACAGTAATATTGTGGAATATTATTACAATTTCAAATAACTTTTTTCTGTTTTAATATATAATTTATTCCTGACTGTGATGGTAAAGCTGAATTTTCATTAGCAGTCTCCAGTCTTCAGTGTCACATGATCCCTCTGAAATCAGTCTAATATGCTGATTTGCTGCTTTATGCTGAAAATATGCTGAAATCAGCTGCTGATTTCTTATTATTATCAATGTTGATAATGGTTCTAATGCTGCATATTTTTGTGGAAACCATTAATTTTTATTTGTTTTAAAGAAAAACATTTGTTTGAAATATATACTTTTTGTGATAATGTAGAAATCTTAACTGTCAAACTGAATTGTGTGTCAATCATGCAAATTATTAATTATTAATAAACACTACATTTTTCAAAATTTTCATATATATATATATATATATATATATATATATATCATCTCGTGAATGGCTTACTTAAATCTCTACATATTAAGCTAGGACAGGAGAAAGCATTTTAAACATAAAAAAAAATATTTCAACTAAGATAAAGGTTCAAAAACGAATTCTTTATATACAACACAAAGTCTATGAAAATAATAAATCTACTCTCACCCTCTCTCTCAGATCCCCAGTTTGCAGGAGCCGCTGTGATACCACACAAAGAGAAACTCAAAGATGAGATCTATTTCTTCTTCAGTGAGGTCAACAGTACAGCCAATGTAGATGAAGAGCCTTACAGGGCTCGGATAGGACGAGTCTGCATGGTAACAAGCTCTTAATCCATTCCTGCTTCAGATACACTGCTGTGAGGACTGTAGGTTTCTGATAACCTTTGCATCTGTGGCTCAGGTTGATGAGGGAGGGCTTCAGAATGTGCTGCCAAACTCCTGGACCACATTCCTGAAGGCACGTGTGATGTGTGGGAAAGCTGGAACTCCTGTGCAGTACAACAACTTCAAACAGGCCTTCGTTCTGACCTCTCATCTCCGCACTGGGTTGATATATGGCCTCTTCTCCAATGCCTGGTAAGCAGATATGTGACCCTGGATCACAAAACCAGTCATAAGTAGCACGGGTATATTTGTGGCAATAGCCAACAATACATTGTATGGGTCAAAACTATAGATTTTTCTTTTATGCCAAAAATTATTAGGATATTAAGTAAAGATCATGTTCCATGGAGATATTTTGTAAATTTCCTACCGTAAATATATAAAATATTTATTTTTGTGAGTGAATGCAGCACAATTGTTAACATAAATTGACAAATTTAAAGGCGATTTTCTCAATGTTTCGATTTTTTTGCACCCTCAGATTCCAGATATTCAGATAGTTGTATCTCGCCCAAATATTACCCTATCCTAACAAACCATACATCAATGGAAATCAGAATCAGAATCAGAAAGAGCTTTATTGCCAAGTGTGCTTGCACACACAAGGAATTTGTTTTTGGTACTGAGGCCTCCAGTGGACATATACAGATACAAATACAACAAGAAACATAATACTACAAATTATAAGAATAAAAAATAAAAATATAAAAAGCTTATTTATTCAGCTTTCATATGATGTATAAATCTCAATTTAAAAAAATAATTGACCCATGTGACTGGTTTTGTGGTCCAGGGTCACATTTGAAGTCTAAAAGTGAGTAGGAAGACATTTGACATCATGCAGTTGGATAATGCCTTTGGCAAGAGTTCAAAATACATCTCTATAGATTTTTTACTCAAAACACTGATAAAAACATTGTCAGTTGTGCTTACTTCAAGCTTTCTTTTATATAAACCATATTGGTACCGTATTTGTACCATATTGATCAATATTACTTTTATTTTTTTCAATTTATCAGTTGGATATTTAATTGTGCATGCTCATTTCCCCTATTTTTACATTAACATTTACTGAAAGCTAATCTTTTAAAACATTATTTCTTTACACTGATGAATGTAATATTTAACAGATCACAGAATGAATATCCATACTTGATTAAAATCTGTTTTCCATGTTTATGTCTTTCTACAGGAACACTACTGTAGTGTGTGCGTACTCAATTGAAGACATTGACAGTGCCTTTTCTACATCCAAACTGAAGGGCTACAACTCACCTTTAGCGGCCCCTCGTCCTGGAACGGTACAGCACACCGAAACATCAACCAATGGCATAATTATGTGCCAACAGATTCATTTTGTTATACATATTATTACATTCTAAACATTTATTAAATTAACTTTGAATGTATCGATAAAATACTATCCTACAAATTCATAACACAAAGGCACAACCTGATTTTTAATTTGTGTGGTTCGCCTTTATCCAGTGTGCTTTCAGGAACAACACTCAGGCTCATAACCAGAAGATCCTGACTGTGATCAGGGATCACCCTGAGATTGAGGATATGATCAAGCCGGTTGACGAAACTCCTCTGGAACTGCCAGTTCATGACCACTTCACACATCTTGTGGCAGACACAGTTTTGGCTGTCAATGATGAACACTACAGCGTCATTTATCTGGGCACAGGTATTCTGAATCATGGGGGGGGGGGTTGCACTTATCACTTAAAGTGTCTATGTCAGGTTAAATTTTTGTTTTAGATATATTAAATAAGGGTTAGATGTCTGAGTGAAAATGTAATTATCATTAAAATTATTACTGTAATTACCCTACAGTAAGCTTTATAGCCATTTCTGTCAAGATCATATTTAAAAAAAAAAATTCTGTGACGTCAGAAGAGGGAGTAGTGCCACAAACGTTCTATTCAAGTATGGAGAGTTTTGAGTCTGAGCAGATCCAAAATCCCCCTCAAAATCCCCCCACAGCCATACACTTTTGAAGAAACATAAATATCTGGTGTGAAAATAACCAGTGGAGAGTTGGGCAGGTGTATATAGGCATAACTTAGAGGTGGAACGGTACATGTATTCGTATTGAACCGGAACGGTACGGGCGTCACGGTTCGGTGCATTAATACACGAGTATAAAAATAAATAAAACTGGCGTGCAAATTACGCGGGTTGTTGGTGTTGGTGAGCGAGAGAGAGAGAGACGCGAGAGAGAGACACGCGATCGAGAGAGAGACGCGAGAGAGAGAGAGAGAGACACGCGAGAGAGAGAGAGACACGGAGACACACGCGAGAGAGAGAGAGACACGGAGACACACGCGAGAGAGAGAGAGAGAGAGAGAGAGAGAGAGAGACAGACACGCGGGCGCGATCGAACAGTGGAAACATAAAAACTGGAAGAAATGTGCGCTGCAAATGACCGAAGTTTTGGATACCGAAGCAGCACTGAAGTCAGCGCGTTTGGTCCGAACAAAGTTGACCCAGGCACGGAACACAGACCTGCTTTTTGGGAAAAAGTGGACTCTGACCGGTTTTATCTGTGTTTTAGCACCCAGCACAAACGCAGTAATTCACCATCGTGAAAATACGCCTGCGTATACCTAACTAACTACCTAACTTAAATAGCTAACTTAATAAATAAATGTCCTAATCCCTAATTCTCTCGCTCTATCACTCGTACAATTATCAACACAGCTCACAAACTCACTTTCTCAGCGCCCTGGGAGACGTCTCCCTCTTATGACGTCAAGCGATCCATTTGGGCGGAGGAGCAGTTTTAAGGGAGTACTGAAAATAACGAACTTTTTCATCTTATATTCTGCCTTTAGGTATCGAAAATCATACAAAACAATACAACAACTTGTCAAACGCGTATTTCCCCTAACTATTTTGTGTTAATCATAATTACAAATTGAACCTGACATACGCACTTTAATATCGGCTGATACTTATAAATAGCCGATTTTAATACTCTATAATTATAATACTATAATACAGTATGAAAATGGAAATTGCTAAAGATAATATATAACAGTGATATTAATTTATTAGTGTTTTTGAAGATTAAGTGTTAGATGGCTGCAAATGTACAAGTAGCAGAAATCAGAAACTCAATTAAATATCCAATATTGAGTGATACCGGTAAAATAAAACAAATCTCTGATATTGACAAAAATGTAATTTTGCACCAACATCTTGCACCCCATATAATTTATTCTCATTCTATTATTGTTTTTCTATATTTTCTAATGCTATTTTTCCTGTGTCTCCTGTACAGAAAAGGGTAAAGTCCTGAAGGTGCTCCATGCAATAGAAGGAGCCTTTATCATAGCGCAGTATTCTTTATTCCACGATGATAGTCCCGTCATTAACATGGCAATTGACTCTAAAAAGGTACAGACCCACATTTTAATGATGTGAACTCACACTAAAACAGGCCAATTTTAGCCTGCAGTGGTAGGACATTATTCCACTGATATATAATTATAAATAGTTTTGAATTACTATTTGCACAATACAGTGAGAGAGTAATTCAAAGGCTGTTCACATAGATATTTAAAATAGAGTTTGATAGGATCCAGATGGCACCTTTCACCTCTGAATTCTGCTTTTTGCCAGGGTCATCTCTATATTGGCACAGAGCTTGAAGTGCAGCGCATCCCCCTGGCTGACTGTGGTCGCTACGGACTAGGCTGCCGGGAATGCATCCTTTCACGAGATCCATATTGTGCGTGGGACAAGTCCAAGAGGAAGTGTACTGCAATCCCAGCAAACTACAACATTAGCACTGGGTACATATGCACTCACAAATATCACACAATGATGTATTACTGTTTTTCCTGACGAAGTAACCCAAGTTAAAAAAATGTCTCACTATTTTGAAATCAGGGCCCTTATTCAGACCCTTGACCACTCCAGTGCCTCGGTCTGCGGCGATGCTCCAGGTAAATTGTCTTTGAGACTTTTAAAGGTGCCATTTTTCTTGTCGTATCTCTGAACCCTTTATGGCACTTAAGAATTGGAAAGTTTTCAAAACAGTTTCAGCTTCTTCTTCCCAATGAAACCCATTTTTGCATTTTTTCTAAATATAGTTTTTTTTTATTCATATCACTTTCCATATAATATTTTTTTCCTGGAATTCACTGACTTAACAGTATTTAATGCCATTGAATTTTTTTTTTACAAGATACTGTATAGACAAACAATTAAAACCCTAATAATAATAATAATAAATAAATAAATAAGTAGCCTATTTGTAACCCTGTAATAATAGTTAAGAAGTGTTCTGTGTTCAGAAGAGACAAACATTAATAGTAGTATCATGTCTGCAATATATGCTATATATATATATATTCATTTATGATATAAAATAAATTAATATTTTTACATTGTTACAAAAAATATTTTTAAAATAAATACTGTTCTTTTGAACTTTCTACTCATCAATGAAAATTATTTCCATTTCCACATAAATATAAATCAGCACAACAGTTTTTGACATTGATAATAATAAGAAATGTTTCTTGAGCACCAAATCAGCATATTAAAATGATTTCCGAAGGATTATATGACACTGAAGACTGGAGTAAGGACTGATGAAAATTCAGCTTTGCCAGCGCAGGAATAAATTACATTTTACACACATTAAAATAGAACACAGTTACTTGGAATTGTAAAAATATTTCACAATATTACTGTTTTACTGTATCTTTGATCAAATAAATGCAGCCTTGGCAAGCATAAGAGACATAAAACATTACATATCTTACTGACCCCAAACTTTTAAACAGTAGTGTATATTTAAAATAAAAGTATTTTTATTAAAAATGGTTTCAAATATTCTAAAATGTTTCCTATAATTGTGGAATACAGCTCATAAGGCACGTAGCACCATCCCCAAACAAGTTTTAGTGGATAAAGATGGACCGGTCCTGCTACCGTGCCCAGTGCGATCCTACCATGCCACTTACCGCTGGGAGAAAGACAACTGCATCAAGGAATACCCTTGCACCATCTCTGGCTCCTCCTGTGTGCTGGCACCCACCCCTGACCTGCCTCTGAAGGAGGGTGTGTTCCGCTGTCTGGCGGAGGAGAACGGTCTGCAACAGGAGGTGGTGTCCTACAAGCTAGTATTCAACGGTGGACCCCTCTCCACCTCGCTAGCCTCCACCCTGGGGTCGGCTCTGCTGCTGGCTGCCGCGGCACACTGGCTCCTGTAGATCCAGTGAATCCTGAGGGGTCGGAAGGAAAACGAGGTCAGCAGAGCATGAGTACCTAGACCGGTCCAACTAAACTGCAGGGGAGCAGCTGGTCTCTATATAAACTGTGTTTCTTGTTTCTTATTCGGAGCAATTATTTTCTTTGAAGGGCCGAGAAAATGCCTGAAATTGTCTCATTTTGCAAAATGCTTTATCATACCAAACACCAGTGTTATGTATTACATGAACTTATGTAAGTGTACTGTTTCATGCCCATCAGCCTAAAAGCAAGCATTTAGACTTATATACTGTATATTCAAATATCTAATACATGAGATGTGTACATTGCTTGCAAAATGTTAGTGCCATCTTTCAGATGTTTCAGAAGACTGCTTTGCTAACTACACTTAGACATGGAATCCAGATCAGTTATTTAACTTGGTTAGTTTTCTCGTTAACACTTTATAGAAAGGTTCAAAAACTTTAGTTGATGCATGAATTAACAATTTGTTTTACAGTATTCAGTATACAGTAACACACATGTTAATTGTAAATTCATGTTTGTTCATAATACTTGAACTACTGTTCATTTATACAGCTTAAAATGCTAAAAATATATTAGTGTATGTAAGAAAGGAACATTAAATTATGTGTACTGATCATTGTTAATTCACGTTACCTAATGATTTAACCAAATTTAACCTTATTTTAAAGTGTTACTTTTTCGTTGGTATGTAGAATTACTGGGTTAAAAAAGCGTGTACATGCTGAAACATGAAAATGCTGTTATAAATTATTTTATTTTTTTCCATTGTGTGCCATTAGAACAGTTCTGAAGCCTTAAAACAAGGATGAGTCCCTTTAAGCTGTAAGGGTCGCATCCTAAGCACAACCTGCAAACTGAGCAGAACCTGCAGAATCTGCTGGCTTTGTCTTTCCACCTGACACAGAATGTTATTTTAGCATGATTTCAGGAGTACAGTACATACAGCTGATTTGTTTGTGCCTGTTTAAGAAGTTTGAAATCACTTATCAGTCACTACTAGAAATGTGAACTGCAAAAACGATACAAAACCAATGCAGATTCAACTTTGTTTGGTCAGTGTGAACAGGAAGAATAACCAGAATCCATAAAACCACATAGTTTATCTCGGTATGTCACTGTGTTTAACAGACATGAACTCTCTTGCATCCTTGACGCCTGTAATTTTCATGCTTATGTCATTTTTACATTTTGCGTTCAAATAAGCTTTAGTACATGTGATATGCGTTGCATTTTGTAGTTGCAGTGTAAAGAGGCTTAATTATAATGTTGTTTTAATTGTAATGCTCTGCATATGCTGTTTTTCACCATTGCTGCCTATGGGAATAGAAAGCATTCCTGATGGATCTAAACAGTCATTCTGCACTAAGGTGTTCATAGTGTAAATCTGTCACCATTCTACGTCATATCATTTTATTTGATCATTTCAGCGATAAAACTTTATCTTATACACATTACAGAAAAGGAAAATTAAGATGCTCATACAAGAACTTTCTAACTAGCACATAATCGTCTCTAATCGTCATCTGCACCTCTAACACACACACATACACCTCACCACTATTTTTGTTTCTTTCTCTCAGAGCAACTGACCCCAAATGCCAAATTTGTCTTTAACCTTGTTCTTTCCACACTGCATTTTAGGAGCAGGGGTGAAACAATGATGTTATGAATGAATTGATTACTAATTAACCAGAAGTGCATTGTGTTTTCAGAAGATGGACTATTTTTTTAATTTGTGGTTACGTCTTGTGCCATTCTGTTTCTTGCTCTACTGGTGACATAATCTGCCAATTTAATCAAAAGTTTGTTTTGTACTTCCATATGGATCTCTGCGTTGATGTTTGGGCATCACGAGATATTTAAAGTTTCATATAAGCCATGTAAATAGTCCAGGGACTGACTGCAGTGTTGCTTTACACATTATTTATGCTAGCGTGTGCTAACCTTCTGTTTGCATGCTGAATGCCACAGCACTGTTGCCCTCTCTGTGTACTCGTACCTCTGTCTCTTGGCCTAATGTGCTACACTGCATTAAATGCAGGAACGTTGTAGTGCCAAACCAATGTTGTGTCATTTTCATCAGAGAGCTTTTCTAACTTTTCCACTGTGCTTCAAAGCCAAACGTTTACCTTTCTGAGACACATATTGCAGAATCTAGATTCACACCGACACACACACACACACACACTCTCTCTCTCTCTCTCTCTCTCTAAATCACTTTCGGCAGTGTAAATGACACAGGGTCTTTCCATGTAGATCACACAAAATCAATATTGTAAACAACTGTTACATGTTTATTTTTTTTATTCGTTTTTTACTATGTAAGTGTTGCGAGGCCAATGTGTTTTTATTGTCTGTCATTTGCTATGCATTGTGTTTTTTGTCCGAGACTTGTGGCAGGGAGTGTTTTCTCATGTAGGGACGCTCAGCACGGTTTACTGCTCAAAGCATCTTGCAGTTGTGTAAGCTTGCACTTAATTCATATTTATAACTGGTTACCAAAAGTCAGCAATTTTTTTTTCTAAAGGGGTTGAAAACATTGTAAAAGAAAACGTATTATACATTAAATGTTTCCCTGAAAATGTGCATTAAAATAAATAACAAAAATATCTACTGTATGTTTTTGATTGTTCATCAACGTTTTTTTGTAAAGATATATGCATTTACTATTTTAACATGTACAGTATGGAACAAACTTGCTATTGTGCAGTTTGCGCTATTGTGGTTATAAATGTTGCTTTTGGTTTAATCACCAAAACACAACAGAATGATATTTTTTTATTTAAATGGTAAACATGGCAAGATGTTTTCGATTGTGAAAAGCAAATTTATATAAGGTTTAGTATTTCTTTATTAAACACACATTAAGTGTAGTAAAAAAAAAAATGGTTTTGATAACCAAACTAAGTAGAAAATGTTCAAACAGGGAAAAAAAATTGCATTTCTAAACAAAGATTTTAATTATTTTGAAATGACTTACTAAAGCAGTTCGACTAAAAATACACAACTGATTTGTGAAACAGTAGGCCTATATTAAATCGTTTTTTAAGATTACAACTGTTATGAATCACGTGAGTCTGGGGGATCCAAATGCAGCGTGTTCATTAGAAAGCAGAGTCGAACAGGCAAAGATCAATATCACAGGCAAACAGCAGTATCAGAGGAAATCCAGGGATAGTCAGCAGGCGATGGTCGAGGCAGGCAGTGGCGAACTGCCGGGGGTCGGTATCCAGGCAGAGGTAAGCAACACAGGAAACAGGCAGACGAGAATAGAGATCAGGACAATTGAAAGCCGGGGCAACGCAATACTTCGCAGAGAAGTGGTGTGTGGAAGTGGCTTATATGTGTGTGTAAATGAAGTGCAGGTGTGTGTGCAATCAGTGCAGTGCAGGTGTATGGTGTTCGGTGAAATCAGTCCAGGGAGGTGTATGATGGCAAATTTAGTCCAAGTTAACACAGGAAGTGCGTGGCTAATCGTGACAGCAACAAACAGCTGGTAGGGACTACACTATGAAGGTAAAATGATGACATAAAGAATCGCATGCGCAGGGTAAGATTTGTGAAAGTGTACATAAGATTACAAGCGTAAATTAAATTTGCATGTGCAAGAGAAGATTTGTAAAGGTATAAATCGCCCTTCAAGTGTAAGAAAAAAATATTTGCAGCATTTAACTGTTATTCGTAAGTGTTATTCATGTATTTTGAAGCTGCAGCTTCATGCTAACGCAAAATAAATAGGATCTGTATTCTTCAGACTTTCATTTTTCCGCGCTTATACTTTTGGCACGGTTTTTGCGCACAAATGCGGCCAAAAGCACTGCAAGCCTGTGAACAGCAATTTGCAACCGAAAACAACAGAGGCAGGAACTGCAAAACAGATTAATTGCGTAAAATCAAACTTTGCGTAAGAAATAAACTGTTGCAAATGTCTACATGACTTGTTGTGTGCATGAGGCAAAAAGTTTCCGAAATAACCGGATTTGTACAGTTGCGTCTTTCTTTTTCCTGCGCTTCCAGTTTTGGCACGATTCTCTCACTCACTGAGTTTTGCAAGCGCGAAGAGGAGGGCGGGTCCACCTTCATCATGTAGCCAATCAGATGAGATTCTCGCTGACTCTCGTTTTACTCTGATCTGATTGGTTCAATAAACACGCCAATCACCAGAACACATCTTCATCTTTATTTGGCTCAGAAATGTTCTCATTGCCGAAATTGTACTTTTAATGCACACATACATGTTAAATAAATAAATAAATGAACAAATTAATAAATAAATAAATAAATAAATACATCATGATTGCTTAGTCTGTGCACCATTAGGCTGACCATATGAGCCAAAACGGAATTTCGAGCTGGTGTGTCAAGAAAGGAAATTTCTGTGTATTCAGTTCATGTATCCTGCTCATCATCCTCCACATCCTCATAAGGCCATATCAGTTTGTAATAGTGATGCTTAATGTGGGCCTAGTATCTGCACTACTGCATGCATAATTTCACCTGTCTACTAATCAGGGGAATTCCAGAATTATTATTATTATTTTACTAAAATGAGTTACAATAATATTTTTTCCCTTTAACATAAGAGCATCTCTAAATTATGCACCATTTATCACCTCACCTGCAATGCCACCGTGTAACCACTACATGGCTGTATAGCCCTATATATAAACATAGCTATGCTGTGTATTCCCTGGTTGCTGGGTTTTTATTCAGACAGAATTAGTAACTTTTTGTCAAAGTTGAGTTCATGTTGATTTAGTATCAGTTTTTCATTACAGTCAAATCTGGACATAGAGAAAGCATTTTGTTAGTCATACTATCTACATATAATAGCTTGATCAGTCACACGGAAGTAATCAGAATCAATATTGACAGTGCAAGACAATATTTCAAAATATATAATTGAGTGTTAAATACCATGAACAGAGACATGATGTGAAAAACACTGCATCAGAATGGTATTAATACATAAAGAATGGGTATTGAATGTTTTGATTGTAAAGTTTAACATCAGCTCAGTGGTGTAACAGATTATATAATATATAAAATTTCAATCCAATAATATTAACACCAGCTCGAAATTCAATATGAATGTCAGTCAGCCTGGTGCACAGCTTATTAAGAAATCATGATTTATTTATTTATTAATTTGTTCATTTATTTACTTAGTTAACATGTATGCGTGCATTAAAATTTCGGCAATGAAAACATTTCTGAGCCAAATGAAGATAAAGATGTGTTCTGGTGATTGGCGTGTTTATTGAACCAATCAGTTTAGAGTAAAACGAGAGTCAGCGAGAAGCTCATCTGATTGGCTACATGATGAAGGTGGACCCGCCCTCCTCTTCGCGCTAGCAAAACTCAGTGAGTGAGAGAATCGTGCTAAAACTGGAAGCGCAGGAAAAAGAAAGACGCAACTGTACGAATCCGGTTATTTCGGAAACTTTTTGCCTCATGCACACAAGTCATGTAGACATTTGCAACAGTTTATTTTCTTACACAAAGTTTGATTTTACGCAATTAATCTGTTTTGCAGTTCCTGCCTCTGTTGTTTTCGGTTGCAAATTGCTGTTCACAGGCTTGCAGTGCTTTTGGCCGCATTTGTGCGCAAAAACCGTGCCAAAAGTATAAGCGCGGAAAATGAAAGTCTGAAGAAGACAGATACTATTTATTTTGCGCTAGCATGAAGCTGCAGCTTCAAAATACATGAATTACACTTACGAATAACAGTTAAATGCTGCAAATATTTTTTTCTTACACTTGAAGGGCGATTTACACCTTTACAAATCTTCTCTTGCACATGCAAATTTAATTTACGCTTGCAATCTTATGTACACTTTCACAAATCCTACCCTGCGCATGCGATTCTTTATGTCATAATTTTACCTCCATACTACACGAGCTTCCTCCCGGGTTAGTGACATCACCAACCCTAAAATTTACATAAACCCCACCCCCAGGAACATGCAGTCCATTTTGAGAAGTTCCCACACCAGCGATTTCATAGATTAATATGACAGATATGCTAATCAAAAACTTGAAGATAGTTAACTCCACATCAGCAACATAAATTCATCAACTAACCATTCAGAAAGGTTTAGTATTTATTTATTAAACACACATTAAGTGTAGTAAATAAAATGGTTTTGAGAACCATAAGTCAGTAGAAAATGTCCAAACAGGAAAAAAATATTGCATTAAAGGTGCATAGCGCCAGTCTCTGAGTTTTTGCAGAGCTATGCCCCCCTCTGGCAACAAGCGAAACTGCAACCAGAGGTGTTTTCTTTGTCTTACGTGGAGTTTGCGTTGGGGTTTGGAATGGACTACAAGCCAGTCTCTTTGAATCCATCTTCTACTTTTGTCGCTCGAGTTGTCTTCGCTGATACGGAGAATGGCGGCGAATACACAAACCTGCCAGACATAGCCAGGTGAGCGCGAACGCGCATGACGTCACGCCCAGTCTCAAATTCCGACCCGAATCCCTCTTATTTATTTTACTGTACAGGATTATAGAGGCAATCGCAGTGATCAGAGAAGGGCTCATTCAGCCCATCAGGCAATTGTTTATGAATGTATGAGTTAGAAAAACGGGTATTTTTAACATGAAATGTTGCGCAATGCACCTTTAATTTAAAAAGATTTAAATTATTTTGAAATTATTACTAAAGCAGTTAGACTAAAAATACACCACTGATTTGTGATTAGAAATGCAGTTAAATTTCAAAGGCATATCAATTTGGGAGTTACCTTGGCAAGAAGCAGACGTCATGTGTCAACATGTTCATTTAGCAGATGTCTTTGACAAAGGCAGTGCACTAATTGCAGTGACATCTTCTGGAGGCCCCTGAGGCTGTGTAGGGCTTAGGAATTTTCTCCAAGTACAAAAGAAGATATTTATAAGAACTTTGGTAACCAAACAGCTTTGGTTACCATTGACTTATATTGTATGGGGGAAAAACAGACATTTTTGTTCCATTGGTTTGTTCATCTTTGTTCCACAGAAGAAAGAAGTTGACACTAAATTTAGTAAGTCGTTGTTATTAAACGGAAGATGCAAAAGTCCTTTCTTCCCTATTATGATGTAAACTGAGTGAAACCACTTAGATCAGTGAGTGAAACAAATTCTTGAACAAGAAAAAATGTTGGATGGAACTTTTTTGATTGGAATTTTGTCCATTGGGAGTTGAATTAGATTTCTGTGGTTTGCTACTGCTGTGATCTCATGTGAGTGACAGGTTGTCCCGCCCTCATGCCAGTAAACACATTGCAAGAGGTAGAGGGAGCAATTTTGATTAAAGCGGTGGTTGATTATGATTTCACTTTTCTAACTTTAGTTAGTGCGTAATGTTGCTGTTTGAGCATAAACAACATTTGCAAAGTTACGAAGTTCAAAGCAAAGGAAGATATTTGCTTTTAAAGAAATAGCTTTTTAAGAACTACAACAAAGGCTGGTAGGGACTACATGAGCTTCCTCCTGGGTTAGTGACATCACCAACCCTAAAATTTACATAAACTCCGCCCGCAGTCCATGTTGAGAAGAGGAAGAGTTGTTGTAGTAGAGCACATTTGTGAGTCTGCTCAAGCTGTCGCATCCGTCTTTTCACATGCAATGCAAACTTTTGTTTCCAGCGTGCGTTTCCCTCAGACTGTAAACGAAGCTCGGGCGCACCAGATACACGTCAGCAGCGTCACTAAAGCGGATTGACAACAGAACCGGAAGACAATACAATGCTGAATAAAGTCGTAGTTTTTGTTATTTTTGGACCAAAATGTATTTTCGATGCTTCAAAACATTCTAACTAACCCACTGATGTCACATGGACTACTTTGATGATGTCTTTATTTCCTTTCTGGACAAGGACAGTATACCGTACATACATTTTCAATGGAGGGACAGAGAGCTCTCGGACTAAATCTAAAATATCTTAAACTGTGTTCCGAAGATGAACGGAGATCTTTTACGGGCTTGGGATAACATGAGGGTGAGTCATTAATGACATCATTTTCATTTTTGGGTGAACTAACCCTTTAATAATCGTTTACCCCAGCCCTACTCTGTATGCATCTTAACAGTTCTATTTTAACATCTACAGTGTGGAACAAACTTGCTATTGTGCAGTTTGCGCTATTGTGGTTGTAAATGTTGCTTTTGGTTTAATCACCAAAACACAACAGAATGATTTTTTTTTAAATGGTAAACATGGCAAGATGTTTTCGATTGTGAAAAACAAATTTATATAAGGTTTAGTATTTCTTTATTAAACACACTACACACATTAAGTGTAGTAAAAAAAATGGTTTTGATAACCAAACTAACTCAGTAAATGTTCAAACAGGAAAAAAAAATGCATTAATTGAAAAAGATTTAAATTATATTGAAATGATTACTAAAGCAGTTCGACTAAAGACAGTAGGCCTATATTAACAGGGTACCCAGGATCCTCCAACTTAAATTCAAGGCTTTTTATGACCTTTTTAATACCATTTCAAATTAAATTCAATGCCAACTTTGAACCCATTCCGACAGAAGTATGAGGTGAAAATGTCAATCTGTATACATTTTAAACCCTAGAAAATAATTATGTACAAGTACTACTTGAATTAAATAAAACATTTTACTTAAATTATCAGTCATATTTAATACATACACAACAGCGTTGTAGCGCGCACGTGTGTGTAGGCCAGTGTTAATTTTGGCAGCCATTTTTGATTTAGTCTTAGTCTTCATCTTCAGACGAAAATGCTTATTGGTCTTAATCACATTTGAGTCATTCTGTTTTTTTTTATAGTTTTAGTTGACAGTTACTTTACTTTTGGTAGTTATTTTATATGTAGTCTTTAGACAGAAAATGTCATAAATTATTCTCTCTAGGCCAATTCAATTAAGCTTATGAGAAATGATTGACATTGCACTCTTTAGCAGTAGCATTTGTGCAGTTCTACATATATATCCCTTTTCCTAAGTTCCGTGGTTCTCCAATTTTTTAGAGTGCCATACCCCCTGGAAAAAACGAGGCTGACTCCAGCTCCTTTTTCGCCAGCTCCTTATTCGTCTAACTATTCGTTCCACCTTAAACATTTTGGATGGTTGTTAACCCCTCCCCCTTGGTGCTTTTGGCCGTATTCCTTAAAGGAACAGTTGTACGGGAATTATGAGCCTGTGAATCGGGCAGCATTTTTCATTTAACAGTGAAAATATATACTCCTGTAAAAATTATCTTGTCTGCCTCTATAAATGTTGTAAGCTACAAGGTAAATTCAACCAGAGTACTTATTTTGTATTTAAGTTCCCTTTCTTACTAAATGTCTTTAAGGAGAAAAGTGATATTATGTTTGCAACTGAGATTATGTAATTTCTGTTCTTTATTAGAAGTTATCCATTACTCCAGTACTCCAATATATATATATGTTAGACTGGAGTAATGGATAACTTCTAATAAAGAATAGAAATTATGTAACATTAAATCTCAGTTGCAAACATAATAAAAAAAAGAGAAATGTACAGGTATAGATAAATTCATTCTTAAACGAAATATTGCATTACAACATTTTCTGATGTGTTATTGTTGAAATATGGTTCCAAGAACATGTCCCACCATTGAAACTTTATGTGCCGACAGAGCATACTGGAGGTGTCATTACTTTAGTATTTCACAAGTTCTCAAAAAAAAGGAGAACATAGAGGTATAGATAAATTCATTCTTAAACGAAATTTTGCATTACAACATTTTCTGATGTGTTATTGTTGAAATATAGTACCCAGAAAATGCCCCACTATTGAAACTTTATGTGCCGACAGAGCATACTGGAGGTGTCATTACTTTATTATTTCACAAGTTCTCAAAAAAAGGGGAACGTAGAGGTTTAGATAAATTCATTCTTAAACGAAATCTTGCATTACATAATTTTCTGATGTGTTATTGTTGAAATATGGTACCCAGAATATGCCCCACCATTGAAACTTTATGTGCCGACAAAGCATACTGGAGGTGTCATTACTTTAGTATTTCACAAGTTCTCAAAAAAACGGGAACGTAGAGGTATAGATAAATTCATTCTTAAACAAAATCTTGCATTACAACATTTTCTGATGTGTTATTGTTGAAATATGGTTCCCAGAACATGACCCACCATTGAAACTTTATGTGGCGACAAAGCATACTGGAGGTGTCATTACTATAGTATTTCAAAAGTTCTCAAAAAAACGGGAACGTAGAGGTATAGATAAATTGATTCTTAAACGAAATTTTGCATTACAACATTTTCTGATGTGTTATTGTTGAAATATGGTACCCAGAAAATGCCCCACCATTGAAACTTTATGTGCCGACAAAGCATACTTTACATAATTTTCTGATGTGTTATTGTTGAAATATGGCACCCAGAATATGCCCCACCATTGAAACTTTATGTACCGACAAAGCATACTGGAGGTGTCATTACTTTAGTATTTCACAAGTTCTCAAAAAAAGGGGAACGTAGAGGTATAGAGAGATTCATTCTTAAACGAAATCTTGCATTACAACATTTTCTGATGTGTTATGGTTGAAATATGGTTCCCAGAATATGCCCCACCATTGAAACTTTATGTGCCGACAAAGCATACTGGAGGGGTCATTACTATAGTATTTCAAAGGTTCTCAAAAAAACGGGAACGTAGAGGTATAGAGAGATTCATTCTTAAACGAAATCTTGCATTACAACATTTTCTGATGTGTTATGGTTGAAATATGGTACCCAAAACATGCCCCACCATTGCAACTTTATGTGCTGACAAAGCATACTGGAGGTGTCATTACTTTAGTATTTCACAAGTTCTCAAAGAAATAAGTACGTAGAGGTATAGATAAACTCATTCTTAAACAAAATCTTGCATTACAACATTTTCTGATGTGTTATTGTTGAAATATGGTACCCAGAACATGTCCCACCATTGCAACTTTATGTGCCGACAGCATACTGGAGGTGTCATTACTTTATTATTTCACAAGTTCTCAAGAAAACGTCTCGGGTTACGACTGTAACCCCTGTTCCCTGAGAAGGGAACGAGACACTGCGTCGTTGAAAACGACTCTTTGGGGACGCTCCCTTAGCGTGGATTAGTTTCATTCAAGTATGAATGAAACTAATCCAATCCTGATTGGTGTTGCGTCATGACGTAACATGTGACGGCATAACCGGATGTATAAAGGGAGACGCCGGACACACACACATTAGCCTCGCGATGAAGCAAGCCGCTCCTAGGTGTAGAGGGGCGTGGCAAGACGACGCAGTGTCTCGTTCCCTTCTCAGGGAACAGGGGTTACAGTCGTAACCCGAGACGTTCCCTTTCGAGGGAACTCAACACTGCGTCGCTGAAAACGACTCTTTGGGGAACGAATGCCCACTAAGCCACGCACCGAAACCTGTCCTAGAGTGAAACTGAAACATGCACTAGCTAGGACGAGAGCACTTGTGCGCCGGGCATACTAGAGAGGTGCAGACTATAGAATCTAATGAAAGTGTGAGGAGAGGCCCAACCGGCCGCCTCACAGATTTCATGAATGGGGACTCCTACAAGAAGGGCCCTAGAGGATGCTATACCTCTAGTAGAGTGAGCCCTAATAGCCAAGGGTGAAGGTGAGCCACGCACCCTATAGGCCAGCGTAATAGCCTGAACTATCCAGTTGCTAATAGTCTGTTTAGAAGCAGGTAATCCTTTCTTAGGTGATCCAAAGCACACTAGAAGTTGGTCCGACCTCCTCCAGGAAGAGGACCTCTCAAGGTAAACTCTCAAAGCTCTGACTGGACAGAGCAAATGGAGCCTCTCCTCTTCTGCCGACACATATGGTGGAGGGTGAAAAGCCTGAAGAACTGTTGACTGTGCAACATTAGATGGCACCTTAGGCACATAACCAGGCCTAGGATGTAAAATAGCTTTTACTCCGCCAGGGGCAAACTCCAAGCAGGCCGGCGTTACTGCCAGGGCTTGGAGATCTCCTACTCTTTTTATAGAGGTAATAGCTAACAGAAAAGCCAATTTAAAAGTCAAGTCCTTCAGTGAAGCCGACTGGAGTGGTTCGAAGGGGGCCAGGGATAGTCCTTCGAGAACCACTGCCAAGTCCCAGGATGGAACCCTGGACCTGGTTGTCGGCCTCATCCTCCAAGTACCACGGAGAAACCGTATGACCAGCTGGTGCCTCCCCAAAGGCCCATCGTTCAAGGGTGCATGGAAAGCCGCAATGGCAGCCACGTATACTTTTAAAGTGGATGGGGAGAGACCTGCAGAGAAGCGGTCTTGAAGAAATTCCAGAACTGAAGCTACCTGGCTGTTGACTGGATCTACATTATGTTCTCTACACCAATTAGAGAACACATTCCACTTGAGGCCATACAATCTCCTGGTGGATGGAGCCCTAGAGCTAAGTACGGTTTCAACTACTCCAGCTGATAGACCAGCATCTAAGTACTGAGCCCCCTCAGGGGCCAGACCCACAGTTTACACATCTCCGGGCGAGGGTGGAATATTGTGCCCTCTGCTTGAGACAACAGATCCCTCCTCAGAGGAATCTGCCATGGTTGGTCTATCAGGAGTGACACTAGGTCTGAGAACCATACTCGGGCCGGCCAGAACGGGGCTATCAGAAGGAGACTGATGCCCTCCTGGCGAACCCTCTCCAAGACTCCCGGGAGCAGAGCGATCGGGGGGAAAGCGTACAGGCGAAGCCTCGGCCAAGCTTGTACCATTGCATCCAACCCCAGTGGGGATGGATGAGTGAGGGAAAACCAAAGTGGACAATGGGACGTCTCTTGAGACGCAAATAGATCCACTTCCATTCGTCCGAACTTTTGCCAAATCAACTTCACCACTTCTGGATGAAGTCTCCATTCCCCGGGCCTCAGCCCCTGCCTTGACAGGATGTCTGCTCCCTGATTCTGAACCCCCGGGATATATATTGCTTTGATGGATAAAATTTTTCCTTGGGACTATAAAATTATCTGATGCGCCAATCTGGATAGAGGGCGCGATCTGAGTCCCCCCTGTCGGTTCAGATAAGCTACCACTGATGTACTGTCCGAACGTATCAGGACATGGTAACCCTTGATGTCTGGAAGGAAGCTCCTCAGAGCCCTGAAAACAGCCAACATCTCTAGGCAATTTATATGCCAAGAATGATGATGGTCCTGCCACAGACCCCTGGCAAAGCGGCCGTCCATGACCGCGCCCCAGCCAGTAAGGGAGGCGTCTGTCGAAACGGTTTTCCGGCGACATGACGCCCCTAACACTGGCCCTTGGGACAGGAACCAAGGTTTCTTCCATATAATTAGGGAACGAAAGCATCTGCGCGTAACCTTTATTATACGGGACGGATTCCCCTTGGGGGAAAACCCCTTGGCTTTCAGCCACCACTGAAGGGGCCTCATGTGGAGAAGGCCCAAAGGTATTATGTTTGATGCCGCTGCCAGGAGGCCCAGCAATCTTTGAAATTGCTTTACAGTGATGGCCTGGCCTAGTCTTATCCCAGAAACCGTGGTTAGGATAGACTCGATGCGTGCGGGAGACATTTGTGCCCGCATCGTAACGGAATCCCATACCACACCCAGAAAAGTAGTTTTCTGAGCTGGTTCTAACACACTCTTTTTTAAGTTGAGCCTCAACCCTAAATTCTGAACATGACCAAGGACGGCATCTCGATGCCGAACTGCCATCTCCCGCGACTGAGCCAGAATGAGCCAGTCGTCGATGTAATTTAGTATGCGTATGCCCTGGAGTCTCAATGGAGCCAGAGCTGCATCCATACACTTCGTGAATGTTCGGGGAGAGAGTGCTAGGCCGAACGGGAGGACCCGATATTGGTATGCTTTGCCCCCAAAAGCGAACCTTAGGAACTTCCTGTGACATGGAAGGATGGAGACGTGAAAATAAGCGTCTTTTAGGTCTATCGTGACAAACCAGTCCTCGGACCTGATTTGATTCACTATAATGGGAATGGTGAGCATCTTGAACCTGAACCTCCTCAGAGCCAGATTCAGATGCCTTAAGTCTAAAATCGGCCTCAGTCCTCCATCCTTCTTTGGAACTATAAAGTAACGGCTGTAAAACCCTGACTCCCTGTCTGGTAGGGGAACGATTTCTATGGCCCCTTTGACCAGAAGAGTCTGCACTTCCTGTTCCATAACCCGAGCCTGTTCTGGAACCACTGTAGTCGGCACCACCCCTGCAAACTTGGGGGGTCTGTGACCGAACTGTAGTCTGTAACCATCTTTTATTATATTCAGGACCCACATAGATATATTTGGAAGATCTTGCCAATTTCCCAGAAATTCTACTAAGGGAACCAGTCTCTCGAGACTGGTCTCGGGTATCTTTTGAGCACTGTTCTCGACTTCCTGAAGCGGTAGAACGGCAGGAGCTAGCTGAGAAATATTTTGTGACCATAGAGGTTGCTCTTTTAACGTTTTTTGTGGCAGACACCTCGTTGGATGTTCGCTGGAAATTGATGTGGCCCGAAGCATCAGAGATGGCGGGATAACATCTTTTTCCCGAGGGCTCCGCTGTGAAAACAACCTCGGTTGCCTCACAGCGGGGAGGACAGCCCTCTGAGGTCCTACCACCTCGGTTAGGACTTCTTCCCCGCTCTCTTGGCCTGAATGACGGCCCTCAGGTCGCCTTTCTGGCCGGCGGGTTTCGGCTGAGAGCGTTTCCTCTGTTGCCAAGCTCCCGAGGGAGGGGCTCTAGAGGCAACGCTCTCCTTTTGTTCTTGCCGATATGAGGAGCTGGTTGACGGCTGTGGCTGGCCACTTGGACCAGCCCTCCTAAAAGACTTAGAGCGGCGAGGGAGAAACTGATGGAACGCCGCAGATTGTTTCTTCGCCTCCTGAAACCTGTCGACGACAGTAGACACTGCGTCGCCGAACAAGCCAGAAGGCGAAAGTGGCGCATCCATCAGGAAGGATCTATCTTTATCCTTGATACCAGAAAGATTGAGCCACAGATGCCTCTCCGTAGCCACCATAGCTGCCATAGAACGGCCGATGGCGCGTGCCGTTTCTCTAGTGGCCCGGAGAGACAAATCTGTGGCCTTCCTTAACTCTGCGATATCTGATGAGTGGGACCCTCGCCTTCATCTAAATCCTTAAGGAGGTCGGCCTGGTACGCCTGCAAGATAGCCATAGAATGCAGAGACGCACCAGCCCGACCAGCCGCCATATATGCCCTACAAACCAAAGCTGATGTTTCTCTACATGGTTTGCTGGGCAGCGCCGGGGTTTTAAGCGAAGATGCCGCTTCAGGAGAAAGATAACTCGCCAAGGCTTCCTCCATCTGCGGCATCTTGCCATACCCCGCCTCCCTCGCACCCACCACATTGCTATAATTACACGATGTGTTGGATGAGATGCGAGAGGAGTGGGGTTTTTCCCAGGATCTAGAGATCTCTTTGTGAAGATCTGGGAAAAATGGCAAACCCCGGCGCTGAGGCTGTGACCTGTGCTGCAGGAATCTCTCGTCTAATTTACTGTGACGAGAATCTTCCTGCTTATCTTGTGGCCAGCTGATGTTGAGTCTGGCCACAGCACGTGTCACAACCTCTACCAACTCCTCGTATGCGGGAACATGAGCTGGCGAGTATGACTCATGTCCCACGCTCCCGATGCTGAGCACATCCACGTCCTCAGACGCAGATAGCTCAAGCACCGGGCACTCGTCACGGGCAGAAGAAGCCGCAGTGCGGGCTTCTGCACCGTGAACGAGCGTTATAGAATCTGCAGATGATGAACGAGAAAGTGCCTCTGTAGTCTCGTTCTCATCTGCGAGATCCTTTTGCGATCCCCACGATTTAAGCCTCCGCGCAGCCTCAACAGACGCGGGACCTGAACCGTGGGGATCGCGAGCTCGGCCATCTTTATTAAAAATAGCCAAGCGGGAGCGCAGCACTCTCATAGATAGTGCTTCACAGTGTTCACAGGCAGATCCCTCAAGAGCTGCCTGTGCGTGCTGCGCTCCCAAACAGTTTACACAAAGTTGATGTGTGTCCCCACCCGTAATAAATCTTGGGCAAGGGTGCACACATCTAACAAACTGTTCACTCGCCATAATATATCTTGCTTTAAATCAGACAAACAACACCAAATAGACACAGACAGTTTCAACACAGAGCGCTTGCTGAAGAGCGAAAGCTAATGTGTGTGTGTCCGGCGTCTCCCTTTATACATCCGGTTATGCCGTCACATGTTACGTCATGACGCAACACCAATCAGGATTGGATTAGTTTCATTCATACTTCAGAGGCGCACGCTAAGGGAGCGTCCCCAAAGAGTCGTTTTCAACGACGCAGTGTTGAGTTCCCTCGAAAGGGAACGGGAACGTAGAGGTATAGATAAATTCATTCTTAAACGAACTCTTGCATTACAACATTTTCTGATGTGTTATTGTTGAAATATGGTACCCTGAATATGCCCCTCCATGCAACTTTATGTGCCGACAGAGCATACTGGATTAGTCATTTCTTTATTATTTCACAAGTTCTTAAAAAAAGGGGAACGTAGAGGTTTAGATAAATTCATTCTTAAACGAAATCTTGCATTACATAATTTTCTGATGTGTTATTGTTGAAATATGGTACCCAGAATATGCCCCACCTTTGAAACTTTATGTACCGACAAAGCATACTGGAGGTGTCATTACTTTAGTATTTCACAAGTTCTCAAAAAAAGGGGAACGTAGAGGTATAGATAGATTCATTCTTAAACGAAATCTTGCATTACAACATTTTCTGATGTGTTATGGTTGAAATATGGTACCCAGAACATGTCCCACCATTGCAACTTTATGTGCTAACAAAGCATACTGGTGTCATTACTTTAGTATTTCACAAGTTCTCAAAAAACCTGCCTGGAACGCAGCATTAGCCCACTTAACACCAGAGCCGGACAGTAACGGAGTACATTTACTTGAGTACAGTACTTGAGTACAATTTTGAGGGATCTGTACTTTACTCGAGTATCATTTTTGGGGATTACTCATGTCTTTACTCAAGTAAATTTGAGAGGCAAATATTGTACTCTTTACTCCACTACATTTCTATCCATAACCGTGAGTACCCGTTACTTCAAAAAAAAAAAAAGAAAAATCCATTGGTTGCAAAAAATCCATTAAAACTCTAGCAGAGGTTTGTCTGAGCGTTGCCATTGTGCATTGCCTTGTGGGTAAGTGAGAAATGGTAAATAAAGCAACATGGTAAAAAGATGAAAATGACTTGAATTAACTTTCAATTCCTTTTAGATTATCAAAGGTATTAACATTAACATTTTTCATAACTCCATGTAGGACGTTTCTGTACATAAATGTAAGCACGGTTCGCGTACCTACCCCGAAGTGATAAAATAAAATTCTGTATCAAATTTATAGGCAAAGACAAGTAGTTTGTTTAGGCATGGTTTGTAGTGAATTACAAACCTGCACACATATATTCGAACACACATAACTATAGAATCAATTCTTAATGCGCATGTGAACGCCATCAGCGTGAATCACAGGTTCGCGTTTAAAGTCTGTTTAGAGAGAACGGCGTCGTCTTAGTGGCCCCTAATTTAATAACAAATGATCATTTCGCCAGAAGTGAATCAATCAAAACTAACTTTAGCTGGAAAATAACATTATTCAAGAACCGCTATAAAGCCAAACCAATCTCTGTTACCTTAAATTATATTAAGTTTATTGCTGTAAAGCCGCTTTGAAACAATCTACATTGTTAAAAGCGCTATATAAATGAAGATGACTTGACACGACACTGTGGCAGTAGTAATGCAATATTTAGAAAATTTACTCTTGTACTCTTGATACTCAAGTAATTTTAAAAACAAGTACTTCAGTACTTTTACTTAAGTAGACATCTGACTGTAGTACTTTTACTTGTACTTGAGTAAAATTTTGCCAGGGGTATCTGTACTTTTACTCAAGTAACGAAGCTGTGTACTCTGTCCACCTCTGCTTAACACTAACTTTTTTTATGTAGGCAAACGTCAAGAATTTGTTACCTTTGTCCAGTTTCGATCTTTTCACAGCTCCCTGAAAACTATCAACAAAACGGACAACATCTGCTATTCTTACTTTTGTCAGATATATTTTGACTGAGAGAGAAAACCAGACAGTAAAATAAATCAAGCTGTTCACAGTCCATTTTGAGAATGAATGGCGATCATAGCGGGCGGCGGCGCAAGCGGAAGTATCGCTACCCTACTTCCGGTCTCGGTCGCCATTTTGTGAAATAGGCCTATTGCTCTATACAGTCCTCCTGCTACGCGCTGTCGCGCCGCCTCTGCATGCGGTGTGTGAATGCTCTCATCTGTTAACATGGGCACTGAAAAAAATACGCACTGCTAACGCGTGCAGTGTGAAACCGGCGTCACACACGGCACCTTCTCAGCAAGGAGGGGCGCCAATTCCCCACACAGTGAAATGACAGATAATAGAAAACCGCTTCGTGCCGCCCCCCATGTGACATGAAAAAATGCCGCCCTGGGCGACTGCCCGGTTCGCCCGTGCCTAAAACCGCTACTGCGCACACTATTGCTTTTTCTGCTGTGACGTGGAGCGCGAGGTGCACTCAAGGCTGCATGAATTTTGAATTAGCCTACATTAGTAACAGTTAATTTTGTTACGATATGAACTTAATCCTAGGAAAGGCAAAACAATATAAGACCTTTGTAACGAAATCCAAGGCTTTGTATACTAAATTCAAGGCTTTTAAGGCCTTAATTTGAGATTATCAAATTTAAGACTTTTTCAATGCATTTAATACCCGCAGGTACCCTGATTAAATCGTTTTTTAAGAATACAACAAACAGCTGGTAGGGACTACACCAGCCTCCTCCCGGGTTAGTGACATCACCAACCCTAAAATTTACATAAACCCCACCCCCGGGAACATGCAGTCCATTTCGAGAAGTTCCCACACCAGCGATTTCATAGATTATTATGACAGATATGCTAATCAAAAACTTGAAGATAGTTAACTCCACATCAGCAACATAAATTCATCAACTACCATTCAGAAACATCCTGTTGCATTCTACATGTTGTCACTTCTTCTTGAGTCTCGCTTTGTCCGACTCTAGTTTAAACATAAAAGGCAAAACAGTTTCTGACATTTTACTGCTTGTCTGAGAGGTAATCAGAGCTGCTAACACACAGGAGCTGATGAATCTCCGCCCTCTGTGCCGGGAGCAGCAGCTAATTTGCATTTAAAGGGACACACACGAAACGACATGTTTTTACTGACCCTCAAAAAGGGACAATTTTAACATGCTGTAAAACAATATCTGTGGGGTATTTTGAGCTAAAGCCTACACACTCTGGGGACAACAGAGAGTTATTTTACATATTGTAAAAAAGGGCATTATACCACCCCTTTAAAGATTACAATTGGGGCTCATAAATAAATAAAAAATCAATGATGTGCACGGATTATTTATAATAAATACCGCAATATTCCTGAGATGGTTCTCACTGCGGAACATGAAATCCACGGGGAGGAGTCGGATCCAGATCCGACTCCTCCCACCTTACATAAACCTAAACCTACCCAACTCCGCCCCCTGATCCCTAAACCCACCCCTAATCCCTAAACCCAACCCTAATCCTACCCATCTCCACCCCATGGATCTTGATCCGACTCCTCCCCGTGGATCTCATGTACTGCATTGAGGTGCTACTGATATTCCTAGCCTGGATGCCAGCCCGAACCCCGCCCACAAATTTTTTAGGTCTGGATGTTCGGATCCGTTGAGGAGCTATTATGCCCGAATAAAAAATAGTTCGGACCAATCAAATTGTCAGGGCGGGCTTTATACCATGATGGACAGATGAGCAAAGGTAACGTAACCATCCACGTCACCATAGAGCGCTTGGGTTGAATTCGTTTACAACAATGGCTGCCGCTGGAGAATTTATGTGTAGATTCAGCCATCGCGTCTGTTATAGATGATGTAGACAGCATTCATTTTAAAAGAGGAACAGAGAACCGCGATCAAGGCATTTGTCGATCGGAAAGATGTTTTTGCCGTCCTTCCTACGGGATTCGGTCTCCAATTGGCATTGCAGAGGCATTTTTTTCCTGGTTCGGATGAAACACGCCCCATAATCAGAGCCCAATCTGTATCAGACTCACATTCTGACTAGAGTCTGAGTATGACGACGTCAGCCAATATTCCATAAAAAAACAAGGAATATTTATTTTGATTTCATAACTTAAGGCTTAAATAGTTCACCCAAAAAATTAAAATGAAAATCTCCCTCGTGTCAGTACTTTCTTCTGTGGAAGATAAGATATTCTGAGAAATGTATCGATGTGTTTTTGTACAATGGTATCCAAAACATTCTTCAAAATATCTTATCCTAAATATCTTCCGCCAAACAAACACAATGACTTGAGGGTGAAATGATGGCCCCTTTAATTAGCTTTCCAACAATCAGTTGTGTTTAACATAGCCTACCGCAGCTGAATAACTGAACCATTAACTGGGCGGTCCATCACCGCAGTACAACTTGTACTGTCTGGTTGTAAAACCAGGCACAGAGCCACAGACTGAAGCGAGGAGCTCAGTGAAAGCTGATAGGATGTGCTTGAACTTGCT
This sequence comes from Gila orcuttii, assembly GCA_026230005.1. Lineage (NCBI taxonomy): Eukaryota > Metazoa > Chordata > Actinopteri > Cypriniformes > Leuciscidae > Gila > Gila orcuttii. Next base: position 27,257,369 of record JAPDVR010000018.1, on the reverse strand, counting down.
CTGAAGACACTGATATATCTTCCGTGTCCACTTCGGGAACGTCTGAGGTAAGCCGCTATATTTCTTTATGCTGTGTTTTTTCCCCCCAAAAGGATTATTCATAAAGCATGAAATCAGAACGATGAAAATCGTGATATAGCCTATCTGCCTATTGCAAAATTAGCTACCGATTTTAAAACCATGTAGGCTACACACCACCTGTGTTTGTTGTGCGTACACTGTAAAAAGTAATACACTATATCTAATCTATATCTTGGTAAAAATACCAAGGGTTCACTCTAAGCATGGTGAGTCCGCCTTTAGCTAGGCTACTATGCCAGCCGTAGCTGGAACCAGCTTCCAGAAGAGATCAGATGTGCTCCTACAGTAGTCACATTCAAATCCAGACTCAAAACACATCTGTTTAGCTGTGCATTTACTGAATGAGCACTGTGCCACTGTTCGTCCGACTGTTTGTACTGTATTTTATTTTTTTTATTCAAAACTGTTTTAATTACTCTGATTTCTTTTGATTATTTTAATTTCTTCTATGTAAAGCACTTTGAATTACCACCGTGTATGAAATGTGCTATATAAATAAACTTGCCTTGCCTAATCAATAAAATTGTGGCAACAGACTACAAGCAATATTATTAATTAAATTTAACTAATTAAAATTGAGTAAGAATTAATCAAATTAATTCCTTAAAAGTCAACCATTTAAAATGAGTAACATTTAAACAAAAATATCTGAATTACAGACAGACGTTAAAGATGAATTTAGAACTCTTTATTTTTTATTGCTGATAATAAGCTGATAACAAGCAGAATCACAGAAGGAAAGAGAAACACAAGAACTACAACTGACTTCAGCCACAGTCTTAGATGAAATCAACTGAAAGGACATTAAATCTCTCTTATTACTAACCAGACTGACTTTATTTTTGTCATTTGTCAGTTCTTTTTGAGAATTAACATAAGTTTAAAGGTTAATGGTTTATTGAAAATATGTGTTCACCATTATGGAGATCAGTGTTTCATTTAGTTGGGCAGCTTGACTCAGGCTTTTTATGTCAGTTTGTGGTTTTTGTAATGGTGTTTGCCAAAACATTTAAATTGTTGCAAAGAAAACCATAAACAAAGGCGATCAGATGATAAAGTTTAAACATTGTAAAGAAAAATAGTTAAGTTTTTTAACTGATCAAAACTTAGCTACTTGATATTAATAGATTTTCACCAATATCATTTTGTTGGCACAGATCACTCTACATTTTGATTTTTAAATACTTTATAGGATGTTTCTTTTTCTAAATACAGACATCAAGAATCAGCATATGAATCTCAACAATGGTGACATATTTCATGCCGCAATGCATGCTGGTAGCTATGAGTTTTCTACTGTGGTGAATCCCAGGATGCATTGCGTCATGAAGCATATCACCATTGTTGAAAGGTTTTAAAGCTTTAGATGTTTTGTAGGTGTTGTATAACTGTTAGCAATACTGCTTTACTAAAAATGTGTAATTACATGTATTCACAAATCTTTAAATTTAGACCAATGTTTAATTATTACTAGGGCTGGGCAAGTTAACGCGTTATTATCGCGTTAACGCATTTATTAATTAATGCCGACAATTTTTTTATCGCACGTTAACGCAGTTTTTTTTTTTATTATTATTTTGAAAGTCCGTTGCTCACTGGCTCTGAATGCACATAGGCCAACAGTCAAACCATGATCACAGGAGGGGTGGGATGTTGGTCAGCCAGCAAATAACCCACCCAAACAAGCAGTGGAGAGAGGCAGGTTCTCTCTGGTGAACAGTTAAAGGGTTGCGCTCCGAGAGTAAATGACAGGCGCTCTATGGATAGTACCTATAAAACCTATAGATAATAACTATTTAGATTCTGGAAACTCACTAACAGCGAGCCGAGGATCAGTCTCTCTTCTAATGATTTGTGCTGCGCGTCCTTTATAAAAAGTTATAGACAATTCAACTTCGGCAACGAGCGGGCGCGTGCGTGAGGCGAGCATGACCGCAACAGTTGCACAGGAACGCACCCGCTTGTCGCTGCACCTTGTGCTCGACCACTTCACCTCACTCTTGGCTGATTTATACTTCTGCGTCGGACTTACGCCGAAGACTATACGCTATAGACTACGCGTTGGTTTTCATTTATATCTCTGCGTCGTTGTCCGCGTTGACGCGCAATTACACATGCAGAGGGAGCATGTGAAACCTGGGGAGCGGTTCTAGTAATCACAGCGCTTGCGGTACGCGTAGAATTGACGTTACATTTTTGGAGAGGTGCACGTCAGGGTACTCCGAAGTGTACGCGCGCTACACAGCTACGGGGTGAGTATAAAGTATAAATTGTTTTTTTACTCTGTTTAATGTAATCTTACGTGGGAAACCATGGCATGACCAAACCTAAGCTACTATAAGTAACGTTGGTCGACTTATATCTGTAGTAGTGATCATGACCTCTGACTACTAGACTGTTTCTGCTGCTCCCTGATAAAAGATACCTGTTGATACCTGTTCAGAAAAAAAAACAAGAAAACTGAACTCGTTTTAACAAACTAGATAAAAGGTAATGCCCTGGCAGTGGCAAATAGCTTTGTTTAAATATTTGATTTGATTACATTAATGTTTAAGTTGAGATTTGAGATTACTGTGTAAAGGGAATAGGGTAGAGTGGGGGAAAACGCCCCCCTGGGGTAAAACGCCCCCCACCTGTTTTTCCCAAAATAACAACTAGAGGTAGTTAAGATACATTTTTACTGTTGCTATGCACTACGTTGATAACGGGGATATACAAATCTCTATGGAGAAGCTGACACCAGCGACATATTTGAAGAGAAGAGGATTACATGGAAAAAGCTATAATTTTCAGATATTAGTAAACAAGTGTTTAAGAGAATATTGTTCTGCAGGATATCTCAGTGATGTATGATAGATGAATAGTGAAGTCTGTATTTTGAGATCATATGTTATTTATAAGGAATATAATTGTGTATATATATATATATATATATATATATATATATATATTTTTTTTTTTTTTTTTTTTAAGTCATAGCTTGTGGGGTAAAACGCCCCCTATGCTGAGGGGTAAAACGCCCCCCAGGGGGCGTAGTTTATATCTATCATAATTACTATAATAACATATTTTTGTCTATCAAATCCTTTGTTTTACACTAAATGCAGTATAACTAGGTGGTAAAATCAAAATATTTGAACAAAACATGAAAAAAATTGCCTCAAGTGAGCATAGCTAGCTAGCTTGCTAGCACAGTTAGTTCACTGATGGAAGGTAGTTAAATTTGGCTATTTTGGACATTCCTGAAATAAAAATTAACATATATACATGTTGATACATTACTTGCCTTTTACTTTTAGAGATTAAAAACTATTGTCTGTTAATTTTGCTGTTGATCTGAAGCAAACTGGTTGGTAAGAAAGGGGGCATTTTACCCCACCTTGGGGGGCGTTTTACCCCACCGCTGGGGCAAAACGCCCCCTTTGTACAAAAATATTTTCAGTCAAAATACTAATTAATTATGAAGGCTGAGCAATTTTAATATTTGGTGAATAACTCCTGCCATAGTCACTCAAAACCGGGATGGCAATTCTAGTCACATCTATGTTTTGTTTCACTGTAATGTCACATTTTCCTTAAGGGGGCGTTTTCCCCCACTCTACCCTACTGCTGGTATAAAAGCACCTTATTTGTTTAAAGTTATTGCACTTTTGTGTATATAGCAGTACATTTAAATCAAAAGTGCGCAATACACTACTTTAGAAGTCATTATTCAATTTTGCGCATAACAATGCAATTAATCGCAAGAAAATCATGCGATTAATCGCGATTAAAAATTTTAATCGTTGCCCAGCACTAATTATTACTTTTATATCAAACTGTGTAAATTGAGACATGCTTACCCTGAAATTCTTGAAGTATTTAGTTTGGTTTGCCATTCTGAGATACTATTGAACTTGGGATTAAGATAAAGTAAACACACGTCTGGTAAAATAGTTTCTCATAAAGTGAAAACCTATTACTCAATCTTTCACTTATTTTGCACAGTGGGTTTCTCTGTTTCACAAAGGAAAAAATAAAATAAATGCTGGACCATGTTGAGTTTATTCTCCAATACATGGAAGCAAGATAATGTATTTATGTAGGCCTGTTGATAAAATGTATTTATGTGAGTGTATGTTTATTCTTAGAAAGGTCATTTCTATTACACCTCTTTCTGTTACTCTTATTGGTATTTATTTAATATATAGCCTTAGTTTGAGGAACATGTTTTAGGAATATATGATTTAATAAATATGTGTCAAGTGTTTAATCAATTTACATTATTTCAGAACAGAGCGCTGGTAAGAAAATGCCATATAATATATTTTTTAATCTTTTAGAATATCTATTTATTCAGTACTCAAAACATTATGTTGAAGAACTTGTGAAGAAAAAAAAGGAAAATCCTGCTATGCAGGTGAAACATTGAATCATTTAATGGAACACAACAATGAACTTAAGAGAACAATGAAGGGTCTGTTCTTTTACAGGGAAGCATGACATTAGGTTAATAATTTCCTCTTTCTGACCTTGGCAGAAATATTCATTTGAGCATTAAATTACATGGCAAAAATATATATATTTATTGCATGAGCATTGCACTCGTTGGAGGGTTCATTGTGGATTCCTGCTTCTGCCACAAACACAGACTTTGAAAAACTGCAAGTTCTCAAGTAAAAAGTAAGATGTGCTTCTTAATTTAGTCGTTTTTTAATTTGTGGTACGCAATATGATTTTTATAGCAAAAAGAAATAATGTAAATAAAGTAAAAGTACATAATTTTGTGGTATTAAACAGGATATTTGACATTTTCATATTGTTTACATAGCAACATCAGGATTGATTTTTGAAGATCACATTTAGAAGTTGTGCTTTCTAAAAAAAAAAAGAAAGTATCTCGAAATACGCCGAAATAAGATCATTTCATTTTCCATGAACTGAAAACTGACACTAATATATAGAATTTGTAATGTTCTGCCAACAACTTTTCCCAATTCCTCTTTGTCAACCATGCTTGCATATTACATATATGATTATAGTAATAAAAAATTCTCCTTTCAAGTAAAAAATTATTTATTTATTATTATAAACATTTTGTTCTTTTAACCATTACAATAAGAAAACAAACAGCAAAACAAAACCACAATGAACCCCCCCCCCAAAAAAAAAAACAAGTAATATTTTTTTCTTTTTGTTATATAATGATCATATTATTATTATTTTATGTAAACGCATTTAAATAAATAAATTCTGATCTTGATTTGCTTGCTGAACCTTGTCCATGTCATTAAGCAAAGTATCCTTCTATTCTTACGAAAGTTGAAAAGATGAAACTGAGTGATTAACTAATAACTATTATTTTTTTGTCTCTATCCTCTGTTGCAGATCTAAGAAAAGCCTGTGAGAATGCTTTTTTCGCTGGCTCTACTTCTCAGCTTCCAGGAAGTTCTGCAAATTAAGCCAACTAAAGCCAAGCATTACTGTACAATAGCATCTAAAGACAGTGTAGCTGACTGTAAAGGTTTACGGCTTGATAATGTGCCTATAACACTGCCTGACTCACTGGAAGAGCTTGACTTGTCTTTCAATACCATACAGGTCATCCGCAAAGAAGATTTTTCCAAATTTAGTCATCTGCGAGTCCTCAAGATTAATTTCAACAACATCTCTCTGATTATGGATGATGCCTTTCAGGGAAACCCTCTGCTGGAGGAGCTAAGCTTATTTAATAACTCAATGAGAGAAATTCCCTTTAAAGCTCTTGAGTTGCTCACAAATTTGAAGATTTTAGAAATGTCCAATAATTTGTACAGACAAGCATCTCTGGGTGTTGCTTTTTTGAATTTCACCCAGTTAAAAGTGCTGTCCATTGGTGGATCTCTGGTCAGTAGATTAGGAAGCCGAGACATTTTTGTGCTGGAAAATATCTCATTGGACAAATTTGCTATTAAAACTGGTACTGGTTTTAAAAGTTATGAACCTGGGTATTTCAGCAACCTTAACACAAAAAACTTGTGGCTCGATATAGCTATCGACAAAAACCCAGATGTGCTTCCAAAGATATTGAAAGATATAGCAAACAAGACTTTTGATGTTCTACGTTTTCGAAACCTTTTTGAATTTCAGTACTATACTGGTAAACAGGATATTTTTTATGGCCTGCAGTATGTAAAGACTCAACGCCTAACATTCTATCGAGGTAAATTCAATGAGGAAGTTATGAGAATGGCTCTGGTAAATATGCAAATCAGTCCAATCAAAGCCCTGGAACTGCTGCTCATCGATTTTGCTCGTTCACAGAATAAAACGCAGGGATCCAGTGTGACAAACTTGACCTTGGAACAGCTGGTTCTCTCGTAAGTTATACTTACTCCTGTTGATTAAAAAAAAAAAAACAATACTCAAATAATTATTCTAATGTTATTGCATTTCTTTGTTCCAAATATTTATACCAAAGTACAATGAATTGTTAATGGACCTTTTAGGGATGCACGATATTTCGGCCACCATATCGGTATTGGCCAATATATGTTCATTTTTAATGTTGTCATTATCGGCCCAATAAGAAAATCTGGCCGATATATTAAAGCCGATAAATAATGGTTTGTATATAATAAAGTTTGTCATATAAGCTACATAAAATTAAATTAAGAGCATTATAATTGTGTGCTTGGGACATGGCTTTTAATGGTGAGACTTTTGTTTTTGTAATCAGGCTCTCAAAAATTATATAAAAATTTATATTTATCGGCCAATATATCGGTTATAGGCTTTCAAAAATAAAGAATTATTGGTTATCTGTATCAGCCAAAATGTTTATATTGGGGTATCCCTAGGACCTGTTAAGAAAACAGAATCATTTAGAAATTGGAACAGAAATCACTCAATTGTTTACGATTCTCAATCCAAATCTGTATGTAAAAAATATCTTCTCATCTATAATTGTTATGCTCTTGCTGTTTTGTTCTGCAGGGACATCAGTAATCCAGATATAATGCGCTTCGACTGGAGCTTTACTTGGCTTAATCATGTCCGCCAATTCATTGTATGGAATGTAAACTTCAACAGTGTGCCGTGCGACTCGTGGCCGGAGATGAAAAATATTGAGCTTCTGGACATCTCTAAAAACCAGCTGAGAGACAGTTATATTTATAACCCACTATGCGACACTAAAAACTTTTTGCACAAGCTCGAAACCTTTAACGTCAGCCGTAATCGACTTACCAGCCTAAGTGACTTGGCATCTCTGACAGAGGACTTTGTCAAGCTGACAACAATTGACATGAGCCACAACCAGCTGCAATATATGGGGAACCGTATCTGTTATTGGAAACAGACAATTACCAAAGTAATCGCTCATCATAATAGTCTGACAAGCGACTGTTTTAAGTGCCTCCCCACTTCTGCAATCTTCCTCGATCTTTCATACAGCAGCCTAGACCAGCTGGACATGGACTATTTCAATAAGGCATCCAACCTAACAGAGCTTATCCTCAGCGGCAACAAGATCAAGTTCATCCCATCCGGCTGGAGGAATCCATATTTGAGGACACTCGCTTTAGATGGAAACTCATTTGGACTTGTTAGCTTGACGTCTTTTAAGGACATGCCTAGTCTACGTGTCCTGACTGCAGGCAACAACCCTTACCACTGTATCTGTGATCTCTACACCTTCATACAGGAAACCACAAGCAAGGGGAAGGTGACCATCACAGACTGGCCGGACAGCTACAAGTGTTACCACCCTGAGCGTCTTCTCAACACAAGAGTATCCCAGTACTTCCCTGGTCATTTAACCTGTAATATTACACTCGTTATTATAATCTCCGTGTCAACAACGGCAGTTGTTGTCCTAGCTATCATGCTTCTGTGCTACATTTCCAATGGTCCATGGTACATTAAAGCCACATACCAGATCATCAGAGCCAAGTACAGGGCCCATAAAGAAGGTTCAGGACAGACTGTGGACTACACCTTTCATGCTTTCATTTCTTACAGCCACTCGGATGCAGAGTGGGTCCGAGACCAGCTGCTCCCTTGTCTAGAGAATGCTAAGCCTCCTTACCGCCTCTGCATCCATGAAAGAGACTTCATTCCAGGGAAGTGGATCATTGACAACATCATTGAGAACATTGAAAGTAGTCGCAAGGTACGTCCACACACACACACACACACACACACACACACACACACACACATTTATGTTCTTCGAAGATGCCTTTTTTTACAAAAGATACATACAGTGTCAACAATTCTGAAATAAATTTAATACAAGCCCAGTTGGATAACAATGATTATCCATACTTTCTTATAGAAGAAGCTGCACCATAAGGCTGCATTTGTTTGTTTAAAAATACAGTAAATATTGTGTAATATAATTATTTAAAAGAACTGTTTTCTACTTTAACATTTTAAAATATTTTTCAGCAGCCATTACTCCAGTCTTCAGTGTCACATGATCCTTCAGAAATAAGTTATACTGTAACATTTGATCAATTTAATAATGAATTCTTGCTGAATAAAATCAATTTCTTAAAAAAAAAACCTCCAAACTTTTGAACTGTTGTTTTTCTCACTATATTAAAAAAACCAAACATTTCGCAATATTACTTTGCAGTGTAAATTTATCTTGCAATAGCAGCTTTGTTTATATTCTTGGCTTTATATTCTACAATGTGATTTTATTTCTTATTCTAACTTTATAACAAATTACCTTACTTAACAAATTACCTTATTTAAATGTTTTTATTCTGATGTGGAAATGGGCTTCAATAAATAATAAGAACATTTTTTTTTTTATTAACTCAAAAAGACAAATCTGAAGTGCTGAAGCATTTTATAAGTTCCCAAAACTGTCAAATATGTTAGACCAACACAGACAGCATCCTAACTTGGTTTCTCATTATCAAGGTAATCTTCGTGTTATCGCGGAGCTTTGTAAACAGCGTGTGGTGCAACTACGAGCTCTACTTCGCCCAACAACGGGCCATTGGAAAGACGTTCAGTGATGTGATTCTGATCGTGAAGGAGCCCATTGATCCCACTTCTCTTCCCAGTAAATTCTGCAAGCTCAAAAAGATGCTCAGTACCAAAACCTACCTGGAGTGGCCCCAGCAACCCACAGAACAGAGCTTTTTCTGGGTCCAGCTGAGGAGTGTTTTGGGGAAACCAAACGTAATAAGACAGCGCACAGCCAGCCAGCATAGCCGTCTGTCTTCAGTGAGATCTGCTTCTCTGATAGAGCTGCCGCAGAACCAGAATTCTGCAGATAAGAAAGACACAGATGAAGATGGCCACCAGGCCAGCGATCAGCCCTTTAATAGATGTCAACAAACATTTAGAGAACTTGTTTGAAAGACATAAATAAGGTTGTCTGTGGCCTGAGATGACCAGATAGAACTTTTTTTTTTTATTTCCCTATAAATTCAGAATATGACATGCATTATAATAACAATGACATTATGCAATGATGTTCAGCTAAGGTTTGTCTAAACCGGTTTGTCTGACTCACTGGTGGCAGAAGGACTGGAAAAGGTTCATTCTGACTCAGTTTCAGTCAGTGAGCAAAACAAACAACCAGATAGATCTAGACAGTGATTTACTGACCTAGTTGACCATGGCATACACAACAACACACAAGCTCACTCTGATAATCAATACAGTTCTATTTACTTTAGTATGCAAGTATACTTATCTTAATTAAGGCAGTGAACTGCAATACTGTTCAACCTACTGAAAGAAGTCATTATTTCAATAAAATTGTGTTACTCTTGGCTCAGAAAATATACAATTGTATCAGTATAGAATTATTTCATTAAATCATGTTTTAAGATTAAAATATTTAAATTAATTTGAAAATAAAAACTACATTGTTTTAATTCCTCTATTTTCATCCCTTCTTTGCCAGACACTTAAATGTATTTACTTTCTTACATCCATGTCACATTAATGTATTTCACTACATAATGGTTTTATGTCTGTTCTATAGTTGTAAAGCATTAGTCATAAAATGTATAATACTGAACAGATGGATGCTTGCAAATAAACAAGAAGCTATGACACATCCATCCTCTTTGCAGCCTCGCACGCCACTTCCAGCTTCTCAAGTGAATTTATTTATTTATTTTTAGTTGAAACATTCAGAGCAATAAAAAAATGTGCCAGACGTAGTTATCTCTACTTTGTGTGTTGTTGTGGTTGGTACTGCATTTATCATCCTTTTTTTCTCTGCAGACCTAAACAGTTACTGATTTTTCACTGATTTCTCAAAAAAAAATTGGAACTGAATACAATTTAAGGTATCAAAAATAGATTAATTCTAGTCACATTTATTTGATAATGAAATACCAACAGTGCTGCCACAAACATACTGTACCTCACTCCACCTCATAACATACAACATCAGATTCCTATAGCCTGACAGAGATATCATTTCACATGGATTAAACCCAGACTAATGAACATGAGTTATTTGTACGCAAGTGAGATCTGAGATAGAATGATGCCAAGAATTCACCCTTTTTGGCCTCAAGAGAGCCAGGTTTCAAGTTTCAGTACATACCTTGCTTGACAGGTCAGGAATCATCCAATGATGAATTAATTAAAACCCATTTAAGCCCACCGGCAACTATAGTTGCCACAGTGTATATTTGTCATTTTCTTTTTTAAGATTTGTTTTAGATGTTATTCATGTTTTATTTCTCAATGACATGCTAGCAAACAACCAAAAAAAAAGGATAAAAAAAGGTATTTATTTCCTTCCTGTCACATGAGGCTGTCAACTTCTTACCTCTTCTTCCAAGAAACATGGCGAAAGCAAACCCTCCCAAAGAAAGGTAATTAATGTGAACTAATTTGATATTTTTTAGTGATACCAGTCAAAAGCATTTTGTCAAACAATACAAACAGAAGATATATATATATGTATGTATGTATATATATACAAAAAAGATCACATTTTTGCATGGTTACAGCTTTACTTAATTAAATAAACGTGAGATATCGCATGATTTATTTGAGTAGATCCTCATGTCACGAGTAGACCTTCGATTGCATGAGCGCGCGTGGTGACATCATTAGACGCGCGGGCTGCGGTTGGAAGAGCCTCCGCCTCCGCCTTTGCTAATTCCTCGCACAGGTGAATGGACGCTATTTAATGAGCACGTCTTTTCGAGCGCTAGGATCACTTCTTCTTGTTTAGGTAAGTTGATAACGTTAACTATTTGTTTTTATAGACTTCAAATGTTATGATGATTACAATAGCTTTCTGAAAATAGTGTTTATCTACGCCATTGTTGAAAATTAGACGTTTAAGGTTAAAATCCTTAAGATAATTATTTAATGATGTCAAATGTTAATGTATGTGATGAGAGCATATTTATTTAAGAATTATTACTTAAAACATAAATAACTCTCAATGTTTTACAGATAAGGCAGTTTGTCTTTTTAGGCACTACATTTACTGTGACTAATATAGGTGGTTCTTGTACCAACTGTAGACTAATGGGATGGAAAGTTAGTTCATTTTAAAGTTGCATTTAAAATTACAGTTGCATTGTTTTAGACCGTGATCTGATGTTAACTTCTCATGTTAGTGTTAATGTCTGCAATTTTGACAAATTGAATGCAAGATTTAATATCTGTCTAATATTAAAAAAATAAGGCCTACATGGCTTAATGGTGGATTAACAGTCTCAGAGCCTTTAGTTCATACAAAAAGCTAATTGAATAATTGATGCATACCTGTCTTCCCTCTCTCTAATGATAGTCATCAGCCTGCCAGTGCCAAAAGGCCTGTTTGTTCAAAGATATTAGATCCCTCAGTGCTGTGTAACTCCAGTCTTTGGGGTCCCGTGTGGGGGGGTGAAGGGGCTCCTGGGGTCAGCAGTTGTTTGTGCAAATGCATTAAAGAATCAAAAAGGGCTATGCAATCTCACAAAACCGTAATTGCATGTATTTGCATATTTGTTGGCTGAATAGAGACAATGCACTTAAATTAAATTTTGGTCCACTAACACACCTGCGTAGATCTTCAGGTGTTTAAAAGTGAAATGTTAGAATTGGATTTTGCATAATTTTATTTATTTTTTTATGTGTATTTTTGCAGAGTATACCTTCTGAAACAACAACATGGTTTCGAAACTGGAAAACGCAATGGAAGGCCTCATTAAAGTCTTCCACACATACTCTTCCAAAGAAGGAGACAAGTACAAGCTAAGCAAAGCCGAGCTCAAGAGCTTGCTTCATGGAGAACTCGGTGACTTTTTAGCAGTAAGTTTTAGCCACTTTAAGTAGCATTAACATGTATGGCTGACGTGCATAATTGAAGGAACACTGTGTCTGTCTCTGACCTGTTGTAGGCGAGTAAAGACCCCATGGTTGTGGAGAAGATCATGTCTGATTTGGATGAGAACCGAGATGGAGAGGTGGACTTTCAGGAGTTTGTTGTGCTGGTGGCTGCTCTCACAGTGGCATGTAATGAATTCTTTGTAGAAAGCATGAAGAATTAAGTGTTCTTCTATGTCTCCCTTCAGCTGCATTTTGTGTCATTTATCAAAAAAATAAATACTAGTGACATGCAGACTATGTGTATGGAAGCAACTATCAAGAGTGTACAAGATGCAATATTTGTTCAGAGCAGTGTTTCTCAACCAGGGGGGCATAAGATGACTTAAAATCATTTACAATAATACAAAATGACCATTAAAATAAGCTAAAACGCATAAATATAAACTGACATTGACCTTTTATGAATATCATTCTTACCAACAGGATTCCCAGGAAAACCTAGATGTATGAGGGAATTTTGAAAGTGGTTTCTAGACCTAGAAAAGTAATGGAAATAAAATTCTAAAAGGTCAAGCAAATTTAAAACGCGTTATTTGAATTTCTCATGTTTTATTAAATATTTTGGTAGAAATTGATATTTGAGAGCGAATCATTTTAAATCCTGTTATCACAAATTGCTAGGAAGGTTGTGTAAAAGCATAAACCCAGAAGAACATTCAGTTATTAACTTTTGGAATTATGGGATTAAATTATGTAGTTATTATTTGCAGTTATAACTTTTAATACATTTGCCACTCCTAGTTTCTATTTAAAAAAAAAAAAAAAGTTTACTACAGGAGTACCAGAAATATTATGGGGGCCTAGAAATATTGTCCTGAATTTTGTCTTAAGAGTGCCATCTATAGGCTATAAAAAAGCAATGTCAGCCTTTTCATTGAACAGTATTTTATATAGATATAATATTCATACACTTGTCTGAATGATTCTTAAATGTCTTTTGTAATGGAGGTGAAGACACCAGATGATGGCAGCTCTTCCCAGTGTGAAATAATCCTGTGCCTTAAAATAAATGGAGAAACAATCTTGTACAGCAAATCTATTTGATAACTAAGAAAAAAAGCAAATCAGTTTTGAGTGTCACCTTTTTCTTTATATATATATATATATATACAGGTCCTTCTCAAAAAATTAGCATATTGTGATAAAGTTAATTATTTTCCATAATGTAATGATAACAATTAAACTTTCATATATTTTAGATTCATTGCACACCAACTGAAATATTTCAGGTCTTTTATTGTTTTAATACTGATCATTTTGGCATACAGCTCATGAAAACCCCAAATTCCTATCTCAAAAAATTAGCATATCATGAAAAGGTTCTCTAAACGAGCTATTAACCTAATCTTCTGAATCAACTAATTAACTCTAAACACCTGCAAAAGATTCCTGAGGCTTTTAAAAACTCCAAGCCTGTTTCATTACTCAAAACTGCAATCATGGGTAAGACTGCCGACCTGACTGCTGTCCAGAAGGCCATCATTGACAGCCTCAAGCAAGAGGGTAAGACACAAAAAGAAATTTCTGAACAAATAGGCTGTTCCCAGAGTGCTGTATCAAGGCACCTCTGTGGGAAGGAAAAAGTGGCAAAAAACGCTGCACAACGAGAAGAGGTGACCGGACCCTGAGGAAGATTGTGGAGAAGGACCGATTCCAGACCTTGGGGGACCTGCGGAAGCAGTGGACTGAGTCTGGAGTAGAAACATCCAGAGCCACCGTGCACAGGCGTGTGCAGGTGCCGCATTCCCCAGGTCAAGCTACTTTTGAACCAGAAACAGCGGCAGAAGCGCCTGACCTGGGCTACAGAGAAGCAGCACTGGAGTACCCACAGTCAGTGATGGTCTGGGGTGCCATGTCAGCTGCGTGTGTTGGTCCACTGTGTTTTATCAAGGGCAGGGTCAATGCAGCTAGCTATCAGGAGATTTTGGAGCACTTCATGCTTCCATCTGCTGAAAAGCTTTATGGAGATGAAGATTTCATTTTTCAGCACGACCTGGCACCTGCTCACAGTGCCAAAACCACTGGTAAATGGTTTACTGACCATGGTATTACTGTGCTCAATTGGCCTGCCAACTCTCCTGACCTGAACCCCATAGAGAATCTGTGGGATATTGTGAAGAGAAAGTTGAGAGACGCAAGACCCAACACTCTGTATGAGCTTAAGGCCGCTATCGAAGCATCCTGGGCCTCCATAACACCTCAGCAGTGCCACAGGCTGATTGCCTCCATGCCACGCCGCTAGGGGTGTAACGGTACATGTATTCGTATTGAACAGTTTCGGTTCGAGGCTTCCGGTTCGGTACGCATACAAACCGAACGATTCCTTGGACCATTTTTCCTGCCGACAAAATTCGCGCTGGCGCGACCACCACAATGTTGCGCAACATCAAATGGCAAGCGTAATGAAAGCGGAACGAAACTGCCCTACTCATGTGCTTCACGATCGTTTATTAGTTCGGACCAGCAACATCTGTGCAGCGCGAGCCGATCTCGATCAAGCGACACTGTTACTACACAGCGCTAAGAGATCCAGTAAAGAAAACATTTGAATTCGCCACTGAAGTAATAACATCGCTGCGAGATCTAGTGAGAAGCATTTTCACATTTCTCCGTTATTAACTGTAGAACTCTATTAGATCAAACAGCGCTGACGTGGAAACCAGGAGAAACATTGTGCCGTGAATGAACTAGTAATACTTTACGTCCACAGTCCAGCAATATTTTTTCTTTTAACAAATAGGAAATTTGTCTGGCATTTCTTTCTTTTTGCTGTATCGAAAACGTACCGAACCGTGACTTTAAAACCGAGGTACGTACCGAACCGTGATTTTTTTTGTGTACCGTTACACCCCTACACGCCGCAATTTCTTTCTGTGTCTTACCCTCTTGCTTGAGGGTGTCAATGATGGCCTTCTGGACAGCAGTCAGGTCGGCAGTCTTACCCATGATTGCGGTTTTGAGTAATGAAACAGGCTGGGAGTTTTTAAAAGCCTCAGGAATCTTTTGCAGGTGTTTAGAGTTAATTAGTTGATTCAGAAGATTAGGTTAATAGCTCGTTTAGAGAACCTTTTCATGATATGCTAATTTTTTGAGAGAGGAATTTTGGGTTTTCATGAGCTGTATGCCAAAATCATCAGTATTAAAACAATAAAAGACCTGAAATATTTCAGTTGGTGCGCAATGAATCTAAAATATATGAAAGTTTAATTTTTATCATTACATTATGGAAAATAATTAACTTTATCACAATATGCTATTTTTTTGAGAAGGACCTGTGTGTGTGTGTGTATATATATATATATATATATATATATATATATATATATATATATATAAAATCACATATTAAAAGATTAGAATTCGTAAGAATTTCCCTCTCTGTAATTCAGACAAAAATTCATTTAAAATGTAACAACTTTTGCTTATGAGTCAGAAGTATGGGAAGGGAAAAAATGACTGAACAATGGCCCATTAATGGATCACTCTGGAAAAAGGAAAATCAGACCAATAATTTCAGTTCCCAAATGTCTGATGGTTTGTGTGGCAGTTCATTTATGGTCATTTCATTCATTTGTTACTGTAAATCTAATTATGTGGTTGATACAGAGCGTGGGTTCGAATATCTTGGTGTGTTATTTCACTCAGCTTCGTGCTTCTTTGGGCTTGACGGCCACCAGTACCAGGTTTCGTGGGGAGAAAGCAGCATCAAAGAGGGGGATGAGTTCACTCATAAAACCTAAATGTGAAAATACAAAAGTTTTACCCGCTCTGTAAAAATATACTATGTAAAGAATATAAATATAATCCAATATTACATTTTTAATTATGTAACCAATATTACACTTTTAATTATGTAACCAAAAATGTAAAAAAAACAAAAAACAGAATGGTGTCAAAATAAAATAAAGCTAGTTTGGTCATTAGACCATTTTCTCATGAGTGACTGGCTTTGCGACTCATACCTCTCTCCTGCAGGAAAATCATTCTGTCCAGTAACACTAGAGTCTCCACCACAGGTGCCAGGAGAAGAACCAGGCTGAAATACACCACCACTTTACCCTGGTGCGCTAGCATTGTATCCACAAAGACAGAGTCATATGGGAGATCAGCGGGTAGGCCCACCCGTGGCAATGCCAAACGAGCATACCTGTGATAAAACGCAAAACAAAAGTATAATGCAACAGTCTAGTATATCAGATGTATTTTCAAATAAGACAGTTTAAAGTATGATTGAGATTGACTGTTTAACTCTTTATTTCTTCCTGTTCTAGGAACTGAAGTGCAGATGTGAGTCACAGATTTGCCAGCTCTGTAAAAATATATATATTATCAAATGTCGTGATAAAGAAAAACGAACTCAGAAAATGACAGTGCGTGGGCTTTCTTAATGGTCTGAACTCCAGGTCTGCGCATATCGGGCCTCTCCGCTCTGATGATGCTTTCTAAGATGGCTCTGTAGCAGTGTGTCCGCAGTAACCCGCTCTCCTCTCTCAACCGCTGGAGATAGTCCTCTATTGCATGACACGCTCCCTCTCGTGCCTTGTAGGACAATTGGTGCCCTGGTAATCCGCGTACCCAGTCGCTCATTGGATAACCATATTCTGAACAGGAGTCCGCCACTGAGATGTCTGAAGAAAATGAGGGCTGGAATACCCCTGGAGGGTTTGGGTTCTCCTGTGTTGAGATTTTCATGTAACAGCAAGCCACAGACGTGATGACCTGAACTGGAGGGCAGTTGGTGAAATGCCGTAGAAGTGTGGAGCTGAGGTCTCCACAGGCGTGAAGACCTGTAAGGACAAAACTACCCAGTTCTTTGGCACCACAATCAGTAACTGGTATGCTTTTACACGTTTCCATTCCTGATAGAAAAGCCCCAATGTTTACTTGGGCTAAAGAGTCTGAAATATTTATGTGAGTTTTTTGAGCCTGAAGAGTATTTTGTAACTCTGCTTTGGTTTGGCATGAATGAGGCTTCAGATGCAGATCTTCCACCACCTGTTTCTTTTCATATGGTGCAAGTTTCTTTTCATATGGTCCAGTGGTTGGTCCAATACTACTATAACTTTCACTTGCTGTCACAAGTTGCTGAATGAAGACATCACATGAAGCCTGTGGGTTGACCCAGCCCACCACATGACAAGGAGAAGGACCAGGTTCAGAATGCAGACCTTGAGCTTTTCCTGACTACAACAGAAACACAGATTAGAAATATCACAGCACATTCAAAAAGTCACAAAAAATAACACATGGTCTGAGTGATAATACAAGATGAAAAGTAATATCAATATGAAGTCATATCAATATCTAAAGAGGTTAAAGGAACAATGTATATAATTTTAAGGATATTTTTAAAATATATTTAATATTATATTTTTTAAATATAATATTTCCTATATAATATTTATGAGGGTCATACCCTTTGGTTCTCTTTGGTGAGTGCCAATAGGAGCTGTGTATCAAATTTGTTAGCCATAGAAACAAGGTTGGGATCAGCCTCAATTCCAGTAACATCTAGGCCGAGTCCAAAAGACAGAAACCGTGTCAAATGGCCCTGGAGGGATGGATCTAATTAAAGTAGGTAATTTGCATATTCGAAATATAAAGATTGGCATATTTAAAATAACAAAATGAAGCAAGACGTTACTGTACCTGTCCAGACCCAACATCCACCACATAGTTACAGTTAGCCTGATCACACAACTTCTTAACCAGCTAGGAGGGAGTACAACAGAAGAAACATTTTTAAATAGTCTTTAGTGTATCAAATAATTGGAGTGTTATTATTGGAGTGTTGTTTCCTTCATAATGACATTCAGAATCTTTCCACATTGACATTACATGCATTATATTGTGCCCATACCGTGCCGAGGCGGAGGATTTCGTGCTGCTTCTTGGGCTTGACGTGTTTACGGAAAATGTGTCCTAACAAAGAGCTCTGACTCTGGTTGGACTGAAACTCTGGCACTGCTGCACCTGCGTCCTGACTGTGCCCAACTGGTGCTTTACGTGGAAACGACAGCACATGTGCTGCTGTCCGCAGTGCCAGTAAAGACAGTGGCCACACAGATGGGTACCTGAAAGACAAAATACTATAAAATCTATAAAATAATTTTAATTAAAAAGTTAATATGTTGAACTTTTCAAAAGAAATAACTTTACTTTACTCATGCAGTTCACTGCAATATTAATTCATTTTAATGTTTGATTTTAAGAAATTTACCTTTGTTTTTAAGGAGTTTACATTTGTACAATACAGGGTTATCATAGTTATCTAAAAAAAATGTAACTATATGTACTAAAATTATAACTAAAACTGAAATAAAAATTAATAAAAACTATACAGACATGTTAAAAACAACTTTAAAACTTTAATTTAAATTTAAATTAGTATATAATAGTACATCAATGATACTAAATAACACTCATACAAATAAATAAAAAAATGGTATTATGTTCAGCACTTGATGTCCAATGTAAAATATGGGCTAAAAAAACAAAACCAATTTTGGCAGATGCTTTCATCCAGAGTGACTTTTCATTGCATTCAAGATACATTTTATGCATTCCATGATAATCAAAACCATGACCTTGGTGTTGCTAGAGGCATTTTCTTCTGTTTGAGAACACTGAAATATGAGACTTTCCTTTTCAACTTAGTCACTACATTTATTACATTAACTACATTTATTATTATTATTATTATTATTTTGATGACTTACTGTTTTAAGATGTGTATACAGGTCCTTCTCAAAAAAATTGCATATTGTGATAAAGTTCATTATTTTCCATAATGTAATGATAAAAATTAAACTTTCATATATTTTAGATTCATTGCACACCAACTGAAATATTTCAGGTCTTTTATTGTTTTAATACTGATGATTTTGGCATACAGCTCATGAAAACCCAAAATTCCTATCTCAAAAAATTAGCATATCATGAAAAGGGTCTCTAAACGAGCTATTAACCTAATCATGTGAATCAACTAATTAACTCTAAACACCTGCAAAAGATTCCTGAGGCTTTTAAAAACTCCAAGCCTGTTTCATTACTCAAAACCACAATCATGGGTAAGACTGCTGTCCAGAAGGCCATCATTGACACCCTCAAGCAAGAGGGTAAGATAGTGATGGGCAGATCGAGGCTTCGTGAAGCTATGAAACAGTCGAAGCAAACGTGCCATTTTGTTTCGAGGCTTCGAATCAATCCGAAACCAGTCTCCACGGTGACACCTAGTGGTCACTTGCAGGTGTTGATCTGAAACAACCTTTACAAAGAGCTAATAAAAAAATGTGTTTTTTTTTTTTTTTGTATTTTTGTAATATATGAAGCTTGTAACCTGTAGTCTCTTCACATTGCATAATGTGATTTTGGTCATGAAAAATTAATATTAATAAAAATAAATCAAGCCACAATGTCTCCCTTTCCCTATAGATTTTTATTCAAAAATATTAATTTCTCTGCTGTTGAAGGACTCAGCCTACTTCTTTTTTTTACAGATAATTTCTCCAGCCTTTGAAAAAATTCTCTCACAAGGGACACTTGTTGCTGGCATACAAAGATATTTTTTGCTAGGACATACAAATGAGGAAAGATTACTGCTCTCTCTTTCCAGTAAGTTAGAGGATCATGAGTTCTGGGCAAAAACGCATCGCTGAGGTATTTTTTCACTTCCACTGTGGCATCAGCTGTAGGATTGTGTATCATCTGGGTCTCACGGATACGATTGTCAAAATGTTCCCATAAACTGTCTTGTGTTTCAACTGGTGTTGATGATGATGGGCCTGATGTTGACATTTGTGGTTCTGAATTAAAAGAAAACGGCAATTAGTAACAAATCATAAAACAATGCATACCTTGCTTAGATGGCCCAGCAGTGTCAGTAGCAGGCCTTGGTACAGGGGGAACACTACCATCCTCTGCACCCTGCAGAATGGCAGGATGAATGCTCCTCAAATGCCGCATCATGGATGATGTATTGTTGCAGTAGGCTAGCTGCCGATCACAATACACACATCTCACTTTATTTGGGGTTTCCAAATGGAAATGCTCCCACACCACAGATGTACGGCATCTCTTCTGTGGAGCCTCCATTTCTATCTATCTATCTATCTATCTATCTATCTATCTATCTATCTATCTATCTTATATGTAGCCTATCTATCTAATAATCTATATGTATCTGTAATATATGTATCTATCTATCTATTAATCTATATATATATATATATATATATATATATATATATATATATATCAATGCATCTATTAATGTGTCACTATATGTACTCTGTGTGTCTCTAAGTCAATGTGTAAATGTAAATTAAATCCTAAATATAACTAAACAAATCGCACAAATGTCACTATATCACCGAAAATCCGCTATCTCAAAACCAAACTCCTCTCACAAAAACCCACGATATGAAAATGCGTTGACAAAACTTTTATACTGTGTGATTGTGTGATTTGTTCCCGAACCGACCAATCAATGAAACCCTGATTCGGCGGAGCACTCCACCTGATGAAACACTTAGACGCTTCATTTAGCCGTTGTCACGTGACGTGGGTGTTTTGAATCACGCTTTGGATCAGTGTTTCGAATCATCTTTGCTTCGGGATCTCGCAAAGCTTCGGAACGTCTGTTTCGCGCCAGCCATCCTTAGGGTAAGACAGAAAGAAATTTCTGAACAAATAGGCTGTTCCCAGAGTGCTGTATCAAGGCACCTCAGTGGGAAGTCTGTGGGAAGGAAAAAGTGTGGCAAAAAACGCTGCACAACGAGAAGAGGTGACCGGACCCTGAGGAAGATTGTGGAGAAGGACCGATTCCAGACCTTGGGGGACCTGCGGAAGCAGTGGACTGAGTCTGGAGTAGAAACATCCAGAGCCACCGTGCACAGGCGTGTGCAGGAAATGGGCTACAGGTGCCGCATTCCCCAGGTCAAGCCACTTTTGAACCAGAAACAGCGGCAGAAGCGCCTGACCTGGGCTACAGAGAAGCAGCACTGGACTGTTTCTCAGTTTTGCATGTCATTCGGAAATCAAGGTGCCAGAGTCTGGAGGAAGACTGGGGAGAAGGAAATGCCAAAATGCCTGAAGTCCAGTGTCAAGTACCCACAGTCAGTGATGGTCTGGGGTGCCATGTCAGCTGCGTGTGTTGGTCCACTGTGTTTTATCAAGGGCAGGGTCAATGCAGCTAGCTATCAGGAGATTTTGGAGCACTTAATGCTTCCATCTGCTGAAAAGCTTTATGGAGATGAAGATTTCATTTTTCAGCACGACCTGGCACCTGCTCACAGTGCCAAAACCACTGGTAAATGGTTTACTGACCATGGTATTACTGTGCTCATTTGCAGAGCCGGACAGTAACGGAGTACATTTACTTGAGTACAATTTTGAGGGATCTGTACTTTACTCGGGTATCATTTTTGGGGATTACTCATGACTTTACTCAAGTAAATTTGAGAGGCAAATATTGTACTCTTTACTCCACTACATTTCTATCCATAACCGTGAGTACCCGTTACTTCAAAAAAAAAAAAAAAAAATCCATTGGTTGCAAAAAAAATCCATTAAAACTCTAGCAGAGGTTTGTCTGAGCGTTGCCATTGTGCATTGCCTTGTGGGTAAGTGAGAAATGTTAAATAAAGCAACATGGTAAAAAGATGAAAATGACTTGAATTAACTTTCAATTCCTTTTAGATTATCAAAGGTATTAACATTAACATTTTTCATAACTCCATGTAGGACGTTTCTGTACATAAATGTAAGCACGGTTCGCGTACCTACCCCGAAGTGATAAAATAAAATTCTGTATCAAATTTATAGGCAAAGACAAGTAGTTTGTTTAGGCATGGTTTGTAGTGAATTACAAACCTGCACACATATATTCGAACACGCATAACTATAGAATCAATTCTTAATGCGCATGTGAACGCCATCAGCGTGAATCACAGGTTCGCGTTTAAAGTCTGTTTAGAGAGAACGGCGTCGTCTTAGTGGCCCCTAATTTAATAACAAATGATCATTTCGCCAGAAGTGAATCAATCAAAACTAACTTTAGCTGGAAAATAACATTATTCAAGAACCGCTATAAAGCCAAACCAATCTCTGTTACCTTAAATTATATTAAGTTTATCGCTGTAAAGCCGCTTTGAAACAATCTACATTGTTAAAAGCGCTATATAAATGAAGATGACTTGACACGACACTGTGGCAGTAGTAATGCAATATTTAGAAAATTTACTCTTGTACTCTTGATACTCAAGTAATTTTAAAAACAAGTACTTCAGTACTTTTACTTAAGTAGACATCTGACTGTAGTACTTTTACTTGTACTTGAGTAAAATTTTGCCAGGGGTATCTGTACTTTTACTCAAGTAACGAAGCTGTGTACTCTGTCCACCTCTGCTCATTTGGCCTGCCAACTCTCCTGACCTGAACCCCATAGAGAATCTGTGGGATATTGTGAAGAGAAAGTTGAGAGACGCAAGACCCAACACTCTGGATGAGCTTAAGGCCGCTATCGAAGCATCCTGGGCCTCCATAACACCTCAGCAGTGCCACAGGCTGATTGCCTCCATGCCACGCCGCATTGAAGCAGTCATTTCTGCAAAAGGATTCCCGACCAAGTATTGACTATTGAGTGCATAACTGAACATAATTATTTGAAGGTTGACTTTTTTTTTTTTTTTTTTTTTTAAACACTTCTTTTATTGGTCGGATGAAATATGCAAATTTTTTGAGACAGGAATTTTGGGTTTTCATGAGCTGTACGGCAAAATCATCCGTATTAAAACAATAAAAGACCTGAAATATTTCAGTTGGTGTGCAATGAATCTAAAATATATGAAAGTTTAATTTTTATCATTACATTATGGAAAATAATTCACTTTATCACAATATGCTAATTTTTTGAGAAGGACCTGTATAGTCATGTGTTCAAATCTTTAATAGTTGTTGTGTACATCTGTTAATCTAAAAACATTTTCTAAATGAAAATGCTCTTGATATATTGCAAAGCAATGTTCTGACTTTGTAACGTTATCTTAATTTAAGGCAATGTGTTGTTAACAACTACAGACAAATACACAGAATAAACTCATTTTACCGCCTGTCCTTAATCTCTTTATCCAGCAGCAGATCAGCGATCTGTGGGGGTGTAAGATCGCCGAGGGCTTCCTGCCAGCTCACGGGCAGAATATCCCACAAACTCTCACTGAAGAACTCCTGTGTGGACAGAGAGAAACACCGATACACTTTCACATGTATATTTCAGTGTACTCGCGCATGCTCAGCTGACAGAAAACACACGTGTGCAGGAGTATTCGTTTACTGTTACACTTAGTCATTCACACTTGGAATCTGGACAAACTTTAAACATAGAAGTTCATAAAGCACAAACACTGAAAAGGTACAATAAGTTGTTGATTAATTACTATTATGTAGGAGTCTGATATTCGTCTGTAGGTTGACAGGAGCGATGTCAGCTTCTCGGCTAGTTCTCTCTGCTCCTGCTCTGAAAAAGTTGCCACAAACATTTTTTATAACACAAAAAAACATGCAGATTAAACTGGGTGTTCTTCAATACTACGAGTAGTCACTGAATTGAGAAACTTAATTGGAATGTAATATGAGTTTTCTGTTAACATGTAGCCATAAGTGTTCGCGAAGAGCGCCGCCTACCAGTGATGTCCGATTCGTGAACAAATCAATGAATCGGTTGAACTGATTCAAAAAACAGGCCTGAACAATTCGTTCGCGAATCAGAGTTGAATGTACTTGATTGCGAAAACTTTTGCGAAAATCCAAAAATGTAATAAACAGACCAATATGTGCTTACCATTACACATGGCTTTTTTGCTTCTTCTTTTTTTAAACTTTCTCTAATAGTACTTCATCACTTACATTGAATTGCAGAATCAGGTTTGATCCGGTTCTTTAAAGCAAGTTGTTCGCAAGATTCGAACTTCCCATAAACCTCCGACCCGGAAGTGCACGTGTATTCATGCGGTGTGCTAGGCTTGAACACAGGAATAGGAAAAAATATTAAAAATCGCCTTTTTGGGGCAAATAATGGTATGTATCCGGCAATTCTGTCCGTAATAGAGTCGCAATTTATTTTGGTGTACACAGTGTGATACTTAACTTAAACTCGATCGTGGAAATGTGTTTAAGATTTTACAAACCTGTTTTTTCACTTTCAACTTACAAGACTCGTGAACCGTGATCACGGACTAAAATTAGTTAGAACAAAAGTGAAAATGTCACGTCTGTCTACCTGGTTATTAAAATATCATATCTCCCCGTTTAATGTATGTTTATCCCATATTGTAAAGAGATGCTAGTTAACATTACCTAAAACCATTGTTTATAACAAAGGTTTTCAATCTTTTAGATACCCACAGACTCCAAACCTAAAATTTTAAATGCAGCTATATATTTGAATGTAGGCTATAATGATCCAATTTATAATGTGAAAATGTAATATTATAAATATGATTGTGTAAAATATTTTTGGAAACATCAGTGCTTTAATGTTGTTACTTATTTAAATATTTGTTATTATTAATGTATTTATTATAATATTTTCTATTTAGTTAGTTATATCTTATGTTTTTTATTTATTTATGTTAAATGTTTTTTTTTAATACTGTTTTTCCTCTGAACTGTTCTACAGACCCTCGTTTGAAAACCCCAGGTTTAAAATCTTAGACAAATTATGTTATTAAAATCATTTTGTGTGATCCCATTACAACATTTTTAGTTCTTGTCTTAACAGTCATTTGTTATTTTCTCTCTATTTAAGAGTGACAACTTCAAGAAGACTCCTGTTATAATCAACCTAGATCAAGAGTGAATAAGAATGTCAGGAATTATGTTGAACCTGGTTTGTGAGTCTGGTCCTGGAGGTAAATCAGGTAAATACAGAGGAAATGCCAAACATGATCGTTTCCTTGGAAGGAGACATTACCTGGAGCACAAGGGTTTGTTAAAAAAGAAACAAAATAAAAAGCGAAACAAAAATATCCAGCAGCAAAAGAAAAACAAGTCAAAAAATGTACAGCTCAACGGAGGAGATCGATCAACCCCAGATGCTGTTTTTCCTAAATTTACCTCTTGTCTGCCTAATAAGACCAATGAGCCGCCTAGTTCTGCAAATACTTTTTCCCAGCAGTCCACGTTTTCATTTCCATCAACTGCCAGCACATCTCAGAGGGACCCGACACACCAAGCGGCACCCCGCACTCTCAGACCATTAAAATACGTGGCATTGGACTGTGAGATGGTGGGAACAGGACCAAAGGGGTGTAACGGTGAACTCGCACGCTGCAGTATTGTCTCCTACGACGGTGATGTTATTTTTGATAAATTTATCAAACCCGTCAATCCTGTGACAGATTTCCGCACTCGCTATAGTGGGGTCAGGAGGCAGGATTTATTCAATGCTACACCCTTCCATCAGGCTCAAAAAGAGGTATGAAATAACATCTGTACTCAAATGATCATGTTACAGTGCATTTATTTATATAGTAGACAGACACTTTTTTTAGCCATTCTTGAGCTACATGAACATTGCAGCCCACCAATTATATGTTATTAAAGCTTTTATATAAAGTCAGGCTTTCTTTTATTTTTTTAAATCACAGAATGTTATTTGTTTGTGGACATATTATATTCCTAGTGGATCAGTAAAACTCATAATCATAAAAACGTATCGAAAGGTTAAAATTGTTTTCTGATTTAAAATTATGCATGCACAATATATCTGTTGTAATAGAACCATATCAGTTATCAGCCAATATCAGATATTTTTTAATTGATCGATTTCCCCTATTTTTACATTTAGATCACCTTTGCCATCATCTGATACATTAAACACCATTTAATGTAATATTTAGCAAATCTCAAAATTAATATCCATTTTTCATACTGTACATTGTTATTTTAGCATTTAAAAATATTGATTTTAGTTTTTAGTGTTTTTTATTTATCTATTTTTATTTATTTAGTCAAAATATTCTTGTTTTGGTTACCGACTGTAATATGAAAATAATTATCAGCTTCTCATTATTGGCCCAAATGTTCATATCAGTTAATGCCTTAATGAAATGCTTAACTAAATGCATTACATCTCATTTCTTCAGTGTGCTTAAAATAAACAAACCGAGTATTGACAAACCAGTAATAGTCTGATTAGTCTTATATATGTTTTGCACACAGATCTTGAAGATATTAACAGGGAAAATGGTTGTGGGCCATGCCATCCATAATGACTTCAAGGCCTTAAAGTATTTCCATCCTCCTTGCCAAACACGAGACACAGCGCGGATTCCATTGCTAAACCAGAAAGCTGGACTGCCCGAGAATCAAACTGTGTCTCTGAAGAGGCTCACTAAAGCTATCCTCAGCAAGGACATACAGGTGGGTTTAACTCAGCACAGAATGTTGTAATGTGGCACAGTGGATGTCATTTTCACCTGTGCCACAAAGAGTTCTTTGAGTTCAGCTGTCAGACATTTCAGACAGAGTAAATCTGGAGTCAGTTCAAAAGCGGCTCTTGAATCCTAGGATTGAGACTCAGACTATTTTTACATATGAAAATAAGAACAGGCTTTCGTTTTTTTTCCACTGAGAAACTCTTCTTACATTTTCAGATAGGGAGGAGAGGCCATTCGTCAGTAGAAGATGCCAAAGCCACCATGGAACTGTACAAAGTAGTGGAGAATGCATGGGAGCAAAAACTCACAGCTCTCAGCCTTTCAGCTAAAGCAATGGATCTAGCTCTGAATCAAAAATGATTCAATTTTTTAAAAGATACAGTTTTTACTTGACACCTTTTATATCAGCTAAACTTCTTAGCAATGCTTGAGTTGAAATACCACTAGGGGGCTCTATAGTTTCCATGTATAAAAAAGGTATTTTAAGTTAACTTTATTGGTTCAGTCGCTTTGAAGAAAGTGTTAAGTTGCAAAATATGTTGGATATTATACTAACTGTACACATACATTTTTGTGTTCTGTTAAGAATCTTTACAGTAAGTAAAAAGAAAAACTGCTCTCACAGTTCCTCTCTCTGCCTGTTTGTCTTTCTGAAGCCTGACGAACAGGACGAGTCAGCAATCTTCTTCTACTGTGAATACAACACTACCACATGAATTACTGCTCCTCCTGTATTTAACTGTCCAAATGTACAGGGCCTCATCTGCCATCCTTGAGATTAGTCAAAGCTCTTTTCCCTCCAAACCCACTCAATCATTAGTCAGTCTGTGTTTAAGGATCTGGTCGCACCACTTTGGTGATGTTTGGGAAGCAGTCAGATCTTCCTTGCCCACCAGTTTCCCAGCGACTGACAAGCTTGTGATTTTCAGCCTTATATGGGATTCTCTTCTGCACAGTTCCTTAATAAAACACTAAAGCGCACACACACCATCCGTGGTGCAGGTCAAAGAAAACAAATTTGTATAAAGGAGATTTGACCGCACATTCACTTGCAAATACTTCACCAATGTTTTGGCAACAAGCCTTTGTCAAGGTGTGACACAACCAGAAATGTTCTAACTTGCTTAAATGCTTAAAATACATGCACTAACCTCACTTTTTGCATCTTTTTTTTTTTTTTAAGAATAAGTATTCTTGAAAAAAAGAGAATACTTGAGTGGACGGTATGCATTTGTTTTTTACTGAAGAGATACTGTATTAAACATAATACAGTAATAACACAGTAATGCTGTGTGTATTTAAAATCATGAAAACTAAAATATATACAAAAAATATAATACAGCTTCAATTATTGCAAATGCAATCAATTGTGTTCCTGTTTGGCCAGCAGAGAAGAACCTCATACAAGTTGAGCTTCATGTGTATCAGAACATGAGGACGTGATTTCCTCAAAAGATCTCTACAACCGATGAAGGTACAACTCTGTGGAAACCCAACTCTGACTATTCTGAAAACGCTCACGCTCCCTCTAGTCTACCAGAGTACGTCGATTTACCCTTATTAGACCGTTATTAGCTGGTAATTCAGATTGTTCAAAATGGACACATTTCTACTGTACCTCACCTCTCTGAGAAAACCTCAGACTGAAATCTGCATTGGTCGATTGATGTTTTCAGACTGGATAAACTAGTGATCAGGTGTTTTCAATCTCTTCTGAAATGAGCAGTGTTGGTGGGTAACGCATTACATAATCAGATTACTTTTTGCTGTAACAAGTAATGCATTGCAAGTAATGCACATTATGTAGTTAGATTACTTTTTTAATGTAACTGCAAATTACATTTATAATAACACAAATACTAATATGTACAGCCAAAAAAGTTACTGCAGATTTTCAGTATTTTCCAGAACAACAGTCACAGTAATAGTATGAATGAAAAATAGCAAGTGATGCATGATGTCCTATTTAGTGGAGAGATGATAAATCAGAACTTCCAAACTAAAATCAATACTTGGAACATTTAACAATGATATGACTCCTTAGATGTTACAACATTGATTTTAGATTTTTTTTTTTTTTAACCTGCTGCATGAGTCTGCTAAGATAGAAGGAATGGTTGGATATTACGGAACAATTTGTCATTTCTGACTGGCCGTTGGCTATATTTGTTTGGAGAAAAAATATGCACTTTCAACGGTTTGCCACTTGGTGGCAGTGTATAGGATTATGTCCATTGTAGTAGTTGATGGGCAACTATGCCATCAAAGCCCATGTATACACAAGAAAATGGGGTTTTGAAAAGCTGTCAACTGTAGTGACCTCTATGCGGCGAAAGGGTTAATATCAGGAATGAGGTATGTGGTTTTTAAATGGAGTATTTTAGATCAGTAATTAATTAACCCCACCAATTAATAAAATAACTATCTATCTGTGTGTCTATATAAAATGTTTTTTTATGTTTTATTATGTGATGTGAGGGCAAAGCTGAATTTTCCCCAGCCATTACTCCAGGCTTCAGTGTCACATGTTCCTTCAAAAATTATTCTAATGTGATGATTTGGTGCTCAAGAAAAAAATTATCATCAACATCGAGAACAGTTGTGCTGCCAATGTTTAATATGTTTTTTTGAAACTATATAACATTATATAATTAGGTTTTCAAGCACTTTAGTGCTGAAAACCTATTGTAATTGCTATTTGAAAAAAAAAAAATTCCCCTAAAACGCATCGTGCAGCCCAAACCGTAAGGCTTAGAGACTTGAAACTCGGCCAGATGGTAGTAGTCCAGTCATTTTATGAAAAAAGGTTGAACAAATTGCAACAGAAGCAAACTCAACTGATTTTGTATCCTCAATATGTCCTGAGTAAGGAAAAAAAAGCCCCGAAGAATCCCATTAGGGGAAAGTTTTGAAAAAGACCCAAATATATCCCATTCATACGCCTATTCATTCTTTTTCTCACGTGAAAAGGGTAACAATTTTAACCTTTAGATATCATCATGAAAATCACTGAGTTGATTACTTACATCAAGACAAACAAAAAATGTATTACAAGTTTTTTTAAATTGTTTGTTAACATGGACAAATGGTGCATAATATAATTACGTATTAGCTAATTTGCATAATTACCCAAACAGTTCTAAACATTGGGTATAGCCAGGTGAAAATGTTTTTTTTTAATCTTGTTGACATATAACAGTAAACTATTTAATATTAAGGTCTGAATGGAACACATTTATGCTACCCATGAACATTAATACAGGAAGAAGTACTTTAGAAACCAGCCTTTATTAATTATTATTGCAGAGATGGGGTTTGGGCATTGAGTGCATTGTGTCCGTAATTAGATTTTTTGATCCAGACACTTTTTATTTCACCTACCTTTTGTCTTCTGCATTCTCCTTACCCGTGTCTCCTGTTCTTCCCTCAGACTCATCCCCCAGAAACAGTCCCACTGACCCAGCCCCAAACCCCATCTCTGCCATAATTAATAAACTGGTTTCTAAAGTACTTCTTCCTGCATTAATGTTCATGGGTAGCCTAAATGGGTTCCATTCAGACCTTAATATTAAATAGTTTACTGTTATATGTCAACAAGATTCAACAAGACATTTTCACCTGGCTACACCAATGTTTAGAACTGTTTGGGTAATTATGCAAATTAGCTAATACGTAATTATATTATGCACCGTTTGTCCATGTTAACAAACAATTTCAAAAAACTTGTAATACATTTTTTGTTTGTCTTGATGTAAGTAATCAACTCAGTGATTTTCATGATGATATCTAAAGGTTAAAATTTGTACCATATTCACGTGAGAAAAAGAATGAATAGGCGTATGAATGGGATATATTTGGGTCTTTTTCTAAACTTTCCCCTAATGGGATTCTTCGGGGCTTTTTTTTCCTTACTCAGGACATATTGAGGATACAAAATCAGTTGAGTTTGCTTCTGTTGCAATTTGTTCAAGGTTGACCCCCATTTTGGCTAAAAATGACTGGACTATAGGCCACACTTTTGGGGAGAACCTATCAGAGTATGACCCCGATTGGCCCATAGGTGGCGCTACAGCAACCAAAAGTACTAAATTGCTCACAACTCCTAGACCGTTGGTCCTAGCCTCAAGCTTTTTACACCACTGTGATCCTCAAGACGGACAAGATGTATATCTCCGATTTCGATTTAAGCCAAAAAAAAAGTTATGTCGAATTTTGTCCAAAACCTACTTTTGCGAACTAGAAGAAGCATGCAAAGTTTCATGGAGATCGGACCATAGGTGGCGCTATAACTGTTAAAAAGCTTTAAAACCATATATGTCCTATGGTAAATTGCTTGTATTGGCTGTAAATGGTCTTTTCCATCTATTATGTCAGTGGTTAAATGTATGCTAAATAAAACGTAATGTCTTTTGATGCTTTTGTGCTTAAAGGCTTTAAAGGCCTTAACTGCTTGAACACCGATAAATGCTGCTTGCAGCTTTAATTATGTATATAAATGTGAAAACATATAATTTATCCCTAATCTGTATTTTAACTACTTTAATAAATCTGGAATGAAATAGTAATGCCTTATAAGGTTACATTAATATTAGTTATTGCAATATCTAAATAATACATTTTCAGCATTTATTAAACTCTACATTCTAACTTTAAATTCTACATGTACTACAAATAAAAAAAAATTACATTTGAAGTTTAAGGAAGGTATAAATGAACATTGTTTAATTTATCTCAAACAAATATGAATTAACAATAATACATATACTATATAATAGCTTTTAGATTTAGTAATATTAAATATTTAAAATGTGCATAATACACAATAATATGATTAAATATCAATAAATGCTATAAATTGTTTATTGTTAGTTTATTATACCCATTGCATTAACTTATCTTAACAATGTGAACTTTGTTGTAAAGTGTCATTGATGAAATTAGGGTTAATGGTGTGCTTTAGAGAGACAGCAACCAGTGACTTCATACTTTCCCACTTGTGGCTTGGATGTGGATGGTAGTAATGTCTGTAAAACGGATCAAGTTTTAAAATCCTCAATGGTTGGCAGGCTGGGGTAATCTTGTGGTACAGAAATAAGTACCCTTTCTCATTACTAAAGGATTACCATAATGCTTGAGCCAATAAATAATGTACTGTAGTTTTATGGGTTTTTTGTTTTGTTTTTTTACATATAATTTCCAGTAGATGTTCAGATAGGAATACCTGACTTTTCGTCTTCTGCAGAGTTAGTATGACAGTCAGCTGTGTTGATGTTAAAATCCTCTTTTAGCCTATATGACAGTATTAAAGAATATGTGATACAAAGCCATATTCACCCTCTTCTCTCTGTGCAGAAACAAATCACCTTCTCATCCAACCTCTCATCTCTGAAAGTTGCCATTTTAACAGGCTAGACAATGTGGTCTGTTGCACATGCGGTTACCTTCACAGACATGACTCACAAATAGAATGGATTCAAACTTACAGATGTGAATCAGCAGTGACTCATGACTCTAAACCATTTCAGACTGGTAATTTCTCTGAATAAGCAGTTGTCTCATCATTACAGGGTAGGGTGACCAGAAGTCAACGAAAAATTTGCTGTTGTCCCGAATCTCGAATCCGGCCCTGATTGTCCCGAAAATTATACTAAAGCAAAATCTTGAGTAGTTATTGTCTGATAAAACATTAAAAACTGTCCGGGGAGGTTGAGTCGTGAAGAGAGCGCAAGTTGCAGCAGCCGCGAGCTCAGTTAATGAATGTGTCGTAAAGGAGTGATTGATTTGTCGCGGCACTGTGTGCCAAAAAATCTAAAATACTTCGGCAATGAACAATGACTGCAGGATGTGTGCAGAACTAAATGCTTACAGCAACATCTAATTCTCATTTGGGCTGTGTTGTTGTGGTCTAGCAAATGAGTGAACCTAAACTAGCATACTTTGTGGCACTCACCCCTTTGACTCTCGCTAAATACAAAGTTGATCATCCCTTTAAATAGGAATACTTCTTTTAAACAATGGGTAACCCCTACTGGCAGATTTTGTAGCCAAGACTTGTAGTCTACCACGTGACCGCTGTACCATAAGACCACTGCAGATTTATTTTGGAGTTAATAATGCAAGAGAAACGTAGCTATAAATCCTAATCCGAGGACGTGATAAACTCCTTTGTAGCCTAAACTACAGCTTCACGTGTTGTCGTCTCGTATTTACGGTAATTACAACATGGCGTGAACGTGTTATCTCACATAATTATGTTTATGATTCATCTGCTACCATCTTAGTATTTTACACTTTTTAAATATATTTAATCACTTAAAAAATTAGATAGCCTACTGAAACAAAAATTGGCCCATGTGGCAATTTGATCTTTGTTTTAGCCTACCATTGAGTTATTGAAGTTGTCTTCACCTCGACAGGTTTAAATTTAGCTTCCAAGGCTATGCTTTGACAGAATCAGTAGACTGACACCTGGAGCTAAACCAATAATCGTTTTCTTTTCTTTTCTTTTCTTTTCTTTTCTTTTCTTTTCTTTTCTTTTCTTTTCTTTTCTTTTCTTTTTGTGCGTTAAACAATGACACGCATAAAACCTGCATCTCCTCTCATTTTCAACTCTCTCTCTCTCTCTCTCTCTCTCTCTCTCTCTCTCTCTCTCTCTCTCTCTCTCTCTCTTAGCTCATTCTAATTTAGGACATTTTAACTTTTTTCTCCGTCCCTTCCCACTTTCTTCATCGGGCCAAGGGACAAATGGGAAAATGAACCCTGTTGGTTAAAGAGAGTGGGTTGATCGGAGATCCTTCCTGCGCCTTTATTCCTCCTCTCTCTGTCATCCTATCTCTCTCTCTTTCTTCTCCTCTTCTGGACGATCTTACAGCATCCATCATCTCCAGTCTCTACACTCTATGAGACTATACAATCCTCCATCTAAACGGGGGCTTTTCAAGAGGAATCATTTGGAATGAGGTATGTGGCTTTTAAACGGACTATAATGATTCTGTAATCAGTTGCAACTTAGAAAACTGGTTTCATGGCTATTGGATTTTGACTTTTGAGGATAATTTTTAGGATTAGTAAGTGAATTCTGCATATGCAAAATATTTTCTGCCCTGCATGTTTTCAAGTTTGAGCACACAGCAGAAGATTCTATGGTGGACATTACTGTGCTGAATATGCATATTGCATCATCCCATGTGAATTAGACATAGTCTGGTACAGACTATTATGCAGAATAGTTATACTGTTATAGTATAGGCTAACTTTATTTAATAGGTGTTAATTGATAAAGTGTGTCTTAGAATACTTTCTTAAAAAACTTGTTCTTCTTAAGAACCTTTTTTTTTTTCTTTTTATGAATATTTTTTGGCTGCAAATGGGTCTTTGAGATTTGACGTTCTTGATGTTTCATTATAGGTTCTTGAGATAAGTTTATTTGCATCTGGATTTTAAAGCAACATAGAATACAGTTTTGTGTGTGTGTGTGTGTGTGTGTGTGTGTGTGTGTGTGTGTGTGTGTGTGTGTGTGTGTGTGTGTGTGAGTGAGTGAGTGTGTGTGAAACTAAAAAGACTCTTTAATAGCATCAGGCTGTAAATCCCATTTCATTTTGAGCGTGTATCTATTCCTGGAGTGCTTGTAGTGAGTAATTTTAGAATGTTTTTGAAAGCTTGTCAGTGTTGGAAGGCGCATAAGTGTTCTTCACAGACTGAGCCTTCAAAGAGACGACACCTGCTCTTGACATTTTTTTAAGTGAATGCTTGTCTTATATGCATAAGCAGAAACTGAGCCTGCAGTCGAGATAAATGAATTTGCAGCAACCGTAGTAAAAGATCAACCTGTAAAAAAAAAAAAAAAAAATCCATTTACCTAAAGATACAATTATTGCACAAAAATTGTCAGTTATTTAACTCTGCAGATAATATTTTTAAGATTACTGAGTTCTGAGAAGAACTGCTAACGTGATCATGAACAAAATTCGTTCTTGTGTATCAGATCACATATTAATGTTATGTTGGGACATAAATATATACATCTAAAGCTATATAAACAGTGCTGAATAGGAACAGATTACATGTAATCTGGATTACGTAATCAGATTCCAAAAATTACATAATGGCAGTAAATCATTCATAATATATAGATCCTCCCTAATTTATAGATAATCCCTAATAGCCAGATTATATTACCTAAAATGTGTAATGTAATGGATTACATTACTACAATTTTTTATGTAATTTGAATGAGTTCGTACGATTCAGTAAAGAACTACAATTTGTAAGTAATCTACCCAGCACTATTATATTATTGGATGTGGATATAAGGTTGAATTGAGTCTTGTCAAATGCCATTTTAACATTGTGCTGATTTTAGTGACTCTAGATAATTTAAGTATATTAATATTGTGCCTGAGACTAAAGGCTTTGTAAACACAAAAATTAGAGGTGGTTGTACAAGTGGGGAAGAGATATCTGCAGCACACCTGCTGGATGATTTTGCTTTGTGGAGCAAACTAAGCAGAAATCCAGGTGCCAAATGTAGCATGAGAGATATGATTCATGAATACCTGTTTGGTCTACATTTGCAGTTATTTCAGTGCTTACACGATTTAACTTTATTCTATTGAGACAGTGAGTGGGAATGTCTGCAGTGTGTTTTCAGATGTAAAATTACAGCACTTTATTCAGCCTTTAATCTTCAGTGGCTCAGCTTGTTTCTTAACCCATCGCTCAAATAGGTGTAACAGCGCTCAAGTCAGTCGATGTGTGAGTGTTTTTCAAACGGTTATAGGATGAAGATCCTTTATACCATCTGTCAGATTGTTAAACTGTTTTAGTCCTGCTGTAAGGCATCCAGGCGTCTTCTTATCCACTGCTGCTTTTCTTTAAAGACGTTGTGAACAAATGTATGCATTTATGCCTTCACTTATATTTAGTATCTCTTTTGGAATAAAAATAAATTATTTTGTCATTTCCTCTCAAATTATTTAGGTGTTCTCTCTTTCAATCACCATAGCCAAAATACTCGCCTGAACCCCTGCAGGACACATCTGACCTAATTTAACTGTACAGCACTCATGTCCCATCCTGATCACCCCAATGTGAAGAGTAAAGGGTCACTTGTGATAAACCACTGAGAAAGTAAAGCCGGATGGGATTGTTGCAGATTCCCTGAAAAAAGATTTGATGTTGCATACTTTCTTCATTTGATTAATTAATGTCACGTTTTCCCCTTAAATGTTTTTTTTTTATATTAATTATGTTACTATGTTCAGATATGAGTAGATTATTTTAATTATTTTAAACATGCATCTTAATGGAAAGCAAATTTTGCTTTTGTAGCTGGTAGAAAATAAAATTGGCCTGTCTTTCTATAAATAGTAACTCTTTGCAATAAGTTTCAGTTTGTCCATTATTAACTTTTATTTATTTAAGTATTAGTATCTATTTAACTATTATATTATATTATAGTTTCTTTAAAAAAAATAGCACTTTTATTAATTTAGGTTAATGGCAATATATACAGTACTGTTCAAAAGCCTTTTTTAAAGAAATGAATACTACCTTATTCAGCAATCCTTATCCTTACTTATCCTTCTTCTGCAAGGATGCATTAAATTAATCAAAAGTGACAGTAAAGACATGTTAGAGTGTTACAAATCATTTCAAATAAAGACTGTTCTTTTCATCAAAGAATCCTGACAAAAAAATGTAACAGTTTCCACAAAAATATACGCAGAATATTGATAAGAAGAAATATTTCTTGAGCACCAAATCAGTATATTAGAACGATTTCTGAATGATTAAGTGACACTGGAGTAATAGCTGCTGAAAATTCAGCTTTGCCATCAGATGAATGAAGTTATTTTTAATTATAATAATAATTCACAATATTACTGTATTTTTGATCTAATGAATGCAGCCTTGGTTGAGCAAGAGACTTCTTTTAAGAACTTTTTAAAAAAATCACACAAACTTTTATATAGTAGTGTATGTTGTTGTTCATTGAAAATGTATGTTTCGTAATAATACATTATTGATAATTACTGAGTTATAAACACTGGTTTGTAGCGCAAATTATTTAACCATTTTGTTATTCTTCCAGTTATATATAGCGGCTAATGAATCAAAGTGCCCACACAATCACAGAAAAAATGGCTTGCTTCCGCCTTGCTACATAAGGTGAATACGTTTTGTGTTATTTATTTTTATGTTTTTTTCTGGTGTAGTTGTGAGGCTCAGTCCACTATTCAGATTCGTTCTCTGCAGATTCTTACAGAGCTCAGAGAATGGCTGTATGCTTGACTAGCCAGATCTACCACTGCCTGTTTGGCTAAAAACACCTCAGACCTCTGCAGCCAATGAGAATTATTCTCTCTGTCTCTCTCTGTGTGAGTTCCGGTCGGTCTGTGTTTCTGGGGACAGTGCTGTTGCCCCGGGTGATGGACGAAGTCTCAGAGAGTCATGCGAGGTTAGAAACGGCTTGAGTTTGAGGGTGGGTGTGGCACTGAGAGAGAAGAAAGAGCAAGGGTAGTGCCCAAACTGACAGACAACACATGGAAAAGTAAAGGAAAGAATGGGGAAAATGCAAAAAAAGAGCAGCATTCCACAGAGAATGATGTGTGAGGGAAAGTATGTCTGCTTTGTTTTACCATCCCTTGTCTGAGAGTTGATCCAAAAGATCCAGCATGGACATAATATGGCAAACAAGACTAAACCATAGTATTCAGCAGGGAATTGTGAGCTTCTTTTACTTTCTGTACAATCAATGCAAGAGAAATAAGTGAAGTCATTCTGTTTTCCAGACAGCAGGCGTCCGTGGAGATGCTTGCCTAAGCACTCTTGAGGTTGCTGGGCCCTGTCCTCCATGTTTGCCCTTGCAGCCATCTGGATTTACTTTTGGCCTATGGGAATGGTGCTGCGTGTAATGTTCTCAAGAACAACAGGTTACAAGATAAGCAGAGACACAGATCAAATACTTGCAGATACTTGCTTAAACAGCAATGCAGCTTTGTTCAGTCCTTGGCGTTTCCTTTCTGAAAACTGGCACAAAAATGATGCACCTCTCTTCTTAATCCTGGAGATTAAAGTCCAAGTGCACTTTTAGAGGAGATACAGTGAATTTGCAAAACACTCCTCCTCTATGGCGGTGACACACATTCGTGTATCCAACTACTGGTCAACCAGTTCATGCCAGTTTCCATCCATCTCTCTCTCTTTTCCTCTCAGGCGTACCGTTTCCATGTACCCATTACTCTGCATCTCTAAAAAATGCACCATAGCATCAGAACTTCCTGCTCTGGTGCGTCTGAGTCTTTTGTGCCCAGAATTCAGCTTTTTCTGGGCTTTGTAGTTCCTGTCTTGTACTTACAGTAAACCACTTCTGTTGAACCTCTGAATCAGAGAGCTAAATGGGCCATATCTTTGGTGAACTTTTAAATTGAAAACAGGAGAAAAAGGTTATATCAAGGAAGTGTGCTGTGGAATTGTTGCTCTTTCAAGAAGATGCAAATCATACTGTTTATTTTTTATGTTAAAATGTGGATTCTGTAAAAAAAAAAAATAAAAAAAAAAAAAAAAAATATATATATATATATATATATATATATATATATATATATATATATATACATAGCCTACAGTGGACATGTGTATACAATACAGTGTCGGGGTAACGCATTACAAGTAACGTGTTGTGTAATCAGATTACTTTTTTCAAGTAACAAGTAACACATTGCTTTTAAATTTACAACAAAATATCTGAAGTGCTTTTTTTATCACAAATATAAAAATATATAGGCTACTTAATGTATTTAATCTCATTTTATTAACCAGTGTCTTTGCTGCTGACCTTAGATGATCCAAGTCAACCATACTTGTAAACAATTTGACTTAAGATAAACATCACATTTGTGTTTATGTTTCTTTGATTTATATTACTGAAGTAAATGTGAACTTCTCCTGCATCATATTTTTTGCGATCCAGAATGGGAGCACAGCTGAAAGGTTTGTTTTATAAATTTTTTACAATTTTTTTTATTTTTTTATAAGTCCATAGGGAACATTTTTTGCTGAATTTGCTGTCCAAAATCAGAGGAGTAAATCATAGATTAATTTTTCAGAAGACAAAAACTCCTCTTCCATTGCATTGCCATGTCTGTCTCATTGATTAAAACTCACATTGCATCAGTAAATTTCCTCAGCATCAGCGTGCGCTCTATTAGGTAACATTACACATCAGAGATGAGGGTCTTTCTATAGTCTGTAATTTCACATCTGGTTGGTTGTAAAAGATTTCATGTAAATAGAGAAGAGTAACAATTAAATACTTAAATTACCCCTTATTTTGCACAGACATGACCGTAAACATCCTGTTGTTAAAATAACTTAAAGTCAATGATATGTTATCATGTAAAACTGATGTAATCAACTCATTACCTTCCACTTCATTTAAACTGGCCCTGGAGTCCTACATGAAAATTGCAATAGGCCTATGTATAGTGTTGCTAAAACTTATTTGAATATTTGCATATGGGTTTTTAAAAAATCACTGAGATATTTAAAATTTGGGTCCCACTTAATTTTAAGTGGCTTTAAGTACTATGTACTTACATTGAAACTAATAATTTGATACAATGGACTTATTGTGTACATACATGTTTTTACGTTGTACTTATAATTTGAATATACCTGCATGTAATTACAGCTGTAATTAATGTATGTCATTACATTTGTAATTACACTGTTGACCCTTCCCTTACACCTTAACCTATCCTTATACCTACCCATACCACCACACCTGTCCCTAACCTTACCCGTATCGCATCTTAATAGCAGCTAAAGTGATTTACAATACAACATGAACACAATAAGTACATTATACATATTTTTCAATGTAAGTACATAATACTTAAAGCCACTTAATATAAAGTGAGACCAAAATTTGTTAGAATAAACTGGACCACTGTTATGTCTACTTGCTTTTCTGGCTCACTCTTTGAGGCATGACTATTCAATTCATTCAGTCTTTACAAAAAGTATTTCAGTGGATCTAGCAGGTGGTCTTTTATTTATTTATTTCAGCCTGTCTCACTTAGAAACCATCTAACTGCTAAAAACATTCCCTTTCACTGGGCCGTTTTAACTAAACACAGTCTATATTGTGCTCTGTGTGTAGTTTAAGGGCTGCACAGAGACAGGTGCATAAAGATGACATTAGCAGAGATGGATGTACTGGTAAAGAGATGCTCATGTCTAGAAAGGATAGTTAGTCTGTTCGATGACTCGTCAGAATTCAAAGCACATACAAGAGCTTCCAAAGACTCCATAGATCTGAATCATGCCAGCTGGACATAGCACAGGGTTGCCAAATCCTCTGTCCAGCAAGCTCTCGACTAACCTCTGATCCAGAAAGGCTTGTAAAAAATGCAAAGCCACACATAAAGCCAAATAAAACAAATAAAAATGTTATTCAGAACAAATTATAAGTTTGCAACGTCTCCTTGTGTACAGAATAAACACACCCTCTAAAGACTATATGCTGTGGGTCAGCAGTGAAAATTTGAAATGTAGGCAAGCCTTTCTCCTTTGTTCTATTTAGGCTCATGCTTTTATAAGCAGTTTTCAACCAGAGGGCATCAAAGAGGGATCTGTGGAGAAGATTATTAAAAAATATAAAATTTTTGAACATGTTAAGTATTTGTTAATTGGTTTACGTATAATATTACCTAATTATATTCTTATGGTAAAATTCATAGTTTTAAAGTGCAACCCTGATGGTGTTTTGTGTTTATGTGGATAACACTGTGCAATATAGCCTATATATATATATATATATATATATAGCCTATGTTTATTTACTATCGTTAATGAAAATGCCAGTTTGAACTTTAATCTTGTGGCTATTTGTTATACTATATATTATAATATGGTAGTAACTTTTAAGTAGTTCAGGGAGCATATTAATATTATTCTTAAATATATAAATTTGACATTTTTTTACATTATGGATTATAAAATGTAATAATGTTAATGGCTTGATGATAGTTATTTTTTTATTATATATTTATATTTTTTGTATCATTATTATTATTTGCTTTTAAACGAGCTATTAAAATTTTGCAATCAAACTGTCTGATTTCAAAAGACTCAAGAATTCAGAATGTGA
This sequence comes from Gila orcuttii, assembly GCA_026230005.1. NCBI lineage: Eukaryota > Metazoa > Chordata > Actinopteri > Cypriniformes > Leuciscidae > Gila > Gila orcuttii. Next base: position 27,216,365 of record JAPDVR010000018.1, on the reverse strand, counting down.
ATGAAAACATTTAGTATGTTAATTCACACAATCTGGCAACAGCAGAGGCACAAAGAACTTTCTCTCCCTCTTTCTCATTTTCTCACTTTCTCACACAAGACAGTGTGTCATTTTCCCATATGAATATCCATGAACTTACACTGGAACAGAATGCAGTTAAATTCAATTACATAAATTAGCTAAATTGCTGCACTGGAAATAAATGTTTGCTTCTTTCATTTCAACACAAAGACTTTATGTTGTGGTATGTCACAGTTCCAGTTTGACTTTTATAATTCTGTTCTTTGACTTTTGTTTCAGTTTGACTCTCTCTCTCTCTGTTCGGTCTCAGATCAGCGATGTTCCTGCATATACTGCTGTGTACCATCTGCCTCTTTGTCTTGTCATCTTCGGCCGTCCTACGTCCTGCAGCAGGTTTGTCTCACCTCTACTGTTCAAGACAGGATATGATCAATGATAAACAACAGTACAGGTCACATACAGCTCTTAGAGTCAAGCATTCACACTATGCTACCAGTTATAGAGAGTGTTATTGCACTTTTATTGCTTTCCAGAAATGCAAAGCCTGTAAATGCACAGTCAAATTTAATTATAAGCTTTAGTTATACTTTATATTAGGTGTACATAACTACTATGTACTTACATAAAAAATGTTGGTACTTGGTACCTTGTTACATGTTACATGTATTTTCTGTAGTAATAAAAGAATTTGTGCAGTTACATGCAGCTAACCCTAAACCAAACCATATTCCTAACCCTACCCTATAGTAAGTGCATATTGTTTAATTAATAATACTCAGTACTTAAAGGGTTAGTTCACCCAAAAATGAAAATTATGTCATTAATGACTCACCCTCATGTCGTCCCAAGCCCGTAAGACCTCCGTTCATCTTTGGAACACAGTTTAAGATATTTTAGATTTAGTCCGAGAGCTTTTTGTCCCTCCATTGAAAATGTACGTACGGCACACACTCTTTGTCCAGAATGGAAATAAAGACATCATCAAAGTAGTCCATGTGACATCAGTGGGTTAGTTAGAATGTTTGGAAGCATCGAAAATACATTTTGGTCCAAACATAACAAAAACTACGACTTTATTCAGCATTGTATTGTCTTCCAGTTCTGTTGTTGATCCGCGTTCACGATTCCGCAGTGACCCTGCTGACGTAAGACGCTGATGACGTGTTATCTGGTGCGCCCGAGCTTCGTTTACAGTTTGAGGGAGACGGGCGCTGTATTCAAGCTATTCTACATTGTTTGTATTGCTATATTTTTTTTTAAAATGGTGCGTAGGTGTGCATGTCGCGGATGTCCTAATCTCCAGATAACACGTCATCAGCGTCTTACGTCAGCAGGGTCACTGCGGAATCGTGAACGCGGATCAACAACAGAACCGGAAGACAATACAATGCTGAATAAAGTCATAGTTTTTGTTATGTTTGGACCAAAATGTATTTTCGATGCTTCCAAACATTCTAACTAACCCACTGATGTCACATGGACTACTTTGATGATGTCTTTATTTCCATTCTGGACAAAGAGTGTGTGCCGTACGTACATTTTCAATGGAGGGACAAAAAGCTCTCGGACTAAATCTAAAATATCTTAAACTGTGTTCCAAAGATGAACGGAGGTCTTACGGGCTTGGGACGACATGAGGGTGAGTCATTAATTACATAATTTTCATTTTTGGGTGAACTAACCCTTTAAATGTATAAATACACTGTAACAAGGACACTGTAAAATAAAGTAAAAATAAAGCTTTTGAGGTGGGATATTGTCACGGTGTGGGTTTTGTGTCTTGTTCCTTGTTCTTGTCGGTCATGTGATTCCCTGTTTGCCATGTGTCTTGTTAATTGTCTGATCATTGCTCCCATGTGTTTCTGATTAGCCACGCCCCCTTGTTATCTTGTTTAGCTTGTTTGCCTGTCTATTTATACCTCTGTGTTTCAGTTGTGGTTTGTCGGTCGTTGTTGTTGCTTCAGTGTTCCTGTCCTGAGTTCCGTGTTCCGTTGTTTCACCTGTTATTTTATTAAATGAACTGCATTTGGATTCTCTCTCTGCTTCGTCCTTGCTGCATCATCACAGAACGACCGACCAGCGATGAATCCAGCAGTCCGTCTCTTTCGCCTCAGCCAAGGTGACCGCCCTATTGGGAAATATGTGGAGGAGTTTTGTGGACTTTGTGATGGGGTGGACGTTGATGATAATGTCTTGAAAGACATGTTCCGTTACGGCCTTACGGACCTCCTAGAGTACCTTATGCCGGACAACACCCCTCAATGGACGTTAGAGCAGTACATTGATATTGCCCTTCAGATAAGCTCTGCTCTTCACGTCAGCCACGTCCAGTCAGAGCTTCACGTCAGCCACGTCCAGCCAGAGCTTCACGTCAGCCACGTCCAGCCAGAGCTTCACGTCAGCCACGCCCAGCCAGAGCTTCACGTCAGCCACGCCCAGCCAGAGCTTCACGTCAGCCACGCCCAGCCAGAGCTTCACGTCAGCCACGCCCAGCCAGAGCTTCACGTCAGCCACGCCCAGCCAGAGCTTCACGTCAGCCACGCCCAGCCAGAGCTTCACGTCAGCCACGCCCAGCCAGAGCTTCACGTCAGCCACGTCCAGCCAGAGCTTCACGTCAGCCACGTCCAGCCAGAGCTTCACGTCAGCCACGTCCAGCCAGAGCTTCACGTCAGCCACGTCCAGCCAGAGCTTCACGTTAGCCACGTCCAGCCAGAGCTTCACGTCAGCCACGTCCAGCCAGAGCTTCACGTCAGCCACGTCCAGTCAGAGCTTCACGTCAGCCACGTCCAGCCAGAGCTTCACGTCAGCCACGTCCAGCCAGAGCTTCACGTCAGCCACGCCCAGCCAGAGCTTCACGTCAGCCACGCCCAGCCAGAGCTTCACGTCAGCCACGCCCAGCCAGAGCTTCACGTCAGCCACGCCCAGCCAGAGCTTCACGTCCAGCCAGAGCTTCACGTCAGCCACGCCCAGCCAGAGCTTCACGTCAGCCACGCCCAGCCAGAGCTTCACGTCAGCCACGCCCAGCCAGAGCTTCACGTCAGCCACGCCCAGCCAGAGCTTCACGTCAGCCACGCCCAGCCAGAGCTTCACGTCAGCCACGTCCAGCCAGAGCTTCACGTCAGCCTCGTCCAGCCAGAGCTTCACGTCAGCCACGTCCAGCCAGAGCTTCACGTCAGCCACGTCCAGACAGAGCTTCACGTCAGCCACGACATGCCTGAGCTTCACGTCAGTCCAACCGAACCAGAGACTGTCCAAGTCACGTCTGCCGATCCAGAGACTGTCCAAGTCACGTCTGCCGATCCAGAGACTGTCCAAGTCACGTCTGCCGATCCAGAGACTGTCCAAGTCACGTCTGCCGATCCAGAGACTGTCCACGTCACTTCTGCCCAGTCAGAGACTGTTCACGTCACTTCTGCTGATCCAGAGACGGTTCACGTCACCTCTACCCAGTCAGAGCCTGTTCACGTCACGTCTGCCATGTCAGAGACTGGTCACGTCACTTCCTCCGAGCCAGTGTCTACGGACAAGATGGCCAAGTCAGAGACTGTTCACGTCACTTCTGCCAAGCCAGAGACGCTTCACATCACTTCTACAGAGCCAGTGTCTACAGACAAGATGGCCTATCCAGAGTCGGTTCACGTCACTTCCTCCGAGCCAGTGTCTACGGACAAGATGGCCGCCTTCGAGCCAGTGTCTACGGACAAGATGGCCGATCCAGAGTCAGTTCACGTCACTTCCTCCGAGCCAGTGTCTACGGACAAAATGGCCGAACCAGAGACTGTTCACATCACTTCTGCTGATCCAGAGACTGTTCACGTCACTTCCTCCGAGCCAGTGTCTACGGACAAGATGGCCGCCTCCGAGCCAGTGTCTACGGACAAGATGGCCACCTCCGAGCCAGTGTCTACGGACAAGATGGCCGCCTCCGAGCCAGTGTCTACGGACAAGATGGCCGCCCCCCGAGTCTGTTCCTGTTCCCGAGCCAGAGTCTGTTCCTGTTCCCGAGCCAGAGTCTGTTCCTGTTCCCGAGCCAATGCCTGTTCCAGCGCCAGAACCAGTGTTTGTTTCTGTGTTTGTGTCTGTTCATGTGGCTGTTACAGTTTTGGTGTCTGTTCCTGAGCCGGTGTCTGTTCCTGAGCTAATGCCTGTTCCTGAGCCAGTGCCAGTGTCTGTTCCAGAGCTGGAGCCAGTGGCTGTTCTAGAGCCAGAGCTGGTGCCGTCTGTTCCAGAGCCAGTGTCTGCTGTTCCTGAGCCGGTGTCTGCTCCGCCCTGGCCGCCCGAGGGGTCTTCACCGCCCTGGCCGCCCGAAGGGTCTTCACCGCCCTGGCCCCCCGAAGGGTCTTCACCGCCCTGGCCGCCCGAAGGGTCTTCACCACCCTGGCCGCCCGAGGGGTCTTCACCGCCCTGGCCGCCCGGGGGGTCTTCACCGCCCTGGCCGCCCGAGGGGTCTTCACCGCCGTGGCCGCCCGGGGGGTCTTCACCGCTTGGTCCACCCTTGCCGCCTGAAGTGCCTTGCCCCCTGCACAGACTTGACCCTCCTTCCCTCCCCCATGACCACCTCCGCTGCACCACCCTCCTGAACTATTCTGTTTTTTGTTTGTTTTTGTACTAAGGGGCGTTTTGTACCCATAGGGGAGGGGCTATGTCACGGTGTGGGTTTTGTGTCTTGTTCCTTGTTCTTGTCGGTCATGTGATTCCCTGTTTGCCATGTGTCTTGTTAATTGTCTGATCATTGTTCCCATGTGTTTCTGATTAGCCACGCCCCCTTGTTATCTTGTTTAGCTCGTTTGCCTGTCTATTTATACCTCTGTTTCAGTTGTGGTTTGTCGGTCGTTGTTGTTGCTTCAGTGTTCCTGTCCTGAGTTCCGTGTTCCGTTGTTTCACCTGTTATTTTATTAAATGAACTGCATTTGGATTCTCTCTCTGCTTCGTCCTTGCTGCATCATCACAGATATGGGTAAAATTAAAGGAACAGGTTTTGTGATCTGGTTAAGTGGTAAGGGGAGGGTAATTATAGATGTAATTACCTAAATTAATTACAGATGTAAATACATGCAGGTATTTTTTTTAAATTTAACAATGTAAAAACTTCTAAACATAATAAAGTGCATTGTTGTCATTGTTGCATTGTCAAATGATACATATAAATATGAGTAGTTAAAGACACTTAATATAAAGTGTGGCCTATATGGCAAGCCTTTTCATTCAATTTTCACTCGTTAAAATGCTAATTCTCAGGAATTACATTTCTACTAGTAAAAATGTTGATTCTTGATATCAACAATGGCATCATCGCTCACTGAAATACGAATTCTTGATATTAAGAATTAAATTTCAACTATTAAAAAATATTATTCTTCATATCTGTAATTATATTTTCACCAGTGCAATGTCACCATAGGCTGCCATTCAAATTCAATTGTTGATATCAAGAATTGATTTCTTAGTTGAAATTCCAATTTCACATATCAGAAATAGAATTCTTACAGCAAAAATCATCATTCTTGATATCAATAATTACATTGTTCGTAGTGCAAATGTCTATTCTTGATATCAACAATTACATTTCTACTAGTAAAAACATCTACTAGTTCATCAATAATTAGATTGCCACTAGTTGACAACACGTTTCATTTCTGATATGAATGTGATTGTTAAGAAAGACATTTTAGATAACTGAAATTATATTGATATCAGAAATACATATTCAGATAACAGAAATAACAAATGTAACATGTTGAAATACATTTACAGATATCAAGAATTAACATTTCAACTAGTGACAATTGAATTCTGATATCAGGAATTCACATTTTTACTTGCAATAGGACCTAAGCTTTAAATATTTAATATGGAAATCCAATTCAGTTCAGTATTAAACTGTCAATTCTTTAGTACCTCAATCATTCATGTCTTTTCCTCAGATGACAACACATTCTTACAAGTGGCCATTCCTGATAGCCCAGTGTCTGCCATTTTGGGGGGCTCCCTGACTCTGCCTTGCCTGGTGAGTCTCTCCCGGTCCTTGTCTTTGGGTCGGCATGCCGTTCTGACCCAGTCACGAGTCAAATGGAGCTTTCTTTCATCAAACAGAGAGACAGAGATCCTAGTGGCCCGTGGTGAGCGGGTAAAGGTGAGTGACTTGTACAAAGGCAGGGCTTCACTGCTGAATTATGCTGCCTCTTCAGCTGATCTTACCCTCAGACTGGATGGCCTGATGCAAAATGATACAGGCTTCTACCGCTGTGAAGTCCAGCACGGCTTGGAGGATGCTCACGACCAGGCCCAAGTCAAAGTAAAAGGTGATTATTATTTCAAAGTCTCTGTCTGTGACAAAACTTTAGATTTTGCCACATATATTTATGATGATAATCAGTAGTGTTTCATAAGATTGCGATAGAAATTCCTGTTTAATTGCATTAAATAAATGTATATAAAATACATACAAATACATATAAAAGAACATTTCATTTTATATATATATATATATATATATAATATATATATATATATATATATATATATATATATATATATATATATATATATATATATATATATGTCCCGCCTCTTATGTCCCGCCTTGGTGGACATACGAGACTTCTGTAGTATATTTTATTTGAAAGATAGGTATATATAGTTTTAAAATACGAATGTGATCAAAAATACAGTAAAAAAAGATGTCACATGATCCTTCAGAAATCATTCTTATATGCTGATTTGATGCTTAAGAAAAAATCTTTATTATTATCAATGTTGAAAACACTTGTAATGCGCAGTATTGCTACAGCTAATAATAAAATACGGTGACTGTTTTCTTCAAATGCAGTGTTTTGATAAGACTGATATTTTCCACACTAGAAGATGGCTACTAATACTTTATAACAGTTCAAAAGCTGTGATAAAGGAGAGCACTAATATGCTGTGTGTTCTTAGGTGTTGTTTTCCACTACCGCCACACCTCAAGTCGCTATGCTTTCACTTTTGATGAGGCCAAAGATGCATGTGAGGACATTGGAGCTCAGATTGCTTCTCCAGAGCAGCTGGTGGCTGCGTACTACAGTGGCTATGAGCAGTGTGACGCTGGTTGGGTTTCAGATCGCTCTGTAAGGTGAGTGACAGACACATCAAATGTGACCCTGGATCACAAAACCAGTCTTAAGTAGCACGGGTATATTTGTGGGAATAGCCAACTCACAACTCACAACTCACAAATATAAATGTGAGTGGAACTCTATATTCATGGAACATGATCTTTACTTAAAATGTATTATTGTATTTTGTATTATTGTATGGGTCAAAATGGTCAATTTTTCTTTTATGCCAAAAATCATTAGGATATTAAGTAAAGATCATGTTCCATGAAGATATTTTGTAAATTTCCTACCATAAATGTATAAAACATTTATATTTGTGAGTGAATGCAGCACAATCGCGAACATAAATAGACAACTTTAAAGGCGATTTTCTCAATGTTTCGATTTTTTTGCACCCTCAGATTCCATATTTTCAAATAGTTGTATCTCGACCAAATATTGTCCTATCCTAACAAACCATACATCAATGGAAAGCTTATTTATTCAGATTTCATGTTATGTATAAATCTCAATTTAAAAAAAAATTACCCATAAGACTGGTTTTGTCATCCAGGGTCACAAATAACCAATTATGCCATCCTGTGAGGTGTATGCTTGCACTAGATGTAATGCAGACAAGATTCCAGGGACTAGCCATTTGTCTATTCACACGTAAAGCAAAACCTTTTTTTATATATTTAATATTTGGAATAGATTTCTGGACAAATAGTGTGCAACAAAAGTCAATCTAATTAATTTTCTTCATAAGGAAATTGATTGTAAACAACAACATAAAAAACCTTTCAAGACAGACCTACTGCAAGCAACGCTGTTGTTAATCAGAGGTATATGCTTTTGTTAAAACAATCAACTCACAATATTTTAACTTATTTTTTAAATAATCATATTTAACAGCAGAAGTCCTTGTGAAAAAATATATATTACCCATAATAATTCTGCAAAGAAATTTCAATGATTCGTCATGACAAGCAAATCGCAGCAATGGAATTCTTTAGGTCTGCCCACTCCCATTGTCACGTTTGTGTCTGTTTAGATCTTCTGTTTGTTTTCATTCTTAGTCACATGTCTTTTGTTTTCCTGCCACTCATCCATTGCCATGCTTACCGTCATTAGTTCATCTTCATCACCTGTGTCTTGTTAATCACCTTCATCTGTGTCACCTGGTTTTGTTCATCAGTGTCTGTATTTATGCCGCGTTCCAGTCAACCTGTAACCCGTGTTTTTCCAACCTTATACCCGTGAAAGTGCACTGGAACGGCAGTCAAACCCGTGACTTCCCACCCTTGAACTCGTACTAGATCGATGTACTCCCAGTTACGAGTTCTGACGTCACATAGCCCGCGAAACCATACAAAACAACAATGGCAGCAACCCCCCCCCCCACCCACCCACCCACCCCCGAAACACGGTGAGAATACAATTTAGGACAATATAACGTTTCAGTCAAATTAATAATAATATAATAATGATAATAATACACACACGATTATGTATTACAATTTTATGTGTCTCTGAAACAATAAGTATATATTGCGCTCAGGTAGTTTGCCGTGACTGGCCTGGAATGCTACAAAGTCGTGAGTCGTGGTTTGAAGTCGTGATTTACGTGCTCAAAAACCTGCCTGGAACGCAGCATTAGTTTGTTCAGTTCAGTCAGTCTTTGTCTGTAGTTGAAGTTACATGCTTGTGAGTTGTTCCAGCCTGCCTGTCTGCACCTGTTGGATTACTATAGTAAACGTTTTGCAATTGAGCCTTTGTTCTCTTCGTCTTCTTCAACCCGCACCCACCGTGACACCCATGAAGCACAGTGAATTTTCTTTCTTCAAATCAAAGTTTGTAATGTTGTTATTCACCTCATAGCTGATTGTTTTGGCTCATGGCTTACATGAAGACTTTAAAAAAATCCTATAGGAAAGATTATTGGGAAAAATATTTCTGGAGCCAAGGCAGAAATAGCCAATCCAGAAAAAGTGGGCAGACACTTACCAGTGCAACATTGTCCTGCCACTGTGTTTACGATATAAAATAGTGAAATTATTTTAGGTAACAACAAGATTAAGCTTAGATGGTTTTGACTAATGACAAAATACATGCATACATGCAAGTCCATTAAAATGTTTTAATCCAATGCCTTCTTAGATACCCAATCCAAATGCCCCGTGAAGGCTGTTTTGGAGACATGGATGGATTACCAGGCGTTCGAAACTATGGCATGATGGATAATGATGAACTCTTTGACGTGTATTGCTATGTGGAGAACATTCATGGTAAACCAATCCCAAAACATTGCTAATATTCACTTTTACAAACAATGCTAACTATGCTCCAAATTAGCTCTTGATATTGGCAAGAAGTCAATATTCAAAGAATGCACCCTGTTTACAATGAATTTTGAAAGCAAAAATTGTTTGTTCATTCATTGATGTAACTGTTTTTAGGGGAGGTTTTTCATGGGTCGACCCCACAGCGTTTCAGCTTGTCAGAAGCTAAGACATACTGTGAACAGCATGGAGCTCAGCTAGCCACCACTGGCCAGCTGTATGCCGCATGGAATGATGGTCTGAATCACTGCAGTCCTGGCTGGCTTGCTGATGGAAGCGTTCGCTACCCCATTGTGACCCCTCGTGAACGGTGTGGGGGCTCTGAACCAGGTGTCAAGACAGTCTATCGATTTAGCAATCAAACAGGATTCCCGGAACCACATACTCCCCATGATGCCTACTGCTTCAGAGGTATTGACAGATGGGTTTGAATCTGGGTCAAAATTTGAGGGAAATAAATGCATTTTACACATAGGGTTGCCACTGTTCTGTATAATACAGAATCATCCCGTATTTAAGGCATCAAATAAGCGTTCCATATGAAAGCAATACGGAACGCAGTTTGTACCGTATGTGCAGGCATAGAGACCATACGAATAACAAACTCTATTTAAGCAGTAATCATTCTTTTGGGACAAATCATTGTTTGATTTGTGTAACTGTGACATTTTTTGTATGACATTAAAATTAAAATTCTAAATTAAAACTATTTGAAGACCTTCGATGCAAAAGCCTCTAAAAGCCACCTCTGTCAAAAATGAGATAATAGTATTGAGTGAATGCTCTCCGCACATAGTATACGCTCATCAAATACTTTCACTTCAAACTCACTAAATCCCAGCCTCAGCCCATTCGGAAATGCCGGTACTTGGGTAGAAACCTATACATAGGAGCCTGATAAAAATGTTAATATTAAACAAAAACTTTAGACTGACTTAGAGGCTTTTGCATCTGAAGTCTTCATTTGTGAAAAAAAAAAAAACAAGTAAATGTTTTCTTGGTAATATTTGAACAATTTACTAGTACAATGACCATGTAAGAGCTAGCTATTTAACATTTTAAACAAATATTTAATTTTGTTGTCACATTTATAACTTTTTATAGTTTATAGTTCAAAAGCTGTGATATATGAGAGCACTAATATGCTGTGTGTTCTTAAATATATTTTTCTCACACAGTATGAATGGATTTTTTTTATACATGAAAATATACAAGTGCTTTTATATTTTAGGAAGGGAGTCCCTCCCACTGATATCATAATGTTTGGGGGTTCTTATCATAAAGTTGGAAACCCCTGACCTAAACTATTAATTATAATCAATCACCATACAATCATCGCGTTTTAATCGCGTTTTTTTTTTTTATTTGTACTATTATATTTTTAAAGTATTTAAAATATATTCGTGTTTTATTGTTCAACCGAACCACATATACCTTATCCTCTTATTATGTTTTACTGTAAATTGTAATTTGTACTCCTGTGTTTGTGTACTTATTATGTAACTATGTTGTCTTGCAAATTTTTCGCCTTTTCTTGGCCAGGTCGCCGTTGTAAATGAGAATTTGTTCTCAATCGGCTTACCTGGTAAAATAAAGGTTAAATAAAATAAAATAAAAAAAAATTCATAATGCTTGGATAAATGTATCTATTCTACTCTTCTTCTGCAGCTAACAGCAACTCTCAGACAGTCCCACCTATAGATTATATGGCAACAGAGCCAGAGGACACAGAGCAGCATATTGTGACTTTAACAGATCCCCAAGAGGAGTACAGCATGGATCAGGTCACTCAACAGTCCGAAAATGAAGCTCAGGGTGCTGTTGAGTCTTTCTCCGTCTACAGCACACAGACTACTTCAGAACCTGAGAAACCCAACCACACTCCAAGCTCTCGGGAAGATGTCACTGCTAGCACCAGAAAAGACATCGCCACACCAGCCAGCACAGACAGATATCTTGAGTCCACTGAGGTCACCTGGCAAAAAGTTGAGTCTGTTCCAGAGATTTACATGGATCCAAAACACAATAAAGTCATGCAAGGAGAACCAGATATAAAAGATTCAGCAATTGATGGTGTTAAGAGCAGCAATCATGGACACTACCAACCAATGCCAGATACCAACTTTGAGCCAGGAGAGCCCATTGACTTTGTCCCACTTACAGAGGCTCAGCCTGAGACATCAGAGGTACCGTCCTCTCAACCGAAGGAGATAGATGGGTCCAAACACTTCCAACCCATGCCTGACACCAGCGTAGAGAATGAGGGTGAAGATCACATGATTAGCGAGATCTCTACGACTACTGAGGGCACTACGATGGAATATGACTCAAGCAGTGACACCACAACGTACAATGCTCCAGTCCAGTCGGGTCCTTCGACATATCTTCCTGAAGGTGTTACAGTCGAGGAAAATGCAGGAAATATCACAGAAGCTACAGAGTCGGATGAAGACCGAGGTCTTTTTACACACACAACTCAGTCCACCTCAGTAAGAACATCCAGCACTGAAGATTGGTTGGATGGTTCCGGTGAGGATTTGTCCTTGTTATCCACAGAAAAGGTAGAACATTTGGTAACCCCACATATATCAGAGACATATGAAGCATCGACAACTGAGACTGAGACAGAGAGCTTCTCACATCTGAACAATATTAGCACAAGTAAGTAAAAAGCAACAAAATATTCACACTGTGTATCAGCAAATAATATTTTTGTGTCAGAAATATACCAAAATCAGGATTGTGTGCCATTCAGAACTGAATTGAAAATGCCTTTAAAACTGTTTAATTTTTAATTAATTTAATGAATTAAAATGAATTGAATTATTTTTTTATTCATTCATTCATTCTTTAAATCATGTTTGGAAAGTTTTTGGAAAAAGCCTTAAACTCTGATGGTTTAGAGGCCTTATGGACAAAACTTCCCTTGCGCTCTGTAACAAATCCTTCCCTCGCGTGTCAAAATGACCCGAAGCCCTAAAATTAGACTTAATTTTTTTTTGTCCAGAAAGCTTATTTTATTTCATTTTGATAATATTTTTTTTATTTTTAATGCAATTTTTTTAGGAGATTTGTTTTAAACGTATTTACCTTTAAATGACTAGATTTGATCAATAAATAATAAATAAATAGTAATTTAGTCATTTAAGCACATTCCTCAAATTCTTTCAACTTAAATTCAAAATAACTCACAATTTCATGCATAAACCTTTTAATTCAGCTCAAAATATCTTACATTGGTTGTCTTTGCCGACCTCTTGTGGAAAAAACATAATATAACATGATCGTTCATGACTCTAGCCACTAGATGCCTAATAGCTCTATATGGAGCAAATGAGCTGTTCAGTATGCATTTAGATACACATGTAGACGTTATAATATAATTTTTTGGCAAAGTAGCATTTTAGTTAGAATTTGTAGCATTTTTAGTTCGAATTTTTAAAGTTAGGTTTTTCTGTGGACTGACGCATTCCTCGCATTCCATTCATTCCTATGGGGGTCAAATTGACCCTTGAGGGAAGGATTTGTTACTTTTTTTACAACCTCAAAACTGAAAACAAAAAAATCTGTATTCATGGTTCAAGTGCATCAAAAGTCCTGGGGTCTTGGACAAGGGGTCTCAGCGACAATGAGCGTTAATGAGCATAATCTTTTTTTTTATTTCCGAAGGATGTTAAACAGAATGGATGGATGGATGATTGATTGATTGATTGATTGATTGATTGATTGATTTCCATGTCTTGATTATGGTAATTTATAATTTTATGATTTTGTTCACTGTCAGCTTTTAAACCCATTCATGAAAACAGTTCTGAAGACCATCACAATACTGAGGAGACCTCAGCTGTTCCTGTGTCTCTTGGTGCAGATGATGATGATGTCAGTGATTATTCGTCTGTGAGCAGAACACTGAAGGAAACCGAGTCGTCTGAAGGTTCTGGCGATCATGATGATGTCCTGCCAGTCACACTGCTGACCACCCCAATGCCTTATCTGTTTGGCACATCAACCACACATGGACCTGCACAAGTAGAAATCAGTTCTCCACAGGATATGGAAGGAGTCCTCCCTGAAAGCACCACTCCATCTGGCCTTGGGATTGTGGAAGAAGAACTGGAGAAGGTGGAGCAGGAAGGGCTTGGAGGAGCACATAATCACCTTATCAACACATCCACTGAGCTTAATAATTCTACTATAACTTTCAACGTTGAAGACAGCGATGAGGATGAGTCCTCTGGAGAAGGAGAACCTCTTGGAAACTGGTCTTCAGTTACTAAGCTTCCAAACTCAAAAGTGGCCACCATCACTCCCTCTAACCTGACAGATATGCAGGAGCACAATGAAACCAATAGTGATAATGAACATAACCAGGACAGCACTGTGGGACCCACAACTAGTCTGGAGGTTACAATTCTTCCTCATGGGACCCCAAGTCCTATCTGGCAGTCTGTGGCCTCTTCCACAAACCCAAGAGAGTTCAGAGCAGATGTTGAATTCAGTGGAGAAGCTGCACTTACCACAGACATCAAAGCCTTAAGTGAATCTGACTCCACCAATGCTCCCATCGGTGAGCACATGGAGCAAACCCAGAAACCATCCACTACGACAACTGACAATGAAGATGATGATGATGATGATGATAATGATAATGAACTAATGACTAAACTCATGACTAAAGCAAACACAGACAATACGGAAGATGAGACTCATGTTAAAACCACACCTGAGTCTGCCACTCTACCTGCCAGGCCTACACAGAGAGTGTTGGATAGGACAGGCTACATTTCAGGTAAACACATTGTACTACTGCATGTGGGTCAAAAATATCTTCTATAGTTCTCCATTCATTTATCATGGGGGGGATGTGGGCATTTGAAGAGAGAAAAAAACTTGCCTAAAAGTATTTTAGTGTTATTTAATGATAAATAAAATATTAAACTAGGCCCCTTAAACCAGTGTTATTATATGCTATTATAGTGTTTATTAATATTTTGAATGATCTTTTATTTTTATATTTAGTTTCAGCTTTAGTAATTTTGTTATGTGATTTTGCCATAAAAAAATGACAGTAACATTTTTATTTAAAAAATAATATTCAGTTTTATTTTATTATTATTTCATTTTATCATTTTAGTACTTCATCTTATTTAATTTGTTATAGCAACATTTTTTTCCATCTACATTTTATATTTGATTTCAATTAACGATTCAAATAATAATTTAAATATAGTTTTTTTTTTTTTTACTAAATAACAAATAAACCAGCAATCTCCAAAGGGGGCGCTGTTTATACTCCAAACATTGGCAGATACAGTACATCTTTTTAAAATACCTGGAAACTTGATAACTGACATGCACTAATCTGTAACAACTGATTAGCACGTCTATCAAAGACTACAGTGCAGACAGATAGAGAGAATTTATCAGAAGTGTGTAACCCCCATCACAACAAATAGTTTCAGTGGTGCATGAAGGAGGAGTTTAGTGGGGCCATGATGACTAGAAACTGATAAGTTACAGAACAATCAGAAAGAAAAGGCAATGGATTCGGTTCTGCTATGGCATGTTTTAGATAGATAGAGATTAATAGAGCCAGTCAGGAATCAAGTTTAAGCATGTTCTTTGAGTTGGGGTCCACAAGTTGTGTATATACATCTCAATATGGCTTTTACTGCATAGTAACGCCACCTTGTGGTTATAATCATACATGATTTTACATCCTTCACTTATGTGCAATATTTTATTAGTCAGCTATAAAAATGTGAATGGCCTTTTAGATGCATGTTTGGAGAACCCATGTAAAAATGGAGGGACTTGTGTGGACAGTGGAGCAGGTCGTAGATGTCTCTGTCTACCCACCTATGGAGGAGACTTCTGTGAGACAGGTGAGTTACCTGCATGCCTCATTATACTTTTACATTGTAAAAAATTTAGCAATTGTAGGATTTTTTTTTTAATACCACAACTGCCTTAAATTAGACCGCTTAACCCTTTGATGCACAACATGGGTCTAAATAGACCCGACTGAGTTTTAATTTTCTATATCTTTGCAAGAAATTAATTTCATCATTCAGTATTCCAGGTATTCCTCAATTAACTTGTTTTTGATCATCACAAATCCTTATTTTTATTTTTACTTTCTTACTTTTTGAATAAAAATAGTTTTTGTATCGCAACCCTTCTAATGCGCAACATGGGTCTAAAAAGACCCGTATTCATTTCCTATGTTATTTCAGTGATGGCTGAGTGTTTTCTTTGCTGAATCTTTAAAATATATGTATTTTATCATTTGTTATTCCAGGTATTCATTAAATATCTTGTTTTTGATTTCCACAAATCATTATATTTATGTTTCCTTTCTTACTTTATATACAAACACAGTTTTTGTATTTCTACATCAATTTTACATACATGGGTCAAAAATGAACCATATAGAAACCTTTGATATTTGCAAGTAGGAACATATTTACTGCATAAATACTGTTACTATAGTATTACATAATACTATTCACCTGCCACACATTTCACAACTCAACACTTTTGTATATGTATAGCTTTTGTATATTTGATGCAAGTCTTATTTTATTTTAACTACAGAAAATATTTGATATTTTGTAAAAGATAACTGGACATAATATTTGAATATTAGGCTATGGTTACCTTGACCATGAAATCCTTGTGAGAAAGAGAAACATATCCAATACTATTAGCTAGCTAGCTGTTGACATATTCTATTCTAGCTAGCTAATGTTAGCTACACTAAAAAAAGATGGGTTTTTAAAGGGGAACTCAGCAACTCTAGCTATTTCTTCGCTGATTTTCACTTTTGTTGTCGCATGTTTTCTCAATGAGCTCCCCCTACAGCTGTGGGAGTATATTTCACAACAATGTTGTAAAAAAACTCACTTGCGGCACCCTCCTCCCCTTTCTACCGCTGCTCATGTGCATTTGTTATTATCGGAGCCGGCCAACTTTATCGTGTGGAGCTATACCGAGGTGGGTAATACATCATACACATCGAGGGCGGCGTGTGTGTTTATTTCGAATTGCCATAAAGCAGTTTGTTTTTCTCGCTCGTTCTCGCTTCTCACAAGACTTCCTATTTCCAACTTACTGGGACGTTAGTCCCCATGTTGCAAGGTTGGTTTTCCACCTAGGAACGTTGGGGGGAGCGGGGAAAGTCACCATTCTCACCAGAACAGGTTATTAAACCATCCAAATGATTTTTAAACGGTTTTATTAGGTTGAAATAGTTGCCGAATGCCCCTTACAGATAATAGATAAATAATGCTATATATATATATATATATATATATATATATATATATAGATAAATAATGCTAGCTTATTTACATGTAATAGGCCTAAAAGTTGCTAGCTTATTTACATGTAATAGGCCTAAAAGCCATTATGCTGAAATGGTTCGATGTGTTAAGAATTTAGGGTCCTTTTTTTCCCGCCTTTTTGATTTTAAAATCTTTAACTGTCAAAGCCACCTGAAATAACATAGGAAATGAATATGGTCATTTTAGACCCGTGTATGTAAAATTGATGTAGAAATACAAAAACTGTGTTTGTTTATAAAGTAAGAAAGGAAACATAACGATTTGTGGAAATCAAAAACAAAGATATTTAATGAATACCTGGAATAACAAATGATAAAATACATATATTTTAAAGATTCAGCAAAGAAACACTCAGCCATGACTGACATAACATAGGAAATGAATACGGGTCATTTTAGACCCGCGTATGTAAAATTGATGTAGAAATACAAAAACTGTGTTTGTTTATAAAGTAAGAAAGGAAACATAAACATAATGATTTGTGGAAATCAAAAACAAGATATTTAATCAATACCTGGAATAACAAATGATAAAATACATATATTTTAAAGATTCAGCAAAGAAACATTCAGCCATGACTGAAATAATATAGGAAATGAATACGGGTCTTTTTAGACCCATGTTGCGCATTAGAAGGGGTATCCATAGCTTGCGCATCAAAGGGTTAATGCACTTAATGTTGTCCTCTCTCTTCCAAAAAAGATCTAGAGCACTGTGAACCAGGATGGGAAAAGTTCCAAGGGTTTTGTTACAAACATTTCACCAAACGCCAGAAATGGGAGGTAGCAGAGCAACACTGTCGCATGTGCAGAGGTCACCTGATCTCTGTTATGTCACCTGAGGAACAGGAGTTTATCAATGGTATGTCTGAACAGCTGTTCGTATGGTCCCTTCCTGTTGATCCTATCAGTTTAACTTCTAATCATATGATGTTAAAAATTTAAACTTGATGTAACATGATTTGACCCCGATGGAATGTGTTTAAGCAGGTGACATTTCCAGGTTGTAGATGTTGTCAGTCTTCACAAGTGGTTTTTTTGATTTTTGATTTCCATTGCCTTTCTGCGCAATAGTGAGTGATGAATGAATCACTCTACAAATTTTCTACAAATTTGTTCAAAAACACTGATTCAATCAGTGTTTTCGTTCTACAAATTTGTTCAAAAACACTGATTCAATCAGCAATAAATAAAGCGAAGTCTCTATTATAAGTCATTGAATTTTTTACTCAGCCGATTTGTTCAAAAAACACAGGAACGAAACATTACAGTGCGTTTATTTGGATACGTGCAATGGATAAATCTGCTTTGGTGAGCTATTTTCATTGGTGAAGAGCAAAAGTGGACTAAGCTAATGCCAATATTGTCTCTAAAATGTAAGTTAGCTTAATTAATACTAACTTCTTGTTTACTGAACGGTTACATAAAAGCAATATCTTCCGCGACCATATGACTGAATCAGAAAAGCAGCACTCTTGCCTGAGTGATATTGCATAAAGAGTCAAAAAGAGGTGTGTCAAGCTGCTGAAGTGGTTTAGCTTACAGTTCAGAAAGGAATTCATAAAGGACCAAGTTTGTTGACATAACATTGAGGGGCCCAGCATTTTCCTCTGCATTTCTATACAATCATCAAAAGTTGAAGGGCTTTGAACGTGTCCTTATTCATGTCAGTGAATGAGGGTTGTGTTAAAAGAGCCCATGCATTTTTGTCATATATGATGCATCCGGGTTAAACTGGAAATGAAGTCTGTTGTGTCTTACTGACAGTGTATGCTGGTTATTTGGCCTTTTTTTGCTTTTCTCTTTCCTTAGATAAATACAGGGAATATCAATGGACCGGTCTCAATGACAAGACCATCGAGGGAGATTTCCGTTGGTCAGATGGGAGCCCTCTGGTGAGCCTACTTTGGCTTTCTGTAAAAAAAAAAAAAAAAAAGTGTATCTTAGTAGTTGAATATTACATGCTCTAGAGCAGTGGTTCTCAAACCTGTCCTGGAGGACCACCAACACTGCACGTTCAACCCATGTGATAATGAGCTGATGAGTTGAATCAGGTGTGTTTGATGAGGGAGACAAAGAAAACGTGCAGTGTTGGTGGTCCTCCAGGACAGGTTTGAGAACCACTTCTCTAGAGAGCAAGGTTTTCCAGACTGCAACTGCAAGTTCCAATATTTAATTCAGTTTATTTATTTTTGTTCCACTGTTTTTCCACTCTCTTTGTCTCTGTCAGCTGTTTGAGAACTGGTATCGTGGACAACCAGACAGCTACTTCCTGTCAGGGGAGGATTGTGTTGTCATGGTGTGGTATGATGATGGCCGTTGGAGTGATATCCCTTGCAACTACCAGCTTTCCTACACCTGCAAGAAGGGCATTGGTGAGTACATCATCTTCTGCAGGGACGTGTTGGCCCAGAAAGAGCATAAGATCATCATTGTTTGTTTCTTTTTATCAGCGTTCTGTGGTCAGCCCCCTTTTGTGCTGCACGCTAAAATGTTCGGACGTCGTCAACTAAAGTACAGGCCGAATTCACAGGTGCGCTACTACTGTGAGCCAGGCTTCATCCAGAGACAGAATCCTGTCATCACATGTCAGAGCAACGGACAGTGGGAGGAACCTAAGATCACTTGTACACCAGGTGAAAATTTGTTTTATATTATATTGTACTATACATGCCTTAGCATCACTGGTGTTGCAAAACTAAAGGTTTGAGCCATTGAATCCCAACAGTTTTTCGTGCAGTGTTTATTTAATGTATTTTGTTCACAGTGGGACCAGCATACCCAAATGGAGAACTGGTAACATGGCCCACAGGTCAGAACAAGGAAATGGTCATAGAAGACACCGCAACAAAAACAACACCTGAATATAAGGATATAAAATGGAACTTTTGAAACAAGCACACTGCATAGCATTTCATTATTTCTTTCATTCTCCTGTTTATTATGTTGTTCCTTCTTTTATCCTCCTTTAAGGCGTTCATCGATCAACTCTACAAAGTTCAATGTTATATAAAGAAATCTGTCCCACTTAACTTTTTTTTTTAAATGGTAAAATCGGATAACAGTTTAAGTACGGCAAACATCTGTAACCGAGGACTTAAGACTCATTAACGTTTTTTTTCTTCTCCGTTTTTCTATGTGTAGACCATGACACTGAATTACATTTTGTAATTCTAAGATAAAAGCACACTTGATAAAAAGCAACATCCAAACAAAGCTCGTAACTGTTGGACCAGGCTCCTATTTCTTTCTTTTTTTGTTTTTCAATAAATTATAAGATAAACCTATGAACACATGCTGTCTAACATCAGCTGGTCTGAATTACTTTGTTTTATGTTGTTGCCCTTTAGCATTACTTATCCATTCCTAAACATTCACAGTATCCTGTTTTTCCTCGATTTTCCTTGCCAACCAAGGTCCAACTTGAGTTCAACAACTCATAAACTAACAGTGACCTAACTTAATTATCAGGAATATTCTGATTTGTGTCGTTGGTTTTAGACTATTCTAGAAGTGAAATACATAAAAATGTCAACTCTTTCTACAAAAACAAAAAAAAATCAAAAAAGTCATTGGGTCAGCATAGCTTTATAAAGCAGAGTAGATATGCAATCCACAAATGTTTGTGATTTCAAGTCCTACGTTGAGTCTAATTATGGGAAAACATTTGGTCATTCTGCAACTTGGTGCTCAGTTATTCAGGTCTGTGTTGTAGGCTACTCCGGAGGATGGCCATTTTTAGTAGACTACTAATTTTGTTTCATAGATGCATCACTAACAAAATCATATTTTAGTTTTTCATAGCTTGATACCAGGGCATATTTCATCACTCTAGAAACTGAATGAATGAATTACATTCCAAACAAACAGAGCAATCACAATAAAAAAGTTATTACAATAAGAAATGTGTTTATGAATTTTCTTGATTATTATTGATTAAGAATTAAAAACTCTTTGTTTGTTAATATTCTAACTAGCATCACTAGTTGTGAGATTTGTGAAGAATATTTTGAAAATAATATTTAATTGGAGTTTGAGTTGAGATTACGGTTTGTCGCAGTTTAAAAACACACATTTACATATTTATAAATGACAGGACTGTTACAAAAAAAAACTAATCTAGCAGATACAGATTTCCTATTTTTCTTGCAATCTTACTATTTTGCTCATTGACTGTTAAAATAAATGAAAATCCAACCATCAGGTACCATCCGGTGCTACACAATATAACATTTAGGTGCTATATATTTAATACATGTTGTTGCCACTGAAATTTGCTGCATATATAGCCTTAGTCAGAGCTAAAGAGTTAACATTTCAAACTAGCAGCTATTCAAGCATAAGTAGGCTAAAGACTTTCTGTGTCATTCCACTCTTAATTTGAAAGTGAAGTTTTCACAGAAGGATCTAATATTTCCTGCTTTAAAACAAGCTTATTAAATGAACTGTTATTCAACACAGTGCTAGCTGTAACCCAGTATGCTAAGTGTATAGCTCATACATTTCCTTTCCTGCACCTCTACACTGCAGAGAGCCTCTAGTGGTCCCCATACGTACAAATGAAGTATACGTTCTGCACCTTTTAGGGACTTCACCTTTAGGCTAGTGTGTGCCGTAAGTGCAGACAGCCTGTATCCTGTATCAAAAATGTACCTGGCAGCAAAATCTGGAGCAGTTACCTGTAGCAATAAGCCCCATAAAGACGCAAACTTTTGCTGAGATACCCAAAGCTCCGAACCCCTGGTTCTGCAATCCATCCACAACGCTCCCTTGGGTTGATGATGGGGAATCGTACACTACCGTCCTGCAGCCAGCCTCCATCACAGCGGTCCAGCTGCTGAAACTTCCAAGATGAGTAGATCTGACCAGTCCTCGCTAAATCGGCACCCTCCCGTCTGCAGGCATGTTCAGCCTCGACAAAATTCAACTGCCCTGGAATGAAGAAAACAGAGCCTGGGAAAGCAAAAAAGTGAGTTTTTTTAATTCATTTTTTATTTTTACATTTTCGCATTTATAAGATTAAAACAGAAATAATTACCCCATATGTACAAGTTTAGTGAACAACTGTGATCTGCACAACAAACTTAACTGTTTTCTAGGTGCCATTCCTATATCTGTCATTCACATTCAAGTCTCCAGTGCCATATTCAACAGTCTCATGTGGGCATAGTGGAAGCTCAAATGTCTTTCTACAGAGTAACAGACTCTTAGTCTTTCCTAAAGACAAAAACAAGAGATCTGATCGGGTGTGTCTCTTTTCTTGTCTATTGGGGAAACAAATGCCAACTTTTTATAATGGCCATTTGTTTTAAACAGAAACAGTTTAAGATCTCTCCCATAAAAGACGTCTTCAATCTGATTCAATTTACCTGAATACTGTAACAATTATTGTTTCAAGAAAGGATTACAGATCTAGACACACAGATGTTGGAAAAAAAATGATATTCACTACTGTTTAAAGGTTTGGGGTTGGTAATAAATATGTTTTCTCATCATCTGAATCCCATTCTAATTCCAATTACAGCAGATTCCCTATTCACTGACCCTTAGTGGTAGAGGTGAAACAGAAAGCATCATAGTGGTCCTGTGTTTTGTGACGAGGCCCATAACTTCGGATGCCTGATAGAAGATCCCCTCCACAAGCCGGCCGTGGGTGCAGGACTGGGTAATTGACAGTTCCATCGCTCAGCCATCCAGCATTGCACCAGTCTAACCCTTCAGTCCAGGCTGAAAAGTAGGATCACACATGGATACAGGTATAAGCACCAAACACATACCAGTCAACTTAAATGGATTTAGGCACACTTTAGTTTAGGTTCCAATTCTTAACTATGACTTTTGCCCATAGCTTTTGCCTCAATCTCCTAATTACTGCTTGTTAATAATTAGTAAGGTAGTTGTTAATTTAAGGTATTGGGTACACTCTAAGAAATAAATCCGTAAAATAACAGAAAAAGTACTGGCAGCTCATTACCCGGACTTTGTGCCGTAATTAAAAAACGGAAATTTTCTGTTATTTAATGGTGTATCTATAGTAAAAAAAAACAGGACACTTTCTGTCATTTAATGATGTATTTATAGTAAAAAAACTGACACTTTCTGTCATTTAATGGTGCATCTATAGTAAAAAAACAGGACACTTTCTGTTATTTAATGGTGTATCTATAGTAAAAAAACTGACACTTTCTGTCCTTTAATGGTGCATCTATAGTAAAAAAACAGGACACTTTCTGTTATTTAATGGTGTATCTATAGTAAAAAAACTGACACTTTCTGTCATTTAATGGTGTATCTATAGTAAAAAAACTGACACTTTCTGTCATTTAATGGTGCATCTATAGTAAAAAAACAGGACACTTTCTGTTATTTAATGGTGTATCTATAGTAAAAAAAACAGGACACTTTCTGTCATTTAATGGTGTATCTATAGTAAAAAAACTGACACTTTCTGTCATTTAATGGTGCATCTATAGTAAAAAAACAGGACACTTTCTGTTATTTAATGGTGTATCTATAGTAAAAAAAACAGGACACTTTCTGTTATTTAATGGTGTATCTATAGTAAAAAAACTGACACTTTCTGTCCTTTAATGGTGCATCTATAGTAAAAAAACAGGACACTTTCTGTTATTTAATGGTGTATCTATAGTAAAAAAAACAGGACACTTTCTGTCATTTAATGGTGTATCTATAGTAAAAAAACTGACACTTTCTGTCATTTAATGGTGTATCAATAGTAAAAAAACAGGACACTTTCTGTCATTTAATGGTGTATCTATAGTAAAAAAACAGGACACTTTCTGTTATTTAATGATATAACTACAGTAAAAAAACGCAAATATTAAATAAATCCGTAAAATAACAGAAAATGTACTGGCAGCTCATTACCCGGATTTTGTTCCGTAATTAAAAGATGAAAAATTTCTGTTAATTTCTGGTTTTCCTACAGTAAAAATAAAACAGATTAATTTAGGCAATATACCTACAGCAAATAGAAATTCTACTTTTCCGTTAGTTAACAGTGTACCTATACTGATAATAACTCTTGGTTGAAAACATTTCAAACAAATCTTCTGTGATTAAAAAATATTTTTATTTACTTATAGATCAACAACAATTCCATGAAAACTAAAACTAAAATATAAAGGAAAAAAACACAAAAGGGAAAAGTATATATGGTTTCTCATCTCTAAATTGTTTCAAGTCTGCTAATTCATGACACTCTTTGTTAAATAGTAGTTCACCCAAAAATGAAAACTCTGTCAGTATTTACTCTCCCTCATGTTGTTTAACCCCGTAAGACCTTCGTTTATCTTCGGAACACAACTTAAGATTTTTTGATTAAATCTGAGAGCTGGATCACTCCTCCATAGGCTTCTTCAGGGATTGAACTTGCCGGCCCCGAAAAGTTATTAAAGACATCGTTAAAATAGTCCAAGTGACTACAGTGGCTCAATCTTAAGTTTATCAAGCGATGAGAATACTTTTTGTGCGCAAAAAAAACAAAAATAACGACTTTATTTCAACTATTCGTTTCCTTCTCTGTTGGCCTCTAGTCAGTTAACGTAGTGTGATTGCGTACGTCACACGTAGGCTCACTATTGGCCGACGCTGGTCATGTGTGTGATGCGTGTGACGTACAACAACAGAAGCTTACGCTATTACACTAGTGAACTGACTCGAGGCCCACAGAGAAGGAAATGAATAGTTGAAATAAAGTCGTTATTTTTGTTTTTTTTGTGCACAAAAAGTATTCTCGTCGTTTGATAAACTTAAGATTGAGCCACTGTAGTCACTTGGACTATTTTAACGATATCTTAACGATAACTTTTCGAGGCTGGCAAGTTTCAATCCCTTAGAATCCTATGGAGGAGTGATCCAGCTCTCAGATTTAATCAAAAATATCTTAATTTGTGTTACGAAGATGAACGAAGTTCTTACGGGGTTGAACAACATGAGGGTGAGTAAATACTGACAGAATTTTCAATTTACCTTTCACATTACAACAATTCCATCCACTGAATAAATTATTTTAAAAAGTGCGAAGGGAAAAGGTTTTTCAGAGGAACATGGATGGGGGGGGGGTACTCTTCTTGTCTTCAGTTAAGATGAAGGCTGTAAAAGAAATATAAAACAGTATTACTGATACAGAATGTGTCAAAACAAAGAAAACAAAGATTCTAGGTGGGGAAAACTCATCACTCACTAAGAAATGTGTAGTAAATTCTTCAGAGCCATCGGACTGATTGGACCAGGTCCTGGTAGGACTGCACTCGGGTTTAGCCACCAAAAACTACAGAGGGGAGGGAACAGTATGTGGCCTATCCATCATGATGTTTCAAATGTAGTTACCGTGTACTGTAATGGTTCTGTCTGCGGTTAACCGTACCTGTCTGTCTCACGGCGAGAGGCCTGCATCACGGCCCAGCTGTCTTTCCAGGTTGTCGTTGCTCTCTCCGTGCCGACACAGGTAGATGGTTCGGGGCTGGATGTAGATGTTCATCAGGTAGATTATGCTGGATCTGTTTGATGAGGAAGTGCCGATCCCTGTCTATCACCAAGGAGTGATCCTTGCGGGCAAACAGGCTGGAAATTCAGAGTTTTCACCTGACATCACATTCCAAGGAAAACGCTCCCTGGATGGCAAAACAGACGTTATTTTCCGCTGCCCGCCAACCAGCAAGCAAATGATATACTGTTACTATAAGTTTATTACTTTGCGTTGCCAAACTAATCAAGGAAGAGACAAGCCTGGGCTGTGTTAGGTGAGGGATTCCCCACATGGTAAACCTAAACATTACCGCAGCCGAGCGGTGATAGGGACCTGGCAGTTTTTAATGGTAGAGTCAGGCCCGAGGGCCGGCTATCCGGGGCCAATCAAAGTCCCGTGGCGCTGCGGTATCGTTCCGTATAGGCGGGATTCTGACTTCGTTCAGTCAGAGGCATTCAGTCATAATCCCGCAGATGGACACTTCTCACCAGTGGCTCCTCAGCCAAGCACACGCACCAAATGTCTGAACCTGCGGTTCCTCTCGTACTGAGCAGGATTACTATTGCAACGACACAAACATGGTGGCATCCACAGCATGGATCAAGCAGTGTAGGAAACCCCATTCACAACTAAATGTCGACAGGATTAACAAAAAGACCTATTGCTCGGAAATAATGACGGTTCTTTGTTCATAATGCATATATTTTAACGTAAAATAAGACGATTAAGGCTCACTGACATACTTTAAAATATATTTCAGCATTTTGTTAATCGACGGCCTACTACCCCTGACTGAGTAACTTTAACCCAATCCGATCGCGTCTCTCCCGGTGTTAGTGTTATTCCACAAGATTTATGAATAAGCTGTTTGATTTATAATTATTAGATTATTTTCACATTTCACTCACCCTGCTGTGCACGAACATAGCTGTTCCTCATTTTGTGTGTTTCCCATTTGAATGGTCAGCGTATGAGGCGGCGGCTGCTGCGACTATAGGCTTTAGCTTAAATTTTTATGAAATTATTCTCTAATCGGCTGCATATTATGTCGTGGATATATCCCTCGAATGCATACTGCAGTCCCTTTTGTCTTGCTCTCTCAGATATTTCACATGTTCGCCAAAAATTACTAATTATCTCATTGGGAATGTCTGACACCAGTACATACACACTGTAATAGACGTGCCAGGCATGAAAGCTTGTCAGGCGGGGCTTAGCAAAGGGTCAATTGCACGTCATGTTAGCTTGTCTGCTCAACTATACATTAGAATATGTTTCATTATTTTCAACTAAAACAGAAACACAATAACATGCTCTATAAATAATTTAATTAAAAATGTTTTGCTTACCTTTATATGAACTCCAGGATAAGTGCCATTTTCTTCAGGTATTTTGTAGCTCACTGCCTCATAGGGGTAGGAGATGTGGTCAATAATAACTTCTTGAATGACAGCAATCCTGAATGTCCACCACCTTAAACAAAAAAAGATATTACAAAATGAAAACCATTACACGATCACTTCAGAAAACCGCTTTAAACATAGTTGTTTAAATCTAACCTATACAATTTGTATTTCTACTGACCAAAACGTTAAGCATAAATATCTTTGAAGGGGGCATTCAGCAACCAACTTTTTCTATCAACATTTTTCCTCAGACTTTAAATTTAAATGTGTGTTGCCAGTATTGAACACTCATAATGATTAATAAAAAAAATGCTAATAAAACCAGATACAAACCCATAAGGAGCATGCAGGTGGTGCTTGGGATGCAAACTACAGCAGCAAAGTCCTGTCAATAGATAAGAAAACAATAGAAACTAATGTTTCTAACAAACTAATGAGGAGGGATCTGGTAAAGAATGACTAACGTTAACGTTACAGGCAGAAGTGTAACTTAGTAAGTTAGATAATAGCAGTCATAAATATGTAAATTAATCTTTCAAGGTCATTATTTGGGGTTTAAAGTCATGTGTGTGTGTGTGTATAATGTCTGTGTGTCGTCTAAAACAAAAACAAGAAGTCTAACGTAAACATAACGTTAACTTACCTCATTTGGCAGAAAAGGTGGTGGTGGTGTTTTCCTTGATCCAGCTATAACGGTTAACGTTACTGCCACTTCACACACAGTCTCTTCACGTTGTATATTCATGCCTTTTAAATCAAGCAAGTATTAAATGGCCTTTACTTTTCTTGACGATTTCTCTGGTAGCTTTTGTTTGAAGTCATTCGATTGCTCCAAAAACACTAACGTTAATAACTTACTGCACTTTATCACAACTGGTTAACGGACGCGCTCGGCAAGAAATAAACCGCATCACCGACAAATAAAAGTAAATAAACCAATTACAACGGGGACACTATAACACACATACAATCAGGGAACCTCCGCCAGTGTGAACTAAATATTTCAATGTGTGACGATATGCATAAAATGATAAACGCGACGGCTCTGAACTTCATTTGCCTAACATGCCAGATGGCAACTAAACAACGTTACGTTAACAGCTTATTTGACATTTAGCAAAACATAATTTTCGGGTTTTACCACAGAAGTGTCAGAATGGCTTCCATACACCCGAAATCCGACTTTAAAAAGCAACTTTGGCCGCGGTCATCTACGTGTTCAATGGCGGTTGCATCTTAAACTTTTCGCGCCGCCAGGTTCTAGTTCCCACAATGCAACGCGCAATTCAAAATACGGGTAAAAGACCTGTAAAAGGCAAATACGGAAAAATCCTTGAAATTTATATGGTACATTGTGCTGTATTTTTACGGAAATTTTTTACAGTGTAGGATTATATGGTCATGCAGAATAAGACATTAATATGTGCTTTATAAATACTAATAAACAGCCAATATCCTAGTAATATGCATGGCAATAAGAAACTAGCTAATAGTGAGAATAGGACCCTAAACTAAAGTGTTACTGAAAATTCTGTCATCATTTACTCACCCTCAAGTTGTTCTAAACTTGTATGAGTTTCTTTGTTCTGTTGAACACAAAAGAAGATATTTTGAAGAATGTTGGTAACCAAACAGTTGCTGGTCCCTTTTGACTTCCATAGTGAAAAAAATTAAATGATGACAGAATTTTTGGCTGAACTATCTTTTTAATGAAACTTTGGACAATTTTGCTCAAAAGTGTACAATTGCACATAAAAGTACACAATCAAAATGTGTAAATATTATTATTACCCCGGTAAAGCTGCTTGTAGGTGGCAAGTGTTGCATCCTGTTCAGCACAGGCCTTTTGAGCTTCAAAGAAAGTAAATCTGTACCGACCATGGTGACTCTGATAAGGAAATACAACCCCTGAAATACATGGTAAATTAATAATTATATCATAATGAATATATTAAAATGTATTAATTAATATTATTATGTAAAAATATATATTTATGGTTAAGCATTATAAATTATCTAAAATATTTTTTTATTATTAATTATTATTATCCTAATAAAAGCCTAATTATAACAAAAGTTTAAAAAGGAATAACGACAGCAAGACTACTACTACTACTACTACTACTAATAATAATAATAATCAATTAGTATAGTAGTAGGAGTAGTCTTGTTTTTGTAACTTTTGCTATTATTATTATTTACTGATGTTATAAAAGTCAAGATTATTACAGATTGTCGCACTGTCCTACCTTCAATCCTCAGCGTAATAATAACACTTTCATCCTCAATCCCGTTGATCAGTTCACAGCGGTAGCTGCCATCATCTTCCAGCTCCAGATCGGTCAAACGGAGGGACACATCCCGGTCATGTGCACGCAGGAGAGATGCTCGAGGCCCTAGTGAGCCATACTGCTTATCTGCATGTCCATTTGTTATAAGCACTATGTTTTCCACTCCTTGACTAGGGGGGTCAATTTTAGTCCACTTTACTCTGTAATGCAAGGGTTTGATCCTCATCATGCAGGGCAAAACAACGGTGTGTCCACGACGAGCAGTGACCTCAGCATATACCAGAGGTTCCATGAGGTATTTTAGCTCTTTTCCCTTGTCTAGAAAAAACATGGTGCTTTCAAATCTTGAAATAGCTTTCAAATCATGTTTAATGTAATTGTAATCACAAAGTCTAATATCAACTGCAATACCTTGATTATTATGGTGGTATTTTGCAGAGGTACACAAGAAGAAACCGGCTGAAATCACTAGCAGAGCAAAATAGTTCATTGTGGTTTCCATAATTTCCCTAAACAACATAATGATGGTTAAATTTGAATTGATATTTGATTCAAACTGAAAGCCGTCGAGGAAAAGACAAGTCTCACCTTAGTCTTCAGCCTTCATCGTTAATTTAAAAAGGACATCCAGAAAAGGTCCATGACATTAATCTTCTTTTCTTCTGTCACAGATGCTCTGACTGCAGCGGAGAAACACAGATCAGGGTCATCTGAAAAGTGTTGGATGTGTACGCAGGCTTTTTCTCTCCTCTGCTCCAGATGTTAATGAGTATCACACTGGCTCTCATTGTTCCTTTCTCTGAAAGACAGACCAGAAATGCCTGAAACCAGTAAACCTCAGATGATGGAGGCAACTTCACATTTTTGTGGTAGTCCTACAGTATAAGGCCTTGAGGTGAAAAAATATAATTTTCCAACCCACACAGTGGGTTTTTGTTGGTGAAGCAGAAGAATTAAGATGCTCATTTGGTGATTACACATGATGTCTCCCAGGCACCAGTCAGTGGACGTTATATTAAGACTTGAAAAATGTTATTTTTCATTGCAGATAGAAAATAGCCTTTTAAACCAAGTGGCACCTGCAAACTGACAGAGCTCTTTTCTCCACCATCGTGTGTACTTTACATTTACATCAATCAACATGATTCACTAATGTTTGATAACCAGAAACTGAAAAATACTTTATGTCTCAATTTATATGTATTAATATTGATGCCATTTTTATTAATAATTTTAATTAGTTTTTATCTTTATTTTTTATATTTTCTGTTTTCATTGTAATTTTCCTAACAGTTTTAGTAATTTTGTTGAGTTTTTGCCTTTCTTTTTATATGTATTAAGTTTCAGTTATTTTAGTAACTTGAGTCAAACTAATTAAAAATTAGAAATATTTATTTGGCAACTGGGTGAAATAAAATAAGTTGTTGTATATTTTAATCTTATTTCAGGTAGGCTACCTTTTAAATGGTTTTAGCTCATTATAATAACCCTGTTACACTACATGGTTATTTTAATCTGACTAGACTATTTAGGTTGTGCAGTCAGTCATAAATGTTTGCATTGGTATGATCAGTCAGTTTTACCCTTATAAACTAGGCTGACCAGTTTGCATGGCCGGAACAGAAAAAGGAAGTGGAATGAGCCATAGTTTGTGCCTTCTTTCCTTCTCTCTCTCTCCCTCTCTAACCTGGGAGCACAATGCCAGCTTTGTTAAACTCGCCCAGCACCCCAGCACTGACCCATGGGCAGCAGTGAGCATGCAAACACGAAAAGGAAACAAGCAGTTGGAGGAGAAGCTCTATAATGGAATTCAAGCATTTGTCAGTGTACTTTGCATTGTGCTGCTCCATCAATGGCTCTTTCTGTCATCCACAACTGTGTGTTCACAAAGGCATGTCTAGGTGACCTTTGTCTCACTCTGACTATATTCATCTCATTCACTCACTGCAGTCTTCTATATTAGTTC
The DNA here is from genome assembly GCA_026230005.1 of Gila orcuttii. Classification (NCBI taxonomy): domain Eukaryota; kingdom Metazoa; phylum Chordata; class Actinopteri; order Cypriniformes; family Leuciscidae; genus Gila; species Gila orcuttii. The sequence continues at coordinate 27,185,427 of JAPDVR010000018.1, read as the reverse complement.
TAATTTCAAACACTGAAATCAAGACGATTCTTATTTTTGTTTTTATTGGAATATTGCAATATTTATTATAAATGATTTATATTTTCACATCATTACTTAAAAAAAATATTCATGTGCCCTCGTAATCTTAAATAAAAAAACCGTCCCCCTCCCTCTTGCAGCGGCATTTCTTCTCTTCTCTGATGACGTGTTTATTGGCAGAAGAGCAGGGCAACCTGTCCCTTACATGAGATCACATGGCAAACCACAACAACCACATCAGTTCCTTATGGGCATAATCAAGTCCAGCCCTACATTTTGTCTTGTTCGAGAAAGCCGTTTCACTCGAATATACACATCACAATATTAGGGACTAAACTATCGCAACTTTCATTTCATTTATTGTTATTTATTTAAATCTACCAAATATACACCTGTCTTAATAAAAAACAATCTCTCCCCCAAACTGCACGAACTGACACCCAGGCTCACCCTTTGACCTCATGTTAACCCAGCCCCTGGGAAAGTAGTGTTTGAGTCAAGGTTGTGTAGTTCCAATGATGCATACGCTCTCAGTTACAAGAGACAGTAGTTGACAAATGATAGACTCGCCCCAGAGAATAACCGTCTTGCCTAACTCTGATGTCAAGCCCAGGCTTGATATATTGTGACTCAGCACCCCCACTTCCACCTTCATAAATCGTTTTGCTTTGGCTCCCATATCTTTTGAACCATCAAACAAGTTCTAGCAGCATTATATGACTGTGTGTTCGTGGAAATCTGATTATTCGAAAGAGTAGTTTTTGTGCACACTAAAGTTTGGGGTTGGTGCGATTTTTTTGTTAAGAAATTATTGCTTTTATTGAGCAAGGATGCATTAAATTGATCAAAAGTGACAGTTAAGACTTTTAAATTGTTACAAAAAGTTTTCTATTTCAAGTTAATGCTGTTCTTTTGACCTTTCATTTAAAGAATCCTGAAACGAAAAACGTGTCACGGTTTATACAAATAATTTAAGCAGCACACCTGTTTTCAACGTTGATAAGAAGAAATGTTTCTTATTATCAGCACCAAATCAGCATATCGCAAAGATTTCTGAAAGATCATGCGACACTGAAGAGTAATGGCATCAGAAAATTAAGCTTTTCCATCACAGGAATAACACTACATTTGTAAATTATATTAAAATAGAAAACATTTATTTTATAGTATCAATATTCCACATTGATACTATTTTAACCAGATTTTTTTTTTTTAAATAAATGCAGCCTTGATGAGCACTGAGTATATATATGTATACTCTCATATATAATCTCAGTATATATGAGATTTTTTTAACAGTAGTGTTATTAGTATCATGGACTGCTTTGATGGTGTGTTTTTGTGTGTTCCATGAAAAAAACTGACATGAGGCTAATGATTTTTTTTAATTTAGACAAACTAATGATGATAAGTTTAGACAGCTCTATATGAATGAGTGTAACCAGCAGATTGTAGACTGAGAGGTATGTCGTCTTGTTCAGATGTTTCATACCATTATCATCAACACTAAGGCAGATCAGTTATGTGTATAACCAAACACGTTACTTCACTCTCTCTGTGTGGACAGTAGCAGGTTAATCGAGCTTTAACCAACATGAAGCGTGACAATGTGTACATGTGACACAGTGCAGACCAGGTTCACTTTATCTGGAGTCAGACTAAAGTCAAACACTACTGATTCAATAAGGTGATAGAAGAGCTTTTCAGGTGTCCAAAGCAATGTGAATATTCAGAGAACTCTGCAAGAGAACTGGATTTCCATCATGTGTTTTTATCTTTATTTAAGTAAACTACTATTTTACTCACCTTTTGAATGTGTCAGAAATTTTGATGAGAGAAAGAATTCTCTTTTCATTGTATGTTTTGTTCCCTTTTCATGTGTGTTTTGTGTATATAGTTAATCACTTGAATAATAGAAATAATAGAACTTTGTTTGAGTTACAGCCGTTGACAACTCCTGACAGGAACATCCGGCAGTTTTACACCCCTTTTATCAGTAGGAATTCTATTCTTTGCAATAGAGTCTGCAGTCCCTGCTGATGGGCTGATTGATAAGACTGCAATCTTTACACATTCCTCTAGTCTATGAATAGCCATTTCATTCTCTGTTTGGTCATATGTTCATTGTCTGCCGCTAGTTTGAGATTTTCATACTAGATTGGCACTGACTTCTGATCAGATAAAGTTCTGGAGAGAGACTGTGTCATTCACTCACATGCAAAGTCTGCAGTTTAAGAACACACCTGCTCATGTTTTACAGCACAAAACGTTCTGCATCACTGATTTATATTGCTCTGAACACCCTGGACGAATTGGAGTTTTTTCTGCATGTACTCATCTACAAGCACATGAAATAATAACCAAAAGAAATAATAAAATAATGAAGTCAAAAAAATATTTAAATTAAAATATTTAAAATTGGAATTAAGTCAAATAAACATCGCAATGAAACCAATTTCATGGAAAAAAAATATTGCAATATAATTAAATCAACTTTAATCTATAAAATCCATGTAAGTTATGATCATTCATTATCTTTTTAGAAATTGGTTGCATGGTTTTGAGTGTTTTTATTTTAATATTTTTACTTTTCTTTTTTTAAGTTTATTCTGATGACTTTATTTTCAACTTTTTATTATTTTATGTTTTCTTGACATTTCATGAAAGCTTCATTGGCATCTGGTTCTGTGAGGAACCTTTAACATCCATGGAATATTTCCATCGCACTAAAATTTTCTTCTCACTAAGGAAAAAAAATTGTTCTTTTAAGACCTGCTCACTGAAAGTTTTTTTGGGGGAACCAAAACTGATTCTTCTATGGCATTACTGCAAAAACCACCTTTTGGAACTTTTATTTTTAAAAGAGTGTAGCAGCACTGGGACTATACATCATATCAAAGTTTGAAGTTTCTCTCCAGCACTAAAACAGCACCTGCTTTGCTTTGGCTCACATCTACATCTAATGATTCTGCCACACAAACGAAAATAAGTAGCCTAGTAGCGTCATTTCATACATGTTAATTATGATTCCAGTGTTGCAATTATCATAGTTATAATGGTGTAAATTCTTGTAGTAGCCTATCTTCTCTGTCCCTGATGTCAAACTTCTGATTGTAAACTTGCTGATGGCTGACATTTTTGCGGAGAAATTTTTGGGCGTGCTTTTCCATGTGACAGTCACACATCTAGATAGACATCTCTTTTTCTCTCGCTCACACATGAATGGAATCTCACTTAAACGCTCACTTATTGCTCCTTGAAGCAATTTTCATTCAGAGTGCCAGCAGAATGCACATGACCAGTGGAGGATTGCGCAACCTTGAAAAAGAGAACAGAGAGGAAAGTCTTAGATTATTTATAATTTAACATAATAAGTAAACTCTCTTTCTCTCTTTTTGCTTTATATCCCAGTTTATTTCAACTAGAAGCTATGTATGTATCTGTAACAGGCAGGTCTTGTCATGTTCTTATCTTGTGGGATCTTGGCTGCTTCTCATGAAGCTGTTTCTGTTACCTACTGTATATGATCCCTTAGATAACACCCCCCCCCCCATCTATACTCACTTATCATTTGATTTAGTTATCTCACAAAGATGAAGTGCAAGATCAGGTGACACACACGCATACTGCATACATGGCATGCTTGTAGCAGTTTTGGCAGAAATTTTGTTTTTTGGGCCAGGGCAGGGGAAGGGGGTCTTATGCAATGCTTGAATATTCCTCATTGTGCTTTAGAGTGGAAATGTACCATTTGGAGAAAAGAACTGAAATAATTTACTTTAATAAATTTGTGAGATATATAGTTAGTGATGAGGTCAGGATATTAATTACTCGTGATCATCACGTTTTTTAAGCTTCACTGTGGTTTTGGAATGACAGGGATGTTCACTATCTTACCTGCATGGGACACACAACTGATCACAGATCATGCAAAATTGTTAAGTTACAATGTCATTGTAGAAATACTATAGAACTGATTGATTTTTTTCCACAAGAGAAAGTTTCCTGCTATGAGGTGACTCGCAAGTAAAATAAAACAGATTTTATTAGAATATTGAATTTTATTCAAATATTCACTTTAAAGACTTTCTTTAACAGTTTTTTTTAAAGTCAGCTTGAAACAAAAATAAAATTTGTGTAGTCTTTTCTTCCCTATTGTGTAAATTAATATCTCACTTTTCGGACACACTTTGGGAGCCGATGCTTGAAACAGGAGGTTTAGACATTCCAGGGTTACCTATAAAGCAAATGAACAAACAAACAAAAATAACACAAGGGTATATTTAGGCAAAAAATAGCATATCTTTCTGTGAAACACAAAAAAAGGTTACTCGCGTATCGAGAAGAAATAAAGCAACCTCCGCGTCCGTATTCAGGCATTCCTGCTCCTTTTGGTCTCTCCGGAAAGGTTCTCTGATATTAACATGGGTATACTTAACCTATTCTTTTAAAAGTTATATTTCCATGGCCTTTTACTCTTTTGTATTTTGTCATCTCTCTTTCTATAGTTGTTCTGCTAATGTCTGACTTGTGCACTGAGCTCTCTCTCCTCCCCCATCATGAGTGTAGGCTATATGCCCCTTACTGCTGATTGGCTACAAGAGTGTTTTGGTGCTCAGCCCGATCCACTTTCAACAGAGTTTTTTTTTTTAATCGCTTAACTGCACCTTTAAAGAAGTAAAAAGCTAAACGTAGGATAAACAAACTAATCCAGGGTCGCAAGACTTCAACGTCACCACCACTAAGCTGCCGACAACTCTTTCAGTCTTTATTTAAAAACATTTTCACTAAAAGTTTGCGTTAGAAGAGTTTGCAAGGGTGCTAGTGTGGACTAGTGAGTTGTAGATGAGTTTACCTGTTAGTCGTGATGACGTTTAACGTCCCCTACAACCTCTGTCCCATTTAGCCACTTAGCAAAAGCTTTTAAAAATTATGTTGTAGAATATGCCAAAATATGCCATCCCGGCAGCACTATAAAGCTGTGATCTCATGTTAGGGACCGGTTGTCCAGCTCCACCCTTGCACTAAAAAATGTCAACACCCATCCCAGTGGGAGAGGACGATATGGATTAAAGATTCATTAAAAAATAATAATAATGGTGTGTACGCGGATAAATCATTTAAAATCAAGGTCCCACTTTATATTAAGTGGCTTTAACTGCTATGTAACATTGAAATTAATAATTTGATACAATGGACTTATTGTTTACATACATGTTTTTACATTGTACTTATATTTTGAAAATACCTGGATGTAATTACAGCTGTAATTAATGTATGTAATTATATTTGTAATTACACTGTTGACCCTTCCCTTACACCTTAACCTATCCTTAAACCAACTCATACCACCACACCAGCCCCTAACCTGTATCCCATCTTAATAGCAGCTAAAGTGTTTTACAATACAACATGAACACGATAAGTAAATTGTATTTATTTTTCGATGCAAGTGCATACTTAAAGCCACTTAATATAAAGTGGGACCAAAATGAATACTGCAATATAGCATTTAAAAAAAAACAAGAATTTTGATTTCATTGTGACTTTAAAGGTGATGATACACAGGGGCAGCAGTGTTGCCAGATGTACGATAATTATCGTATTTGTACGATATTTTTGACCTCTGTACGATCAATAATGAAAAAAATCCCATAATGTACGATAATTTCAGAGTTTTCAGTCGTTCGTCCAAACACACATCCTACCGCTTCTCTCTCTGACCCAGAATCATTTTGCAGGCTCGCCTGCCTGCACGCAAGCACGTATACACACACACACACACACACACAGGCACCACACGGCGTCGCCCGGCCCGCACGTCAACACTACAACCCCCCCCCCCCCCCCCCCCGGTCAACAAAACAATCCACCCTACATGTGGGGATAAATAGCTGTATTTTGCATGGTTACGTCGTGTACGATCATTTTCTTCCAAATACGATAATTTTGAACTACTGGTACGATAATTGGACATTTCCAATCTGGCAACACTGAGGGGCAGGGCCACTTTTTGAACAATGTTGCTGGGGAATCTTGCCGAGCGATTGTTGCTTGGGCACTTTCCCATTGAAAATGTGCAATAAATTTCAATCTGGATAATTTAGATCGGTCGTGACTCGTGGGCCGACCATCAGAGAATGATAAATACAATTATTATTATTATTATTATTATTATTTGATTCTCATGTAAATGTATCTTTATTAAAAATGCTTAGATTTTGTCAAATTAGATGTAGCCTACATTAGATTAGTCTACTGTCTTTGGCGCCAATCGCGCGCGCCCCTCCCCCACTGACTTTCTTATACTCACAAACTTTACTGGAGAAAGCTAACGACTTCTACCTCTCCAGTCAGGCAAGTAAAGTGTAGGCTACTGGCAAGTAAACCAACTGATATATAATAAATACCCCTTTATAATCGTGTGTAAATTATACGTAAACCTTACATCGTAAATTTCATAGATGGTTTAGCATTCTGGTTTATGAACGCCGAGTTTTAAATTTCGAAATCTCCCTCACTCTAACCTATTTATCCAATCTAATTAGTATATTATTGTACCAGGATGGAGTCTAGTCCTTTTATATATTTATTTTAAGCAGATTTTGTACTAATGTGTACAGTTAAATCTTGAGGTTTGCTGTGAATTGTTCTGTTTTCGTTCATTGCTAATTAACGTTACTGTAACGTTAGCGTTTACACTTTGTGGTGGTTTTTACTTTTTCAGCTGCCTTGATTCCGGAATAATTTTTTCCATTAATTTTCTCCATAGGGATGCCAAAAATTCTTCAATAAAGACTGCAAAGCTATGAACCCCAACAACCCACTCTGAGATGTAAGTTAACATTACAAACTATATTTGAATAAACAAATAATATATATCTGAAAAGACAAAGGTGAGAAAATTCATGGGATTTTTACTTTCAAAACCCTACTGTTGTGTTTCTGCAGATTTGATCTAACGTTAGGCCTGCTTATAGGACATATGTGTATAAGAGGTGCATTCATTAATTTATATCAAATGCCAAGATAAGTACTGCACATGACTAAAATGTGCCCTAACAATTTCTATAAAATGATTCATGAGAAAAAGTGAGACTATCCTACTCAGCACACAGAAACACAAACAGGTATCACGTGACACTGCATTTTATGTTCACTCTGAAGGCTTGTTCACACCAAGATAGATAACTATATTATAACTATATTACAGTACATACATAATCAGTCAATACCGCTCTGTTTATTACAAGCGTGTGCTGCTGTTATGTCATCTACCTCTTTAAATGCTCAAGCTCTTTAATAATCACCATGGAATTCGATTCACAATTCTTGTTGTTTTGTGGAATATTGCAGTATTCATTATAAATGATTTATCCATGCACATCATTGTTTTATTTATTTATTTATTTGCCCTCATAATCTTTAACAAATGATCCAACAATCCAATCAATTCCCCATGGACAAAATCAAGTCCCGCCCTACATTTTGTCTTGTTCAAGACACTGTTTCACTTGGATATATGTCACAATAGGGTGTATTCTGATTGGTTGTAAATGCTTTTATCTTTCATCAGCTGGAAAAAAATTCTGAAAGTGATTCCAACGATATTGTTCCTCTGTGTGTTATTTTTATATTTATGGTGTAGACGTTGCTATTCTCATAAAATTACAATGATTGTTAAAACCTTTATAGTTATAGTTATCATTATCATCCTTGGGGTGAACAGTAAATAATAAAGCATCTAAATAATGCCAGTCTGAAACTTTAATGTCCACGAAAATTTGCCGCAAAAATATAAAACGTGAAAATGTTTATGCAGAGTCAGACCCATCCTACCTGACCAATTAGAGACAACTAATACATATGTTTTGTTTTCTGTTTAATATTTTCATGGCTAGTCAGAATCACAAAGTTTAAATATTAATTATTTGAATGGTAGCCTAAATTCCTGTATATTTTTAGCATGAGGAGCTGCATAGCCATCTGTAAAAAAATGATTTTCATACTGGTATATAGTAATTTACATCATCATTTACTGGAGCATTTAGTATATTGTGTGAATAGAGATACAATACACTATAATGTATTTGTATGTTTAACTTGATCTCAAATATTATAATACCTCATTAGCATAAAATGAGTGTGCAAACAATTTGATCTATTAAAGACTGAGTTAAAAGAGAAAAGGTGTAAAGACTTGTCATGCCCTGGTAACAGTCCTGTCCTCACCCTCAGACTGGTCTCTGACACAAAGAGGGGCACTTAGGCCTTTGTTTGTTTACTGTCAATATATGATATTTGTTGATGTTTCTAAATACTTCTATGAGGTCACTTACTCCCAGTTATTACACTCTGAATAATGGGTTCAGAATATTTTATATATTATATATTGTTATATATATATATATATATATATATATATATATATATATATATATACATGATATATTTAATATATTAAAAATATAATATAGTAATATTATTCTGTCAGTAAAATAATTTGACTATTAACAGGATTTTGACTATTGTCCTGCAATGACACAACACAATAATTTATAATGTTTGCTTTCTTTTTTATTCTGAATGGTTAGTGCAGTTCTTCATCATTTGATAAACAGTGTAAAACTGTGTTTTCTTACAGTTCCCTTTGTCAGAAAGAAAAGACTTGGCATTCCTTCATGGCAGTAACATAAAAGTGTACATGGCATGCAGTGCCTGAAAAACAGTTAGTGGTTCACTGCTTATAGTTTAAGTTAACTGTCTCCCCTCCTGTTCAATATCAGATGATGAATGTGTGTGCCAGGACCTGTAGCTGCATGTAAAGGAATTATGGATCTTTCAACAGACCCCACTGGGCAGTAGCTTTGTTGATGGCGAAGAGAATTTCTTGGAAGTAGCACTATCTCATACAGATCTACCTACAGGCTTTTTACCAAGTTTACCTCTTGGAACCCTCAAGAATAATTCAAAGCAGTGACAGACTTTAGTGGGAGCACAGGTCTGACTAGATTTTTTCTGCACCATGAATTTCCCTCTGGTGCACATTCTGCTGGTTCACACAGAGAGCAGTTGTTTTGCTAAAACTGCTGTTCGTGAGAGCTATGCTGCTTCTTTTGATTGCCATTGTCATGGTATATTTTTCTCACTTTCTTTCAAAAGAACTTTAGATAGGAGAGTGCGCACTTATCCCAGTATTATGTCCTACACATTTATCCATCACCTTTTTCATCCGTTCTATCCAACCCACTATTTTTGAGCTTGAATCATCAGTACCTGAGACACCAGCATTTTTCACAAGGCTGAAAGAAAAAATTGAGATTTGAGAAAGGACTTGTACACACATGCACAGATGTTTGTAAGCCCAGCACTCTTCAGCAACTCATAAAGCAAAGGTGAAAAAGATCAAAGGTCAAGCATTGTTGACCAGATTAGTCAATTTGACACTTGATGGGTTTAGCTTTAAGGTTAGTCCTAAAAGCTGTTCCTAAATTTTTTTCATTAAGTTGTTTTAACATTTTGTCAGCCTGTTAAAGTCTGCATAATATCACAATTTGACATATTTACGTAGTCTTGTGGTCAACAATAAATCTGGGCAGGTTAATTCACAGAAAAAACAAACTGTTCGGTTTCATAATCTTTAGTCAAAATCTGAAAAATTAATTCACCTCTGAAATGGCATTCCTTCCCTGATGACGTCAGTTTGATGGCATGGGCAGAACATCCTAAGCCACTCCCCTACAACCATCAGTCTTCTCCGAGCTCGAGATGCCGAGGATGCGCGCTAAAATCAAGCCCCGCCCTCTTTTTTTCCTCATTCAGTTTTCCGTTTTAAATATGTCACAAGACTGAAGCAAAGTCCTTTGCAACTTCCAGTTCACGTGGAACTTTAAACTTCTGACTAAATCATTAGAACTTGTAATATGCAGTATATTTGCCAAGAAAGCTCAAATATTTAATATTTAGTCATGTCCTTTAATGTAAAATTTGATTCAGACCTGCCTCACCTATAGTTCTTCCCCAAGGTTATGATGTTGGTTCTTGCACTGTACTGTATCTAATTTTCACAAAAAGGTAACACTCAAGTTTCTTGTATGTTTATTTTATTTCCAAAGCATGTAGAATTACCTCTCATCCTCTTATCATACTTTATCCGTAGGAGTGTAATGAAACCCTCATTTTTTTGTTTTCCTTTAAGTTGCCCTTGTCAGTCAGAGAGCCGGATTAGTAGCTTTTCTTTGTAGGTCTTTATCAACGGTGTTGTATAAACATCACAGTGTAAATGATTCCTGTGAATATAGAGACCGTTTAAACCAGCCAATGGGATGCTTGTTGGATTCGACAATGTCACTAATTTGTGACATTTTCTAGTGTTTCTCTTTTCTACGCATACACATGTGTATGTGTATATACAGGATCCAAGATTTTTACTACACCTAATGGTGAGAGTAATAAAAATGACCATACAGTAATACATATAGAAACAACCTCTCAAAAGTTTGGGGTCAGTAAGATGTTAAGCAGAGCAAAAGTTATTTTAAATTGTAATTGTAAATATGTATGTATTGTGGAATGTGTTTGAAAGTGAATGCTGGAAAAAAGAAAAACTTTGTAATAGTTAGGTTATATGCTGTAAATGTGGATAAAACATACACCACCATGTTTGAATATGACTAAGACACGCCCTGTCTTACCTTTAGATTTCTATTTACAGCCCGCATCAGCAATATTAACAGAACTGTGATCGTTATCGACCTCAAAACACTGGAGCCATTTACACTTCTTGTCTCATGCTTTTCATATCCAGACAAAAACACAGATTTTTTTTTTTCACCTCTCGACATAAATCTTGGGACCTTTCTGTATCCCAGTTAAAAATCGCTCAGTTGCGATAGCATTGTTCACATTTGACTTAAATATTCTTATTAGCCTAAAACATACTCCTTGCACACCTCATGAGCAAAAAAAGGTGAGGGAGGAACCCAGTACTGCTACAAATCAGCAGCCTTGAGAGAGCAGGTGGGCGTTAACAAGCTCGTGAAGTGGCCAAACTAACAATACAAAGACTTGTGTCCCATGATGTTCTCTTCCACTCTGCCTCCAGACTCATCAGAGCCTGTGCCCTGCTCCAGAAAGAGGGAAAGGGATAGAGAGTGAGCAAAGGATACTGGCAAAAGGGAAGCACCATGGCTGATTCTTCAACGAGCATGAGGCTACGGCTGCCACTGTTGTGCATCATCTTGGAGGTCATCCTCATCATCCTCTTTGGAACACTGGTGGAGTATGACCATGACACTCATGCCAAGCTGTGGAATGAAAACAGAACTTCTACTAGAAATGATTACGAGAATGAGTTCTACTATCGTTATCCCAGTAAGTGACATATAGAATGGTGTGTAGAAGACTAGTAAGTAGTAGGGCTGGATTTTTATATTCAGCATTCATTGTTGAGAAGATATTTGTGGATCTGATATGATCATGCAATTAGGTAATAATTAAAAAAATAATAATGTAGATCAATAAATCTATTAAGTTCGCCAGCAGAAACACAGATACGGTGCCTTTTAACTTGATACCTCAGGAATGTGTTTGATTGGGTGAACTGCCAACAGACATTGGCCTAAACTGTTACTTTGTTTGAGCAGTCTGACTGGCTTTGAGTGAAGCATGTTTACCTTTAAGAATTTGATCTCTTTAGAAGCTTGATTTTGTTTTGTGCTTGGCTTTGTGCAACTGTTGTCAAGTTTCAACTGTAGTCGGATTTCCCATCCACTTCACTTTACTAAACCCAAGTCTCGTCCTTTAATCTCTGCGATTTGCACTAAACTTGCCCTCAGCGCCAGACTTGTGTGAACTTAATTACATTTATTGTATTGCATGTTGTGTCTGCGCTTCAAGCCCAGGAGACACCTACATGTGAATTATATACAATGAGTTGCATAAATCATGACATACTGACTTCACTTATCAGTTTTAACTGAATACTTAGGTAGGATAAACAAAATTAGGTAGGATAAAGAAAGAAAGGGACAAATCCCCGAGCAAAGAACAGTGATTTTGTTGTGTTGTGGAAGACTTCTTGTCTGAACAGTATTTTGTCACTGTCCTTCATCTTTATATATTGAGTTATTTTTAAAAGACAGAACCACGGGAGTGGCACATAACTACACAACAGGTGTCACATGAGAAACAACTCCATTCAAGGGTGTAGATCAAATCTTTATATATTGTGTGTTTAAATAAAATAAATGATTATGTTTTATAATAATTTGAGAGGTCTATGTGGATCATTGTTTCATTTGTTTGCTTTGTGAGGATGCCAATAAATTGCTTCACACAGTTATTGGATCAAGCAATTTCTTGTTTCCAAACCTGAATGCCTTTTTTCTCTGTGGAATACAAACAAAGAGATTTTGAAGAACTTCATACAGTGAAAGTTTGGACCCCATTGACTTTTATTGTATGGCCAAATTATTTTCAAAATGTTTCCTTTGTGTTTTACAAAACATTTAAGTCGTACAGGTTTGGAAAGACACAAGTATAATTTTTGGGTGAACTATCCATTAAAATACTTTTTTGTCCTGCAGCAAACTCAGCTTACACATAGAGCTCAGACTAATTTATGGGCTGCCAGAGAGGAGTGAGTGTGAGAGATATGTGGGACAGTTTGCCTACAGGGGCCGTGCCATCCTCATTGGTGCCCAGGTCAATGGCCAGTTGCTTGGTAACATTGTAATTGTGTCAAAAGAAGTGAAATGTGTGAATGAATGGCTCTACACAGAAAAGAACACGGGTTAATGTTGGGCTCAGCATACCCATAGTGTAAAATTGGCCCTGAATAGTGCTGCCAAGTACCCATGTCATGAAAAACATATCAGTGATCAATTATAGTCTATAAGAATACTATTAAAAATGTAAAACTATGAGAATGTGAGGGAGAAGAATGGAAAAAACTGCTATCTGACTGTGTTGTAGGTTTCCAGGATGTTCATGTGATGATCTTTGTGGGCTTCGGATTCCTGATGACATTTCTGCAGAGATATGGATTCAGTAGTGTGGGATTTAACTTCCTCATCGCAGCCTTTTCCCTACAGTGGGCCACACTTATGCAGGGCTTTTTCCACGGCATGCACCATGGCAAGATCCACGTTGGTGTAGAAAGGTAAAACCATAAACATGCATTCGTTTGTTGTTACATACAGTAAACTACATTTTACTGTAACAGGTTCATCATTCTGATGTCAGCGGCAGCAGCTTACAAAGATCTGTTTGTCAGTAAAGATGAGAGATTTGCGACAATAGTCTGATCACTTCATCTCAGTAAAGGAGTGATGCACAGAAAGATGACAGATCACATTTCTTTAACTTTAAGCTTCCAGGTTTCTTATCCTTCATGTTTTGATTGCACATTTGCTGCTATGGCCTCATGTCTGTATATTGGATTACAGCTGAACACAGCGCCACTGAGTGGATGTGGTAGTTTAGCAGCTGACTAGACTTTGCAGCCTCTAACACTGGCACATGCACATTTATATTTTCTCACAGTGAATATGTTTATTCTGCAGCATGATAAATGCAGACTTCTGCACTGGTGCTGTGCTGATCTCTTTTGGTGCCGTTTTGGGGAAGACCAGTCCTGTGCAGCTACTTGTTATGGCTATTTTTGAAGTGACATTGTTTGCCGTCAATGAGTTCATCCTGCTTTCTATCATTGGGGTGAGTATAGAAACACACAAAATGTAATTGTAATTGTTATTAAATTGTAATTTTCACATGAATAATGTTAATTTTCCAAACACTGGGCACATGTTTTATGGGGATGCACCATTATTAAAATTCTGGCTGATAATGATAAACTGATAATTAATTTCATTTTATGGCTGATAACTGATTATTATAACTGATAACTATTCTATTATTCTGATAATTATTCTATTATTCCGATATTCAAATTCTATACAGATTTGTTTAAATAAGATAAAAAGAAAACAAAGGAAATTATTTTAAATGCTTCAAATTAGGGATGCTCCGATCGATCGGCTGGAGATCGGTATTGGCCGATAATCACATTTTATAACTCGATCGGTACTCACTAAACTTGGCCGATCTCACAAACCGATCACTATTTGATGACGTCAAAACGTGAGAAGGTACATGATGCATGGGGACTTAAATGATTTGGCAGTCAGGTCATCGCCTGTGTGGAATTACTATGATGTGTCGAGAAACAATGAAAAAAATGAGCTATTTGCCGTGTATGTTTCAAAGAAATCTCACGTGGAGGAGCATTGTCCTCCAGAGAGTTCGCCTTTCTGAAGAGTATGCTTCACTCGCTCAGTCCACACAGCGCCGCTCGCTCAGAACGCCCGCAGTGACGTGCTGGTTAGGAAATAAGCGAAATAAGTAGGGCTGCCCGTGCACGACTAAAGTTTTTTTCTAGTCGACTAGTAGTAGTTCATTTAAGCCATTAGTCTAATCGCATATTTAGATTAATTTAATTAGCCTACTTAAATATATATGGGAGAAAATACTAAACCATAATGAGCGTTATCGTAATATTGCCTATATTCTGCATATCAAGCGCATGCATAAAGCTTGCCACAAAGAACCGGTAAAAGTAATGTTTATGCAGCATGATATATTTTAATTGTTTATTAATAAACTAGTGTTTTCTGGCTGCAAAGATACAGTTGGCGATGATGAGACCATCTTCGCAGTAGTGAACGCGCCTATAGAGAGAAATGCACACTTCATGCGGATTAGCCTACATAAGCAGAGAGTACCCCATTTCTTATCGATTTGAATTTGGTTTTCTTTTTTTAAGTAGACATTTCAAGCTTTCTATACGTTCTCAGGTCTGTGAGGCAAAGTAGCTTATACGCTGAGTTTCGGTTAATTTATGAGACGCGCTCCAGTTCACGCGCGGGCGCCTCCGTATCCTATTATATTGTCTGCTATATATCGCTTCTTATTTATTAAATCCAGCCAATTTGTTGATGAAACATTGATTGAAATTAAGATACAATTTTTACAAAACGAAATTCACTTTAAAGAATGGCTTTCTACTAAACAAAACTTAATTAAGTGGTCAAAATCATGTCTGACCCACTCCAAATGTCTCCTGATATATTGGGTATCTATGATCCTATCTTACTCATCTCATGCGGTTCATGTAGGTTGTCTACAAACCGGAAGGTTGGTGGTTCTATCCCCGGTTCCACCTGACCAAGTGTCGAGGTGTCCATGAGCAAGACACCTAACCCCAGCTGCTCCCGACGAGCTGGATGGCGCCTTGCATGGCTGACACTGCCGTCGGTGTATGAATGAGTGAGTGAATGGGTGAATGTGAGGCAAAAATGTAAAGTCCTTTGGTAGCCATTGGGTCTGTGAAAGCGCTATATAAATGCAGTCCATTTACTATTTAAAAAAAAGAACATTTTATTATTTAAAACAAATATGAAATGTATATTTACGTTTTTAAGTTATATTTAAACGTCAGACCACTCCGCTTTTCTCATGTGTGTGGCCTATGTATGCATGTGTGCGTGCATATGGGGGATCGAGGGGTGCGATTTTCGAATAATAATCGAATAATACCCAGCGATCTTCGAATATTATTTTTGCTTGAAATGTCCATCCCTTCTAATGAGTAGCATCAAACTACTCCAATTTGTTCTTTTAGGGGTTTAAATTATTTATTTATTTAATTTCTGTCCTGCTCAGACTTGTATTGGACAAGGTTTAAGTTACATCAGACTTCTCTATTTTAGGTGGTTAAATGTTTATGTTGTCCTCCAAAGTTGACTATTGGACAGTGTTTAATTTAACCTTGTGGGCTGCATCAGACTGCTCCATTTTATTTGTATTTATCTTTGTCTTAAATTAAGTATATTAAGGGGTCTAAGGTGTTTTCTGGGACCTGGAGGTGTTCTGACATGCTCTGACATTTGTGCTTTTTTCAGTTGCTTATAAACATATTAATGGCAAAGTTGTCATTACACTCTATTTAGCACAAAGAGGGCTACCATAATATGTGAGCAACATGTATGTACATGTTTGTATTTTTGAGAGAATATTGTTTATGCATGGTTATTAGGGGTGTAACGGTACATGTATTCGTATTGAACCGTTTCGGTTCGAGGCTTCCGGTTCGGTACGCATACAAACCGAACGATTCCTTGGACCATTTTTCCTGCCGACAAAATCCGCGCTGGCGCGACCACCACAATGTTGCGCAACATCAAATGGCAGGCGTAATGAAAGCGGAACGAAACTGCCCTACTCATGTGCTTCACGGATCGTTTATTAGTTCGGACCAGCAACATCTGTGCAGCGCGAGCTGATCTCGATCAAGCGACACTGTTACTACACAGCGCTAAGAGATCCAGTAAATAAAACATTTGAATTCGCCACTGAAGTAATAACATCGCTGCGAGATCTAGTGAGAAGCATTTTCACATTTCTCCGTTATTAACTGTAGATATCTATTAGATCAAACAGCGCTGACGTGGAAACCAGGAGAAACATTGTGCCGTGAATGAACTAGCAATACTTTACGTCCACAGTCCAGCAACATTCACCATGGATTTAATATAGTAACACTAACTGTAACCAGTTTGGCTGGAATAGTGAAATGCTTTCAAGTACTTCACACATCTTTTTTCAGCACTTCAAAACTCAAATATTATATAAATAAATATATATTTAAATGTAATTTTTAATCAAAACAGTATTTGTTCATCCTTCAAAGATGACCCCCATTTATAAACCTGAAAGTATGTAGGAAAACTCACACTTATTTAAAAAAATATTTTTTCTTTTAACAAATAGTAAATTTCTCTGGCATTTCTTTCTTTTTGCTGTATCGAAAACGTACCGAACCGTGACTTTAAAACCGAGGTACGTACCGAACCGTGATTTTTGTGTACCGTTACACCCCTAATGGTTATTTAAAAAACTAAAACTTAAAGTTTCTGAAATAAGGCCACAAAACTAGGGATATATTTACCTTGTAAATATATTCTTTGCTATTTTATTAAAAATGTTACAATTACAGCAACAATTAAAATAACAATATTTCAAGTGTAATATTTCTTTGTAAAAACTAAAGTATACATTTTATCATACGTATTTCAAAGTTAAGGATTCATTAGCAGAAATTGGTGAACAAAAGCTTATTTGATGTGGCAGTAGTCTATTTTACAGTAAAAACTTTATAATCTATGCAAAACTAGTCAACGAAATGTTGTCTTTCATATTTCGTCTGTAACATAGGGATATCGTTTGTTGTTTTTATGATATTTTAGGGCATATAAATATTAATTTGCAGTTTAATACGTTGCTTATACAAAGACATTTTATTTCAACATATTTCAGTTGATTTTTACTCACCTCAGTATAGCAATATAGTTTTGTAAAAGCTGTTCAGTTCATTCATTCACACACAGACGCGATTCATATTTAAACAGTCTTTTTGCAGTTTTCATACACTAGGATATCGCGATTAGAACAATAATAAAAAAAAAATTACTTCTCAGATGGATCCGTAGCTCCTCGAAATTAATTTAAACCAGCACTTCTGAGGTAAATTTCCCTGGATTATTCCTCACAGCCTCGCAAGACAACGTAAAGTACTGTAATCTGATCAAATTTGTTGTGCTGATCTCATCTGATGGGTGTTTACACGCTTGCATGTGTTGCCTCAGATCATTTGCATTTGAATAGCGCGCGCTCTCCGTGGGCGTGTCAAATTAAAAGATAATGAGATTAAATGAGAACGACTGACATCTCTCTCTTTTCATATAGATTACATAAACAGAGAATATTTGTTTTTGTTATGAATTAGATCATTTAAAAGTACAAACTTAAACGATTATAAAGATATATTGCTCATGCCTGGGTGAATAGTAGTCGCTGAGTTTTGTTTAAGTTTAGAGACGTGCTCAAAAAAAAAAAGCTCACTGTGACGGAGAGCCACAAAGCACATCCTGTTTATTTTCTTTATTTTACAAAAGCACAATGTTTTATTTCGATTGTAATTGGACACATAAAAAAGTAGACATTTAACAGTTTATTTTTTCATATTTCTTAAGTCTGTATGACCAAAAATGACGAAGTATTTTCACTATGTGAAAAAAATCGAGCAAAACGTGCTGGCGCGTTTGGAGACCCCAGAGGGTTAAGCATCGGTATCGGGATCGGTATCGGCCGATCACCATGACAAGAAATCAGCTATCGGTATCGGCTGCAAAAAACCTGATCGGAGCATCCCTACTTTAAATGCATTTAGGCATTACAGCATTACAGTACAGTATTTTGAGAACTGATAAAGATTACATTTGAAGTTAATCAAAATGTAAAAAAAGAGAAAATGAACATGCTCAACCCAATATCAATAACCAATATGTGACCAGTCACGGAAACTAGGGACACAAGTCGGTTCTGGGGCATTTTGAGTTATTCATAGATTCTGAAAGTGTAGTCTCCAAGCTTTCCAACGATGTGTAACATGTGGAAATCTGATAATATTTGGAGAAGTTGTGGCCATTTGAAGGTAGGCACTTAAAAAAGCTCAAAGATGAGAAAACGACCTCGAAAGATTGTGCAGTTCTCACCTCTCTCTGCTGCTAGGAGTGACAATAGGGCTCATTTACATCTCATTTAGATAAGCCATACCCCCTGTAAAGCTCCCCCCTGTGCTTTACAGCTTTTTTTGCACTTCGAATGAGTGCACTTCTGCAGCAGCTCTAGGCGAAAAACAATTGTGATGCCCCTCTATTTGCAACGTACCAGCAACAACACACAAAGACCAATATGCCATATAGCCTACATATAACGCAAAACCAGCAACAACACACAAAGACCAATATGCCATATACATATAACGCAAAACCAGCAACAACGCACAAAGACCAATATGCCATACATATAACGCAAAACCAGCAACAACACACAAAGACCAATAAGCCATAGGCCTACATATAATGCAAATAGTGCGCAACGTGCGTGTGCCCAAAATGTCAACAATATTAAAGTTTATGCAGGAGGCAAATGCCTGCTGGCATTTTTCTTTAAGCAGTCATGACTGGAATTTTCCAAATAATCACATTTCACCTCCTCAAATTACTGTTGCAAATCTCTTTACACCACTTTCTTATGTGCGTATACTATACACACACAAATGAAATGTCCGCAAGCACATTATATCATCAGCAGGTTCAGCATCTTAAATAACGACTAAAGAGCAAATGAAGCTTAACTTATGTTTCAGAAACGCGCACGGCAGGCCTTCATCGCCTTCATCGCAGCAAAGGTCTTAACTGCATCCTCTATTTCGATTCTCTGTGCCAGTTCATGTTCTATGGAGATTGTTGCCAGTCCATTAAGTCTGTTCAGTTCACAAAACTTTCCCCATTCAAAGCAATCGGGACGTCACATATGAAACAACCAGCCACCGCTGTCAGCGAGCCGAGCCGTCATATTCAACACCGAGGGCGCGCGCGCCGCGCCCATACTTCCAGTTCAGTTTCCCGAGCGGCGAAAACATTTTCGGTGTAACTGCCACGGTTCAGCTCGTCTGCGACAATCTTTGCGGCGTCCATCTTCATTGAATTTTGATATCAGATAGAGCCTACCAGAGCACAGCATAATAAGTAGCCATGCGGTTCACTTGGAGGGCGGGGACAAAAGCGCCATATTCAGTATGGAAATACACACAGACAATAACACGCCAAGCCCCTACTGCGTGCTAGAATCTCCGAAAACAAGCCGATTTCAACCTCAAAATGTAAGCTTTTAAATATACCAATACTGCTATCTCAAACATGGAGAGGCTTCTTCGTGATTTCAACTAACAGATTCTGCAAAAAAATGAAATTCACCAATTTTGAAAAAAAACTCTTCTTTCTCATTTTGCTCGAAAGTTGTGCTGCCGACTTGTGTCCCTGGTTTCTGTGACGGGTCACATATGGTACCGATATATTGTGCTTCTCTAATGTTTGACACATGCTTAATAAAAACAAATCCATGGTACTACTGTCAAAATTCCAATGTGCACCTAGTAGTAAGTCATTAGATAAATTCCAGTACATCATTAGTAGCTCTACTTTAGACCTTAAATCAAAACTAGTTTTACTACATTACATTTAAGTACTTCACATTTACATCTACTTTACATTTAATTTAAATATCCACAGAAAGACCTAATGTTCATAAGCTGAATTTCGATATAAACATATCTATATTCTTACATTTATGATGTGTTATCATTATTTATGTTATCATTTTAAATGTCAATGGTATCTATAGGCCAATGACGCTGGAGGATCCATGACCATTCATACATTTGGTGCATACTTCGGCTTAGTGGTGACCCGCGTCCTGTACAGACCAAACCTGAACAAGAGCCAACACAGAAACTCGTCTGTCTACCACTCTGACCTCTTTGCCATGATCGGTGAGTCACTTGAATAGTTTACACGCCTACAAAATTCTGGCCTGTGGTCATCCAGGGCTCTTTGAGCCACTAAAGCTTTGGTTCTACTCAGGTACCATCTATCTGTGGATGTTCTGGCCCAGCTTCAACTCAGCCATTACACATCACGGGGACCCCCAGCACAGAACCGCCATGAACACTTACTACTCTCTGGCCGCCTGCACACTGTCTACATTTGCTTTCTCCGCCCTCGTCAACCCAGAAGGCAAATTGGACATGGTGAGCATCCCCTTTTGGTCATCTTTGATATTACATTACAAACTTCATGATTACAAACTCTCACACAAGATTCTGTCTTTTTCAGGTGCACATTCAGAATGCCGCACTGGCTGGTGGTGTTGCTGTGGGAACAGCTGGAGAGATGATGCTGACTCCATTTGGCTCTATGATCGTAGGATTCCTTGCTGGAACTATTTCAGTCCTGGGATACAAATACCTCACGGTTAGTAGCACACACTTCTCTGACACACAACTGTAAACACCCACACCAAACCCATACCTGCAAACCTGTCGCTTTTCGGCGACAATCGCCGTTTTCTTGGTCAATTGGGTCATTTACGTGAATCGTGTAGAACCGGAGAGTTTTTTTTATGGGGGGGTGTAGGCCATTTTTCATGTCGACCAAAATTTCGTTATTTCAAATGTAGGCGTGTTGCGCGTGGTAAGCGTGCTCATAATCCGTCGGAGCCACCACAACATTGCCCAACATCAAATGGCAAACGTAATGCAAGCGGAACGAAACTGCTCCTTATTGTGTGGTTGACGGACCGTTTATCAGTTTGGACCAAAGCAGCACGAGCCGATCTTGATCAAGCGACACTGTTACTACACAGCGCTAATAAGAGATCCAGTAAAGGAAGCATTTGAATTTGCCACAGAAGTAATAACATGGCTGCGACTCCTGCGAGATCTAGTGAGAAACCGTTATTAACGGATCAAACAGCACTGACGTGGAAACCAGGAAGAAACATTGTGCCATGAATTAACTATCCAGTGTCCACAGATCAGCAACATTCACCATGGATTTACTGTAATAACACTAACTGCAACCATGGAAGTTTGGCAGGAATAGTAGGCTATAATGCCTTCAAGTAACATTACGTCGGTTTTATTTTAACATTATGAATACAATTGCTGCCCTCAAACTAATCTGAACTAAAATAAACCTTTGTTTATAACTACTACAATATTACATTTCATTTTTTCCAAGGAGCTGTTTTGTTTTATATGCTCCTAAGAAGAGTCAATTATTGCTCCAGAATTGCTCAAAGTCAAAAAAATATCATACTTTATGATGTTAGTTTTAATTTAAAAAAAGAATAAAAAAAATTAAATCAAGGAAATGACCAAACACCTAAAACCTGGTAAACAGTAATTTCTAACAACATAGGGCTATTTAGATAAACAATCTGGCGAGCATGTTGTTTTAGGCTAATACACCAACAGCAAATTTCTGTTTAATAAAGCGCTCAGAAATGTGTGAGGTTTGTGTCCAGCAGGTCTGCGAACCTCAGTATCTCATTGATTGCTCTATTATGCTCTTTTAGCCGGTTTTGGAGTCAAAACTGAAGATTCAGGACACTTGTGGCATTCATAACCTGCATGGAATGCCAGGAATTCTGGGAGCTGTGGTGGGTGCTGTCACTGCTTCCCTGGCATCCCCAGATGTATATGGAAAAGGGTAAGTCAGTAGTTAATAAGTAATTATTTGCATAAATAATGATTTGTGATTGTCTTAATGACAATTAAAGATAATTAAAGGATTAGTTCACTTCAGAATAAAAAATTCCTGATAATTTACTCACCCCCACATCATCCAAGATATTCATGTCTTTCTTTCTTCAGTCGAAAAGAAATTAAGGTTTTTGAGGAAAACATTTCAGAATTTTTCCTCCATATAGTGGACTTCAACGGGAACCAATGGGTTGAAGGTCCAAATTGCCGTTTCAATGCAGCTTCAAAGGTCTCTACACGATCCCAGCAGAGGAATAAGGGTCTTATCTAGCGAAATTATGTCATTTTCTAAAAAAAAAAAAACTAAAAAAATGTATATACTTTTTAACCACAAATGCTCGTCTTGCACTTGCTGTGATGCGCCACACATTACGTAATCACATTGAAAGGTCACGTGTGACATAGGCGGAAGTACCGACCTAGTGTTTATAAAGCGAACGTGCAAAGACTAAGTCAAACGGCCTTTACAAACAAAATTATAAATAAAAGGTAAAACAACGATGTCGGACGATTTTGAAGTTGGAGGAGAAAATGAGATGGAGTTTTTCACCCTACCCTACCTTTTCCACCTACGTCAGGTTACCGCTTGACCTTTCCAACGTGATTATGTAATGCGTGAAGTCGTGGACGTGCAAGACGAGCATTCGTGGTTAAAAAGTATCTATACAAAGTTTTGGCATGAAACTCTAGATGGCGCAGGTTAATAGGTCCTTTAACACACCTGTTCATAATCACATCGTTATCTATAGGGGCGCAGCTGATTGGTTACTGCCGTATAAGTAGCCAATGAACTCTCTGCTCAACATTAAAATACTTGGGTAAAATGGGTAGAATTTGCCTTGGCAGTGCAGCGAGTTTTCCGAAATCCTCTGAAATTCAACATCTAAGATAAGTGCATGGGTTTTCATGCTATATCACTATACGTTTTTGCGTAATCTGCTTCATCAATTCCTTATGAAGTAACTATTCACGAGGTTTACATCATGTGTCATGTCAACAGTCCTGATTTAATGCTTAGAGTGAATTACAAGCATTAGCAACTAGAGAATAGCAGGCAATGTAAGGACACACAGACAAGCTTTGCTGAACTCTTTAAAGTAAAATAGGCTTTTGTTTGTATTCACATATCTAACAGAGCTACAGCAATTCCTAGTATTAGTACAGCAGCAACATGTATGACTAGCAGATGTTGCGGTTAAGTAGAAACTGTACGTCTTTGCTGCATTTTCGGCAGAATTATATTTGGGCATATACTATTTCATAACCACAGGACGAACAGCGATGTATGCTAATGTCGGATACCTTTTCGTATTAGACAGCACTGCTCACACGTAGAATGGTAATTGTCATTTCGTGCCACGGCAGTTTCCATGTTCTTGCTGTGGTGAGGACAAACAGTCGGTTGCAGGCTGCGAAGTTTAGGAAGTGACAATGTGGGATTAACTCTCAAATTGCATTGGTGACATAGCCATTGCATGGGACAGATATGATATGCCAAAGTAGTACACGCATTAGCAATTTAACTCAGACAATAGATATAATAGAATATCAGTTCAAATATTTGAGTTGAGGACCTTCAACCCGTTGGTTCCCTTAGGATTCCACTATATGGAGAAAAATCCTGAATGTTTTCCTCAAAAACCTTAATTTCTCGACTGAAGAAAGACATGAACATCTTGGATGACATGGGGGTGAGTAAATTGTCAGGAAATTCTAATTCTGAAGGGAACTAATCCTTTAACGTTATCTTTAGTTTAACTGCTTAGTAACAATGTGCAATTGTGCTTATTATTTTTGCTGTATTCTTTATATATAACATATTGTTATATTACATTTTACTTAATAAGGTAAATATTTTGCAATATGTTGGATAAATATGTCATTGCCGAAAATATTGCAGAGCTCATTATTTTATGAGAACAGACACTGTATCTAATCTTACACAGATTGCAAAGAGTTTTCGGTGATGTTGAAACTGGAGAATGGAAGCCTGAATCTAAGGGAGGGTTTCAGGCTATCTCCCTGGCCGTCACACTGGGAATGGCTCTGTTTGGTGGTCTAGTTACAGGTGGGTGTATAGTTGTAAAGTGTGGTGAGTGCATGCTTCTCTGCCTGCTGGTTTCTTCCTGAACCGTGCAGTTCGATGCAGGTCATTGTTATACGGACATACATTTTTTTGCCGTAACATCACATCTGAAATGTAGGAGAGGTATTATTTAAAAGATATTACCGCTGTGAATCGTCTTGCAGAAGTCGTCCTTGCGAAGGTGGTTCAGGCCGATCAGCTTGTTTTTCTTAACTGTCATTATTGCACTCGGGCTTGAACTAAAGTGTCAAAACTGACGCCATAGTACAGCAGTTCTATAGCCTTACAGCCTTAGCAAGCCTCGGGACTCTCTGATTATGGTAAAGGGTCATTACATCTCCGACACACTCTCTAAGAAGAAGATCAATCACAACGGACTGGAACCAGCTGACCAATCAGAACAGACTGCACATTTTGGAAGGCGGGTTCAGACAAAGGTTGAACACAGGTGCTGCAACAATTTAAACGATACATTTGAATGGCAATGAGATTTATGAACATTAAAATTAAATCATGCAAACCTATTCTAGTAGACTTCCTAAAAAAGTAAATCTGTAAATGAGCATGAAAAATAATGCACATTTTATATTTGCGTAGACGCCACTGCATATCGTCAGTGATAGTTTGCGCAACACACTGAAAAAGAAATATAAACAATGCAAACATGTATAGAGCTGAATATTTTAATATTTGCAATATTTTGCAACTAACACTTTGCTGTTACATGTTAGTCGATCCACTTTAAAATGATGTGTGAATGTAAAGAATTTAATACGGAAATATAACCGCAATAATAAATAATAACAACAATAATAATATCATTATATATAACTATAATATATTAATTTTAAGTTAAAAACAGTGTAAATGGAACTTGGACTAAAAATATACTAAAAACATGGAATATAAACTGAAAGCTAACATTTTTATCACTTAAAACTAATCTTTGATAATCAAAATGACATTTATAAAAAAAAAAAAATTGGTTGGAATTATCTATCTATCTATAAATTACAGGAACGTCTGTCTGTATGTAACGCTTCACGTTATTGCTACTGTGTAATAGTAGCCTATGCTATTCACCAACTAAACATAGACATAAAAAATACTAAAAACTTTATTTTCACCATAGGGGAACTTTAAAATAAATTTCCTTTCATCTCTGCACAGCTTTAAAGAAAATCATACATACAACTGCAATGTATAAATAAATAACAAGTATGTGTATGAAGCTAACATCGTGTCTACACCAGACACAGGAGCTGTCAACGTCCCTATTTGTTCTTCGTGTCAAACATAGCGTGAGCGCTTTGAATACGTGGAAATGGAATGTGGCGTAGGTTTACTGTCGGAGATTTGTTGTGTTTTGCCGCATCCAGTGTAGACAGCGCCACTGATTATAATGGGTTCTGTTTGCTTTTATCTCGTTGCACCGCTCGCATCTGGTGTACACACTGTTACACTGTAAGTGAAATTAAAATAGACAATTAAATAGTTAAATCCCTGTTAGTTGTATGAAAATTAATCAACCAGAATTTTTTTTCCTTGTGCATACATGTGTGTGCAGTATATTGTGTAATAGGAATATGTGTGTGCCCTCCTCAGGTTTCATTTTGAAGCTGCCAATCTACGGTGCTCCTCCGGATACTCACTGCTTTGAGGATGGACTCTACTGGGAGGTGAAGACTTTCTGATATCATTGTTATATGCTATATTGTGTGTTTTAAACAAAGATTCCTTGACTGACAGTGCAATTATTAAGCATTATTGCCTAATGTGCAGTAATGGATTGTCATTATTGGGACATATAAAAACTATTGAGTGGAACAACTGATGTCCAATATGCAGCGTCAGTATCTTAAACAAGACATGTTTTGTGCTGTAATGAAATGTTTGTTTCAGGTGCCGGGGGAGGAGGAAGGTCACAGTGAGCTTCACGAAGTGGCCACACCAAACGAAGTGGAAAAACTCAGTAGCTAAACTACCTGCTTTCACCTGTTTGCATTTGTTCAGCTGCTACCTGTGGTGTTCTCTGCAGGTGCAATTTATTTCACTGACAAACTTTGTTCCATTATTTTTTTTATCATAGTACTGTTGTTATATAAAATTATTAGCCCAGTTTACCTGAGAAACAATGAGAATTTACAACTTTAAACGTATATATGTTACTCTGAGGCAATATACCTGTGATTCCTTATAACACCACTAGATGGTGGTGCAGAGCTGCGAATGCTCCACAGCGCCGAGACAGAGGACAAGCTGATTATTCGCATAATTAGCTCTTAAAAATATTTGTTATGTAAGAAAGTTGACCGTAAAATTCAGTTTATGCTTTCTCTTTATTTTTAATATATTTTCAAAAACAAGGAGAATCTGCAAAGGGATGATTGTGGGAAATGTTTTGTATTCGTTTGTTGTAATTTTTATTTCCCCCAAAATTAATTTGAAATATATGAATCATAAACAGCTGGAATATTTAAATGTCTATAACATAACATTACAAGTTGTTTTTTTCAGACTTTTTATTTCAGATAACTGTTTTTTTTTCTTTTGATTATTTGTTTCACACACTGTGAATATGGGACACTGATGAACATTTTTTAATGAGAAATTTGGAGGGGAAAAATATTTGGATTGACATATGATGTTAAATGTATATAGTTGCACGTTTATTTGTTTTAAAGAAAGAAAATAATTAGAGAACAAATACTTTTTTTTCTTTACATTGATTATTTCTACCCAGCATAATTTGCGATTGAACAACAAATTCTGTATGGAATGACATTTAAATAAATTGTTCGAAGATTTATATTGTTTAAAAGTCATGTTTTAAATGAACTGTTATCCCTCGAAGGTGTGTGGGAGAGAATTACACTATGTTTTTCGAGAGGGGAATGTTTCTGTAATTTTGGCAAAGTCACGCGGACATTAATTTTACATTCAGCTCAAAGATAAACAGTGACGTCAAATCACGCTAATTCCAAGTGAAAGCGCCGTTTAAATCGAGAATACTTAATGGCGCCTATAGCCTACAATCACTGCGGAAAGGGTTAACGAAGAGTCCAGATGGCCTCCGTCGCGTAATTAGCACAGTTTCACTTTCTGGGATCAAACGAAGAAGAGAAAGTGGGGGTCTTATTTTGATAGCACGTTATTAGGAGCGCCTGGAGCTCGCGGGCTGTGCGAGGAGCAGCTCTACGCCCCTTTTCATTCGCGCAGAGCGTCTTTTACTGAGACGTGAACCAGCGCCAAGGTCTTTTCCCAGGCCTCAGACAGGTGGACAGCTGGGATGTGAATAGGCGCCGAGGCTGAAGTGCTTAATTGCGCTTTATAATCACCAAAAATGAAGAACACTAACTGCACGTAATATGCTATTTACATACTTGATTTGTTTGTGTTTTGTTTGAAAACGAGATTTAAAGGTTTCAAAGTGAAACTACTGGAGGTTAAAGTCCACGTGATAGTCTTTGATTAATTGTTCTTGAAGTCTGCAGTAGTTAAAAACTAGCGGCATCAAGCTAATTGTAGGACATATAACAATTTTAATCAGGGAAACTTTGGTTTTGCTATGTTTTCTTTCTTTCTTTAAATAAAACTTAAACAATAACCAACGTTATGTATATGTGCATTAGGTTTTTATGGCCCTGCAACGTTATGAGAACATTGGATTATGGTTACACAAAATCTAAAGAACCTTGAAAAAATATCTATAACTACCAAAAAGCAACCAAAATGGGAACCAAATGAATGTTCTGTATTAATTGTTTTTAATCATTATTATTATGGTATTTATCTTTCAGCAAAACACCTGAATCAGAAACCAGTTCATTATCCATTTTCTCCTGTCTCTATGTGGGACTGTGTGCCGAGGGGAAAGCTCTGAAAGTCGGTCTGTATGGGGAGAGTGCCTGTCTTTAGCTCACATTAACAGGATTACAGGCAGGCTGTGTTCAGGGGCCATGGTCCCTTTCAACCGCAGGCCTCCCTCTGATCAGTGCTCACACAAACAGCACAACGAGAAAAATGGAGAGAGAGAGCTAGTGGATTACAAATTAAATGAAGCAATACATTGCATATATTTATTTGACATTTCATCAAAGATAAGATCAATTTAGTCAAATTGAGGAATTTGTCCAGTTACGAGATGCGCTCCTTAGTTTAGGTTTGTTCACTTTTTTTGATTGCATGGTTTACAGAACAATAAGGCTGTTAAAATCACACACTATGGGCTTTAACAAAGCCCGTTGAGGTCAGGACGTTTCCTGTCAGCAGAAATTGGTGCTTATGTTTTTCTTATGTGAGGTTCCCATGTTTTTTGCTTATAGGCTTGTGAAGGTGTTCGGATCTGAATGGGAAAGAGCACAGTGGAGCTCACACCTGCTTCCGCCAAAGGCAGCATAGTTCAAGAGGTTCATTAAGCGGAGAGCAGAACAAGAACAAAATGAACAACAAAGGCGTGAAAAAAGAAATACCAACTTAGGAGGTGGTCAGTGGTGATTTTCATCATTAAGACCAAAAGCTGGCCAGAAATATATTCACAGCTCAGATGAAAATAAAAAAAAATAGCTGGATATCTTCAATCCCACAAAACTGACTTTAAACTCATATTTGTTTGATGATTAAGGGATTTTTGCTCTTGCAAGCCCTCCCTCAGGGCCCATTACATTCAAAGGAACACAATAAAAGCCCTGACAGCATCCTTAGGGAGAGAGGGTGGCTGGACACAGAGGGGACAAAAGCCCTTTACCGACCCACTCACAACCCCCCCATCCACCCACCCCTTGGCCAAGCATATCCACATGCATGCTTGACATTGTGGGAGGCGTGAACCTTGAGGTCACAGGTCAATTTGGGTCAAGTGGGGTGAAGCCATCATAGAGTCTTAATTGAGATGGTGCTGTTGAATGAGGACGTGACAGTGGAGAGGCTCTATCTAGATAAGCTGACGGAGTGGGTCACTTAAAGCTTAAATGAAGACTTGGATAGACATGGTCATGACAAGGAAAATCAGTAAATCTTGACATATGATTGAGAAATTTTACTTAAATGATTTTCAGTTGTTTACAGTGGCTAATTTACTTTCTCTTAGATTTAGATTTTTAAATACCTTTTAAGCACTCAACAATAGGAAACATGCCTTTAGCAAATACACATATATATATATATATATATATATATATATATATATATATATATATATATATATATATAAATGTTATATATTTTAAATATTAAATTAAGATATTTATTTTTGTATCAAATTAAATATTTTAAAACATTTTCTAGACAGTGATTTAAATCTTAGGCAGATTTAAGTCAAAAATGATTAAATATTCAAATAATGGCAAAGGAATATCAAATATCATCCAATAAGATAAAAAAAAAACAGTCATCATGGATATGGTGCCGATATAAACTTTTCAGTCACATGTCAACTTTAATCACTGTGATGTCTATTAGCTCATGGAATGGTAGATTATCAGTACAGTGTCAGGCATCAAACACATATTTTCCCACAATAAATAAAGATAAAGAAGTAGCTATTTCAAGTTCAGAAGATTTTGGTTTATTCATCTGGGGATGATTTGGGTATGGGTGGGGGCAGAGAGGGAGAGCCGAGAAATGCTGTGACTGTGGGTTTTGCAACAAGAACTAATTCTCTCCTATTTACTCCTTTCCTCTACATCCCTTAAGCAAATTCAGTCAATGCTGTTTTATCAGATGCCAATTTGCATGATGGCAACAAGCCACAACAGACTTGCAGCTGTACCACACACACACACAGAGAGAGAGAGAGAGACACACACACACACACAAACAAACAAACATAGGCTACACAAAAACATAGCCTATACCACCTTAAAAAAACAACCCCAAATAAAAACACAAACATAGACATAAAACACACTTTGACACAAAATGAATGTCTGACACACCAGCAAATCACGTTAACACACAAATCAATGCATTCGCTGTGTCTCTCCTCTCGCTTTTCTCTCTCTTCACACCCCCTCCACACCTTCTCATCGTGAATAAAACAGGGGGTGTCTCCACAATGCTCTTTTGTCTTAGTGCAGCACGGTGAGAGAAAGGAGTCCGGTGGATGAATATTAATGAGGCGGGGTGTCCGTGGATAGGCTGCATGAGCAGTAGAAGAATAAAAAAAAAAAAAAGGTACTATATTTCTCCTCCTACGCTTGTGGAAGGATACATCATGTGCCAAGACACACGAAATGGGCTCTATGCATTGAGAAAATGAGGTATAACTAGGGTGCTGGTGTTTTTTATACTCGGGCTAGACTAGTGAAAATGCAGTGAAGGATTGTGTGGCCTCTTCTTGCCACTAGGTGGAGCTGAGTGAACTTTGAGAGAGCGGTGGTTGTCTCTACAGTAGGCTACATGACTGAGCTTCATTGTTTAGCTGCTATAAACACTATGGATACACATGCCCTTGGTCTCTGTTTTAAATATAGTATAGGCCAATATGACGGTGCTGTGCTGTTTCATCCAGCATTTTTGAGAACGCTTTGTTTTCATAGGGTAGGCTACACACATGTGAACATGTGGTAACCCATACTTGGAACTTATCCTCTGCATTTAACCCATCCTAGTTAGTGTAAACACATTAGGAGTAGTACACACACACACTTATATACCTTTTTTGTTCTTACAGGCCTACTGTATAAATGCATATGTGTCAATGGCAGTGTTCATGATAAATAAAAGGACAAATCTTTAATATATATGGTTTAAAACATGTGACAAGTTCAGCAAAGATATTTGTTTTCATAGGGATTTGAAAAACGCTTACCATTTTCAACAAACGTTTCAATTAAATGACTCTAAAATGCCATAACATGTCATGTGGTGTAACCTTTTTCTTACATACATGTGAGTGTACGCATCTTTATTTTCATTTTTCTTTCTCTATGGCGTTGCAAGCGCCATGCATACTACTGTTTGAGCTACATTCATTTATAAATATCATTAATTATTAAATAGCTATTCAAAAGTGTAAAATCAATATGTTTGAATATATAGATCCAGACAAAAAATATCACATGTGCATATCATGTATAACCAATGTTCCTTCAAAGAAACTTCTCCATCAATGCTTTCTCTAATAGACATGAATGCAACAAATGTATGTATGCAGGGAGCGAATCACATACGCAACCACACCGTCACACAATGCCATGAAATTGTTTCTTTGTAGCTTTTGCGCGCTCAAGAGAGACACACACAC
Source organism: Gila orcuttii (assembly GCA_026230005.1). Taxonomy (NCBI): domain Eukaryota; kingdom Metazoa; phylum Chordata; class Actinopteri; order Cypriniformes; family Leuciscidae; genus Gila; species Gila orcuttii. The sequence continues at coordinate 27,153,846 of JAPDVR010000018.1, read as the reverse complement.
AAACTTGCGAGCATACTTTTAGTGTTGCCATGCACATCTCTCACACACACTTTCTCACACTGCTACTTCCTGAGGAGACATTTTTAAAGCTGAGAGGTTGGATGTCTATCTTTGGCTCTCAGTTCTAAGCGCCCTGTGTGAGTGTGTGAGGGGCCTGTATATGAGCAAACTGCCGCCTACTCCGGCCATGACCCACAATTCCTCACAATGCCCCCATTCTCTGGACTGAAAGGCTCCATCAGCCGCAGGGGCCAGCTCTCTGGAGGGGATACGACGCCTCCCAGGATGGCATACAGAGACGGGCATCGCTGCCAGGAAACCATGGGCCTGGCGGAAAGAGCCAGCAAAGGCGATGATGAGAGAAAGAGAGAGAGAGAGCGCTGAGAAGGCCGGCGAGTAGAGCGATAGAAGGATGTGCTTGCCAAGAGATGCCAAGCGTTTTGTATATGCCAGTGCCACTCAAGCCTCATTAGCCTGACTCTTTGTGCCACACTGCTCTCTGCTGTGAAGGGATGTGCAACTCGCTTGCCCTGACAGAAGCATCAGATACTGGGTTTGTGTCGATCAGTCTGGATCTAGACCTGGAAGTGAGACTGAAATATTAAATTTATTAAATATAAAATTATAAATTAAAAAATAAATGTAATTGATCTGTAAAATAAATGTATCTGACCATTCAAACACCAGTGTTAAAATTTTGTATTTGCGGGTTTAAAAAACAAACAAATAGAATTCTATTAGGCACAATTTATTTGACCATTCAAGCACCAGTGTTAATATTTAGTGGTGCTTTTTTTTAATAAAAAAAATATTCTGTCAAGCACATTTTATTTTACATGCATTCAAGCAGTAGTGCAAAATTGTTTGCGTTATTTTTTTAAATGTAAAATTAATTCTGCAAAGACACATTTTATTTGACCAATCAAGCACTGGTGTTATTAGTATTATTTATTTATTTTAAAAATAAAAAGAATTGTGTCAGGCAGATTTTATTTGACCATTCAAGCACCAGTGTTAATATTCATTTTTTTAATTAAAAAATAATAATAAAATTTGGAGAGAGCCACATTGCATTTGTACAGTCTTTAAGATGATTCTTTTGAACCGACATGTGGTGTTTCTTTTGAATATAAATTGAATTTGAATTCTGAAATGATGTATCTCAGAGTTTTTAGCTCTTTATTTTCAAGATGCATTTCTGCACAAGTCTCCAGTAAACAAACAACCCTGGTGGTTAACCATGAGTGTGCACACACATCCCATCACAGGTCAGCCTTATCAAAGAGCCCAGGGGCCGTTAGAGCCATTGAAGGGGCAGGACAGCCTGGCAGGGGGGTAGATGGGGTCCAGGTGGGGCATTAATCTTGGGGAGGATTAATCTAATAATCTAGTGATCCAATGATGAATCAAACTTCAGTGCTTGGTCTGAATCTCTGCAGCTCCAATTAACTCCAAGGGAGGGAGAGGCTGATGGACAAGTCTATTATTGGCATCTGAGAGACACTGTGAAAACTGAAAGAAATCAAAGGAAAAGTGTTCGGGAGAATTACGCCCACGCCGAGTGAATACATAGAACATGCATGACTGGCTCAATTGTGCCCTTTTAACATTTTCCTCTAAAACCCCAAATCGCAAGGATATATATATTGCAAATGACAGCATGGTGGGGAGCAGTTTGTGTGTCTTCGCCAATCCCAAGGCAAGCATTGGCGATTACGTGAAAAACACAAATGGGCAGTTGAAAAAAAGATCTGGAATTAAAGAGTAATTAAATTGAATTAAATTTACACAGTTCATCTCTCTCTCTGAAAGGCATTACATGTGCACAAAGATTAAAATGCTTTCTTTAACATGAATCAAGCTAGTTTGATGACCAAATCTATTTTCCCGGACTTTCGCTTGCTCAGCACAGAGCCAATAATTGTTGGAAATCCTGCTGGGTCTTTTATTTGAATCTAACGAAACAAGCTTTGCTTGTTACTGGCATAATGGAAACTCTGGCTTTATCAACAATAATCATATATTTAAAAAAATATTCAAACATACAAGCTAATAAATCCAGGAAAATAAAGGAGAAATCTATTCCTTAAGCTTGAAAAGTGCAAAGTCAGTGGGTCAATTGAACATTATCAGATTTGCATTTTCGATGTTTATATTGCTAAAACGAGCTGCTCACATAACGTTGCATGGCTGACATTGACCTGTTGTTGAAGAGTAGGCCATCAGCCTTTAGAGCCATATGTTAGAGGAGAGGACCCTGTCCCTGATCTTTGACCTCTGGCTAATTGGAGGCTTGACCCTGTTAGACAGGTCACAAGGATAGTGGGGCGTGCTAAGGGAGGGATATGCCCCAAGGGAACACCCTAGGGACACCTCCTTATGTTTAACATCCACCTTATGACTGATTAAGGACATGTCCATCCCACTGTGAGGTTAAACCAACATTCATCAGTTCATTCATCGCTGCCCTAAAGCCATTCATGTGAATCAGCTATGGTATATTATAAACTTCCCTGCTTAAACTAGCATAACCATAATTTGATAATGATCCCAAACAATAAATCTTCATGCTACAGAGAAGAAAAAAATTTCAACCCAAAATATTAAAAGATTCCGAGGCTTTCCCTAGTGAAAATAAATGTTTTAATGGACTAGCGATTCAGATTAAGGTTTTTATTTCCTTTAATTAAAATGCATCCCCTGTTTGCCATGTAATTAAAAATAAACAATCCAAATCTTTACGTTTTTTTTTTCAGAACAGTTCTAGTTTATGAAGCATTTCTATCTTACTTTGTGTCTCTGTCATAACTAATGTTTTCATTATTATAACAACATCTTTGTTTCCATCTTAATTTGCTTAATTTTATGAATTCCCAGAATTTCAAATTCTCACCATCATCAGTAATGCATTCTAAAGTTGCAAAGTGCCACATTAAAGTGCCACTAAAATTTGAAATATTTTTTATTTCTCGGGAGTTTTTTTGTTGTAGGCCTAATAGTCTCCATGCAACAGTATAGCCTACAAACGTGCAACCGTATCTCTCTCACAGCCTCGTTTTGGCAAAATTTTTTAATATAGCATCTGCTGTGGACAAGGCAGGCCTGTGTACTTTATACGAACCGCGGTTGTGATGGAATTATGATGAGTTTTCTCTGTGACCAGTCGGAAACAGTGAATATTTAATCGTGAATGTTCATGATCATGTGATGTGTAAATGCCAGTGGCACGCTATATAATTGCTAAGCTTGTTATTTGGGCCTCTCGTGCGCTCTCCGCTCCCAGCTGCCAGTGAGAAGCACAGCTCCTGATTCTTTTCACTAGTATAAGGGATGAGAAAAACAAAATGCCATTGGCAGCTGTTTGTTTATGGTTTCCCACGACTCCATGCCAATTACCTCTTGTCCCTTCTTCAGTCGCTTGTCGTCTCTCATTATCCACCCTTCGGTTGACACGAACCACGGGAAAAAGTGTAGGCTACAGGCGAGCCCATGCACGCTTAAGCGTTGTGTATCATCTATCCATCTTCACTTCTCTGGCAAATGTTCCTCTTGCTTTGTAATACAGCGTTGCTTCACTAGCCTATAGGCCTACCTCACTCTGCGCCAGGCCTGGCTTTGACGCAACATAACGCTACAAACATTAAGGTTCTTAAATTGCAGCACTAGATTTTCGCTGCATGTGGATCTTTGGGGATTCAAAGGTTATCTTACATTCAAAGGTCTTTAGATCTGCACATTGGTTCTTTAAAGCACCAGTAGCCTGCAGTACAGGTGGTTTTCTAAATAGCGCGAGAATTTAAAAAACAAAGTTGTTTGTGCTACTTAAAGTTATCCTATCATCAAGCTGTAAGAACAATTATTTGTTCTGTTCATTTTTAAGAATGTGTAGATTAGTCTATTTGTAGTTTTCAGGTCAGAGTTATACAGTAGCCTATAAATGTCCTCTTTTGCCTGCATTTTACAGTAGTCTTCCTATATTTCTCACTTTCTAGATGTTTTATTATTCGTTTAAAATTAAGGAACATGCAATTAAAGCGATCTAATCGTTTGTCCTGAACAAATGGGGCTCTTTTATAAAATTATAAATGCGCAAACATCTGTATGAATTTAAGTGGCCCCCAAGCATCATAACTGCATGTGAGATTTTCCTTTTATGTAGCCTATTCAGTTTTTGACGCAACAGAATTGTACAAAAACTTTGTTTTAGTGGCATTTTAACAAATTTGCCTTCATCCTACATAATTCGATGTCTCATTAAAAATCAAGCAACTTGGTTTATTTCACGAAATTGTAGAAAGCTTAATAGATGAAGTACAAAAAGGTACCGATACTGATAGTTGCCAGCATGTTACGGTTTATATTCAAACAAACATAATCAATCAATATAATTAATTTTAATATTTGAAAAATCTTAACAAATACACTATTGCTGTGTAGCCTGATTATAGCCTATTTGTTATTTTTAATGGTAGGCTATAAAACGTTTGTACATTTGTAGCCCCGCAGCTAAAGTAGGCCTAAATGAACAGACATTCACAAATAATAATTTATCTGGAATACAAAGGCCATCCAACTGCAACGAATATTACAACGAAAACGTGCCTTTAAATCGATATTTACGTTTCAGTCACTCGAAAATGAATCTGCATCCCCCTCCCAATCACAAATGCGTTTAGAAAATCACTGGGTTTATTTGCCTCACTCTGATTGGCTGGAACGAATATCAGCGGGTCCGTGAATGATCTCAATGCCTTCATTTAGCCTACTATTTTCCGGTTTTTAATTGGGTCCTGCCGTGTATAGAATGCGCAGAAGCGCAGTAAATAAAAGGCGCTTTACTTTGATGCGAGGGAAACTGTGAGAACTGGTACCCTGTGTTTTAATCCCGTTGACCCTGTGTGTTGTTAATTGAGGCTGACGTCACATAATTCCTCGGTGGAGAAAAATTAAGATGCGCGCGCACTAATGAGGGCGCCTCTCCCATACAGGCATGGTGAAGTTCCACACCGTGCACCGTATGGCCACGCAATTGTATCTAAAATCAAAAGAACGAAAAAAAGGAAGTGGTTTAATTTGGTTGATGTATTCACCTTATAGGCTGTAGGCTATTATATCTTTTAAGTGGTGCTGTGTTTTATTTCTACTTAATATAAAAATCATTTAAAAAAAATTAGCCTACATAAAATACGTTTCATATTTTATTCACATTTTATATGTATATATATATATATATATTTAAGGCTATTTAGTTTAATTATTAGCATTCCAAGGGTTAGTCTATTGCTTCCAATCCTTCCCTGAATAAGAGTGCTTAATATTATTAGCCTATTTATTATCTATTAAGTATTATTAGCCAATCTATGTATTTGCTCTGTATTTACAACATTAAACAAATGCACACCGATTTAATGATGCACCAAAGCATAATTTATTATTATAGCACATATAATAGGCCTATATAGTAGTCTATTATAATAGACAAATGCACTGAGAATGGGCTGATGCAGTCTAACAGTGCATATATACGGTTAGTGTTTGCGTTGCTTTCACGCATTTGTTTATTTATTTATAAGTCTAATTGGCTAGAATATTTATGATATACCCGTGTCCCATAGATGGTGGTCTATATGGCAGTTTTTACTTTTGAGGTCGGCATTCATTGATGGAGGCAAACCGTTCAGTCTCTGTTCCGATCACTCATTGTTATGTGTCACTGTTGTAAGTTATTGTCCGCCAAGTTGGTGGTATTAACCCGTTCATCCCCGCGCGTTGCTATCACGGTTGCTACAGAGAGAAACCTGTCAGGCTTTGTGATTTCCCAGACACACCCTGCGGCTGCGCGCGGATTCGCTTCATTACAATTTCACGGATTGTCACGTCAATGACAGCGTCTGAACCCTTGATCGTGAAGTTATGTGAACTGTTTCTTTGAATGTACCCCAACTACACGTTTAACAGCTGTAATTAAGCTCGTTATTAAAATTAGATATAGTCTATGTGTGTTTTACTTTAGAAAACGACAAAGGGGTAAATGTGAGGGAATTAGGGAAGTGTGAGGTTTGAGTTTCCAAACAGTGTCTTAGCTATTAAAGCTTAATTGGCACACAGTTTAGGCTAAAGGATTTCTTTATTTTTTCTAGAAGTTGGCTCCAAATCAGCAAAATTCTACATGCACTACTATCATTATTAGGTAATGATTATCAAGTAACTGGCTGTACGTAAAAATAATTACATCCTAGAGAAATGGCCTGTTGAACTTTGTTGCACTCTCTCTCTCTCTCTCTCTCTCTCTCTCTCTCTCTCTCTCTCTCTCTCTCTCTCTCACACACACACACACACACACACACACATCACACACAGTGTGACCCTGGACAACAGAACCAGTCACATGGGTACATTTTTTGAAATTGAGATTTATACATCATCTGAAAGCTGAATAAATAAGCTTTTTATTGATGTATGGTTTGTTAGCAGAGGCCAATATTTGGCCAATATACAACTACTTGAAAATCTGAAATCTGAGGGTGCAAAAAAATCAAAACATTGAGAAAATCTCTTTAAAGTTGTCCATTTATGTTCGCGATTGTGCTGCATTCACTCACAAAAATAAATGTTTTATATATTTACGGTAGGAAATTGACAAAATATCTTCATGGAACATGATATTTACTTAATATCCTAATGATTTTTGGCATAAAAGAAAAATAGATCATTTTGACCTATACAATGCATTGTTGGCTATTGCCACAAATTTACTCGTGCTACTGGACTGGTTTTGTGATCCAGGGTCACACACACACACACACACACACACACACACACACACACACACACACACACACACACACACACACACACACACACACACACACACACACACACACACACACACACACACACACACACACACACACACACACACACATATATATATACAACCATAGCTGTGTATATAAAGCTTATAAATACCCTACTGTAACTGAACCCACACCCAAACTCTAACCCTAACTGAAAACTTTATTCTTTCTTTCTTTTTACAAATGTAAACATCCACAAAAGGAGGTTTTGAGTAGTTTTGTCAGGTTTAGATCACACAGAATGTTTTCTGTAAGGGTTCGGTTAAGCGGTAGGGTTATGGGATAGAATGTAATGTTTGATACAGTATACAAATCATTATGTCTCTGGAGAGTCTTCGTAAAACCCCAAAACCCAAAGTGTGTATGTGTGTTAATACGGTAATTATGTTTTATGAAAAGCATGTTCCTTTATTATTATTATATACTCCAGACAGTGCTTTCCTTAGAAATAGATTTTTTTCATTACCCTTTTTTCTGATTGTGTGTTTAACTTCTTTAGTGAGAAATCTTTGATGCATCTTGATGCTTTATTAAAGATGGCATGGACCAAAGTAACCTTCCATCTTCCACCTCAAAAGGTCAGACAGTACAAAAAAAGTTCATTCTTTTGATGTTACTTTAACCTAATGTACATGAAAAAATCTGAAATCTATATGCAGCACAGTTTCCAGCCTTAATGTGATTTGATAGCATGACTCGTTTGAAAGAAACAATCCGGTCTTATTGAACATGGCCTCAAAAATCTTTCATTCGTGTCTAGACGTCCCTCTTTTCACAAAGTCTCTAAAGTCTCGGCCTGTCATCGTTACTCTCTCCAGAAGGCTAAACGATAATTCACTTTTTTTATCCATCTTTGACACACACCGTCAGTCACCACCCACTTCCCAGGATGCTCATGGAGGATGTTACCCAGTGCCATCAGGGAGCCCCAAAACTCTATCAGACAGAGATGGGGGTGCATGGGTATGGCAATTAACATGAGAAAGCCACCCATCTTAGTGCGCTTGTTTGACCTTTCAACCATACTCTTTGTGCTTCTCAGACAGAAAACTGGTGTTTATGCACAGTGCCCTACATCATCATGTAGTATGGTGACAGTTTGTCTGAAATATCTTAACTTTATTGGATATTAGTAAGGTGAGTTTCAAGTAAAGTGTTTGTGAGCGCATCACACAATTTGATATGATATAAGTCAACCCCCCCCCCCCCCCCTACACACACACACACACACTCCATAAACACGTGCACACATGCACAAGGGGCAACACGCTCCCACACTATTTCCCAGACAGTCTGGAGGACTCCATCTCATTTGCTTTTCTTCTGCTCTCCTCTCTGTCTGCGGCCCCTTTTCACGTCTGGGCTTTAATTAAGGGTTCCAGCCCCCTAAAAGTGTCATTGTGGAGTGCAGCCAGTGTTCTGGCCCTCCGTTCTATGTGTGTTCCTGTCTGTCTTTCACTTAATCCAGAGACCATATGTGATATATTAGAGACAGCATTAAGGAGCACTCTGAGACTTCTTCAGTAGACCACGGTGGCATCCTGTGTCTACAACATCACGGCACAGAGAAAACCTTTCCCATCAAATCTCATGTCACTCCATGCTAATGAATGGATGGCATTTTGTGGGAACCTCTGAAAAAAATCACAACATAAATTTTGAATGATGCCTCCCATTATATTTATGTATAGTCTTAAAGGGATAGTTCACACAAAAATACAAATTCTGGGTAACACTTTTTTACAGTGTATTTTTACTAACTATATAACTGTATAAGTTACTAAATATAAATTATGCATAATTACATGCAACTAACCCTAAACCAAACCTAATCCTAACCGTATAAGTACATGTAGTTACTTAACAGTACTTAAATGTATAATTACAGTGTAATAAAGACACCTTAAAATGAAGTGTAACCAATTCTGTCATCATTTACTCACCCTCATGTCTTTCCAAAACTCTATGACTTTCTGTTTGGTTCCCAACATTCTTCAAAATATTTTCTTTTGTGTTGTGTAGAAAACAAAATAATACAGTACCGACATGATGAGAATTTTTGGGTGAACGATTCCTTTAAATACTTACTGTAATATGTGCGTTTATTGGCAAATCTTAAGTGTCACTTAAGACCATGATTTATTCTATTATCTCCTATTACGATTTTTGATTCCTTCTCAAACATCTGAAATTAAAGACCATTTTAGTTTGGTATTAGAAGTGCTATGCTGAACTTAAAAAAATAATTTAGTCCCCCCGTTTTATTAATCCTAGTTGAGTTTGATCAGTCACTGTTTAACCAGCAGATTTAAGTTTAATTCAAATTCCTAAAGGATTATGGTTGCTTCTCCTAGTGGTTGCAGTGAATTGCCAGTGTAAAATTGCTAGAGGTAGGCAGTCGTGTTGAGGAAACGACCATGACAAGGTCCCAATAGATGCTGTCCAGCCCTCAAATATTGCAGGAGGTCAATGAACAAATAACATTAACTACTGAATGTTGTTAATGAAAACTATTATAAAGTATTCTCTATCTTATGTATATTGAGTAGGGTGTTCCTGGGGCTGTAGAGGTTGCAAACCATTGCTTTGGCTTCAACTTCAGGGTTTGCATGCTTTGCTATTTTCTTCTAAACCAAGTGACCAGCGCCTAGAAAAAGTAATTTATAACATTATATTTTAGATGACTAAACCATTCAAATTAATAGTTAAAATGACTGATTCACACTAGAAATCAAAGTTTTGTGAATTTTTTTTTTTTTTTTAAGAAAATTAACACTTCTATTCAGCACGGATGCATTAAATTGATCAAATTGTAAACAGTAAAGACACTGTTACAAATTATTTTCTTTTAAATATGCTATACTTATGAAAAAATCCTGGAGTGAATACTTTCAAAAACGTTAAAACATCTTCCTGACCCCAAACTTTTGAACGCTAGAGAACATTAGATTTGAATTAGAGCCTCAGTCCCTTGTCAATCCTCACAGTGGCGGGACATATACCTGCGTTCTGCTTCTGAAACACTCTTTTCATTTTGGGCTTGTGGAATTAAATGTAAACATCTGGATTCATTGTTTGAATGTAGCCTAATTGTTAGTCCAGAATCAGATGCAACATATATAGTCTATACAGATTATGGCTCTTCATATGTAACAGTATTGCATCAGTCAGTTAGAGATTGAACTTCACAATACACATTTCTGAACATGAATGTATTCAAGCAGTGTTGTAGGTGTGTGTGTGTGTGTGTGTGTGAGAGAGAGAGAGAGAGAAAGAGAGAGAGAGAGATAGAAAGAAAGAAAAAGAGAGAGAGAGAGTAAGTGAGCGGTGCATAGCACAAGTGTGTTTGTTTGTTTGTGCGTTGGCACAAACATATATATTTGTGTTCTGTGCGTGTGTGTGCTCACAAGTGTTGTTCTCTGCTGCAGACCTCTTTCCTCTCTGAGTCAGTGCCATCAGTTGCTACGGCAACCAGGAGGCAGCATGAAAGCTAGCGAGAGAAAACCGAGCGAGCGAGAGAGAGAGAGAGAGAGAGGGGTGGAGCATGGCACAAAGCCAACTCGCAGCAGCTGTGGAACAGCACTGGGACGCTGGGCACGTTCTCTGGGTGTGGGTGAGAGACTGTAAGAGTGTGTGTGTGTGTGTGGTCCTATCCATCAGCACATAATAATACACCAAATCATATACTGTAAGGAAAAAATCCATTTTTAAATCCTTCATCTGTTGTAAGATTCACTGTTATATCCGTAAACAAATACTGATATTTATCAGTGAATCTTTGTGAATCTGTGCAGCTCTATTGTTTCAACAAATTAACAGGCATCCTTCTGACAGTCTATCAGCAAGTGACAGCCGTTTGTACTCATTAATGTAGGATGAGGTTTGTCTTTGTGTGTTGTGGAGAATGTGATGGAAATTCACCATTACCACAGTTCCTCTGACATTAACTAGCCGATTCTCAAATAACACAAATAAACATATAAATTAAGGTAGACAAAGTAATTTTAAAGACAAATGCTTCAAAAGACCAGAAGAAAAATTGCCACAACAGAGTAAAAACATCAGGTCTTATGAAAGGTTTAGGTCAAAATTTCTAGATGCTAAAGTCTAGATCTCATCTTCAGACATTATTGAACAACATATAAGATCTAGAATGTAAAAAATGTGGCATGAAAGCACTAAAATAATAAATAATAAAACCCCTCCTTTTAACCTTTGTTGCGTGCTAAAACTCTGTTCCCACCTCAGAGTGAAATATTAAAAAGATAATTGTGAAAAAGACACATTGGGAGATATAACTGTTTTAATTGGGAGATAAAGTCACAGTTTATGTTTGTTTGTATTAATTTATTTATTTTACTCTGAGGCAGAAATAGGCTCTCATGTAAACAACCTATTAAGTCTACGAAATAAGAACATTAACTCATTGCAGAGACTGTATTGAGGGAATGCTGTGTGGGCTGGGAAAGTGTGAATTTGTTTATGTGAATGTGTTTGTGTGTGTGTGCGTTCAACCTCATTTACATGGCCAGACAATGAGAATGTCCTTGAACTTGACCTCAGGTCTGTTCTCTTGTTCCTCTCCTCCTTCTCACCCTTAAACTCTCATTGTTGCGTTGTCTGCATTGACTCCTCTCTCCAGTCCCTCGTCATTCACACCATCGCGGCGGGCGGGGGTGACCTCTTCCCTGCCACACATGCCCATTGGGGCTGTTCGCTTTCCCATGAGGCAAATCCAGGGTTCGAATTCCTTTCCCACATCCTCCATCTTTTATTTACTTGCTTTTTTTATTTTTAGCCGAGTGACTTCAGCAGCTTGAACAGGATTTGCAAACCAGGCAGACGCAGCTCAGGACTGGAGTGGAGCTGTCGAAGACACAATGAAAAGCTGATTCATGAGGATATAAGTGCTGTTTGATAAATTATATCATAGTGATCAGGAACTCTGCTTTCCCAGATTTCATCACAATGACCAAACTGTTTAGTAACCACTACATTGTATCTGATATTGGGTTTAATCTCAATGCATTACATGACAACATAACAGCTTTATTAAAAACTTAATTATAATTATTTGAACAGGCATTTTTATGTTAGATTGTGGATAATATATCATTAATGCAATGTCCTATTTTTTTTCAGGATTTATCATCTATATTTATATAGATTTATATATATATCAGTATTTGGAATCTTTAGACATTCCCTTTATAATTTCACGTGATATTTTTTTCTGTCATGAACGTGATAAAACTTTGGTACTAGAGCCTCACAGTTATACAGTTTTATGTTAACAGCATTATGTTTTTTTTTTTTTGATAAATTATTTTACTCAAAAATTAATATTTAAATCTAAACCAGATTTAATGATAACACAATCTTTTTGTTTTGGCCCCTTTGTCATTGACCCCAGCAAATTGAAGAGCAATATTTTTTTTCTTGACAAAAACGTCAGTGTAGATTTACTCAGCAGATAGTGATGACAGGAATTGGTTGCTAAGGTGGGGATTTAAAGACAGTCATCAGCTTGAGCTGGGAATCAAGGCTGCGTCCGAAAGCTAGAAATGCAGGCCACAACAAGCCAATCTAATACCCTTCAGATATGTATCAGATGTGTGCAGTCCCAAAGGTTTAGAGACCAATAGCATGTTTGTTTTCAAAGTAAACTTTTATTAATATCCATAACATGACACTGTTAAAAGGCACACGTGGAACTACAGAATTACTATTAATAAAAGTGATATTGTAAAGAAATTGTAAAAAGTATTATTATTATTAAATATTAGATATTTAAATGAAATATTAATAATAACATATAATATTATTCTTTAAGGTACACTCTGTAACTTTTGGCCCTCTAGCAGTTAAAAAACAAAACTGTGAATTTAACGGATATGACAGATATGCAGATATGACATCACTTTGTAGGCCAAAATGCGGAAGCGAGTTCGCATTTTAGCACTTCCGGTGGGGTTTTGGTTAAATGGCACAAGCTCAAGACACTTTCACGTTTTATTCTACCACATAAAATACATAAATATTACCCCACTTGTGATTTTTTTAAACTGTTTCGTGTCTTGAAAAAGGCATTTGCTAACAAGTGGCTAAATGGGACTACAGAGGATGTCGAGGAGATTAAACGTCATCACGCCAAAACGGTAGGCTCAGTCCCCTTTTACAGGATTGTTATGGTTCTAATGGTGCTCTTATAAACTAATCTAATTCAAACGTTCTGGGGAAATGTTTTCAGATAAAAAAAATGAAAGAGTTGTCGGTGATGGTGACTTTGAATTTGTGGGACCGTTGTGTAAGTTAGTTTATAGCCTACCTTTAGCTTTTTACTTCTGGCAACAGCATTTAAGCTTAAAAATTCATAAAAGTTGTGTTCATCTGTGAAAATTATCCTAACAAAACGTGCAAGTATCATAAACTTTTGTTGATCACAGAGCTTGTTTTTAGCAATAATCCAAAAGCCTATGGGAAAATCCTGGGTTTTTGTCGAGGGAACCAGTGTGATGCTAACTGCCGGTTGGTTTGTCGTGGGAACCAGCTGCCGATTGGCCTACAAAGTGATGTCATATCTGCACCACTATAGATAATGCTTTATAGTAACAACTCTGTTAGAGAGCTACAAATGGCAATTATCTGTTTAATAAAATACCTTACTCACCTGTTAAGTAATAGAAACGCCATCTCTGTCGCTTTTACAACATTTCAAATGCCACTCCCACACCATACACATGTCCTTAGTTGTCCTTAGCAACTTATCTCTATAGGCCTTTATCACAGTGCTCGTGTCGTCACTTCGAGGGAATGCTTTAACGTCACTTTCCCGCCGGAACACGCCCCCTCAGCCGGACTGAGTGGCAAAAGAGCTGCTGCGTGACTGGATTTATTAGGGGAAACTGCGAAAACGCAAGTAAAACAAACGATTATAAGTTTAAACTAAAGATTGGACTCAATATAGTGTTCCTTACAACTTACTAAAGATCCAGTGATCCACTGATATTGTTTCCTGACATTTATATGTGCCTGATTTTGACACCGGGTAAATACATACAGCAAATTTGCCTGTGAACGCTTTATATAAATACAATATAGGCAGGTCTAAATCCAGGTGATCACTTATATCAATGTTATATATATCATCATATCGTCTAGACTTAAAACTTGTATAGTTTTTTGTCAGTGTTTATTTAAAAATGTCAAATTATACAGAATATACAGTGGTAAATATTTGATTGATGAGTTGTCACTGCAATATATAACAATAATCCACAAATCCACCTTTCGCTACCTGGAGTCCAGTTGTTTCTATTATTATTGTTATTATTATTATTGTTAGTTGAATTGCAGCGATCTATTTGCTTCTCTGTTCTGTTGCTTTAGGTAGTCTGTAAAAATATACCTCATATTTCTTGTCAAATCTAGTTGTACAGTCAGTCTCAAAGCTCTTTCCCGTTTTAGACGCGTTTTGTGTGTTTTTCCGCAGCATTCACGCTGAAAACCATGCTGCCGCTCAGTGTTTTTGCCACTTGTGGGCGTAACCGCAGTCACTCCGGCCAACGCTGACGTCACATGCATACCCTCTATTTACTGATATGACGAGACACGCACAGGCGAGTGACATATGCAAACAGGCTTAACATTTTGCAGACAAAAACACGTTTTAGAAGAAGGATTGGTAATGTTTTGATTCATTTAGTTAATTTATGATAATGTGTAGCCTACCTTTTAAAAATGCGTATATAAAATATATGAAGTTATGGTCACTTTTCCTGTCTGAAGCCAGTTAATTAACAAACTGCTGACAGTTTAGTCATAGAATGACTGGGCAGAATAGTTAAGTAATCCGTGGAGGAATCACTCTTAGACTCTCTGTCTTTAAGTTACTTCCATGGTTTACATTGGAATGACAGCAGTGTTGGGTAAGAAGATGTTTTGGTAAGTGGGTGTATCACACTGTCTGTTCTGTTCTGCTTTGTTCTCTTTGCAGCCCAGAGGGCACAGCGACTACCATTTGTGGCGCACTTTCTCTTTCACTTCTGTAAGTTATGCTATTGAATGTGGTTGTTGCTTTTGCTGAAATGTTGTACTCTTCATAACAAAAATCCTTTTCTAAAAGTCCAAAAAGTATTGGTATGAGGCCACTGCTGTAATATATCAATCTGGAAACTTGTTGACAGCCCTAGAAAATGAATAATCTTTGGTTGTTTAATTGACTGGTTAAAATGCAGGCAGTCTCAGGGTTCCACCAATCAGCAGCATTATGGCCTACAGTACACTAATGTCTCCTGGCACACAGCAACAGGGGCGTCGGACTGGGGGTAAAACCAGTACTGATTACCAGGGCCCCAAGGGGATGAAGGGCCCTTGAAAAGTCTGGAATACAGACATCCCAATTCTCCCGGAAGTTTGATAGCGTCTCCCTGATGCCCGCAAATTAGTTAAAATCTCCCGGAATCTAGAAGGCGAATGCGAGACAGAACATCTGTGCGCATAACATACATAGCGCGTGCGCAATCCAACCCCCCCCCCCCCCCCCCCCGTTAACTCTCCAAAAATTATTTTATTTGGAACATAGGGGCCCATCAGGACTGACTATACATAGGGCCCGGGATCTTGTGCTACGCCCCTGCACAGCAACACCGATTGTAAGATGCTCTGAGCGGCCAAGAAATGTTGTTGGATTGTAATGCTGAATACTGGATGCAAGACTGGATCTGGTCCATCTGCTCAGTTGAATAACCCCTTAACAAATCCAAAGTCGTCGAAAGAAAATTCAGCTAGACTTATACCTGCTTCCACCATCT
The DNA here is from genome assembly GCA_026230005.1 of Gila orcuttii. Classification (NCBI taxonomy): domain Eukaryota; kingdom Metazoa; phylum Chordata; class Actinopteri; order Cypriniformes; family Leuciscidae; genus Gila; species Gila orcuttii. The sequence goes on along the minus strand of JAPDVR010000018.1, from coordinate 27,138,176 downwards.
TCGATTCAGTTTATGGTGCCTTCAGGATTCTAGAATTTAATCAGATACATTTTAGATTTGTTCTCACTTAGCAGTCCCAAAATCTTAGTGACAACAGCACAAATTTGTTTTAAAAGTAAACTTTTATTAATATCCATAACAGGACATTGTTAAAAGGCACATGTGGCAATACAGAACGTATGTCATGATGAACAACAATATCACACACATTTGCGTTTAACTGCAACATTAAACCAAAACATACAGTAGGGAAAAGAATTCAACTAAATCATTACAAAATTAAAAGAAAATATTATTTTAATTGTTATCATGATCATTACAGTACTCTAGCTGAAAAACATAACTCTAAATAATCACAGGAAAGAATAGAAGTTTATAAATTGCATAGTAAAAGGCCCCATTTCATCAATCCATTGTCTTAACAATTACTTGATTTGTCAAATTGTCAAATAAAAGAAAGAAAAATAATTATAAAATAGATTGCACAATTCTCTTCAAATTGTATATAATTCTTAAAACATTTGCATATTCAATACTGAATTTTCTCTTCAGCTATGATTGATTGTAACACAAAATACAGAGAGACATTTAGAGAGCATTTAATACCCCTTAAAATCGTTTCTATTTTGAGTGCTGAAAGAAACAAAAATGAAAAGCTAGTTGAAGATGCTTTTAGTGGTCAGTGACTTCACAGTTGGAGCTGTAGGAGTTGAATATTCATATTTATTCAGCTAAATATTCCTCTCACCTTAACCTGCTGTCATAAATAGCTGCCCTGATCTGCCTTCTCCTTCAGGTGATTGCAAGCCCAACGTAATTGCATAGAAATTAAAGACAACAGCTCTCTGTCCAACAAGTGTGTTACATACAACACACTGAGCTGTCCAATCAGAGTGCAGTATCGTTCACTGCTGCCGTGGGTCTCACACACTCATACATGCAGAGCCTAACTCGTTATTTCTAATAATTCATGTTAGATTTCATTTAGTAATCAGTTGTTGGAGAAATACATTAGGGAATATACACAGGCCACTACATTGTCCTTTAATATTGAAAACTATTGAACAAAAAAAAAGGAGTTTGTGTTTTATTATGCTAAAGACTGTACATTATGCTAAAGACTGTACCAAGACAGCCTTGTTAAACTGTTCAAATATTGTGTAAGATCTATAGGCTAAACCTAATCTTTCACACATTTTTATCTCTTAAATTCTTTTTATTCAAAAGTACCAAAATGGTTGGCATTTAAAAATTACATTTTCTACAAAATCCTCATTAAATTAGAACTACCCAAATAAAACCTTTTTACTTGGACAATTCCAAACTAGTGTGTTTGTACAAATACACAATTAGTTAAGTACTTTGACCCTGACCCGTACAAAGAAAGACTTAACAGTTTCTCACATTTTTTAACACACGCACACATACACATACTTGGCTCGCAACATATGGCCATTGGAACAATAGGCTCTGAAACTGCGTCACAAATGCCAAGTTTGAAGTCATATAGAACAAATAAAGTGCTGTTATCTTATGTTGGGACACATGCATAGTAAAGTAACCCGTTTGACTCAGCCGTCTGTGTGAACGTTCCTCCATTTAATGGATTTCACGGTGTTAGACTTGACTCCAAAAACCTGAAAAGACACAAAAGAAACAGGAAACGTGTTAAGTGAAATAATATTTTTGATAATTGAACCATTTCAATTCAAAATCAGAATATACATTTGATTACTGAAAACTGTCGGTTTATCTCTTTAGGACTGTTTTTGTACTTTAAGGTGTTCTGTTATTGGATTTTTAATGTTTTTTTTTCTGTTTTGTAGGGTTCATTAAAAAATTAGCAGCAAACAAACTCCTCAGACAGCTGTGACTCAGCGAGTGCCAGGTTGAGAGATTGAGGCCGAAGTTGACGGTGCCTCAGCTCTTGGTACGATGTGGAACAGAAGCAAAGAGGAGGCATGTGACACAACCTAAGCCCGGAGAACTCCAGAGTTTAGTCGCTCCACGCGGCTCAGACAAGCAACTCGAGGTGTGCAGGTGATTAATAATGCAAGGAGGCAAGAGCTGATCAAACACCCGTTTTTTATTTTTGTATTTATGGGGTGGCAATGAATCTATCTTTGTTTGGCTGTCAGAAAATTAGGTAAGTGTGAGTGGAAGTTTTGGCATGATGGTCAGGCTGGTATCTTTAAGCCAAATGTTTCACACAAAAAAAAAGAAAAAACGCCTTGGCTTTCATTCTTTCTTTCGTTATTTCCCTCTCTCCCTCCGGTTGTCTTAAATGAATGCTTATTGGAGTGTTACTGTGTCTCTGTCTCCCTCCTCCTGTCCTAACTGAATAGAAGAGTGAATTGAGCAAACAGTCAGCCTGTCAGCTCAATAGGCAGTCTGACCATGAACTCTGAGTCCTTCCCAGGCACCCAGCATCATCGCCAGGAGGGGGAGGGAGAGATGGGGGAGGGTGGGGGGAGGCAGACAGACTCAGACTTTGGGGGGCCCCGGTGCCCATTTTTTGGGGGAGCCTCGTCGTGGTGGTTCCCAAGGCTGGTGCCTGCGTGAAGAGGCGAGAGCAGCTGCTCAGAAAAGGGGAGCCTTGTGTGTATGTGTGTGTGTGCAGACGGGAGAGTGTCTGCCCCTTTGCCCAAACCCCAGCCACCACGCACGCTCCCAGACGCAAGCTGCCGCAGATTCTTCGCTCCTTTTTTTTTTTTTATCTAATGTGCTTTGGCTTTGTTTTTACTGTGCATAATTTACTGTGCCGTCCCTCTCAGCCGCTCTTCTCCCTGTTTGCCACCTGTTTACTACGGTGCACTTAGATTACTAAAAACAATGACATGATTGTAGACCCAGTGTGACTGCAATCCTTTAATTCTTCGCTACCGTCATAAAGAGTTTTATCACTCGGGAACAATAAAATCGTTGTTTTGGAATTAAAAAAATTAAATGACATATTTAATGTGATAAAAGTGGAAAAGAGCATATTATTGTTTCATTGCTGCTGTCATTTTGCTAGATGGTAGTATTTGGACGGTTACATTTGTAGTTTGTTGTGGGAAAACTCTGTGTTGCTGTTCTGCAAGTTTGATTTGCTCACATTAACATTCATTTCTAGTGGTTGCACTAGATAATACACTACTGTTAAAAAAGTTTGGGGTCAGAAAGAATCTTTAAAAAGAAATTGGAACTGTTTATATTGTATTTTTAATCAAATAAATGCAGCCTTGGTGAGCATAAGACACTTCTTTAAAAAAATATTAAAAAAATATTACCGCCCTCAAACTTTTGAACAGTAGTTCATATTTGGCAATAAAGGTTTCTGATGGAGACCTAAAAAGGGACTGTAAAAAGGCATTGGAATACAATGCTACATTTACACACAAAAAAGCTACAGAAAATGTGTTTTTGTACATGTGTCATGGTACTATCATGGTGTCGTATCATGGCGGTACCAAGTAAATAACATGGTACCATAGTATTGCCATGAAACACCATCACAGTACCACATGGCACCGTGGTGGCACAGTACTTTTCTGTAAGTGTATACAACTAGCATTCACCTTCTCCTCTTAAACAGAGAGAATGAGCTCTGAACATCGCTATTAACACGCTAGTCCTCCACTGTATCTCCTAGCTCTGGCTATTGTCTGGACTTTCAGTGATGGGACCAAACAAAGGCGGCCCTCTGAGAGAATGAAGGACAATGGTCTGTATTGTTTACTTAGCTACCTCACTTAATCAGGCACAGCCGGCTCTAATTGGTGTTTTGGTTAAGCGGTTTTTAAACTTATAGCTTCCTGGCCTTAATAACAGTGCTCCACAGCAAGCTCGCCACAGAGAACAATACTGGACTTGTCTGGCCCGCGACTCTTAGAAACCAAGATGTACAAAAGAGAGCCCGTCCTTATTGAGACCTCTCTATCACGCACCCTCCTTCTACTTCTCCGACTTTGCTCTCTCTTAGCATGTTTTTGCTATTAGTTTGTCTTTAAATATATGCTGAATAATCCAAGGTGTTAGCTAATGGTTTCTATAGTTATGTAAAACTAACAACGGAGATCCATTTTGCTCATTCAAGCACCTCTCTCATGGGAAAGCTAATATCATGACGACTATGGCTGAAAGCTTGAGAGAAGGCTTGCTGTTCTTCTCAATAATGGCAGCACGCCATCTCCATGGCTGGCATGGTACGGCGACGGGGCAGCAGAATCCCTGATGGCGATCTATTCAACGTTGATGCCCACAGATGCAGCTCTGCTTCAGCTATTGTGCCGGGGAATGATTTAATGCAAACGACTACAAAACATCTCCCCACCCCCTTCAGCGCCTATCACAACCAGGACGTGTGATATTCACAATTAACAAACACATCTGCTGTAATGAACAGTGCCTTCGAGCAGAGGGAGAGAGAGAGGGACAGCGTGTGTAAAATAGAAGAGGAGAGAGAGAGAGAGAGAGGAGGGTGTGAGACGCAGGAGAGTGATGGTGGGTCATACCTGTTTATTTTCCACTTCCATTTAATGCCCGCATGTTCTAAGATGGTGGCTTTGTGCAAACTGCATCTCGTGACAGGAGGAAGGGGGCAAGCGAGTAGCGAAGGGGAGGGGAGACGCAACACCATCAAGACGACAGCCACACAACCGACCTTCTTCACTCTTTCCTTTCCCTGGCATCAAGGATGGCTGGTCTGTACGAGAATGAAAATGGAAAGATGAAGGAAGTAGGGTATAAATGCATCAGCATGTGAGGGCATAAGCACGATCGAGCATGCGCACACACACGCACACCTTTTCATGTCTGTTCTCATGGTAAAGTCTGCCTTGAGCATGCAAATGACTTTCATTATGCAAATGCATGCAAATCAGACCCAACCATCTGAGAATCAAGGCTGGGAAAAAATCTACACAGAGATATTGAATGAAAGAGAGAGTTAAGGATAAATCCTTTGGGTGGTAGAAGGCGGCTAACAGAACTAAACGCCGTGTGGAGGAACAAGGGTGTCCCAGAGAGCACAAAAATCGCCGTTTAAGATTATAACACACTCTTTCTTCGTGGTGATTTAGTGTGCGCACAAAACACAAACCATATTTGAGTATTAAAATGCAGTCCTCACAATATCTATAGCTACTGATCTGTATCATAGTGCTAAATTACATGTTAAAAGTTGCTCAATAAGTATGCATGTTGACCACCTGCTGTAGGAGCTCTGAAAGTATAATGGAGAATGAAATGGAAGTCATATACACCACAGGGAATGTTCTAGTCAACAGTGAAACACTCATTGGGCTGGAGGATGAAACACAAGCTCATCGTACATGCCTTGATAAAATAACCTAGTTTGGGGTGGGAAATTAAATTTCTTGCCCACCAGACAAAGACAGAATTTTACCAGCCATTTTTATTTTTTTCAATTAAAATGTATAAAATATATAATATTTTATTTAAGATTTACAGTTTTATATTGAATTTTATACAATTGAAAAAATGGCTATACTATATATTATAATATATATTATTGTATTATTTTATGAATAATTGTGTATGTGTGTGTGTATATATATATATATATATATATATATATATATATGATATAAAAATATATCAAAATTAACTATTTTTAACAAATTGTAATATATATATATATATATATATATATATTAGGGGTGGCACGGTACATGAAAAAACATCCGAACCGTTCGGTTCGCTTGTCTCGGTTCGGTGCGTGTGTGCGTCGCACGGTTCGACGCATGCGCAGTGTAACCTCGTGCCCGTGACCTCAGACAGTGTGTTTACTTTTCGCGCGAAATAAGAGATGTCATGTGTGGACATGACAATGGACATGCATATGAGGCTTGTTCGACTTGAACCGGCGCTGCACAGACCGATCGATGAAAAAATCGATAAAGTCAAGTCAAATTCAGTTTGTGCATGATATAATTTTTTTTTTTTTAATACTGTATCCTGAATTGTGGCTATAGCCTATATCATATGCTGAAGTACATTTCTGGAGTGTTAAAGATTAAAAGACAAAATAACAACAAGAACCATACAGAACCGAAAACCGTGACCCTAAAACCGCGATACGAACCGAACCGTGGGTTTTGTGAACCGTGCCACCCCTAATATATATATACACACACACACACACATACACAATTATTCATAAAATAATACATCTGGCAGCCACTGTGGCAAGAGACCTGTAAGAATTCCATTTTTCTTACTGGTCACCTGCAACAGTGGCTGCCAGATAAGGCAAAATTACCAGCCACTGACCAAAAAGTACCAGCATTACTAGTATTACAAGTACCAGCTATAAAACCCAATCTGACAGGTTCATATTGAGGTAGATCTGCAGAGGGATGGACTATGAATCCCTGTTAATCATCTCAGAAGCTCAGGAAGTCTTTATTATCTGATGGATGGTCCCACATGGGGAAAAGTCGCAGTGTGGCGGGCTAGTCTTTTCTTAGGTAGATTCTTTCATTTCTCTGAGGTAGCTGAGGTAGAGTTGGTCTTTGTTTTCAGGTGCCGTTAGCCAGGCCGGAGTGTGAGAGAGTTGGCTGAGGGGTAAATAAAGAGTGGGATTGGAGGGGTGGGGTCCTGCTGAAAGGCAGCAAACCTTCTGTAATTGGCACTTGACATTTTTTTAGCTGTGGCTGAATAAAGTGGACCCTCTTTCAAGAACACTCCAAACGCTTGCTGGAAAAGTGCCTTATGCAAATACTGCAAATAGGAACCATTGTCAGGTGTCTGACATTAACAGCTGAGGTAACAATAGGACTGTGTGCATGTAGGTGTGTTGAAGAGAGCACAGGACAATGTGGCAGAGAGTGGACAACATGTGAAAAGCCATCCAAAAGATGCTTCAGTGGGGGGAAAAAAAAGTCATTTCACCAGAGCGAGTACTAGTTCGCCATGCCAAGCTTTTAAAAGAATGGCCCATTAAACTTGGACAATCAGGCAGATGTATGATTTGACAACATCTAAATATTTGTTTTCTTTAACTGCTCCTCCAATAACATTTCTTAAAACTATGAGTGTAAATAATTCATATGGCAGCATTCAATATTATTGCCATGTTCACATTCAGCTATTTTCAGACACAGTCTAAACACAAACCCATTGTGCAATTACCCATTCATTCCTTTAGACTACATTTAAATGTCTAAACGAGAATGGTGTGGTCTTCTTGTCGCCATACAGCGTGTGTGATGAATCAGCCTTTCATGTAGTCAGGACAACGTTTGGCTACACCTGTTACTGCTGAGTGTTTAATCCCCTTTGTGTGTGTGGGCCCATTGACTTCTCTAACAGCCTAAAGGGAATTCACAGTTCTTTGGGGCGACGTCAGGGCGGGAGGGGGTCAGAGAGAACGGTGTCTATTCCTCAGTTTCCTCTCCAACAGTGCAGCCATTTTGGGGCTCGGTTGGTGAGTTCCGTCCAAAGAAAGAGAAGCATTGCCGGGGGCAGGAATCAGAGCGGCGTTCACCAAAAGCGGCCTGGCTGATGTGACTGAGACGCTGTCAAAAGGTTGGTAAAGGAATCCATTGTCTCTGTGACAAGTGGCCTGGGTCTATTGACCATACAGTTGACGGGAGAGGGGAGGAGGGTGGTAATAATAAGGGTACAATGCCTGTTTTTCTAGTTGACACTTGAAGTCCGAAATGCTAAGTGCAATAAAACTGCCATTTGTGCTTTTCCTTCCTGTTCCTCTGTTCCCTTCTCTCCAGACAGTTTGATTAGACTGCCAATCTTTATTCCTCACAGGCCGTGACGTATCCAACCTAAATGCTACCTTCTACCTTTATGCTAAATAGTCAAGGTATGCTAACCATTCAAGTAAGTTGGCAAGAAGAATCACATCAATATTATTAACATACACTTGAAATATGTACTTGTAGATCTTTCTTTCATACCACTTTTAAGGACATTTTATAATTTTTACATCATTTATAGTTTACTGTACAGGCCAAAATGGACAGTTCACTGCTAGATTGGTGTAAAGGATGCAACAAGAGAAATGGATAATGATGGAGTGATGCAAATCAAGACAATGATTGATCAGATTTGCTGCATACAGGTAAGTGTGTTATATGAATCGCTGTTTAGGTATTGTTGAATCAAATTAAGAGTTTGTCTCATGTTATTGCTGGGAAACTACACTGTAAAAAAATATTTACATAATTTGTTATAACAACATTTTTTCTTTTATCAAATGAACTTAGATCATTTATGTGGTTCGGATGACATAATATTTTGAGTTTTAAAGATTAAACCAATCTCCTTCATTGTATCACCTAATTTTTTTTGTTTCAATGAACTTAAAAATTAAGGCAAAATTAAGTAAAAAATATTTTTTTACAGTGCTTCATAAATGTCTGGCCATATGCGTATGTAGAATTCATGGAATTGCTAAATGCGACAATCGTATGCGAATGGCAGCTTTTGTCAGTGGTTTTAATAAACTCAGTTTGCTCAGTAGAAACTGGTTTGAAATATTTTGTCATTGGAGGACACGATCTACCCAATGCTATTATAACCGCTTGTAGTACACACTTGATCAATTTGGCTCAAACTCACTTTTCTGTTCTCAGTGCGTTTGGACTCTATTTGCCTTTTGCTCTCAAAGATGAACAGTTTAATCCCTGCACCTGCAATGCAGCACTGTCTGTGGCTACAACACAGACAAGATGACAGCGCCTCACCAGATAGATTCCCTGTCATTTACAGCATCTAAAATGTACCTATTACTAAATGGCATTGTTAAATCAGACTTTTTGAAGCCTCAGTGATATATTAATCTATTAATTAAGAAATTAAATCACTATAACATACCCAAAGGTACGATGATCTAGTGGCTGACGTCCACCTATTGATCACAAGCCTATGAAGGGGAATTGTGGTATTGGCTTCCTAATGGCTTTTGCCAACAAAATCTGTTAAGGTTTAGCTGCCGAACCCACAGACCTGTATTCAGGACCATCCCAACAAGCTTTGCTACTTAGAGAATGTCCATGCCGGTGCTGGCTCTATCCCAGACCCATTTATAACACTGTCACATCCAATCAAGAACCTCTCAGCTCAAAATTCATGTTCAGACAATCAACGTTTGTTTCCAGCGCTGGCTCAAGGTCCGAATGCATCCAAAGCTTAGAATAGCAGCCAGATTCGCATGGGAAAGCTTTAGCCCGTTAATTATTCAAACGCAGGAGTTGAATTGAGCGAGTCCGGGTTGGTATTGAAAAAGACAATGGGGTCTCAACTCACCAACCTTGTTAAACGAAGGTAATGAGTGAAAGAGCTTTGTGCGTTTGCTGCAGACTAATACTTCAGAAAGCACCGGGTGTTAGTACAGGCACCCGTGGGTGATCATCATGTGGCCTTGTGTTAAGCCTTGGCCTGCTTTGCTCTAGACTAGCAGTTTACAGATTAAACGTGATCATGTTTGACCAACATACTGCTGCTCCGCATATTCACATAAACCATGTTCTATCCATACAAATACATAGTTTTTGTATATTGGTAAACATCCTGTTTCACATTATCATTCTACAAAAAAAAACTACATTTAATCAGTGGAATCCTGCTGGAATTTGTTCAGAATTACATTAATTCTGTGCATTATTTGTAATGAAAGTTGTCGCCTATTGGTGTGAATGTGTATTTTTCCTGTTCTTCGGGAATTTTTCCCTCCTTTCTGTGTAGCTATAAATCGAATATCCCATTTATTTGTGTAATACTAATCAGATCTAGTCCTTGAGTAATGCATTTTACATCAAAAAACATTGCAGTTGAGTTTGAAAATTTCACACCTGCTCTTATGAATTGTTTGCTTCCCTATCCCAGTGTGGAAGCACTATTTTTACATCCATTATAAGGATGGTAATGAGAATAGTTGGGAATTACGAGGAAAGATGATGCTGCATAATACTTAATAGGGTACAATCACTGCATGTTTTTTGAACAAAAAATAACTGTAACAAAACATGCTGCTTACCTTCTCTATCAGCAGTGATGGAGGCCATTTTGTGGCTTGCTCTTGCAATAAGATGCAGAGATTGAGAAGGAGACATAGAAAGGAAAAGAAGAGAGGGACAGAGTACAGATCTCATGGTGGGGTGATGCCTTTCAGGTGTGTAATGGGATTCTTGTTACTTTCGGTTATCTAGCTTTATGAAGAATGAATAACACTCATACAGCTAGATAACCAAAGATAACAGCCAACCCCTCCGGCCACCCGTCCTCTTCCACCATATAAAAAACCCAGCTGGGGTTGAACTGGGACCTGAAAAGAGAAGATCTTTTATTAACTTTCTAATTAGGACGTGATTGAAGTCAACTGTATTTAGTTAAACGCTAGCTTTAATTAAACCTGATGTGTTTAACGCAAGTCATTCGTTAATGATCATGACTGTGCTAGGATGACTTGTTGCTTTTAGAACTACTAGTTATTTGTCAAGCATCTCCGTTTAAAACCTGCTAGAATAAACTTGGCTAGATTTCACCAGTCTGTTGAACCAGTCTGAACTGGTTTTTAGAAATGCAAGGGGTTCATTCACTGCTTGTTGTCTCTGTCTTACATTGCAGGCTGATCATTCTCCCTGGGTGAGAGATGGCCTCAAATGCATCCCGCAAAGGCTGGGATTTATTTTTAAATGGGAAAAAAGACCCTGACTGTGCAGACGGAGAAAAAAAAGTAAAAAGAATAGTAACACTGGTTATTTTAGTTTTCGCAAATTTACCCTCAAGTTGCTGTTGTTTGTGTTTCAAAAACCTGTCTTTCAGCGCTAAGTGGCAAAAGGTTTCTCTCTCTCTCTCTCTCTCTCTCTCTCTTTCTCTCTCTCTCTGTTTCTCAGACTCTCAGTCAATCTGATTTTATGCAAATAAAAGAGGAGCTGGTCCAATTAAAAGCCTTTGTGTGAGAGGAGCCCCTCCCCATACACTCTCAGAGGTGTTGCAATCAAAGAGCAGAGAGAGGGAGAGGGAGAGAGTGTCATTACTTATTACAGCCTTTCAAGCCTAGTGAAAATGGTGACACAGGGGCGAGTTCAAACACTTTTATTTACTCTACACACAGCTCATCATCTAATTATTTTACTAACAGCACCAGCACATTGTTAACAGGACAAAATGTCCTCAGCCAACAAGCCTTTTGACTGTAAATTAGAATGCTAGAAGCTTCCCTGTAAATGAACAGTTAGCACACACAAACATGCTTATGTGATACACAGGTAGACAGACACATGCATGTTCTGAGCCAAAAGAAAACAAATGCTTTCAATATAATAATAATAATAATAATAATAATGGGCTAATAATTGGTTATCTCACCACCAGCATCCCAGTAATTAAAGATAATAATAATAATAATTGTTGTTATTATTCTTTTTTGTTTTGTTTTTATTGTTAATGTAATAGTGGTGGTGAGATAATCACAATGCTTGTATTCACATCCCATTTCGCTTCAAGTCTCAGGTTTTCTGTTTCTTGTGCTGAGAAAATATAAATTGGTGCCAATAATTTACTAAAAGATATAATAATTAACTACTGGACAGATTAGTAACTAGCTTCATAAAGTGATAAGCCTATTACAATCTTACCCATCTAACACCGCAGAGATACAGTTCTGATTAGCAGCATTTGTGTGACTCGGTGAAGCGATTATAGGCTATAAAAATGACTTATTTTGTGCTCTGTTTAATCTTAATCATTCGAATCACACTGATCCAAAATGTATGCATAATTTCAAATATTATTAGGCCTATATAATATAGGTAATTATACGTTTATAATTCTCTATTCCCAAAGTTTTTCGTTAATGTCTGGTTCTCAATATTATCGACGTATCTTGCATTAAATTGTTGATAACGAGAGTAATTACAATCTAAACAACTGCAGAGGTGACATCATAAATTTTACCCTAAATTGCGTGCTTGTTTCTCATGTGTCCGTTTGAGTCTTTATATAGGACGCATTTTATTTTAATTTATTGTAAGGATTGTCCTTGTGTGAAAGTCGTGCAAATACAACATGGAGAATGCCATCATTTTTATTAGGCTACCAGATTATGCTACCATTTACTGAAAACCATATGAACGTGAATTATAAGTCATTAAATAGCCTACGAATTAGAAACGGAAACGTGGGCTATTCATGTTGTGGAAAATGCTATAGCCTAGTCCTAGGCTACTATGCTACTAATTGTTTTTTGATGAAACGTCTCAATTATAGGCTAATGTTTGTACGTTACAGAAAATAGTCTTGTCATATAGCCTACATTTATTGGGGAAATTGCTTTACATTATATAAAATGATAAGCGTCTTGTCAAGTAAGCTCGTCGTTGTTATTTCATGGCTTTATTTTTCACCTATTCATATCGATGACGCACAGGTTTGAGATTAAAATAAAAAACTAAAAATCGAAATATTCCGTTGCTAAAATTAAACATATATAATAGCTAAAGGTTTTGGTGTTGTCCTCTCTCAATCGCAATACAATGCTCTTTCACACACTATAGCCTAAATGAATGAATTGATCTAAGTGTGTGTGTGTGTGTGTGTGTGTGTGTGTGTGTGTGTGTGTGTGTGTGTGTGTGTGTGTAGCCATATGTGTGTATATCCCATACAATAGTAAATATAGGCCTATTAAAATGAGAATATTTTTGTAGTTGTAGCTACCTCTGTATGCCCCTCGCGCAAAATCTCAATTGACGTCCTGGGCGGGGGGAGAAGCAAAGAGAGAACAACGTGAGAAAACTTAAGTCTGATTTTCCCCCTGCCTTTATAAATAGTGAGTGCTACAGGCTGTGAACATTACTTTCTCGATGTGTATAGAATGTTTGGGGTAATACAACTATAGAGTAACAGAGATATGAGGTAGACCACACCTTAACGTCCACGATTGTGATTTTTAAACGACCCAGATAGGCTAAAACCTAACAATAACTTTTAAAGTAGACTATCACAAAATTCCTCATGTCCTCCTCATTTAGGCTACTTAAGACTCCTGCCATCTTACTGCATTAATGAACAACGCAAGAGAAACGACGAGATTTGTCACACAACGGTCGCACAATCCATACTACATTTTCAATTCAATCATGAGTGACGTTGGTCATCCTTTGGTCAGTTGTCACAATCTGATTGTTAAATAATATTTAGTAATGCTGTGCTGGTGGGGGCATGTAGGCTAGCCTATACATAGCCTACCTACATACATGTCTCTATTATGTCTAACATTTTATAAATCTATAAAATTCGAATTTTTAATAAATTATAACGTGCCTTGGTGTTCATGGGAATGAATAAAACGCGCATGAAAGAGGCACGTGGAGAGTAGATATTGGCCTTGTGATTAATCTGAACGATGGCCATCAGGATTAAACACGTCATGCGCACAGGCCTTCATCTCATAAACAACAAACAAATTACAATCATTCGTGCCAAGCTTTTAGAAACAATTATTGAGTATATTTTCTATTGATACTTGTTCTGTAAATAAACGCTCTTCCCATCGTGTGGTTTGAATGACCCAGAAATATTTCTGTTATTCTCGTTTTATTCTGTGGCTTAAAGATAAAAGATGATTCAGTAAAAACTCATAAAATAAACCACGAGCTTTTCCGCACTGACTGTTTATCAAAAACTGATAAATATTCTCATTGAAAGCTTTTAATTCAGACATAAACCACACTGCTGTAACACTAAATTCTCATTTAAAATAATCACTTTCACGCTATCATTTACAGATTGGCAAATTGGCATAATGAAAACAAATAAAGCCCTATCAAAATATTGACTTGTTAATTGCCAATCATTTCCAAATTAGAGAATGTGGTTCCATATACATAGGCTACTTATGAGTTGAGTCTTCTGAAAGAATCCTTAGCCTAGTTTCTAATTTCTTACATTTAAACCAACTATTGGCTTCTTTTTATGAAAAAAATGCGATGACTATCGATATGATAAGCTACAACTGACTATTTCCCATTATTAGCGTCCAAAGAGGATGCACGCGCCCTGATCACCTCTAACAGCAGCGTGTCTCGCGCGCCAAACCCTAGGACCGCTACACGCGCAACCTGTTCTGGTACTTATTCCTGGCAATTCTCGCTTATCCTTTAAAACACGATTACAGAATTCTTGCCGTTTTATGAATGCAATCTACAATACAAACGTAAATATTAGCGTATACTCACTCCTATCCACGAGCATCGATGGTCTTCAGGACGGATAGCAATGATAGCCTATATGTGCGCGTGCGAGCTGCGTGCGCTCCAGAATGTTGTCTAGCGCTTCGGTCCTCCGCTTCATGGCTGCGGCTCCGCGTGACGTTGCAGTGGCCCCATCCATTCAGCGTGTCCGTATCGGGCTGCACGCAGTCTTTTCACCAATATTTCCCATTGAGATGCTCCTCTTCTCCCCTACGGAGAGTGGAATGAGCTGCTCGTTGTCCCCCCTCTTATCATTCCGCTTATTAAACGCTTATGGGCCTCAACCTGCAAGCCAAAAAACATATAGCATATTTTAAGCCCTCCCCTTATGACACGTTGCGGTTAGAATTTGTCCCCACCCTCTTGAATTAGCAATGCAATACTGCTTAAATGTCCGGAGAAGCATTATAATTTGCGGGTTTTTTTTTTTTGGGGGGGGGGGGGTATATATATATATATATATATATATAACAAAATAGTAAGTTTTTTCTATAGACCTAGTAAACGTGTCCTTGAAAATATAGCAGGGAAAAGGCAGTTAATCTATAATATAATTACACATACAATAGATCTGTTTTATTTACTCATGTTTAATACATAAGAATATATGATGTATTTCTAAAGGTAGTCTATACAATATGAAAAGAGTTTATATCTGAGCCTCGGGAAGGCCTTCATTTTTTTGGTGCAGTAATGAAATAAATGCCTTTTGTAGGAGAACTAAGAACACTTTGACTTAGAGACTCCAACTGTAACCCACAGTTTAAATCAAGTGGACTCGCTCCCAGCAACCCTTTGTTTTTGCCTTTTTCTCTAGAAGTGTCTAGGAATGTGACCACTGAATCGACAGGGTGAAACCGTGCAAATCAGCTTTAACCGTCAGGACCGAGAGTAGACCCCAGACAAGGGGACAGAAAGGGGTCTCAGTCTGTTGATTATCATAAGAATCAGATCGCTGGGGATAAAAATCTCCTTTGAATAAATTACTGGTTCAATAGGAGGCGCGACTGCCAAATAGACAACTCTGTCAGAGGCCGCATGTCTTGGTTTTCCATCAGTCGTCTGACTTCCCTTTTCTAAAAGCTCAGACTCTTAATGCATTCAATTTCTCTGTCTCAAATTCCATCGCTTGTTGTCCTTTCTCCAAATCTGGATAGCACGCGAAAGACGCTGTTACCGGTGCGCCGGGGGCATGCAGGCCTCGAACCCGTCGAGAAGTAATGAGTTCCGAACTTCGAGGAAATGTGCCAAGGCATCGTGTCCGCCAGAGCTGCTGAGAGAATCAGACTGACACTGCTCGGTGATGACAAGTCCCAGGGTCATTATCAATTATCGACCAACAGCATGTTTCTACTAGTATGTTGCTTTAACACATCTAGTCATTTCCGGAGGGATTCTCCAACACGTTTTTATCACTAGAAGGATCTCTTAAAAATAAATCTTTTTTAAAAAAAGAAATTATTTAGCATTTGTGCTGTTCCACTTTTAGACTTAAGGCATTCCGAAAGTGGTGGATAGCCAAGGCGCCACGCACTGGTGTTGAACCTGTAAATTCGAGGACGGAAAGTTCCGAAGCTCTAACTTAAATTTTGTTTCTCCTGCCAGTGAATAAATAGCTATAGTTCATCCATCATATAGCCTAGCCTAAACGTAAATGTGTAGGCCTATTTCATACACTCTTAAAAATAAAGGTTCCAAGAGGGAGTTTGCCAGCGATGCCATGGTAAAATCGTGTTGGGTTTCCCAAAGAACAGTTAACAGATCAGAAACCATTTTTGCCTTATAAAACAGTGTTATGACGTTTTGAAGTAGGCCTATTAGCGGTAGGCTGTTATGTGCCCACGTGTGCGTGTGTGCTTGACAAGCGGCCAGGGCGAAATTATGATTTTCATAAACCGCCAACGTGCGCTCCAGAAGTCAGGCTGTAGAGATTTATTCCTAATAAGAACACGTGTTTCCAAGGAGGCGTTTGACCACCTCAGGACCACGATTTTCGGCCACGAAAGTGTGCTAAGGCGATTATGTGCAGTAAAACTCATGACAAGGATTGCAAATGCATGGGCTGATCTATTCTGGTCTTTTCACATCTCGCCTCTTACAGTAAAACGTGAGCTCGGACATCACCGTATAGCCTATAGCCTATCGCTATGTCTGTGAATGACTCTATTGAAAAATCTGATGCTTTCTCTTGAAATTGTGTCGATGCACTCGACAAAGATCCGTAAACTACGCATAGTGTTTGTGAAACTCGGGTGTTTTTATTTCAAATTGATTTAAGTTTGATTAAGCCAGCAGAGTGAAGATAATAATATTTAAAAATAATAATTTAATTTGAAAATAATAAATACGATTATAAAGAAATAAATAGGCAATACAATATAATACATCTGTAAAATCTCAAACCTAATCATTATAATTATATTTTCATCAGGTGGTCTGTCCTTTTTTTTCTCCAAATGATATTCTATTAACCATCCACCAGTGCATCATATTCTTAGTATACAATAGACTTTGGCTTAAAAATTCTTAATATCAGGTGCCAGTTTTTGTCACGTGAATTCAACGTTATGATTCTGTTAACAATACTCAAATTTGTAGTTTATTTGCAGACACATTACATATGCATTATTGCAGGATAGAGTGGAAGTTGGCTAGCTTATGTTCACACACGTGAATAAATGATTACGTGTGGGAGGGGGGAAGAGAGAGAATAGTCTAATGTAGAAAGACCAGCTACATTCAAAATCATCCTGTCTGTGAGCTGCTAGGCTTTACTTAAGGTCTGGTTTTGAATTGGGACGCTGGACGGTTCAGAATCCGATACGTGATTGGCAACTCAAACGTCATCTTTTGTTCCCCTAAATCCAACAGAGTTAGCCTACTACTAAGTAGAAGTGCGCACACATCTTGCATGGGTCTGAATGTCCATTTATCATACAATTGCAAATTGTGGAAATGTTTCCGTACTGGCATATTATCAATATGTAGCCTATAAGCAATTGTTTCTTTAAGGGAAATGTCTGAGCGTCTTTCCATGGTTACTGGAAACCGTAAGAGCTGATTTCTCAAAGACAAATCCCTAAGCCTGGTCTAAGTGAAAAACAAAAATGGCGTTCTGACATCTCCCACGCACCGCCTGACAGGGTTTGCAATTAACACTAATTTACATATGCAAATGACCTGGAAATTCGTTTTGACTACAAAATGGGGTTGAGTGAAGCAGCAGACTACTCGGAGATAAAATGCACAACTTTATGCCATATATTGTAATCGGCTTCAAATGAGAATATGTATTTGATGCCTGTAATTAACGGAAAGGCAGAGTCTATCATGAGAATTCTCTCAGTAGCTAGGCCTATTAGCCTTCTCGTTATCATTCATTAATGCCGTTGTTCTTGGCGCCGGTTACAGCTTTGTTATCACAACCACATTTTAGGTGTTCTGTCATGTAATAGTTAACTCTTTATCAGCTATTTTCAGTGGTTGAACCTTATGGGCTACTTCAGTAGCCTACTCTTCTGTAAGTGCGAGACTTTCATTCAGCACACTGTACTGTATTTGAAACAATGAATGAGCATCTTGCGCCTCTGCAGCGATTCGTTGGGCAGATGTAGACTGATGCTAAATTAATTGTTTAATTAATGCGTTTGTAAGTTTTTCTAGAGAACACGATTTGTCTACATAGATGAACTTTTTTGGTGGCAGGTTTTCCTTAAAAACCAAATGTTATATTGGTTAATAATAAAGTTGTACAAAGATTATAAAGCATAGTCTATTTTTGTATTTATTTTTAACTATTACTTTTCAGTTTAACTGTTTTTTCAAGCTTCATTAGACATTAGTCACTATTGTATACCGAACAGCTCGTGTATTTAGAATTTGATGCAGTGTAGGCTAATAATTCATCAAAAGAACAAATAAACACTGCATTTATTTAATCAATCAAACCTACACGCAAACCTGATGTCGTGAAATGATTCCTTTGTTATAATGTGGAA
Organism: Gila orcuttii; assembly: GCA_026230005.1. Lineage (NCBI taxonomy): Eukaryota > Metazoa > Chordata > Actinopteri > Cypriniformes > Leuciscidae > Gila > Gila orcuttii. The sequence goes on along the minus strand of JAPDVR010000018.1, from coordinate 27,119,962 downwards.
AAGGAGTGTCTTGGTGAGAGAAATTCCAACTGTCTTTACGTGTGACCTCTGCCATTACGGTTATGAATCTGCCATATTCAAAACGGCAGTTTACTTTTAAGAATTTCGTTTATTTAGATTATCAGTTAACGAAATATGTTTTGCATTTAACGAAATTATTAAAGTAGGCTAGCCTAAATCCAGATTGGATCATCTGACCGCTGAATCCGTGCCAATTTTTAAAGCCTCTTCGTTGGCCTGTGCTAGCCTATGTGGGTGTAATTGTGAATGTTTTATTGTTATTATTTCCAAGCAATATAGAGAAAAATAAAGATAGACAAGACTTTGCGATTAAATGTCGCTTTATCTTTCAGTGAAATTTATATAGCCTTTTTTTTACAAGCAACAAATCTTTGGTTTTGTTTTTGCAAAAGTGCTTATTTATTGTAGGCTACTATCAATAAATCAAGCATTATTTCTGTCATAATAATTATTGTGACGTGAATCACTTGTAGTATAGATTCTTCAGGTTTAAAGCAGGATGAACACTAAATACTTGGGGTCAGATTTGAGGCTAGTCTTATCAGCCCCTTCAATTTTCGTGTCCCATTTATTACAGAGTTATTTTATTTACAATCATTTGAGCAATCTTCTTCCCAGAAGACGGACAATGGATGGACGTCGATGGAGATCTTCCACCCTGACAATTTCTGGCTTAAAAAAGAAAGGGAAAAGGGAAATAGAGTTGACTCGGTGAATTGTTTGACTAATCCTTCTCTTTTATGGGATAAAGGGAAAGACCGAAAGAGGAAAAAGAGATGTCATTCGATGCAGGGGGCAACAGGGGTGATTCTCTTTCTCATTGAGTAGAACTACAGGGATCTAAAATATCAGCATGGTTTCCTTAGTGCGTAAAATAAGTGTAAGATTGAATCAGATGGACCTGGGTCAGGCTACATATTTAAATTCTCTTCACCCACTCCCATTCATAATTTGTTCTCATTTGTTTGTTAGTTTCATTATCCAAATCATCCTGCATAATTATTTTATTGATCTTGAAACAAGGAAGTCCTGCATTATGCATAACTGTGATTTGCTTATTTATAAAATGTAATTAACCTAATCTAATCCATTCTATTCTATTCTATTCTATTAATCTATAACTAGCCTTGCTCGCGCTTTTTTCCTTGCGTAGTGAGGCGCTGTCCGTGAAACGGTGCTGAAATCAGCCCTAACCAGAAAGTTCGATTTCATCAAATTCCACAGTGTAAAATGTTTTGTCAAACAACCATTAATATATAATTATAACTGGTTTTAGTCAGAAATATGATTTAGTGTGACTCAATCAACTTGAGGTATAATGAAAAACAATTTATGACTTTTAATTTATGACAATTTATAACAGCTGCGCATATTTATTTTTACAGTGCACCGATGGCCTTTGGGAGATATTCATATCACGATGATCTTAGAGATTCTGGATGTATAACGTATAATTTCAATTTATCACGGACTTTGCTTTCGAATTGATGTTTGTTCTGCATTTGTTCAGTAAGAGGAAACACGTAATGCTCTTATCTGTGCGGCCTGAGGGTCCACCACCTGAAATATTTCTCCACTGTTTTCATCTCAGATTACGGAAGAATGACTAAATGTAAGTAATGTCACCTTGTATGGTCATTGTAAAAAAAAATAGCCTGGAAAAATCTTGTTAAAAGCATATTTATTTAAATAATATTTAAGATATGCAATTGAGACTTTAGGTTATATAGTCTGTGGTTATGTAGCAGGCTTAACAAAAGAGAACTGAATGAACCTCTCGACAACCTCGTCGTTCCCATCCCTTTATTCCAAAAGCAGCTCTGCCCATTCTATGGCTATATGTGTGGCACAGCATGGCAACTAGTATTGCACAGGCTTCTTAGATGCGGGAAATAATCCAGATGAACGCATCTGAAACGGTACAGTATACCTGCTCCGTATACGGCGCAGTTTAACATAGGAAACATAGTTTTTCTTTCTTTATATTTGATGCTCTACTCCAGTCTGCGGACTAGCAAAAATAGTTAGCCTACTTTATACGATTAAGACCGTTACCAGGCATTGCATGAAACAAATGTAGCATACTTGGTTATACCTAAAGGTTTAAGCAGAATAAACTAACTAAAATTAACTTTAAAAAATATATGTATGACGCATTTTGTTACACAATGTGCATTTTTAGTGAGTTCATTATCTCATTGTTCTTGGCAAACGCTATCTTAAAGCCATAATAATTTATTTGATAATACTCAATACTATTATATATTTATGACATGAAACTTCCATGTTTTCTTGTAGAATTATTTTATCAAAATGTTGGCGATAAAAACATCCATGAGATTTTGACGAAATATTTAGCCTTCATTCAGCACTTGTGGCATCAAGAGCTCCCGCTGCATTAGGTTTCAAAGTAACAATTTAACTTTTCATTAGTTATATAGCCTATTTAAAATGAATAGGCTATATGTGGAAATATGTGCTATGATTTTTTATTTAAATGTATATTAACGAATAATCTCTTAATAATTATATTTGTTAATGGCAGTCAATATAAAGATAACATTAACGACAATTTTGAGAAGATGGAATGTTGAATTATAATATTAGTAGGCTAGTAATGAATTCTAAAATGAAAAATATTGTGGCGTATTTAACATGCAAGTATAGGGCTATTATATAAATAGTCTAGAAAGAGTTTGTTCAGATTTTTTTTTCAAAAACATTATACAGCCTGAGTGTATATATACTGTAGGCCTATATTTTATATATATATATATATATATATATATATATATATAGCTCTGGATTAGTAAAAATCTAGAAATGTTTCTGTTATGGTTAGGTTATAGTAGATTTAAAAACAGTAGAACTCTAAGGAATGTCCCCATTCAGAAGTAAAGGTGTGTGTGTGTGTGTGTGTGTGTGTGTGCTTATGCCAAGTCACTTTCCTTGATAAAAGAGCCAATCCTCTGACTCTAAGAGACAGGTATAAAATGAAGTAACTTAAATTAAATCGAATTTTGGATGAATGAACAAAGAAGCTGGAAGGCACAAAGAAATCATTCATTTAAAAAACAAAAACCTAAGGGCCCACAGGAAAAATGTGCGCTGTTTGCGAACCAAATTTCTAAAATGAAGCTCCTGGTCAATTTCAAATGAGATGTTAGGCTTCATGAGAACAGGCCTGGATGCTGGTTTAAATTTCACCCTCCTGAGGGAGATTGTAGCCTACATAAACATAAACTGCTCATTTGCATGCTCTATCCCACGGTGGAAATTACAATGCAGCATAATTAATATGCGCATATATTAAGACCGAGAGAGGGTTCTAGATCCCGCGCGCAGGCGGTCCTCTTAAAGAAGAAAGAAGGGACTCTGTTGGCCCAGGAACAAGCTGACTGTTCACACGCTAAATTTCAGTAGGAGGGGGCAACAAACCCGCCTTCCCATGCTGCTGCTGGCCAAGGCCCACACAATAACCGAGCAAGAGAAGTAGAGATTAGTCAAACAGCTTTGAGATGTTTCTTCTTATATTCACAGAGACCAGCAGATTACTTCCCCGGTCCTCCACCCCCACCAGTGTGACTTAATATACTTGTTATAAAGTTTTCACTTGCCTGACAAGTGACTATCACATTTATGGTGACATTACATTTTCTTTAATTAATGGATCACTCAAAAATGGTTTTGTGGCTCTGTTATTTTTACCCAAGTATGTTTTGTTAAAGTAACACACATATATTTCTTTTACCACCAAAACACAATTGTATTGCATTTAATTAACTTAACCTGTCACTCAAAAAAAATTACTCTTTAAACTTACTCAATTTAATTATGGACAGTGGTTCCACACTAGCACATTATTTTTTAATAACGTTAATGGAATTTGTTGAATCTATGTAAGCTCCTTGTGTTGTGACAACACAACTGAATCAGATAGAATCTATGTGAAATAGTAATGTCCAAACAAATCAATGGAATTGCTTCCCTGTAACTGATACAGACTTAACTGAACCGATATAGACTTTCATCGAACCTTCGTACAAGGTTAAAAACTAGTTCAAATGTGGCCATTGTGGACATATTTTCAACATCATTTATGGTCTCATTTAGACAGAATTACTTTGACTATTGCTGTCAGATGATCTTAGTGAGAATTAGCAGAAGTTCAGATATTTAGATTATTAGATATTTAGATATTTGTTTCATTTGACGTGTCACCATTATGGTTAACAGTGTTTGCTTTAGTTGGGTTCTTGGTCCCTGTAGATTTCACTTTAAATTTTCATTGGCTGCTGTAACTGTGTGTTTGTATAACACAATTGTTGTGGCAGAGAAAGCCAAGAAAAAGTTAGATCAGGTGTTATCAGCTCAATGTTGATGATGAAATAATCATCACAAATCAAGTTTCAAATGTTTAGTTTAAAATTGTATTTATGTCTGGCATTACCAACCTTGTGGAAGTGCAATATTGGTGCCAATAGAATAAGCAATATTTTTAAAATATAAAAAGCATGTGCACATGATGTTTTGAGCAAATGTATTATGTAGTCTCACACAGACATTGTGATTTTGGATATGAATCACAACAACGGTGACAATCAAAACAAAAAAGCTTGGGAATCAATGATGAGTTTTGAACTATGAGAGCTACCCATCATGCATTGCAGCATGACCATTTTTATTGTCACCATCGTTGTGAATCATATGCAAAATCTTGATGTCTGTGTGCGACAACATGATATGTTTGCTCTGAACATCGTATGCACATAATTTTTATCCACCTCTAAATAAGTGATCATACAAATGCTATTGGTGCCAGTATTGCAGATCCACATGGTGGCGGCTAGAAATGCGAAAGTGTCTACAACATTAGATGCATGTTTTGTGAAGCTTTCATCATCAACATCAACATGAAGCTGATAACACCTGATCTTACTTATTCTTGACTTTCTTTGCAACATCGACTGTGTTATACACACACAGAGATACAGCAGCCACAGAAAAGCTAAAGTAAAAATTAAGGGGACCAAGAGCCTAACTAAAGCAAACACTGATCACCACAATGGTGACACTTCAAATGAAACATCAACATCTAAACTTCTGTTAATTCTCACTAAGATCATCTGACAGCAATAGTCAAAGTAATTCTGACTAAATGAGACCATAAATGATGTTGAAAATATGTCCACAATGGCCACATTTGAACTAGTTTTTAACCTTGTACGAAGGTTCGATGAAAGTCCAGTTAAGTCTGTATCAGTTACAGGGAAGCAATTCCATTGATTTGTTTGGACATTACTATTTCACATAGATTCTATCTGATTCAGTTGTGTTGTCACAACACAAGGAGCTTACATAGATTCAACAAATTCCATTAATGTTAATAAAAAATAATTTGCTTGTGTGGAACCACTGTCCATAATTAAATTGAGTAAGTTTAAAGAGTCATTTTTTTTGAGTGAAACCCTACTACTGGCTTAGCTCAAAGTAGAAAATACTAAAAATTTGTGAATGTTGCACTAGCTTACATGTGTCTGGATTTTATATGAGTGTCATCCCTGTTCAGTAGGCTATTTCTACTGGCCTGAGACCAGTTACTCAGTTATAGGCTAGGGCCCTCTATAGGCTCTGGGTCCATGTCACCTGGCAAGCCTCACCAAAGTTCAGTTTTTGCACTTCCCCATAGGTTGATCATTTTTAGAAAGAGATTGAGAGTTGCAGTTTATCGGCATAGCTTTCACAGTAGCCAACATAAGGTTGATGTAGACTAATCAATATCACGATTCTACCAATCGCTATTGATAAATAACAAGAAGAAATAATAAAAATAAGAAATGATGATTAAAGTAATTATTTCAGTTAACTAAAATGGGTTCCCCAAAAGTTGAATCTATAATGGAAATACCTGTAACTCTCTTTCCGAAGCATAATAATTAAGCCTTGAATGCGATCTGGTGGTCATTTAGGGTTAGTGCACGTCACTTATTTGCAGGTCTAAAAAAACAGCTGATTTTCCATGGATGTACAAACGTTTTTTCAGTATCTTTAATGGTTATTTTATTGGTAATGATGAAGTTTGGGTCCAGTTTAATTTTAGGTGGCATTAGGTACTACTAACTATAGCCTACAAATCACTCAAACTATTACTAGGCTATATGCTGAATAGGTACTTATATTTGTAATAAAATAAAGACATAATAATGTAATGTTGTCATAAAAATGGTCATTATGGTTAGCTTGAACTTCTATTTATTTATTTATTTAATTTGAAAATTGAGTCTGTTGTTTTCTTCATAGTACCATTTTATATTGAAAAATTGTTGATGTTATTTTAAAAGCAGAAGTCTAACAAAAAGTGGTGCATTTATTTATTGAATATGTAGTAATTTATTTTGATTTATTAAAAAAAGAATCACAATGTACAGAGCCTGGTTGAAACAAACCACATACATCTGGGGAGCCGTGCACCTGAGACACATCTCTCTGTAGGCAAGGGCGTGGTCAGCTGGTACCCTCTGACGTTAGAGGGTACCACAACTTCCAATAGGAAAATACAACTGCAGTAGCCACCGTTCAACCTGAAGAGGGCAGCACTCAAACGTTTTTACAACATATATTGTAGAATTAAAACACTTTAAACCCAAATGTCAAAAAATATACTCGAATCAATGAACAGCATTTATGATGCTCCATTCTTACAGATCATTAACTAAAAAAAGTTGTTTTAGTGTTTAGTTACCCTTTAAGTCTCCTTTTATTAAATGTGATTTAAACATTTTACTGAAAGACATATTTCTGGCAGCAACCATGCTGTTGAACTTGTTCATTTCTGTTTTGCATTGCAAAGTTTTTATTCACAGGAACAAATTTCTCAACATTTTTAGGCCTGGTCCATTTTAGTTTTAGGTCTTTCTGGCTGAAAATTTCCATACTGTAAAATCTCTTTAACTCATAAATAATAATAACACATTTCATGATTTTAGCTTTCTTACTGATTGATATTCAGTCTGTTTATCTGTTTGAAAAATAGTGCAATAGCCAGTTTTCATGCAGCTTTCATTTATATTTTAATCAGCCTACAAAGCCCATTATATCACACCCTTTAACATAGGGCCTACTCTGTGTGCATTTAATTCATACAATTGTTACCACTGTATTTATTTGGGGTTGCCCTGCATGTGACTGCATTCTTCTTAAGTTGACATTATTCCAGAACACTTGTAGATCTTCGAACATTTTCAAGTTTTAATTAATTTACAGCTCCTTTGGAAAACATCTCATGATAAGATGATTCGACTGTTAGTACAACCTAAGAGTTAGTTCACTCGAAAATGAAAACTATCATCATCTTTGGAACACAAATGAAGATATGTTTATGAAATCAGAGATTTCTGTCCCTCCATTGACAGTCCACACAACTACTTTTAAGCTTCAAAAAGTGAATAAAGAGATCGTAAAACTAATCCATATGAATTCAGCGGTTTAGTTCAAACTTTCTGAAGAGACTTGATCGCTTTATATGATGAACAGATTTTATTTAGGCTTTTTTTAACATAAACATGATTCATCAACACACACATCAGATATGGCAAACGGAAGCTCAGGCCTGCTTACTTGACGTGTGAGAAACAATGAGGTTCATTCTTGTGTTACACAGCACGTTTGAACTTCCTCAAGAATCAATTAGGTTTGTTGTCGTGCATCAAGCAAGTAACTTAACTAGAGAGTTGAACCTCAGTTTACGTTCGCTGATCAATGTTCATATGTGAATAAAATCGTAAATACAATCTATTTATAAGGATTAGTTTTAAGATCTCTTTAGGAACTTGAATCATCAAAGTGATAGATGCATGGACTGTCAATGGAGGGACAGAAATCTCTCAGATTTCATTAAAAATATCTTCATTTGTGTTCTGGAAATAAACGAAAGTCTTACTGGTTTTGAACGACTTGAGGGTGAGTAAATGACATAATTATAATTTTTGGGTGAACTATCCCTTTAAGCTTGCAATGCTTTTGGAAAACTAGTCCCGGATCTTTCACTGGTTTTGTCCGGGTGGCCACTAGAGGGCGTAACGTCACCAGCCACTGACCACGCTCACGTGAGCCATTCGAATTTGCAGAGTAAACTATTACACCACATTGTATAATGCCGTGATTATAAAAGAAAACACACATTATATTGTAAATAAAAAAATATTATAGACAATAGTCAGTGCTGGCAATATTTACAATCATCTGTAAAGTCAAGAGAGCAACACAATGTCTTAGTCATATTATACAATGCATGAATGAGCACACTCTCAAACTTTCAAATATATGTAGATACCTAAATCAGCAGCCATATATGGGGTAAATACTAGCTGGTGTAAATGCAAATATTGATATTTACTTAAATTGTGTTGTTGCATTGCATTACATAACAGCCTTGTCATACATGATGCTGTGCTTCTTTAGTGGCGATTTGACAGTATGAGACTAGACACTTAAAAATGATTTATTGTTATTATTATATTAGCTTTTCCACTTACTCTTGCCTGTTCCTGATTGTCAAACTTATTGCAGCTCTTTGTGGGGGTACATTTGATAGAGGCAGGAGGGTTTGTTGGCTTTGTTGCCATAGATACAGAGAGTTGCTAGGCAGCAGACAGGATGCTACGGAAGCCAAGTGCAGCAGATCAGCGGGTCACTGCAGAGAGGAAAATTTTCACCCACACACCTTTCATCTGGATTAATACATTCAGAAATAAAGGAAAAGAGAAAAAGAGAGAATGAGGCAGATGGACAACGATGCAGAAAGAAAGAAGAAACGTAAACAAGTGTGCATCTGCACATACATCTGCGCGTCAAAGAAAGAGTGAGAGTGGAAAAAAGAGAAGTAAATGAGAAGGCAAGCCAAAAGTGAATCCATCTGTAAAAGTGTAATTTCCAGCCCTTCTCAGCTCTGAAAGCAGCTGTTTTGAAAGGTGTTTGAGCATGCAGGTAGCCTACTATTAAATAATGAAACGCCACCTGCATGTGCATCTAAAGTTTAACAGTTTTCAGATGGTCTAAAATTGCAATGCACTGCAAATGGATGTTAAACTTTTTTGCTATACAGACCATAGTAGATTCAAAGACGAATAAGATGTAATCTGACATTTTTTTACTTGTTCATAACTGCCCACTGTGGTCAGTCAATAACTGATCCCAGATCAGAGGGCTTGTCTGAGTCATCGCTGTCATTGCAGCCCCACTTTCATGATTGTTTTTGCCTGCAGTGAAGGTTTCGTGGCTGAATGGCATTCTGTTCAGTGCGCAGGCTGAGTGTAGGAAGCAAGTGATCTGAGAGAGGGCAACAGGGTGTCCATCTGTTTGTGTAAATGCTCTTCCACAAAACCCCAGTGCATAAGCTCCTTACATAAGGAATAAAACAGAGTAATCTCTCTCCTCCACAGGTAGGCCTATATGCGATGGGCTACATTCATGTTGCTTCTTTTATTTTTTTATTTAAGTAAATAGATGTTTATATACATATATATTAATGCTGTCAGCACTATTATATATATATATATATATAGCCTATGTGTTTGTGTGTACATAGCCTATATAAACAAAAACGTGTATGTTAGATGGGATTAATCGATCTGACAGCACTATTATATATATATATATATATATATATATATATATATATATATATATATATATATATATATATATATTAGTTAAAAGCAATTGACATTGTTTTTTATTATTAAACGAGAAGAAATAGCTGCTTTTGACTAAATTTTGCGTAAACATTTTTCAACAACGAGTTAGGCCCTCAAAAACTGAACTAACTAAAAAATAAAGAAAGAAAATTAAATAAAAATACACTTTATACAGACAATTCACACGTTGCTCGTTGATTTATGTGATAATCTCCTCAAACGTATCCTGGTTGCCTGTATCGCATTTCATATAAATCGCAGACTGAAAGAGTTTTGTTTTCGAGTCCTGTGACTTTAAGTGTTCCTCCATGCCAGTGACGCACGCAGCTCTGATCCGAGTATATGTCGCAAGTGCATTCTCATTATTTAATCCTTTAAATAAGATTTAGGATTTGTTTTTTGTTCTCTTGATATTTCAAAGCCCGTAGAGTTGATTTCCAGATGGATCAGTTAGATTGTATCCGTTTCAACTGCCTTCAAACTTACCGCACTCTGACATTTTCATTTGTCTGTATGCATCACCACCATTCCCTCTGTAAACACTATATACCTCCACGAAAAATAGGACTTTCAGTGCTTTTATTGGATTTGCCTGATGTATATTTCATGGAGCCACTAAATCAGCCTGGTCAAAAACTGTATTTAATATTTTGTCCAATAATAGGCCATTGTTAACACACGTAATTCTTCCTTGTGGTTAAGCAGGTTGGAAATAAAATGCACGAATGCAGTTCTACTTATGAATGATACACTTATTATATGCTTTGAAGTAAACACAATTTAGCTTGCTTGTTGACGTAACCTACTGAACCGTGTACATCTTAGATTATAAATAATAAAACTTGTTTAATATAGCGCACCAGCCATACCATGGTTGAGGGTTATTTTCAGGATATTTATATATTATAAAATATTTTAAATATAAAATACAATAACATGTAAAAGTAATTATTACATTCCAGTTCTTAAATGTAAACACAGAGAGGAATTTTACAGGATCTTTTCCTTAAGATGGGGAAGCGGATGAATACATAAAGCGCGTCAGCGTGATCTCTTCCTATTGCACATTAGCCCCGCCCACAATTCTTCTTCCACACAGCAGTGCACATATTTTAACCTGATTGGACGAAAAGTGCAAAGCTCATGTCTGATTGGCCACATTATCTGTCCATCATAATGCATTACCAGTCATGGTGGATAGGACACTTTGTACATGGAGGTTTTTGACTGTACGGGCTAAATGATAACCCTGAACAGGAGTTAAGGAGTTCACATATTATTATTGACATCTGCTCGCTGTTTTTTATATTCTTGCCTGGTTTGATCTATATTACTCTTCTTTACCTATCGGGCCGTAAGAAACCTGGTGTTTATCGCACAGATGTGGATCTTGTAGCTGCTCCGGGTAAGTCGTTCGTCCAGTCTAGCTGAAGCTCTTACAGTGCTGAATTATTGCCGTCACCTCTCTGATTTTTTTAAATGTATTATTATTATTTTAGATGCCAAAATTCAGGGTCATTCGCGTTCGTGCGCAAACGTAACGTTACACTGGTTGTTTGTTGTATGGTTCTTTTTATTGCATCAAAGTCGCGTCTGAAATCGGAGCTAGTGAGATACGGAGGTTCAGACTAGGCGTTTAAAAAACAACTGGTGACAAGGGAATAATATAATATAATCCATCATAATTAGATTAAATATCATAGATATCTACCTTAGTGCTAGTGGTTTATGAGAAACTGTGACTTACAGGGCCAATATGAACGGTGATCGTTGTTGTGGTGCTTCTGACAAGCTGTCAGATTTAGTCGCTGGCTGAAATGTCAACATGATTTTGATGCAGTCGCACACATTTCAGTTTACCGTGTAGTGCGCTACATGATAGCATATGTTATGTGGTGGAACATATTATATGTTTTTATTTTTTGGGGTATGTTTGTTGGAATGGAGTGTTTTTTTTTTTTAGCGCTGAAGCCACTTATCAAGTTTGGTTGATCCTGCTCACGGACTCTAAACAAAAGTTTGGTTTAACCTACGCAGTTCTGCGGCACCACCCTCTCTCCCTCCCTCTCTCCCTCTCTCTCTCTCTCTCTTCTCTCTCTCTCTCTCTCTCTCTCTCTCTCTCTCTCTCTCTCTCTCATATGCAATAACAACATGTGTTTTTTTGTGTATTCGTACTCTTAAAAACTTTCTTCGTTACATTTGCTGGCTCTAAAGTCAAACTTTTGATGCTAAGGACATCCAAATATGATGATCCCCTTTTGCAAAGAAACAAACATATAAAATATCTGTTTCTGTAATTGTCTATTTAATTGTATCACTAGAAATCATCAATGAAACAATCTCATGATATAATGTCAATTTTGGTATAAAAAAGTAAACTTAATGTGTATTACCTCCTAACACCCCATGTCGGCCTCCTTGAGGTTCCCAGAGCCCAGTATTAAAACCCCTGCCTGTCCTAAGACATTCAAAGACGAAATGTCTAAAATGAAAGTGTGACTTCAGTCTCTCATAAAAATTTGTTAGTTAGAAGTTTTCACAGGCTGAGTTGTAAGTGTGAAGTGCGTTTGTCCTAGACACTTGGCTGTAGTGTAATGTGTGTGTGTGTGTGTGTGTGTGTGTGTGTAAAGCTCCAGCTCTCATTATAGGCCGAATCTCATAATGAGCTGAATGTCTAGGTCATGCAGACAGGTACTGTGCTGTTGTGATTCCCAGCAGGGTGTCAGCTCTTCCTCCAGAGACTCAAATGCTGTTATGTCCTCCCACCTGGGGTTCCAACAACAGTCAGAGAGAAAAGGTTCTTTCACGCATTAAAAACCTACCACTGGTGTTTTGAAATGCTTTAAAAAAGTTTTCAGAAAATAACAAGCCTCCTGTGAACAATCATGTTCGTTTTATGAAAAATCGCTGCTTGATAATGGGAGGTGAGATACATGGAAACGATTAAGCGGATGCATTTCGGAAAAGTTTTTTGGGGGGGATTGAACAAGAAACCAAGTTAAGCAAGGCAGGATGATGCAAAACATGACAGAACAAAAGTAGTGTGATACCTTCATCCTGATCATCTCTGGTGATGTTTTCATCAACATGAGGTCAACATAATGACTATTCATTCTGAGTCTCTTATCTAGTTTCCCACATAAACAAATTGATGACTATACTGTCGCAGTTTTTAGATGTCTATCTGTCTGTTTTGTTTTTGATGTGTGTTTTATTACGCACGCTTTCTCATGTGTCAAAGGCCCTCTTGCTGCCTATAAAGCAGGTCTTCACTTTGTTGTCATTGTCTGATTTGTGAAATATTCTTCTGATTATACACCGTATCCTGTGGCCACGTTTGAATCCATTTTTCCACTCGAACAGTGTCTCTGGCCTTTCGTGTCCCCCTCAAAGCATTTGACACAAATGCTTGCTGCATGTAGACCTAACCCAGATATCCAGGAGATATTCTGCAAAATACTGGTGGAGTTAAAGGTATCGTTCACTCAGAAATATCAAACTTGTCTTCTTTTTCTCCCCCTCATGTCATTCCAAACTATATTATGTTCTTTCTTCTGTGCAACATAAAATAAGGTACTTTGAAGAATGTTTTATCTGTTTTTGTCCTTAAAATGAAAGTCAATGGGATCCAAAACAAAATTAAATCCCAGTGACTTTCATTTTATGGGAGGGGGGTCTTATGAATTTCATACAGTTTTGGAATGACATGTAAATGATGCTAGAAGGTTATTACAATTATTTAGCCCTTGATCAGTGGCATCTGATATTGCCCAACATTTGATGGAAACAAATCCACTTTAAGCTCACAACGCTGCTGATTGAATTAATTATTATGGGGAGGGGGGGAGCCCTTCCCTTTCCACATTCAAAATGGCCTCAGTGTCCTTACTGACCATGTGGCTGTTGGAGTAGGGCACGGTGAAGGGCTGAAGCTCTTCTGAGAGAACACAGCCCTCCTTCCCTGTGTTAATCTCTCCTCCAGCAAGCTCTTAATTGAGCCGCCATCAGCTGATCTAGGGGTTAAACATCAATTAAGGTAATGAGCAGTGTGAAAAGAGACCACTGAAGATGAGGGCAACCCTTTCCCGCTGCAGATGACACGAGATTGGCAGGGGTTTCGACAAGCAATCAGAGTTGCATGTTTTTAAAATGAGCTTTTGAAATGCTAGCTGGCATGTTTAGGCTTTTCAAATTGTGCATTGGTATCTCTATCTATCTACTATCTATTGGTCTATTTGAGAAAGCAATATTGTGATTTAAAATGATATATTTCAATTATTTAAATGTATAATTTATTGATTATCGACCATGACATAAATAATAATTGTCTGCCAGTGCATCAATAAATAAAAGTTTAATGACATTTCATGAAAACTCTTTGAATGCACGTTAACTAATGATGATGCTAATGTAATAATGATTATTAATGAAAGTTATGACTACATGTTATTGAAGAAAATCTATTCTTTTAGTTGTTTCAAGACCCCATTGTTTCCTTCAGGCTGAATTAATTTGCTAGATTGACTTGGAAGGCAGAAGGTTTCTGGACTAGTTTTTGCTGTCCAAACAAGGTCTAGGGAACAGTGTGGTTACCTCAATGCTGAAGTACTGGTGTCATCTTACTGAGGAGAGAGCAGCTGTATCCCTTATAAAGACCACCACTCATGCACTCACACAAACACATGGGTTCAAAGACAAACCACTATTCATGCTTTTGCTGCCTGAAGAATCCTCAGGTTTAACCTTTGAGAATCTCTTCAATGCCTAGGCTATGTGCATATCATATCTACCTCATATTTTTTATGTCCGTTTCACTGCATCAGAGGTAATTGTATGCGTTCACAGTATTCATTACCACACCACAGAGCCATTTTTCATTTTTGTTATAAGACATAAGGGTGAATAATTGGTTCTCATGTGAACATCTTTTAATCATTTTATTATGCAAGACAACGAATGCATTATGAGGTAAATGATGAAATTGCTGCCTTTATGGTGGTTAACACTTGAATCCTTGATTAATGAATCTAGGCAGCTCAGACATCTGTCATGCTTGGACATTTTCACGCAGTCCCCACGACACTGATTTCCATATCGTGAATCAGACTTACTCGGTTGAGCTCAAAATATGTCATCATCAGTAGTACTAAATTCCTTAAAATTCCCCTTGAGCTAAAATGATGTGTGTTGACCTAATTCTGGCTATGCGGTTAAAAGGATAACAAATGAGACCCTGAAAAATCTAATTTTGTTTATTTTTAGTTTGGGATTAATCTATGCGAAGCATTATGTTAGAATTTTGCTTCTAAATATGGTGAATGTCTGCTCCTTTCTGAGTGCGTCTGTGTGGATATTTTGGTTCTTGTATGACGGAGGGGTTTAGTCATCGATTTTATCCACATTACTTTTTTTTTCTCTGTATTTCCTGCTCAATGTAAGTGTTAGCGGATGAATCCAATTGCATAAAACCGACATGTGTGGAGGTTACCACAGCCATGACCTACATAAGTGAAATGTTGTTTTGATATTCACATGCGTAGCATTTATTTCATGGATGAGGTTCCAGTAACATTTGTTGTGTTTATTGAATAAATTGCTGTACTTAAAGGGATAGTTCACACGGAAATTAAAATTCTGTCATCATTTACTTACCCTCATGTAATTTCGAATCTGTTCCGACTTTCTCTTTTCTGTAGAGCACAAAAAAAGATTTGTTGTTTTTTGTCCATACAGTGAAAGTCAATGGGGTCCAGTGTTGTTTTGGACCCTATTTACTTTCATTATATGGTCATAATATATGGTCATAAAAGTAATATGTTTTTCAAAATATCTTCTTCTTTACCCATCAGCTATCTGTCAACTTCTGATTCTGTGTGCTTTTTCCTTCCAGAACAAAGCAGAGCACTGTCATCTTGTCAGGTCTCGTCTGGTGTAACCTATGCATACCCGACAGAGATATTTCCCTTGGGAACACACACAAAGTCATTTACTGCAACCTTGTACCTGATTCTGCAGTGTGGTGTAGGAGAAGATAGAATAGGATCCTAATGATTTCAATCCCACGTTCATATAAAGACATAGATAACAGGAACTCCTCCTCTGTTCTTCCTGTCAGTAACTGGCTTACTAACGATATACGACCTAACATAGAGATTAGCTCTGCTTCACGGTCAGGGTTATTCAGGATACTTGAGTTAAAAGGGCTTCATCTTCGTAATGCAAATAAAGATATTTTTAATGAAATCTGAGAGCTTTCTGTCCCTCCATTGACAGCCTACTCAACTACCACTTTCAAGCCCCAGAAAGGTAGTAAAGACATCATATAAGTAATCCATGTGACTCCAGTGGTTTAACCTCAGTTTTATGAAGCGCCGCGAGTGCTTTGTTAAAAATATTAATCTCTAAAGCGTGTGCGTTCACAAGAGCACCACGACGCATGGGTGTTGTTGACGCGAGAGCAGACGTGTGAACTTGCGTTGGAGATTAGCCTAATATTTTGTAAATAAAGTGTTAAATTATGTGTTTTGTACAAAGAATTCACTTTAGGTTAAAGCACTTGGGTTACATACTTTTATGATGTCCTTACTTCCTTTTTGGGGCTTGAAAGTGGTAGTTGCGTAGGCTATCAAAAGCTCTCAGATTTCATCGAAAAATTCTTCATTTGTGTTCCGAAGATAAATGGAAATTTTGCGGGTTGGGAATGACATGAGGGTGAGTAATTAATGAAAATTCTGTCATCATTTACTCCGTGTACATAATGTGCAGTATACCATTAACTCAGACAGTAAAAATGTAAATCCACAAAACATTTGTGCAGCTTTTTTCATCAGCATTAATGGCCTGTATTTTTTGCAGCACTTAGTAAACACCGATTTTAACCTGTAACAAATGAATGGGCTTACAAATTATTTAAAAAAAAATCTCTTAAGTAAAATACGCAGCACAGTGTTGTGCTGCTGTTAGCATGACGAGACAGGACGAACAGGCTAACTGGGGCTAACGGGGTTACAGTGGCGTGAGAGCAAGGGTTGGCCATTACTCCAGCACAGCTGAAACAGCAAGCATTGGAGCCAAGTCCTGAAACGTACACCCCTCCATCTCTCATTTCGCTCCTGTTCTCTCTTTCTTACTTCAGCCTTTTGATCTGATTTCTTGCCAATTCTTTCTCTCTTTCTCCCTAACTGTAGATGGGGCCAAGCACTGCAGGTACGTAGGCCCTGTTGGATTCATTAGTATTCTGACTGGGGCTGTATGGTGGCTGTTTGGAGGAAAGTTGAGAAATCTGGCACACTGATTGGGGTGGGACTGAATAGTCATCAGACCAACTTTAGGGCCTCACATTCAAACCGTCAGCTACATATTTATATAGAAAAATAGGAAGATTATGTCAAGATCCCACTGACGCCATCGCGGACAGCAACGCAAAGTTGATTCTGTGCTAATTTGATCTGATATTTAATGTTTTTTAAAAATGTTGTAATTGTATGTAGCAAATGAGAAGCAATACAATTATTGACTATATTTTGAGACAAAGGTCTTGTAAATGTTTTTCAGTTTTGTTCAAGGTAATTAAAGCAACAGTTATTCAATAACGGAAGAATATGTAAAAGTATTGTATTTGGGGTAAAAGGCGCCCCTGCTGTTGGCTCTAAAGGCACAATAATTAACATGATAATAAATAGCTGGCTGACTTTTTCCATTTGTTGACACAACATGGTTAGGTTCAGATGGTAAATTTCATATATTAAGTTTGTTGTCCACCTTAGTGATAATCATCATATTTAAAAAATATGCTATTGAGCCTTTAACCCCGTGTGTGGGATAAAAATGCCCACCTTTAAACAAGCCACTTTTATGATTTATTTCCACATCAAATCTGTTTCTCCATCAATGTTCAATAAAACAAATTTTTTTCTGCAATCATACACTATGGGAGTAGTGAAAAGCTGATTTTCCTTAAGGTGTGCCTTTAGCCCCGTTGTACCCTATATGTTCTGAATTATTTGCTGATAATAAGACGTTAACAAATTTGACATGAAGTCGATGAAAATCATTTAGTAATGCTTTCGGCAATTGAAGCAAAACTAATGCTAAGAGCATTAAAAGTGCGATTTCAGACAGACTAAAGAGATACTTTGTTCATCCAGCATGACTACAACCATAGTCCGTACTTTATTGCCAACAAAGTAGTTTGTTTACAACGATATCTAATGGTCCAAACTTTTCAAATATTTATTTATGCTTCCAACTTTGTAATTTAGCTGACATATGAATACAGTTCAATATAGATGGTGTGCCTAGGGTGCATGGCCTTAGTAATTGCTGCTTGCAGCTGTATTTCTCGTTATTCTGCTAACTTACTTGCTGCTGTCTCTTTCTCTCATGGGGCACTAGAGTTCTATGGCAGTACAGCTGTGGTTCTTGTCTAGGGCCATCTGCACACATTGCCTCCTTCGCTCTTGAGGCTCAGTATGGCCGATCTCCGCTATGTTTTAATGGAAGATTGCTGGCTGGCCTCTTCTCATCACAGGAGATGCAGGCAGCAGTATGGAGAGCCGGGAACTATGCCAGAGAGGGAGGAGGGACGGAGGGGAAAAAAAAAAATCCCCTCTTTCTCCTTCCAATGTGACACACTTAGTGTGCGTGTCTTTGAGTGTTTGTGAGTGTTTACTCATGTGAATATGCACACTTCTCTCTGATGGAGCTCTGAAAGCAATTGTGCGCTTGGAACAACAAGGCCCAGTCGGCCAATCCGATCTGGCCATGGGATGTTTTGTTTGAAGAGGTGTATAAAATATTACCCTTATGATAATGTTTTATTTTTATGAGTTGGATTTAATTGATTAATTAAATAGCTGTTTTCCTAGCTGTCTCTCAGAGAGAGCTCTTCTTATCCCACACACATGCTAACACGTGAATGTTTACACATCTTTTCCATGATCTGCCTTGAGCGAGGATTTTGTGAATCTTAACCACTACATGTTTTCTTCTGGGGATTACATTCAATGTTTATATTATTCAAATGCTACATACACACTCCTACAGTCCATCTTGAGGGCAGCAGGCAGCACTTTTCTTTCTTCTTTGTCTTCTCATTTTGCTCTTGTACTTTGCAAGTCTTTCTGAAGTGCTTGTTACAGTGCTTTTAAAAAGGCTGTTGTTCGTTTATAGTCTACGTTTGAGTTTTAATGCTTTAAGAGACTTTTTAGACTTCTATTGACCTATTGACTTCTTAGCGCATTAAAAGACACAATAAAATGTGGTGCTTGTATTTGAAAACTGGGATACACCACTGAAAAAAAAACAGTAATATTGTGCAATATTATTATAATTTAAAAGAATTTAATTATTAAAATAATTAAGATAATAATATAATATAATCATTAATAAAATAATTATTCCTGTGTTTGCAACATCATTACTTCAGTCTTCAGTGTCACATGATCCTTCAGAAATCAATCTAATTTGCTGTTTGCTATTATCAATGTTAAAAAAAGATGTGTTATTTAATATTTTTGTGGAAACTGATACTTTATTCAGGATTCTTTGATAAATAGAACATTTCAAAGGACAGCATATGTTGAAATAGAAATTTGGCACATTGTAAATTTATTTACTGTCAATCAATTTAAGTCACTTTTTTAAATCAATTTAATCACATCAATTTAAATCACCATCTTTCAAAGGGATATTGAAATATTATTGTAAATATTTAATCCCTTAATCACTATATCTCTCTTGACGTATCTCTATAGGCTACTATTGGTTCCAGCGCTCTTAACGTTGGAATGAGATACTGTGTGCATAACCAGAAATTTTTATTGTGCTTTATGTATATATAATTAGGAATGGGAATCGAAAATCGATTCCAATTCTGGAATTGGATACTTGTTATAAAATAAAAATTTAGATTTTGCTTATTGATTCCTGTGTGCACATTTTAATGTGGTTTTAAACCATTCAAACGCAAGCAGACGCAAAAGAGAACTCAATTCGGCACTCGTGCGCTGTTTTTGTGCTGGGCACATCCGAGCGCACACACAAAAAGCGCGTCCCTCATATAGTGCACTAATACTGAATTGAGTTCTCTCTCAAAACTCAAAGAAAACTCATGTGTAACCATATATTGGATCCGTGCATTAGTTCTTAAAGTGACAGCAGGCTAATAAGTGTCTTTACTGTTAAACAAAGAAAAAAAATAAGATTTTGTTCATGGTATTCAGCTGCAAAAGAATGTTTTTCAAAAAGACAGAACAAATATGTTTGATATCTAAATGTTTGACTT
Organism: Gila orcuttii; assembly: GCA_026230005.1. Taxonomy (NCBI): domain Eukaryota; kingdom Metazoa; phylum Chordata; class Actinopteri; order Cypriniformes; family Leuciscidae; genus Gila; species Gila orcuttii. Next base: position 27,099,961 of record JAPDVR010000018.1, on the reverse strand, counting down.
TTCGTCTCAACCGAAGTATTATAGATTCATAATGTCGGCTATAACATTAAATATAATCGGTTTGATCCAAAACAAAACCTGTTTGTCTCTGCTCTGACAGATTTTACCTTTATTTTCTTGCTTAAATGGTTGCCTAAATTACATTTATTAAAGAAACTAAAACCATTTTCAGTTACTGAGTGGAACTAAATAAGTACTTCAGAAGGCTGGCATGGCAGACCCACGTGACTCTGTTGCCATCTGAACATTTTGCTTGCTGCTTACACAGTGAATAGAAACATTTGCTGAGGTTATCAAAGACTCTGACAGAACAAGGAGATTCGCTGCGCTGAGGAAACCGAGAGGAAGAGCGAGGGAGACGGGGGAGGCCGCCATCAGAAATAAATAAGCTGCGGTGGAGGAAGGGTTTATCACAGTTCCTGTGCGGTACAAACAGGTGTGCCTGTAAGTGTGTGTGTGTTTGATTCGAAGTGTAAAAAATTCAGGATGAGAAGAACGAGGGCTGTTGGGGGTTGAGGGGATGTATAGAGTTGAAGAGGCTGTGCCCTTCCCACCTGTAGCCTGTCAGCTGTTGCCTGTTGAAACGTCAGCTGTTTCTGAGAAGCGTGTGTGTGTGTGTGTGTGTCTGTGTGTGTGTGTGTAAGAGAATAAGTTCCTTTGAGTGTTCAGCAGGATGGCAGAAACTGTGTGTGTGGGCCACTTCTCTAATGTTAAATACATGTTTAAAAAAAAACATGAAATTGTTTTTATTTTTTGAACACCTGAGCCCCATCACTCCTCGCCCTCCAAAACATTGTAGAAAGAAGACATCACCTCTTACTTATGACTGATGACTCTTTGTCAGTAATGGCCCAGACGTCTAGTCATGTCCTTGATTGGTTTAGACTATGATCTGTCCAGCACGTGGAAAGCTGCAATGATATCAGCTAGGCATGACATTTACACTACATTTACATTTATTCATTTAGCAGACACTTTTATCCAACAAATGAGAACAATAGAAGCAGTTAAACTAACAGTAGGACAACAATATGCAAGTGCTGTGACCCTTCTCAGTTTAATCTAACGCAGTACATTTAAATATATTTTTTTAAATATATATATAAATAGAAGAGAAGAGAAGAGAAAGTGTTAGTGGATCAAGTGCTGCCGAAAAAGATGCGTCTTCAGACGTTTCTTGAACATGGCTACAGACTCAGCAGCTCTGGTTGACTTAGGCAGGTCATTCCACCAGCAGGGAACAGTCATGGTAAAGGTCAGAGAAAGAGATTTTGTGCCTCTTTGATATGGCACCACAAGATGACATTCACTTGTAGAGCTCAAGTTTCTGGATGGCACATAATTCTGAAGTAATGAGTTTAGGTAAAGGGGAGTAGAGCCAGTGGTTGTTCTGTAGGCAAACGTCAGTGACTTGAATTTGATGCGAGCGGTAACTGGCAACCAGTGCAATATTGTGAGGAGTGGAGTGACGTGTGTGCTCTTCGGCTCGTTAAAGACCACTCCGGCTGCAGCATTTTGGATCAGCTGCAGAGGTTTGACAGTGCAGGCTGGAAGACCAGCCAGGAGAGCATTACAATAGTCCAGTCTGGATAGAACAAGCGCTTGGACTAGGAGTTGTGTAGCATGCTGTGATAGGAAGTGCCTGATCCTCCTAATCCTGCCCTAAACCGGGCAGTTCTAGCAATGTGCTAGAATGCATGAGTGATATATTGATATATATTGAGTTTTATATTGTTTATATTGTTGTTGATCCGCGTTCACGATTCCGCAGTGACCCTGCTGACGTAAGACGCTGATGACGTGTTATCTGGTGCGCCCGAGCTTCGTTTACAGTTTGAGGGAGACGGGCGCTGTATTCAAGCTATTCTACATTGTTTGTATTGCTATATTTTTTTTTAAAATGGTGCGTAGGTGTGCATGTCGCGGATGTCCTAATCTCCAGATAACACGTCATCAGCGTCTTACGTCAGCAGGGTCACTGCGGAATCGTGAACGCGGATCAACAACAGAACCGGAAGACAATACAATGCTGAATAAAGTCGTAGTTTTTGTTATGTTTGGACCAAAATGTATTTTCGATGCTTCCAAACATTCTAACTAACCCACTGATGTCACATGGACTACTTTGATGATGTCTTTATTTCCATTCTGGACAAAGAGTGTGTGCCGTACGTACATTTTCAATGGAGGGACAAAAAGCTCTCGGACTAAATCTAAAATATCTTAAACTGTGTTCCAAAGATGAACGGAGGTCTTACGGGCTTGGGACGACATGAGGGTGAGTCATTAATGACATAATTTTTGGGTGAACTAACCCTTTAATTAACAAAGATAATAAATAAATAGATACTTTAACACATGTATTGTAGGCCACTTAAGTAAATAATGTTAACTAATAGGACCTTATTGTAAAGTGTTATCAGAATTGTAATATTGGTTATTAACAACCGTAACAGAATAATAATTTTAAACATAATTATCAGCATATCACTTCAGACAGAATTTTAATATTGTTGCTAATATGAATAATTATAGAAATATAGACGGTAAAACGGGCAAATAAAAACGGTTCAACTTTAAGGATTTAATTGGGATTGCACATTTACATTTGCAAGCACATTTACACCTTCATTTAATGTGGTCAGAATCTGTCTCAGGCCATCTCCAAATTTCATTGATCAGATCACAGAAAATGCGTGTTTAATACCAGGTGTAAATGGGGCCATAGAGAACTGTGAATGGGCTCTTTTGATTTGAGCTAGTAAGCAAACAACTAGCAACTCTTTTGTAACTTGCTACAAAACCCTTAGCACCTGAATAGCAATGCCTTGACAACATTCTAAGATTCTGTTGACAAGTTTTACATGCACATTTTTTTCTACAGAAAACTTGGCTTTAAAATGCATTTTTAGGGCATAATATTGTCTATATTCCTTCACGTTTCAGATGTTGTTTTACTGTGAAAATCTTATTCCAAATCTTATACTGACTTGGAATAATGGTTCAGCTTGAATTTTTGCTTGTGCCTGTTCAAGATTTGTTTGAAGGGTCAGAGGAAATGATTTCATATTGTGGCAACATCTTTTCGAGTGGCATGCTGAAGGGGCTTAGGCAAAGACAAGCAGGTTGCGTTGTCTGTTAGGAATCATCTAGCTTCTCTTGAACTTTCCCCTTTAGCTGTGACCGTCTGTCTAGGCTGGGAGATAACATGTTTCTTTAAATTACTGAGCGTTTAGAGATGACAAAAGGGTGGAAGATTCTTTTCAGCACATTGCTCGTATACCAGGGCATGAGAACATAATGTATTTTATTTCTCAGATGGATCAGTTGGATAATTTGTCACTGAGGGCCACTGAAATGTTAAAGTACGTCTAGATGAAGATCGTAACATTGACATTTGTGTGCAGTCCTCAACTCAAGTAATTTGAATCGGACAGGCCTTGTACTGTTATTTGGTCTGGTTGGTTAAAAGGCCACAAGCACGCAGCTGTTCCTGGTATGGGAATCTTTTTATGACAGTGCGTTTTTGTGAAAGGGGATATGGAAAGACGTGATGGAGTAAGTTTTTCATCCCAGACCTCATACATGGAACTCAAAATTCCCTGAAAATCACCCTTCTTCCTGATTTTGTGTTAATACAGTTGGATTTGTATGGTGATTCACAAATAGGGGAAATGAAACGCTATTTGCTCATATCCTGTGTTAAATCTTCTTTGGTTCATATTCTGGAGCATTTAAAATGAGTTTACACTGTTCCATAAGAGAATTAATGAACAATTTAAAAAGAATTAGGTTTATTAAAAATAAGCAATTCAATAAATGTCCTACCAACCTTTTTACAATTCAACAGATCAATTTTTATTTTTAAATGTACTATTTTTTTTTTCTCAAAATACATTTTCCTTACTTTTTTTAGTGTCTTACATTTTTCTTAGAATTTGCATTTTGCAACATGCTGCAAATGATGGAAATAGGATCTTAGTAGACTGATGACCAGTCAATGGTTTTTGTTGTTTTAGCAATTGTGTTCTCTTGATTTTGGCTTGGGTGTGTTACGTTTAAGATGTTTGTATATTTTCTCTTACTAATGGCAGATTTCCAGCTTGATATAGCTGAGGGAGGGTTTAATTTCCCCCATTCACTTATCCAAAACATTTATCCATATAAGTTACTCTTTGTGGGAAACCACAGTGTCCAGACCTCCCTCTCAACCCGTAACATTCTCAGTGCCATAGCGTGATTTGTGCCCAAAATGTTTTTGTCCCTCCCATTGGAAACTCATTGACATTGCAGTTTTACAAACCCATGACCTTTGCATTCCCACACCCCCCTGAAAACCCTTCTGAGATTTTGAGGTCAGGAAAGGGCGAATCTTCCGTTTTTTTTCTTGGGGAAACCGTTATTGTTCTCTCAAAAAGACTGTAGGCTGTAAAAATAAAACCCTAATTATGTGTTAAGTTTTCTGTACTAAATGTAGAGCTACATTTCAGGATTTTTTGGAAAAAGCTCCAGAGTGGGGTGTCGCCTGCAGCAGCTTTGGACCCAAAAAGTTTCATTTCCTACAGCTGTGACAGCATAGATGTCGCAAGGGGGTGTCGGAACAAAAGGTGTGTAGGCAACTGCCACGACATTTAACACACACATGTACAGGCAGGAGAACAGAGGATCTGACATACTGACAAGCGTCCCAATCCTGACACCCATCCACCCTCTCGATTACATCCAAAGACACTGATGGATTGAAGGCAGTTGCTAAAGGCATATTAGGGCAAAGGGTGAGGGTTGGGGGGTGGGGTCTGAGAGGAGGGCTGGGGTTCTGAGCGCTCGGCATTAGAAGCTCATTGCTGAACTGGTCTCCACTGTCAGCCAGGCACAGGTCACGGGACGAGCAATGCTGTAGTCCACTTGGATTGTATTTGTTCCTTGATCAAGTCAATGCAGAGCAACTTTGGGCTCATGAGACTGTGAGGATCAAATCTTGAGGCTTTTTGCTCATCTCTACTTATAAGGGGTAAGAAGGAGCTAAATGTGATACCAATAACGATACTTTAAGCTTGTGTGTTGTGAAGATTAATTTAATATCGTTTCATACTTGGACGCTTTAGTTCTGTGTCGCATTCATTTATTTTTTTGCGGAAACTGGAGCAGTAATGTCCTGAAATAATTGACTAGGTTGTTTTTCAGATTTGAATATTCCGTAAACGTCACTAAGAGATCAGGTTGACTTGAACAATGTATTGCCTTCAGGGTATTTCCGAGCGTTGAAGAGTGGTGTGGTGTGACAGGGCCATGTGCTGTACTGCATGACAGCTTCACTCTACACGCAGAGCAGTTCACATCTCTGTCTGCCTCTCTCAATCTCTTTCTTTTGCTATTAGTGCATTCCTTCCTTTCCGGTGTGTTTGAATAGGAATTCAGTTGCATTTTGTTATACTGTTTAATGATTTCAACAGCAGTTTCAGTCTTAGCCCATAAAAACAAATACACTACTGTTCAAAAAGTTTGGGGTTGGTAGTACCCTTAAAAAAAAAGGTTCAGCTTGGAACCGAGACATTAAATTGTTCGAAAGTGACTCTAAAGACATTTTTTATAATGACATAGAAATAGCAGACAGGGATAAAAATGAGATTTGGAAGTACAGCTGGACTAATTTTTAAAAAAATGTTTTACCTTTACTCACATTTAACTAGTTATTGTTTCTTTTAATTATCTGTAAATCACATAATTTGGTAGGTCTCCTAAAGAACCCAACAAAATGATTTACTGGTAAAGTAACTTATTTAAAGTAACACTATGTAGTTTTTCAACCTACATAATATATTTCCAAGACCCTTGTGATGGTACATCGACTTACAATAGGTTAAATGACACGTCTGCCATAGCCTGACGTGGTCTGTATCGCTTTTACTGGCACTATGTAACTTCGGGTTTTGGGTAGTAACCGGAGCACAAAAAGAACTACAAAATTCGACTGCTTTACGGCATACATAGTTTTTCTTTGTTTGTGATGTCTTTGATAAAATCATGCATCATACTCTACCTTGTCTGTGGCCATTGTTGATTCCAAAGCCGGTGCTGGATAAACAGCGAGCGTGCGCGTGCGACAGTAGGCTGCGAGTGTTGTGTTGTGTTGTATCAGATTATTATCTCGTTTTCAGGCATAACTTCTCTTTCACCTTTGAGCTTTTCCACAGAAACAAGAATAACATATTTTCCTTGTCTAGCATGTCTTCTGATTGTGATTTTGATATATTACTGAATCAACAAGCTTATCGTTTGTTTGAAAACAAAAAAAAAACATTTGTTTTGTTGTGTAACCAACCGCTTGCATGACATGGTCATGACGAACTGCTGGCAACACCCTGCTTTCCAATTGTCACATTGATGTCACATGATGTCACCAACATTAGGCTGCAACGGAAGGTGTGTGCGTCTCCAAGACCTTTAGTGGTGGATGGGGGTCATGGTGGGTGAGAGGGGTAAGGATTTACTTGACCCCAGAAAAGCATGTTAGCCTGCATGTCGGTATTTGGAGACCCATGCGGAGTTTTGTAGCAAGATGCACTCGAGTCTGTTCGGCTGTGTGGCAGTACTGTAAACTGACAAGTTTGACCACATTGTCCACACTGATGATGGAAACGATAAGCTGGTGTAGACAACAGACTATAGTACTGAAGACAACACACCAGACAAATGTGTTACTTCTGTCCAAGTATTTAGTTTGTCAAATGAGTCTGACTGACTGACACCAAAAAAAGCCAACACATTTTTAGGGCTGAAAGTGGTATTCTAGCATTGTAGTTTGCTTTCAGAGTTGACAGGACGACAGCAGCAGTGTGATTCACAAGACCACGGATCCATTACACCCCTCCCCCTGAAATGCTGTCCTTGCAGTGCTCTACCTACCGCCTCCCCCACCTTAGGGATTGGGTTACGCTTGTGGTTTGGCAGACATTACGCCACCCATCTCCTCGCTCCTGGAGAAGTTCCAGTGACGGCTCTCAGCATCGAACGCCACCCTATCATCAGTATACGTTGTGTACTGGACAAACGGCTGTGTTGAAAAACAGAAATCATGCACTGCGGTCAGCAGCCGAGTAGCCATATTGGACAGGGTGAGTTCCTGCCGTGCGGGGAGGTTGAGTCAACAGGCTGGAAATATCCTGCAGTTGGTGCTGGCAGTACTACCCCAAGGTTGGAGTAAATCGCTGGAGGGTCTCACAGGGCTCCATTTTTGCCCCAGTTTAGCCACAGGTATTGTTTTGAACAGCACTTGGCTCAAAAAAACCTGTGAGGGTGTCTCCTCAAAACACCTTTTCTCCAAGCTTGTTTTTTTTTTGTCTTTTTTGTGAGTCATATAGCTGATAAGCTTGCTTTGATTTTCTCCGCTCCAATACAATTTTGGGAATTGAGCTTAAAGTCAACATGAAATGGTATTTTGCTTTCATAATAAGAGATGCACCGATATTAACGTTCTGGCTGATAGTGATGCGTCGATAATTAGTTTCATTTTATGGCAGATAAATGGTCAGATTTTTTGCTGATAAATGGCCAATATTAAAGTTCTATGCTATTTTGTCAAAATTACTTAAAAATAAAAAACACACACACAAAAATTAAGTGAATTTGAAAAATAGATATTCATTTTGAGATTTGCTAAAGATTATATTTAACAGTGTTATCACATTATTAGTATTTTTGAAGATTTTTAAAGATTCATTTGACTGATATTGAACCTAATAACAGCAGATAACTGATATGGTACCAAAATACTGTCCATCCCTATCTGTCATGTGATTTATTGCCAATATTTTGATTGGCATTATTAGTTAAAATTTCTACTGACAACTTTGACAATGGATTGGAAACAATTAAAAGTTTTGTCAAATAAATTTATATTTCAATAAGTTTGTGAAATGAAACTTTCACTTAACACACATATATTGTAGTCTATTGGTTCTTTCCAGAAAGCGGTTGTTGAAATATCATCATTCACATCCATTATACTTACTTATACACTTATTATACATTCTAGTGTCACAGCATATCAGGCGCCCATCGGCACGCTTGGCTTTCTTCCTCAGTACGAAATGGCCATGGGACTGCTTTTTTTTTATTGGCCATGGGACTGTTAAGATATTGCCGCCAGTGACAGAGCTGTGGTCATGGGGCATTTTGTGTAGCGGCAATGTACGGAAACTATAAATGGCCGAATTAAACAACTCCCTGTCCCAGTCGGTGACCTCCCGCTCTGTGCTGGGAAGGTGATGGATTTCTCAGCACAGCTTTGGACCTGGTCCAAGCCCAGTTCTGGCACGGTCTCTTATCTCCAAGCCCCAGGCCACTCTGCCTCTAGTTACAGGCAGGGATAACAAAACTGGACTCTCTCACACACACCCCGTAGAGGAGATATGCTTACACACGCATACGCGCTCACGCAGAATACCATATGCCCACACATGGACGAGGGCAGCGTGCGCTTATCCCAGCGGACCTCTGGTACTCCAGAGTCCTTGCAAGAATCAGTGCTGTCCAAGCATGTGGGTCTGAGTTGCTCGAAGATGGAGGATTAATCTATATAGTGAAAGGTCAACTCGTGACTTTTTTTTTTTCTCTTGGGTTGTTCTTCACTAGCAGCTTGTGTCTTTGTACGTGTTTACACCAAGGTGTTTTTTCGCTTGTTTGCAGGCCTGTGTAAATGTTGTTTTGCTTGCGTTGCACGCTGAAGCTTGGTTCCGCAGGATTTCCTCAGTGGTATGAGCAAAGCCGCAACTCAAAATTATAACACCTTCCCCTGTATGTGTGTGTGTGACAGCTGCATCTTACAATAGCTCACCTTTGTCCGCTGAAAGCAGTGAGAAATTACATCTGCTGACATGTGTGTGTGTGGTGTGTGTGTGCACTCATGTGCATAAATGTGTGTGTGTATATTTATTGTACATCAGTTTTTTTTCATGAGCGTGATTAATTTTCAAGATAAGAAGGTTTTTGTCTCTGTTGCTGGGGGTTCCCCTAGTATTGAAAACAGAAAGGAACTGATGTTTTATCTGTAACCTTCTTTGTTTTTCTTTATTGTTTATTTGTGGTGCTTAATGTTCATATTTGGGGTAGAAATCTGAACAAACCCCAAACCCTAAGTAATTAAACTTTGCCATGTAACCTGCCCAACTCCATATGTGCTACAAACTTCAATGATACTTCAAATCGTGCAGCTTGAGTAGTGCTTTAATTTTTCTCAGCAATCAAACAGAATTTTCACCTGGCAGATGATAAACCACATTAAAAAAGTTCATGGACTTTCTGAAGTAGTAACCCATGCAGTATCTGGACTCTATTGATTTGTAGCACATCCTAGCAACCGCATTGCAAGGTGGTAAAAACCACATAGGTCACCTTAACACTGTGTCATTGTGGTAGTAAGTGTTGCTCAAGCAAACACCACTAATTTATCCTGAGAAGATGTAAGGATGTTGTTAATTCAGTCGTACCATCAAATTTTTTTTTTGTCTTCACAAAATTTTTATGCAGATTTTATTTTACATTTTTACCATAAAAAAACCTAATGTCGTGCATAGAATCAAATATTCTAATAATTTATTATTCATGTATTTTATTTATTTATTTATTTGAATAATTCTGTGATTGTTTTATTTTATATGTGTTAAAAATTATTCCATTAAATTAGATATTTAATTAATGTATTAAATTAACTTTGACAGCAATACATTTTCTCCCTAGTTTTTTTGTGGAGACCCTAGCACCCTTTAGTAGGCCCCTGGGCCCCAGTTTGAAAACCCCTTGATTAAAAAAAAATTTGATCAATTAACAGCATTATCAAACAGTACTTCATGAATTCTCTGCGGTTAGAGAGTCTGACTGTGAGGAACCGCAGTCTGAGGATACTTTCCAGGTCCCTCATGAAACAACTGAGATCAGAGCTGGGAATTAGCCCCTCTCAGCACTCACAGGGTGAAAGGTCAAACTCCGACTCTCATTGCAGATAAAGAAGTCTTTTCATGTGTCGGCCCCACAGACCAAAACACACGTACCCCGAGTTGCTTTGAACTAAAGCCTGCACTGCTGATGGCCTGCCGCGGAAACCTTTCCTGTTGACACTTCCTCTCCATTTGGAGGCAAAAATCTCACGTAAACATGCGCGTGCACACACACGCACACACACACACACCACTCAGTGTTTTACTGTGAAAGAAGTGATGAAGATATGAGCTAGTGCGTTCTGACCTTTTCTGTTGGAACAAATAAAAATGACAGTGAATATGTAGTCCTGGATGTCTTTCTCAGTTGTTTGTCATGAAATAAGAACACTGAAGTTCAAGCAGTCCATGGCTTTTGTTTCTTTAGTTTACGTCCTTTTTATTATCTCTGATGAGCGACATACCAAAAGTCATTCATTTCCAGTGGAGAGTCAGAGTCAGTTGAGCTTCGGTTGCGTTGAAATTTGAACTTTTGTAGCTAGATTGAATACGACTGCCAGACTGGATGTTATGGTAATAGTTTTATGATTATTGCAAATTTTCTTCAGGTTGATTTGCTCTAATAAACCTATTGTATGTTTTTCTTTCAATTCAACTTAATGGCGGTCATGTATTTTGTGTGGATATGGATATTTCCTTTATCCGTTCATTTTAACATGATTTAACGTGATTTTGTGAAGGGTAATGGCTGCTTCACCATTTTGAAAGTTCAGTGCGACTGCCACTAGGCGTCGAAAAGCATCAATATCGGAGATGTAGATGAATATCACAGTTAAAAGGTGGTTTTAACAATGAAGTGTATGATTCCTGTACAGGTCTTCCTTTTAACAAATATTCCTTTTTTTTTTTCTGTGCTGCCATCCACCTTGCCATTGTTCAAATGCCATAACTACGCCGTTATGGGCCAAAAAAAATCAGTAATTTTTGTTGTTGTTTTATTCAGTTTACTTGCAATTGTAATGTGATATTAATTTCCTGTCTGTTGCTCAGACAGAATAAATAGCCCAGAAGAGTTGCTACTTTTGCCTTCTCACGGTGCCATCGGCCAATCAGAATTGTTATGATGTAATTTTAACATGTTAAATGGCTCGAACAAACGGCAAACCTTTAAAAGTGTTTACTTTACCACAAGGAATTTATTTGGCAGGAACAAGGTGGAAGAGCTTTTCCAGTTGCTCTTTTTGCAGTTTTTAAAGTGCTTCTTCTGGACTGTAACTCTGGACTACACTTATTCAAGGGGCCTAAAATTGACATTAAGTCTGGGCTGAGGGGTAAAATTTGGGCTTTGTACGGATCTTTATTGCATGGAAGGTGGAAAGGAAATCACAACTCGTAATTCAAGTTGTTCAAACTCAAATTGCACACAATTAAGATTGTCTCTGAGCATGTGCACTCTGACCCCGAAAAGGGGAAATGAGGAAGTTTGCAGGCCTTCCTGATCAGGGAGTCTGCTTGTGTCAGCAGTCATGTGTTTATGTGTGAGCGTGAGTGTGTACAGTCTCGATGTATATATAGAATTCGGTTTTAAGCCCTGGGTTGTTTTTTAATCGAAGGCAGCGATAATAATAGCATGTTTTAAAATTATCTTGCCCCATATGACAATTCTTAGGCAGCAGTAAATTTATTCATGCAGCCATTCATTCATACACGCACACAAACAAACTTGTGCCGTCACGCTTCAAGGCATCTGTTCTCACTGTTTGTTTCTACATGTTTTTTTAAATTATTATTATTATTATAAAGTGAAAAATGACTTAACCTTCAAACGCAGCTAAAATACCCATGTTGACTAAACGGCTAAAAGGGTGACTTATTTGCGAGAGAACACTGAGAGAGCTGTTGGGTGAAACACTCAAGCACAGAGACACTTCAGCAGGTGTTTTTCTGCAGGTGAAGATGCTTTAGATCTGTAAGCGACATCAGCGTCCGCGGTTTGTGAACGAGAACACATAATCAGGCTCTATCAGGTTGCAGAAAGGGTTTTGCCCATATATGTGGATGTCATGCTGTGTGGTTTGGGGGAAACCCAGCTATGGTGGAGTTGAGTTTTGCCTATTCTGTCCAGGCACATCTTTATAAGGGTTCTCATGTGAAATTAACAAAATCTGGTTTATATCTTTTTCTAGTATTTAATTAGTTCTGAAGTAGTCTTCAGCTAGAAATTACTCGTTGTGAGTCCAGTCTCTATAAAATCGAGAACAAACTATGGAAATTTACTAACTAGACAGTGTGGGAATCCTAAAGTTTGGAGGCTTGAAATTCACCCTTTGCTAAAATATGGGGGTGAGTGACAGAATAATCACAGACCACAGGAATATTTGACATGCTCACCAGTTAAGGTTTTGTGTTAGAAATTGATAAAGAAATAATAATCTTTAATCAAGACTTTTTATCATAGAAGTACAGAAGCAGGTATAATGTGAGATAAAAATTCTGATGCACTTCATTAAATATTGCAAATATTGTTATACATTACCATTAAAAAGTTTGGGGTCAGTAAGATTGAAATTCATACTTTTATTCAGCAAGAATACATTAAATTGAGCAAAAGTTACAGTAAAGAAATCTACAGTGTTGCAAAAGATTTCTATTTTAAATAAATACTGTTTGTTTGAACTTTCTATTCATCAAAGAATCCTGAAATTTTTTTTATCATGTACTACATAAAAATATTAGGCAGCACAACTGTTTTCAACATTGATAATAATGAGAAAGATTTCATTTTTGAGCACCAAATCAGCATATTAGAATGTTTTCTGAAGGATCATGTGACACAGAAGACTGAAATGATGACAGCTTTGCCATCACAGGAATAAATTACATTTTAAAATATATTAAAATAGAAGACAGTTTATTTTATTGTAATAACATTTAACAATATTACTAATTTTTTAATTAAAAAATATAGCCTTGGTGAGCATAAGAGACTTCTTTGAAAAACATGTAAAAATCTTACTGACTTCAAACTGTAGTGCATTTTTAGCAAATATCAAATTGAAAGATCTTTTTTTCTTTTGTACTAAAATTCTTTGATTTTATCATGAAAAAATTTATGTAATTTCATACCCTAATACTTTGCTGCCATACCAGTTTTGTTTTTAAGTTCTATTTCTCTTTTCTTTCACAGAATTCATCACAAGACCATCATCATCATCAGATTTTTCCAGGGGGTTTGGATATCAGAACAGACACCTGTCGGATGACATGCACCCTGAGCAGACCATGATCTGAAGGCCCTACCAGGAGGCCACACAGTTTCTTTCTTCCTTCCCTCCTTCCTTTTTTTTTATCAGTGGAGGAAGACGCGTAAGCCCAGCTGCCTCAGACAGGTGGCATACGGAGAGAGAGAGAGAGACTCTCTCACACACACACATCTTCATACATAGAGGCGACTAGTCGCTATTTGTGCTCCTGTAACTGCCTCAAGAAATTTTGACCTCTGACCTCACCACGCCCCCACCCCTGTTCGGCCAATCACAGCAGCCATGGGGAGGAAAAAGATCCAGATTCAGCGAATTACAGACGAGCGAAACAGACAGGTGAGTGGACAGCCTGAGGGTCTGCAATGACAATGTTTTTAGTTCAACATAGCAGAATTCCTTTCAGTTTTGATTATGTAAGTGAAAAGAATTCATTTCAGGAGCTCTAAATAAAATGCACCAAATATACGCAGGAGAGCCTGGAATTGATTATTGGCATTTGAACTGAAATCATTCTTATTGGTTATGATCTTGTGAGTTGCCTGAAGTTGAATCTGTAGTTTAGATATCTTGTGCAAGGTAATGAACGTGAGGCAAAATCAAATCTTGCTCCTCCAATGCTTAAAAGTAATTTTCATTGATTTGTAGTTAAGGTGGATTTTTTTTTTATGTAAAATACTTTCTCCTGTACCATTTTAATGGGCAGAGGCAAGTACAAGTTAACTTCCCTTAGGGTGCTTTTTAAAACATTGTTGTGGTTTTTCATTTTCAGTGAGATTTAGTCTTAGGTTTAGTATTTAGTATTATTAGCCATTTTTTTAAATTAATCAGAATCGGACGATATTGGATATTAAGCAAATCAAATATCTATTTGTCATAAAGTACATTATAATGTAATTCCTAAATTCACTTGTTGCTAGGACTATCTGTAGATGAGCACATAAGAAGAAAAAGTGTTCATTTTTGCTATTTTGTTGTGGTGTTGGTAATGTGTTCCCGCTGGCTCATCTTCTGCTCTTTTTGCTCCCTGCAGTAATATAGGAAAATCTGGCATATAAAACCAGTTAAATCACAAACTTCATAACAGTATCATTTTGACAGCATTTAAAGTAATTTACTGTTTCGATTTTTAAACTCACCAGTGTGTAGTATTTCCCCTCCATGTTTTAGATATTAGAAAGATGGCTGTGAATGTGTTGGGAATGTTTTTTTTTTGGTCACAATTGTGCTGATAGGTGTAGTCACTCTGACCGGACCAGGTGTGCATACTCAACCTTAGCCTGCTTCGCTGTGTCAGCGCTCTCTGTCTCCCTCAGGTGTGCCTGACTAATCATATTTTTAACAAAGTTACAAAAAAGTCTTGCAGTTAGTCCCCATTTTGTACTAAATATCACTTTTAATTGAGATTTCTTTCAGAAAATGATCTGGCTTTGCACAGCTCGTCCTTTGCACTTCTCGGGCGATTAAAGAATTAAAGAGTGTGAGACGATAATGTGAACTACAGTTTTTGTTGCAATAAATTATGCCTTTTAATTACCAAACTCTTGGATCGAGGCAAGTTAAGGAGAGATGTAGAAGAACAGAGGGTATCCAGAATTGACAGACGGCAGCAGGTGAGAGAGCGAGATCGAGTCTGTGTGTGCGGTAAAGGTCAGTAGGTAAGCATTCGGCCCTGAGGTTAATTGGATGGAGAGAGGAACGGAAAGAAGTCAGGTCGCTGCGTCTCAAAATTCTTCACAATAATAAAGTTGTGTTCTCCTGTTGCCATTGGTTACCTGCGAATTCTATTTTTGAAGGCAATTATGTTGCTGGTGTTTATTCTGGTGCTGGTGTGGAGAGAGGGAACATCAGCTCCCTGATTGTTGAGGTGGAGGAGATTCTTTCAGCTAATGGAAAAGGGCTTTTATTTACAGAGATGCAATCACAGTCTGCTAACACTGTCAATCTCTTAAGGAGTCTTGGATTTGAACAGAAAAACTTTTGGTAGCAGGGAGCAAAAAATGGTTGAAAGCTTCCCAGTTGGTTCTGAGAGAGAAGAATTGGCTAATCTCAAGTCAACCTCAGTGCACTGCAAAAATGTCATAATTTATTCACCCTCTTCTGGTTTTAAACCTGTATGACTTTCTTTCTTCTGTGGAATACTAAAGGAGATGTTTTGAAGAATGTAGTTGGTCTTGTAGTTGGTTCATCTTTACCTTGCTATCACAATGAATGGGGACTGGAGAAAAACACCATAGACGTATCATAAAAGTAGTCACTTCAACTTTGGACTGTGGTCTGAAGTTATATGATAACTTTGTGTGAGAAACAGACCAAATTTGAAGTCATTATTTCTATCTTCCCCAATAGAACTGTTGTTCTTTGCCAACGGATCATTAAGTCAGTGAAGTGATCTCTAGAACTAGAGCAGTCTGAAGCCCAAAGACTTTTTAAAAAAAATTTATGCACGCTAGGGAATGTGTAAAGAGTGTGTGGCGTAAATTCATCATAAGCGTATTACAAACACAGCACGATTTTTCTAACCGTGCTCGGCTCAAACATGCTCGTTGAATTTGTTTTGCACTACTTAGTTTGTCCACAAGGTACCAACACTGGCATGGTCTTGTTGTTCCACAGTCGAAGATCGTAACAACATGCCTGGGTTGATGAGCACTAGTACCCACGACTAGTTTATTATCAGTCATAATTTCTGGAGAGAAATAGCACAGACACTGGACAAGGATGAAACTTGCTGTTGCGCATGTTTGAGGCACATGTGTTCGTGCATACTTTTAAATGGAGTATACTTTGAAAGGATATGCGTTCGACTGTATGCATAAGCGTTCATGTTAAAACTGAAATATACTTTGGGCCTGATTCGTGGACAAATCATTCAAAACCAACTGATTTATTCAAAAGATCCAAATCAACATCGGACATTGCTACTTCTATTCCTACAGGTCCTTCTAAAAAAATTTGCATATTGTGAAAAAGTTCATTATTTTCCATAATGTAATGATACAAATTAAACTTTCATATATTTTAGATTCATTGCTCACCAACTGAAATATTTCAGGTCTTTTATTGTTTTAATACTGATGATTTTGGCATACAGCTCATGAAAACCCAAAATTCCTATCTCAAAAAATTTGCATATCATGAAAAGGTTCTCTAAACGAGCTATTAACCTAATCATCTGAATCAACTA
Organism: Gila orcuttii; assembly: GCA_026230005.1. Classification (NCBI taxonomy): domain Eukaryota; kingdom Metazoa; phylum Chordata; class Actinopteri; order Cypriniformes; family Leuciscidae; genus Gila; species Gila orcuttii. Next base: position 27,083,579 of record JAPDVR010000018.1, on the reverse strand, counting down.
ATTAACTCTAAACACCTGCAAAAGATTCCTGAGGCTTTTTAAAAACTCCCAGCCTGTTTCATTACTCAAAACCGTAATCATGGGTAAGACTGCCGACCTGACTGCTGTCCAGAAGGCCATCATTGACACCCTCAAGCAAGAGGGTAAGACACAGAAAGAAATTGCGGCGTGGCATGGAGGCAATCAGCCTGTGGCACTGCTGAGGTGTTATGGAGGCCAAGGATGCTTCGATAGCGGCCTTAAGCTCATCCAGAGTGTTGGGTCTTGCGTCTCTCAACTTTCTCTTCACAATATCCCACAGATTCTCTATGGGGTTCAGGTCAGGAGAGTTGGCAGGCCAATTGAGCACAGTAATACCATGGTCAGTAAACCATTTACCAGTGGTTTTGGCACTGTGAGCAGGTGCCAGGTCGTGCTGAAAAATGAAATCTTCATCTCCATAAAGCTTTTCAGCAGATGGAAGCATGAAGTGCTCCAAAATCTCCTGATAGCTAGCTACATTGACCCTGCCCTTGATAAAACACAATGGACCAACACCAGCAGCTGACATGGCACCCCAGACCATCACTGACTGTGGGTGCTCCAGTGCTGCTTATCTGTAGCCCAGGTCAGGTGCTTCTGCCGCTGTTTCTGGTTCAAAAGTGGCTTGACCTGGGGAATGCGGCACCTGTAGCCCATTTCCTGCACACGCCTGTGTACGGTGGCTCTGGATGTTTCTACTCCAGACTCAGTCCACTGCTTCCGCAGGTCCCCCAAGGTCTGGAATCGGTCCTTCTCCACAATCTTCCTCAGGGTCCGGTCACCTCTTCTCGTTGTGCAGCGTTTTTTGCCACACTTTTTCCTTCCCTCAGACTTCCCACTGAGGTGCCTTGATACAGCACTCTGGGAACAGTCTATTTGTTCAGAAATTTCTTTCTGTGTCTTACCCTCTTGCTTGAGGGTGTCAATGATGGCCTTCTGGACAGCAGTCTTACCCATGATTGCGGTTTTGAGTAATGAAACAGGCTGGGAGTTTTTAAAAGCCTCAGGAATCTTTTGCAGGTGTTTAGAGTTAATTAGTTGATTCAGATGATTAGGTTAATAGCTCGTTTAGAGAACCTTTTCATGATATGCTAATTTTTTGAGATTTGGGTTTTCATGAGCTGTATGCCAAAATCATCAGTATTAAAACAATAAAAGACCTGAAATATTTCAGTTGGTGTGCAATGAATCTAAAATATATGAAAGTTTAATTTTTATCATTACATTATGGAAAATAATGAACTTTATCACAATATGCAAATTTTTTGAGAAGGACCTGTATAGTCTGTTCCTGACAGGATTATCTTTTAAGTATTATATGACTTTAGAAGACCACATTTATGATGCTTTATAAAGCTCTGATCCCTATTGTAATTGGATATAAAAGTCAATTGGGTGATGGAATGACATGAAGGTTTGTATGGGTAGGCTATGCCTCTAATATTCGATAGTATCTTCTGTTTTGTTTCCCGATAACAATGTCTAAACACCCGAGAAGCAAAATTGCATAAGATGTAGTTTTCAGTTCTCATCCTCCATCTCAATCATCTTTTTCTTCTTGTCTAACCTTGCCTCCCCCCCTCTCTCTCTCTCTCTCTCTCTCTCTCTCTCCCTCTCCACAGGTGACCTTCACCAAACGGAAGTTTGGTCTGATGAAGAAAGCCTATGAGCTCAGTGTGTTGTGTGACTGCGAGATTGCCCTCATTATTTTCAATCACTCAAACAAGCTCTTCCAATATGCCAGCACTGACATGGACAAAGTGCTCCTCAAATACACGGAGTACAATGAGCCGCACGAAAGCAGGACCAATGCAGACATCATCGAGGTAACACAGACATACAAGCCCACCAACAATCCTCCCTCTTTTAGGTGGCAGGAAATTGTTTTGTTTGTTTTTGGTCTCATTCATCCTTTATTTGTTTGCTCCTCTACTCTTCTTTCCTTCCTTCCTGTCTTTGGTGAACCGTGTTCATTTGGTTGCAATAGTTCAGTCAATAGCCCTATTTGGTCAGGAGTAGTTTTCCCTGAGGAGGGCAGGTAAATTTGTGTGTTTTTCCTCACTGAAACCTTGTTAAAATCACAGAACAAATTACCTACTGTTTTCCGGCTAACTCATCTGAGAAAGATCCCTTCCAAATAGGAATGTCTATAATTGCGATGACTTTTTTTCATGACGCTTCTCCTCATTTATTTTGACCTTTGTCAAAAAAATTTTTTCATTACATAGTGCTCCTTCATTATGGATTTAGACCATGCTAATTTGACTTAAAATGATTATCTTTCAAATATCATGTTATTTATTGGGTACTCCAAGGTACTTTAGAATATAATGTTATTGCCATGGTACCATATCCAAAATACCTTGGTAATACCATGATGACTAAATCCACAAGTTCTTCAAAAGATGGTAAGGCTTTTACTTAGCTAAATACACATCCATAGGGAGACCGAGTGCATGTGTGAGAGAGAAAGAGTGTGTGTGCATGTCTAGAAAGCATGAAGAGAGGTTCTGAGGCTCGCAAATCTCTATAAGCTACTGGCTAACTGCCTGGACGATGGTGGGACAGGAGAGGTAGGGACAGCTGCACCCTCTACCACCTCCTGCCTTTGGCCAGAGAGGAAAATGTGGCTTACACATAAACACAGACACACGGTGTCCATCCGGTGTCCATCCCGTCCAACGCAAGATGGCGTTGCTCAACGTTAGCGTGAAAAGAACAGCGGTGGAAGAACGTCTTATATAGTATTGCTGCAACACTGCTTAAATTAAAAGGAGAGTTCACACAAAACTAAAAAAAATTTGTTTCTTCAATTCTCAAATCGATGGGACCAGATTGTTTATAGCTATTGCAGAATAGACCATTCCAGGATGACAAGTTTTTAATACTAGGAGAATATCCACCAACATGTTCTTTCTGTCAAAACTCTTTATCATCGAAGCATGTTTATTAGATTGGGCTGGTTTTAACCCTGTGAGAAACCTTTTTTACTCTTTTTAACAAAGTTAAACCAAATTAGATTGGGCTGGTTTTAACCCTGTGAGAAACCTTTTTTACTCTTTTTAACAAAGTTAAACCAAATATAGATTTATAGTTTTTTGCAACAATAAATGGTATAACTCTGATATAGTTTTACCATAAATGTATGGCCATGAAAATAGCCATAAAAACAAACAAACAAATGGTGATTCGAACCTGTATTCTGTTTTTTTTTTTTTTTCATATCTTCATGCACCTTCATGCAGCTAGTTCCAATAATGATTATTTAAGAGCAATTTGTGAATCGCATCAAAGGTTTATTGAAAAGAACTGGCTCAAAAGAATGATTTGCGTGCAAATTGAACTGGTTTGGTTTTTGAGTTAACAGCTCACTGGAAGGAGAAATTATCAGTAAGGGACCGTTTGGTATTTATGGAAAGGGACACCGGAGGAAAATAGGGGAGGGTCATGTCTTTTTATTCTTTGTTGAGGGGAGGGTCATTCAACTTTTTTTAGTCTAGGGGGAGGGTCACCCAACTTTTGTATTCATGAAAACAGCAACATTTCAAAGTGGCTTGTTTGGTGCATATTTTTTCCATGTAGCTTTATGTAGCTCTCTCGGTCTCGGTCCCCCATCGCTATCAAATGGGTCTGACCCAACAAAAATCCAGTTTGGCGCTGCCTGAGAGTACGCGCTTAGAAAAAGTGCATCATGTATACAGAACGCCAATTAAATGTTTACCCGGCATAGCTTTAAAGCACGAGCAAATAATTAACTTTTGTGATTGCGAATAAGTGCAGTGTCCTGTGAATGTAACTCTACCGCGGCATTAACATGTGATATGAATGTACGTTGAGTGTATTGGGACTGAGGCGCCAGAACTGCAGCTGATAGAACCATATTTTAGTTTCCATTCTTATTTGGTTTAGAAATCTACTGAAATTGCCACCATAACAGTGGAGTGTGATAGACTTAGAGCTACCACATTTTTAAATTAGGCTACTATTAGAATTATTTGAAGTTAACATAGGCTAATACAATACGCAGACCTACACCAAAAAACTAGTTGAGGATAGGCTAAATTCTTTAAAATTGGCCAATTCCAGCGTTATGGACGTGACATTTGCAGTCAAAACTTGAAATATAAATTATCAGAAAATGCATTTAATACTGAAACGTCTGTTTATATATCCATACCCCCTTAATAAAGGAGTCAAGACATTAGACAAATATCAGTCTACACATGCGTTTTATATTTAATATGAGCAAAATACACATGTGATGTGACACAACAAATCTTTAACTTTTAGGTGGCAAAATATTTTTTAATAATTCTATGAATTAGGCTACACTACGCAAAACAAAAGTAGGCTAATAACCGGATGAAGAAGGGTCGGCCTCCACAGAACATAAAATATTATTTTTTATTTTATTTTTCGTGTTCGCATTTATGAGGAAAAAAACAATGTTACGGACGTGACAGTTCTCCGTTACGGACATGTCCGCTCTGAAAGCGACTTTAAAACTTTCACAGAGACTTCAGAAAGCACAAAGCCTTTCTTTAAAGTAAATTTCGTTTTTTATTAATTGTATCTTAATTTTAATTAATGTTTCATCAACCAATTGCCTGGATTTAATAGAAGTAAATATAGTAGAAAATAGATCATCATGACACGGAGTCGCCGGCGCGTGAACTGGACTCTCGTCTCATAAATGAACCGAAACTCAGCGTATAATGTAGCCTACTTGCCTCACAGACTTGAGAAATATAGAAAGCTTGATGTCTACTTTTAAACAGAACATTTAAAAAAGAAAAACAGACTGCTCTCTGCTTATGTAATCCGTATGAAATCTGCACTTCTCTCTGGCGCGTTACTGTGAAGATCGCGAGTCAGCATCATCAACTTCATCTTGAAGCTGACACACTGACACAGAAAAACCTTGTTTATTAATAAACAATTAAAATCTCTCCTTGCTATATTTGACATATTCATAATCATTACTTTTGCCGATTCTTTGTGGCAGCTTTTAGATAGGCCTACTTTATTTGAAGCGCCACGGTCACCCTTGTTACATGAACGCGTCACCACTGCATCAGCACCGAAAACATGATTTTTTTTTATTTTTTTTATCTAAAATAAAAAATCATGATACGAACCGAATTGTAGGTTTGGTCTATCGTTACAGCCTTAGTAAGATGAGAAAGCAGGAGTTTGTCATGGTTGTAAAAAAAAACAATGGCTATCTGAACATCTTTGCCAAGCGCAAACCAGTAGCCTACGTAATCAATAAATTATCGGGGAGGGTCATGCCTTTTTTCACAATCATTTTGGAGGGTCATAGAAAAATATATTACTGGCGAAGGGAGGGTCAAGTCTTTTTTGACTACAGATCTCAAAACTCCTCCGGTGGCCCCTTAAATAAATAACGAACAGTCCCTAAATAACAACTTAATTTTTGGTCTTTTACTCACACAAAACATATGACCTCAGTAATCCGGTTCTCAAGTTCAACTCACTGGATGATAAAATAATTAATTTGTAGTTGCTATGAACTTGTCGACTTATCACTATAAGCAAATACTATAAAAAAAATAACAGCATAAGGGTTGAAAGAAAAAGATAGGAGTAATTTTTGGGTGAACTATTCCTTTAACATTTTAAATGTGCATGTGTTTAGAATAAAGCAAAACATTTGTTTTAGTTTTTAAAGATTAGGTAGTCGTTTCCATGCAGTTTAAAATGTAGTCGTGAGAGTGTGAATACTTATTTAGAGTGTGTGATGGTGAGAAACTGATGTGTGTCTCTTTTGCAGAAGCCCCCAGTGGTACAGGCGCATGTTTCCTGTTGGGTGCAGCTGGTGTGTGTGTGTGTGTGTGTGTGTGTGTGTGTGTGTGTGTGTGTGTGTGTGTGTGTGTGTGTGCGCGTGTGCGTGTGCGTGTGCGTGTGCGTGTGTGTGTGTGTGTGTGTGTGTGTGTGTGTGTGTATGCGTGCATGTTCTGTGGTGAGGGCGTTGGGCCGCTGTGGGCCACATCAGCTCAAGCCTGACTGGGCTGCTTTGTGTGTGTGTGTAAAGGCTGAAGGCTGTCTCATGTAATATTGAGAGGCAGCGTGTCAGTAGAGGCAGACCTGGTGCTGAGTTCCCAGCATTTGGTCTGATAAGAGATGTTTTTGGGGGCAGTAACGTTCATAAGGCCGTTCCGGTTGCTCATGCCCAATTTAAAACATGTCTTCTGCACTCTACTTGGTTATTTGTCTTTTAAAGACCAAAAAGAGAGACACAAGCACACAAAAAGTGTAAAATCAACAGATTGAATGAGATTCGCTGTGTATAAATGATACAGTGGCAGTGCTTACATTCACCCAAAGAAAAAAACCCTTATTCACCCTACAGCTCACTGTACACACACACACACACACACACACACACACACACACACACATTCAGGCAGGCATGCTTTCACACTGATGCATGACTGAACAAATGCATATGCACACATACAGCCTCTCTTCTTTTCTCTTGCTGTATCTCTCTCTTTTTGCTATCATCTCTTCACTCGCCTCGTGTTGCACGTGCCTAGTGTGTGTGTGTGTGTGTGTGTGTGTGTGTGAGTGTGATTGTATGGGGGCTGCCTGCTTCTTCTGCCAGAGCTTGTTAATCTGCTTGACTGCAGATCCCAATCAGGAGAGAGACAGAGAGAGGGAGAAAGAGACGCGGAGAGAGGGAGTGGGGAATGAAAAAGACAGAGAGATAAAGAGTGGTTGTTTAAGGATGAAGATCCTGTAGATATCAGTTGGGATTGAAAGGAGGTGGTGAGACGGGAAACACAAGGCTTTGCCCTTTTTCATAAGCAGCTCTGATGAGGAGGCTGTGGACACTTAAAGACAACATGAAATAAAAATGTGCCTTTTTAATTAATTATTAGTGTGATACATCTATGCTCAGCATTCTGATGAAAAATATAATAACTTTCATTGCTTCTTAAACAATGTTTGATTTTGCTGACATTACCATGGTTATGCTTGCAGAGAAAATAATAGTATTAATATTTTCAGAGGCCATTTTTCCCGATCCAGTCAAATCCCACTAGATAAAATCAAGTCCCATCCGAATGTATATTTTGTACAGTTCCCTCAAAAATGAAAATTGTTATAATTTACTCTCCCATGTTGTTTTAAACCTATATGCACTTTTGGGGGAATTTTTGTTGAATCTTCATGCAGCTCTTTTAAAAAATAATAAAAGTACCATTAAAGTAGTCCATATCACTATTTGTCCTAAATCCTATGAAAAAATTTGAAATGCAGAAATGAGAATGAGATTTTCAATGAAAAGAGAATTAATTTCAGTGTCACATCAATGCACATTGCTGAGTTTTTCTTTTCTCGTTATTGTAACTTGACAGACAAGGTCTAGACTTATGAAAAAGAGCTGTATGTATTCAAAATTTCTCGTATTATGTACCATGAACTTTTGGTGAATCTTTTCCTTTTTACTGCCTTTAGTGTTGTGTTTAAGCAATAATTTCCTAGATTTCTACTGCTGTTTAGCTGAGCATTTATATAGAAGCCAGGGCTGTCAATCGATAAAAAATGTAAACAATTACATTATATACAATATAATTAATCAAATGAACCACTTGCATATATCTTCCTAAGAAAAGCTCCAAATTAAGATTCAAACAGGTCAGGGGGATTAATATATTGTGTTTTTTAGGGCCTGGTCTGTGTTACAGAAGGCCTAGCGTCTCTGATGAGTGTTGATTGACCTGGAAAAAGTAATAATTTTGGCAAGTTTTGTCACCATAATACCAGTGCAAATTTCAGAATTCTCAATGGTAATTTTTGGAACATAGCAAATAGATAATAGGCTATTAAACAGTGCTTTATTTTCAATTAAAATTAAATATTGTTATAATTATTAACAAATTAAATTAAAACAATGAAATGTAGAATTAACATTCATCAATTAAGTGCATTTAAAAGTTTTAATTAATTAGAGTTTTAAAGTTAAGTAATTATACAAGTAAACAGTAATACAGAACAAATAAACAAAGTAATCTTCTACTTTTATTATAAGCATTGCCGTTTAATTATTATAAATTACATCATAGACAATGGTGGGTTTATTAGGCTTTACCCTCAAATATTTTTGTTGTCTCATCTGTTTACATTCAGTTAAGAAAAATCTGCTGTCTTTACATTGATGCCATGCCAAGCTGGCATTTTGACCAAGAAGGGCACATTTATGAGCATTCAGAAGTAACCACCTATGACCAGACAGCTTTTAAGAATTGAATTGAGTAGTCTATGGTACCAATACTACAGAAAGAACTGAAATTGAATTTAAGTATTGACATGATACTGAAGTACCGGCACTTTTGACATCCCTGATATCAGCAGTTCCTTTCAAGTGCGACCATTGGCGTTAAATGGTCGAGATGACTGTGAACTTTTAACCTCTGTCTGTAAGAGATGAGAAATCTGTGTGTGCTGGACATCGGCTAAGCCCTCTTCGATATTGAGATGATGTACTCCATCCTATTCTCTCAGATCCGCCTCCACAGTGGGATGAGCCGTGGGTTATCAGCCAAGATCAGCTGCTAAAATGATTCCATTAGCCTCATGTATGAGTTACAGTCAGACTCGCCTGATAATGGCAGACACGCTGCCTTTAAAGGAGGAATGGGGATGAAGGGATGAGGAAGAGAAGTGGAGGGTTCAGAGGGGCCACTAATCTGTCAGATGGGTGTATCTGGACGCTATCGTGTGTGTAAGCTGGCAGGCTGCGGCGAAGCCGAGGCTTTAAGCGCGTTCTCAAGGGAGGGAGGGAGGGGGTTGCAGCCTTCTCTGCTTTACACACTGCAAATGGAAGGTGACATTACATTCTGCCTGTGTTGGACATCAGCGTGCACTTCCTTACAAAGAGAGAGAGAGAGAGCGAGAGAGAGGGAGTTATGTACATTGTATACTCTTAAAAATAAAGTTTTTTTTTTTTTTGCTTCAGTGTCATAGAAGAAGCATTTTTGGTTCCTCAAAGAACCTGTTAATGAAAAGCTCTTAAAATAACCTTATTTTCTTATAGTGAAGAACATTTTAATGATTTTAATTTTAAAATACAAATAATAATGAATTTAATAATGATGAACCTGTTTTTCACTGTAAAGGACCTTTTGTGAAGAAAAGGTTCAATGGATGATAAAGGTTTTTAACAGTGTAGGGCCGTAAATGTTCTGATAAATGTGTTTTTCAAACGCAGATTCTTAAACTTTTACTGTGGTCCCTCTCAAATGTTTGCTAACATCCCACATAGGAAGTGGGAGTTTGAAAAGACAATATGGGATGGAGAGAGGAGGGGAATAGAGGACAGGAATGAGTCAGCTCGATTAGTCGTGGAAGAATGAGAGCATTATTGGATTAGAGAAGAGACACAAAGATATAGTGTGAAAAACAATCGAGAACCATCAGAAAAGAGTGGAAATGAGATGAAAGAAGAGAGAAAGTGAAGGTCCAGGGGTAACATAGATTAAATAATGTAAAGACAGGAAGGGTAAGCTCGAGAGAGAGGGAGCGTACGGGGGAGGGAAGGAAGGCGTTTCAGGGGGAGGAGCACTACTGAACGAGGTTAGCCAGTCAGAGGCATTGGAGCTCTGCAGGGGAATCTTCCCTTGGCAACACAAACAAGCACCCGCCCCATAAAGGAGAGACAGCAGGCAGAGAAATACAGGGACAGGTGAACAGATGGAGCCGACTCAGAGACAAGCTGATCAGCTGACCCACTCCTCACTGTGTGTGTGTGTGTGTGTGTATGTGCGAGAGAGAGTGTTATGCTATGAACGATAAAGCTAGTTTAAAGGCTTGGGATTTATTTACCGAAGTCTATATATTTTTAGCAACACTTGGTAAGGCTAATCGCTATTCCTCATACTTGGGGATAGGGATTTCAAGCAGCCCCTATTCCTAAACAAACCTACTAAAATCAACTCAGAACACCTTAGCAACTGCATAACAATAGCCTGACAACACCCTAGACTTCACGACTGTCATTTTAGTTCATTCTAATTAATTTACTAGGTTAAAAAGAATCAAGGTTTCCACAAAAATATTAAGCAGCACATCTGTTTGTAACATTGATAATAATAATAAATGATTCTTGAGAGCCAAATCAGCATATTAGAATGAGTATAGGTGCTGAAAATTCAGCTTTGCCAACACAGGAAAAAATTACATAAAAAATGTTAATAATATTTTACAATATTACTGTTTTTATTGTATTTTAGCAAAATAGACGTCTTTCAAAAACATAAAAAAGTCTCACAGACCTCAAACTTTAGAACAGTATATATAAAATTTACATTATATAATACATAATTAGTGTAAGTGTTAATTGTTTAATTAAAAGTGTTGATCTGGATTACACTGGGTCGGTTTGTTTTATGCTATATTTTCTTTTGCACATCTTTTATGTCACTGTGACCTCTGTGAGCAGGAAGAAAGCAGTGCTGAAAACTGTTTTCTGTTCAGCCTCGATACCCCCATCAAAGCTACTTATAGAAAATCTTGTTTGGAAAATCTTCTCAAAAAAAAAAAAGGTTATTTTCAGGCTGAAACCGATAAACTGAGTTTCTCTCTTTTTCAGCCTCATCTTACTTATTTCCAGCACACAGTTGTCAAATGGGCTATGCGGTTTCATCTTTTTCCAAGTCATGGTGTATTTATCCTCTTCACACTCTAATCAAACATTATGCCGATGTACAGTGTTCTTGGTTTATGTGTCGCATGTTACTCTATTGGTTTAATAAATCACTGCTTCTCTCTGATTGACATTTGTGTTTCTAAGTGTGAAATGTGCTCCTCTCCCTTTCTTCTCCGAATGCTTTAAGACGTTGAGAAAGAAAGGCTTTAATGGTTGCAACAGTCCAGAGCCAGACGGGGACGATTCAATCGACCAAAGTCCGTTACAGGAGGACAAATTCCGCAAGAGCGAGGAGCTGGACATCCTCTTCAAACGCTACGGAGTGAGTATTCCTCTTAACCTTGTTGTTCTAACTTCCCTCCTTCTCTTTCTTCCCCTGTGTCTCTCTCCTGTCCACGGTTGGAAATAAACCAAGGCTCTGAACAAGAAAGAGCACCGGGATTCGGAGAGCCCGGACCCCGAGGAGCCGTTCTCCCTCACGCCTCGCACAGAGGAGAAGTACAAAAAGATAGATGAGGAGTTTGATAAAATGATGCAGAGCTATAGGCTTTCAGTGAGTACCCGTGTGAAGAGGCCTGCTGTAGGCCCCGGCAACCAACTCACACAGCCTGCTGTCGGCCCGGCAACCAACTCACAGAGCACCTAGCAACCATCTCTCACCCCATTCCCCTCCTACCACCCCTCAATCCCCTCTGAATGTGTGTGCTTGGGCAAGGAGAGGGCAGTCGGGGGCGAGAGGGCGAGTGTGGGCAGCATCCCTTTGATCCTCACAATCCACTTTTTCAAATGCGCTTCTGATTTATAGCTCTCTTGATTCTGTGTGCTGTTGTTTCGTGTTTTCTGCGATGACTGATGCTTGTATCGCATTTGCCAGGAATAGACTTCTGACTCATCTGGGTCCTGTTTAAGGCGTCAGTGAAGATAATTTTCATTAAGTCACTGTCAAAAATGCTTTATGCATGAGCCCTGCATGAGGAATCTCTTCTCAGGAGGTACAGAAACAAGAACGTGCTGCTCGCTATCTTAATATATCGTGGGCCCGAGTTTGATATCATATACATGGTGAACGTGATTCAACATGATGTGGGCAGCAAAGACGAATTAGTGTAGTAACTAGTGTTCTGTTTCCTCTTTAATGCTAATGGGACTGGAAATGAGAAATAACTTGAAAAGAGTTTTGTCGCCTGACGAAGGGGCAGTTTTCCTCTCTCTTGCACCCATCCCGCTCTCCTCCAAGTGCACCATTCCCCAGCCGGAGCACAAAGAAAGTCATCCAGCACCTCACTCTTTCTCTGCCACATAATCCCAGCATGAGCGCCCGAGGAAGCAAAGCTAAAACCTTAATCCCTCTCGCTAGGGACACCCTGCAGCATGTGTACTACGAGCTCTACTTAACAGGCCGGAAAATGATCAGTCTGTAATGAGTTTTTTGATATTCACAACTAATGGTCTGACACTAACTGGCTGGCAACCTGCAGTGGTAAAGCTAGATTCTGAGGAGGAAATTTACTTTAGGTTGTTGTCGTTTGTTTTTTGAAGAAACATTAAGTTGAAACGGTAGCTTTTTTTCTGGTTATGTTTTTAATATCAACTTGGAGTAATACCAGTGCTATAATCAGTGATTTTTATAATTATTCATTTTGTATTGGTTTATACTGGATATACACTACCATTCAAAAGTTCGGGGTCAGCAGGATATTTTTCAAGAAATTAATAATTTTATGTACAAGGATGCACTCTATTAATCAAACGGTTTCTATTTCAACTAAATGCTTTTCTTTTGAATTTTTTATTCATTGAAGAATCCTGAAAAAATGCATCATGGTTCTAGTAAAATATTAACAGCACAGCTGTTTTCAACATTGATAGAAATAATAAATGTTTCTTGAGCAACAAATCAGCGTGTTAGAATGATTTCTGAAGAATCATGTGACGCTAAAGACTGGAGTAATGATGCTGAAAATTCAGCTTTGTCATCACAGTTAAGGAATAATTAAAAAAGAAACGGTTATTTTAAATTGTAATAATATTTTCTAATACTACTGTTTTTACTATGTTTTAGATCAAATAAATGCAGACTTGGTGAGCATAAGAGAATTCTTTTACAAACTTGAAAAATTCTTACCGACTCCAAGTTTTTGAACAGTAGTATATATCAGTTGATTTTGAATCTAGAATTCTGAAGTGAAATAAAGTAGCATGATAAGAATACATTCATTTAAATGAATTTGAATAAATTAACGAGAGAGAGATTGTGAGTGTGAGTTACCTGCGTCTGGACGTAATAGTGAAGCTTTAGACTACAAGCTTTAAACCACATTTGGAAGTGGCTCAGAACGGAATGCGAAAAACTCGGATCTTGTGCGGATTTTTGTTTTTACACTTGTGCAGCAAATTCCGATCTGTGTCTCATGTGATTTAAAAACATCAGATTTGTTTGTGCTAGTGTAAATGCAGCCTAAAGTTTTTGATCGGATTTGGTTGTATTATAAGACCCCATTTAAATCTACTGAGTAAACTGTCCCTGAAAGATCATTCCTCATGTGCACTGTGATCTGCAGTAAGCTCCAATCCAATAGCACTTCATGTTTATATAATTGCCAACTTGTTTCCCAAACCAGTCAGTCTTTCTCACTTCACTGGTCACGGTCTTTCTCGACGTCACGCAGACTGTTTTTCAGGACCAAGTGTCATTCCAGTCACAGTTGTCTATCACTTCTCTGTGTGTCTAGACCGATATTATGTTGTATTTATCTTCAGTTGTTGAAGGCACATTCAGATGTGTAAGATTACACTTTCTGGCTGAGAAATTGGAGACTAGCACACTAGATTTTGGTGTATATATTCAGATGAGGTGTGTTAGGTGCTCCATATTTTAAAACCTCGCCTCACACTGACTCTACTCTGCCCTGCCCTCCCTTCACCCTGCCTGGCCTGCGTGCAGTGCTGGAACTTAGTTGCTGTTTCGTCCACAGGCTTAGTGAGTAGCATGCTATGCTACATGGGTTACTCGCTCTAGAACTGTAGCTCATATGTATTTACCCTGGAATATTCCTTTAAAATAGCTTTGGCATCACTAGATTCTTATTAGGAGTCATTTCTTCGAAAACAGTTTTTATAAAAGGCATAGGCCTATAGAAGACAAAATGTAATCTTTAGCAAATATAAAATACACAACTATATATTATATTATCATACTGTACATTATAAATTTGTGTTGCCCAATGTTTAAAAATGGCTGATTTTAGTGTTTAATTTTTTTTTTTTATTAGGCAAAATAGTATAGAATTGGTAATACTTTACAATGAAGTTTAATTTGTTAACATTAGTCGACATGAACTAACAATGAAAAATACCTCTAACGCATTTATTAATCCTGATTCATTTCAACATTTACTAATACATTATTAAAATCAAAAGTTGTATCTGTTAATATTATTTAATGGACCGGAGCTTACATTAACTAACAATGAACAGTACAGTTCAGTATTGATACATTGCTCAATGTTAGTTTATGCATTAACTAATGGAACCTTATTGTAAAGTGTTACCACAGAATTGTAATATCGGCCATTTATTGTTAACAGCCATATACGGAGGTCAAAACCCCGTTCTCACTCTTAGGGACTATAATCATCGTACTTCAAACTACATTTTTCTGCCGACGCTCAGACAGAGGCTACAGAAGAAATGGAGAAGGACAGAGAAACAGCCAGACTATCAAACTGGGTCCCACTCAGAACACAGGAGGCCTAGTGTGGCCCACATTCTAATTTTAGAGGCCCTGGTTTTGCAGATGATCATGGGAAAATGGGTCTCCATCTGAGCATCTGGACAGTTTGAGTCCACGCTGAGTGCCGAAGCTGGCTAATTGCGCTTCAGAAAGCACGAGAACGAAAATCGGCTGACTCAGGAGTTGTCACGGACACATGCCCCTCGTTTGAAACACCTGAACCTACCCTGCGCGCTGGGATATTCCCCAGAGCCATATTATCAGTTTAAGGACAACTGTTGCAGACTAAAATGGGGTATAATGCTGGGGTACAAAACAAAACGTGGTTTTCAGATCTCTCTATCTCTCTATCAGATGCCAAAAGCAAACAAGAAATAGTCTTAATATCTCCATACTAAAATCTCAGATGGCCAGACTGCTAATTTTTTATGAATCATTGCATGATGCCTGGAGACTGTAGTGTGTACACCGTGAGTTTTCAGAATCTTAGCTTGAATGTGTCGTATGAATAAAATGTGCTCAGAAACTGCTGTTGAAATTGTATTCTCAACTGAAATGAGTAGAGGCTTGGACCCGGAAACAATATTCCTTACATCACGATGTAATAAGCGAATGTAGCAATGTTTACATTGCATAGCGAATGTAGCAAAGATTCAGGGAAGAAGGAGGCGGAAACGGTGAACATTCAACAACTTTTAATGACAAAATAAAACAAATACAAAAACAAAAGTATAAGCCAGCAGCCCCTCACGGACGACTGCTGGCCACACAAAACAGTAACAAAACACAACATAAAATCAGGCCTGTTCCTCTCTCGATCTTCAGCGTCGTCGCTCCTCCTTTTATGCTTCCGTTCTCTCACGTCCCTCGGCCTCGTCCTGCTCGCCACAGCGAATAGTGTTAAAATATACAGTAACTATAAATGCTGGATGATTCAGAGAAATCTGGGCAGAAGTGGAGCGAAGCTTCTCAGAATTTTTCTGTTCCTTTCGTTTCCAGTCTGGACCATTCCCGCAGTTTTTAAGTCTTACAAAATTAACTCTGCACCTCGTAGCTTCACATGATCTGCTTTGGAGATGTTTGCACAAGTCACTGCATGCTATTAAAACCGGTGTGTGTCCGCTTGTGTGTTGTCTTGATGTACATGCAGGTGTGTGAAGTAAAGCCGCTAACCGTTTCCCTCTCTATCTGTGTTTTCTCAGTCCACAGTGCCACCACCCACTTTCTCCATGCCAGTCACAGTACCTGTGTCAAATCAGAGCCCTCTGCCATTCAGCAATCCCAGCAGCCTCGTCACCACTTCCTTCGTCACCTCCACTCTCACAGACCCGCGCCTGCTGTCGCCACAGCAACCGCAGCTCCAGAGGAACACGGTGTCTCCAGGCCTGCCACAGAGACCAGCCAGCGCAGGTAAAAGATCAATGGTGCCGAGTACCCGTAAGCAAAGCAGGAAGGAGGAAATGGTAACTCATGTTGTGTACATGCGCTTATAATGTTTGCCTGTGGGTGTAGGATTACCCGGAGCAGCTGTTACTCAGACACACCACTGATTTATGCTTAAAAGTGTCTGTCAAACCATCATCTACTCTGCTCTAGAGTGGTTACATAGTGTACTGATCAGTTTTTATTAATGCTTGTGCAATATATTGGTATGATACCATACTTGGCCTCCATATGTCACTTTCACTTTCATTTAGTTACATTAATGCCTCGTTTCCTCCGAGCGGTACAGGACAGTACAGTACGTTTCGGGATGGTAAACCCTGATCTGGCTTGTGTTTCCACCGCCAACAGTACCCTTACTTGATATGCATGGTGTATGTCGGAAAGTAGCGATCGACATCATAATGTGACAAAATCCAAAATGAGTCGTTTTGGCTGCTTGGTTTCAATAAAAACTGTTTTTGAACTAACAAGGAAGTTCTGATACTTACAGGATATTTTTATAGTACAATGGCCTCTTATATGTCAAAAATAAACATGCCCCCTTTAACGGACCTGTTGTGTGTATTGCTTTAATGCATCAACCAGCATTAATTAATAAAACCTTATTGTAGTGTTTTTTTGTATTTTGTAACTGTAACTGTAATTGTAACACCAGCCATTTATCGGTTATCAGCCATAACATAAAAATAAGTATCAACTTTGTTTTGGCCAGACTTTTATTATTTATGCATCCCTACGGCATGCAATCTCACTTCAGCCCATTCTGTGAAGTTTTCTGTTCAGTATTTCAGTATCAGCTTGTAGCATCAGATAAAAGCCGTTTTTAAACTGGTATCAACATCTCGAGAGATGCAGTCGTTAAGGTTCAATGCATCTCAATTTGATCTGATCACTCAAACCACCTTTGGAGGTTGTCAGGGACGCATATCGAATTTGTAGTGTAAACGCTGATGTGTTCTGATGCACCCTTGAAAACTCAAAGGATTACTGACTCACGTAACACGTAATCACTGTTAGGAAGAAAAATGCTCGATCGAATCATTTTAGAATGGAATAGAAGCTTTTATTGCCACAAGACAGGAATGGTGGTAGGCACAGCTTTTGCAACATACATGAGATGGTGTTTAAAAGTGCACATGGGCAATTGTGTAATTGCATGTACAATATATACACTACTATATCGTCAAAAAGTTTGGGGTCAAATGTATTTCATTACATTTGGTCCAAAATACAAAGAGAGTCTGTAGTCTGTAGATTTCAGCCTTCCTGTAAGCTATTCTGTCTTTTTTCCAGGTGCCCTTCTGGGAGGTGACCTCAACCATTCAAACGGAGCATGCCCAAGCCCTGTGGGTAAGTCTTTCCTCCTACCAACTAGACGGCCCCAATAAAACCTCTTCATTTTCACCTGAATAATACATTAGTCTGAGTCAAACTGCTTAAAATTGAAGGGCACGCTTAAGACCTGCAGAGTGGAGCGAGGGTTTCAGTCTCATCCGATAAGATATGATCTGATCTGACTGTGATTATGAGATGACAGCAGCTCCATGAAGGTTGTCCGGACACAAAAATCTGAAAGCGAGTGATCAGAGAGACTATCAGACGTCCACCATACGCTCACACACCTGTTCGCGCGTGACAGCTGAAGCTCACACTCTGCTCTCCAAGCATGCCTGTAAACACCCTCATGGGACCATGGGGCACGAGTGACATAAATGTTATGGGTCAACACCATGCATGTCAATTTTCCTACTCCGTCTTTCCATTTCCCTTTGTTATCGCTTGCTTTTTTCTCTTTTCTGTTTCTGTGCTCCTGAATACTTGTCTTCCCATCCTCTTTCCCTGTCAGCTGTTCTTCATATCTCACACATGACAGTCTGAATACCCAGCTTAAACCAGCACGCTCCGTCCCTTCCCCTCCCCCTCTGTCACACTCCCTTCTCTCCTCCCAGCCAATCTTGACAGTCCCTGACAGCTGTTGGTTCTTCTGCCTCTGATCTTCAAAGAGCACATGAAGTCTCATGGACATTTTAAGTGTGCATTTAAAATGTGAACATTTAATCAGTAAAGAGGCTGAAGGCCTTTGAGGAGTCACTTAAAAAGAATAACTTCCATGGTTTCTTGGAGTTTGTGTGTGTATTCTTTGGCACATTCCACAAAATGGCACCTTTGGTATTCCGTGCCCTTTTTTCTTTCTTTCTTTTTTTAGACTTAACTTTTTTGTGTTTGGCCAACTTTTAAACTTAAACCTAAATTTGACCAAGCATGAAAGGCTGTTAAAATGAAACAAAAAAGATTATTGACATAATCTTCAATTGTTTATTTTTTTATTTAAGAAACTTTCTCAGCTCTTACCATACTGCTTTTCCTCGTCCATTACCAATCCTTGTCTCTCATTCGCTCTCTCTCTCTCTCTCTCTCTGTCCATTTCCCCTCCCTTCCCTCCATTCTCAGCTGTTGCTCTGGGAATGTCAGCATTGACGTCATGTAGCATTCCTACCATTCCCATGAGAGAGAGGGACAGAGAGCCAGAGAGACATGGACAGAGACGAAAAGAAAAAGGCAGTCAGACCTTTGAAGTGGAGATTAACAGAGGCCGGGCCTTACAACCAACACACTTATTTACTAACACAACACACTCACATATACGCACTCATATCTGCTGTATTTACCATTATACTCTCTGACCCAAGTTCATAGAGCATAAACAAGTGTGTTTATACACATGTTTCTGTCCCAGCCCCCTCTAAAAACCAGACTGATCATAAGCTGTGTTTCCTGGGGCAGAGAACAGCTGAGCACGTCTCTTCTCTGCTGCCAAGGAATTGCAGCTCCCTTTGCAATCTCTTTCCATTCAGAGCTGCTGACGCGGTTGTTGTTCACACACACGTCTAGCAGAGTAAAACGCAGTTGTTGCCCTGTAACCGGAGCTCAGATAGGATAAAATATCACACTGCAAAAGTCTCTCCAGTCTGAAACTTTTAAATCATTCCGAAACTGAGGACATCTACTTTTGATAGACTTTATTTTAATTTAGTGTATTTATTTAGTTTAGTTTTTTAAAGCGTCAACACACAGCACATTTTAGAAGCAGTAGGGGATACTGCGATTCGTTGGCAGAGTTTTCATACTTTTTTCAAAATCTCTGGTGTTAAAAATATTAAGATGATCCAGCAATATAAAAAAAGAAAGTGTATTTTCTTGAGTAAAAAAAAAGTTTAATGTAAAAATGTTTTTAAAAAGTTTTAACACAGTTGGCACAGATTGTGGGGTTGGTTGATAGTGTTAAAATGATAAACTAAAAATAATATTGTTTTTACAATTAATATAATTATTGTCTGATATGATGATTAATCCAGATTGGTTTTATATAAATATATATAAATAAATTATGTAATCATTATTGGTATTTTTATAAACCAGATTACACTCTTTTCATAAAATAAAGTTTGTCAGATCTCATATTTTATCACAGACTTATATCTGAATATAACCCCTTTTCCTTTGTTCCTTTTTCAATTAATTAACCCATTTCATGTATTTTCATATTTTTTCAAATGTAAATACTTTATTAATTTTTGTTTTAGTCTTTATGGGATGAGAATCCGTGAGTGTGAATCCAGATGATAAACATTCATGTTACATTGTAACAGCACCCTATTATGACCCAGAAATATACTCTGTGCCATCAAAATCTTTTTGCCAACCAATCCTGTCTCCCCTACAGCAGCAAGTTAAAATAGCATTGCTAAAAATATTTGTAGTATAAATATTTGGGATATTTCTGTTCAGCTGAGACATCAGTGGGTTGCCATAGCACTAGTGAGTGACGTTCAAGTTGTGTTGGGAGAATAGTGTTATTTGGTTCCAGAATGTGGGAAAACATTGGGAAAATCTCTCTCTCTCTCTCTCTCTCTCTCTCTCTCTAAAACACAGATCACACACATATTCTGCCTTCCTGTGAAAACACTGCCCTTGAGTCAGATTAGATCAAGCATTACAAGTTCTACAACGTCATAAACAAAATAAAGCGAAAATATTTCAATAACAAAGCTGAGAAGAAAGTCAAGGAACAGGATAAACTAGTGTCAGTTAGATCCCTCTGATCCCTTCCCTGTGTGCGTCTGCTTGTGCGTGCATTTCCTCCCATAAAGGAATGCAGTTCTCCAACCTAAAAAACTGTCATTATTAATCCTCCAATTACAACATAATAGAGTTGTAATTCCAAATAAACAGAGGATTTAGTTTGCAGTACAAAGTGTTGGAAAACACATCTGCCATGGTGAGGGAGAGCCTAATAGGATTATTTTTCCCTGGTGGATAGTTATTGTGTTTTTCTCAATACAAATTACAGAAAATATGACCACAGTCGTGTATCATAATTTTGTTTTCATAAAATGCACAAGTGTTTCTTAGGGTCGATGAGAAAGAAAGCAACCAAGGTCTTTATTTGTAAATCTCTCCGTTGACATTTCTCTGTCTTTTCCTCATTTTCTTTCTTGTTCTATAGCCAATGGTTACGTCAGTGCCAGGGCCTCCCCAGGACTCCTCTCAGTCTCCAACGGCAACAGCATGGGGAAAGTAGTCCCGGCTAAATCTCCCCCTCAACCCAGCACTCAGATGGTGAACAGTCGCAAACCGGACCTTCGGGTCATCACCTCTCAAAGCAGCAAGGGCCTCATGCAGCTGGTGAGCACTTCCACATTGCTCTACAATAGACTTGTTGGGTCAAACATCATCAAATCTCGAAGCTATGTTACAGCATAACGAAAGCATATGAGGGCTAATGCTCTCATTGTTATTCTACACAAGAATTTCTCACAAGGACCATGAGAAGGGAAGGGAAAGTAAAGCTGTCAGATAGACTGAGCTGATTCATATACGTCTGTCTGTCTGCTCTCAGTATGTGTGTGCGTGTGTGTATGTGTGACCTCGTTTACACCTTGTGTTGTGGTCCGTTCACAAGTGAGCAGTGTGAGCGAGTACAAGAAAATTTGTCATCGCAATACACTACTAATTTGTAGGTTAAGGGTTATAAACTTGGCTGGTTTCAAGTAGCTTTTTTTTTTTCTTGTATGTATGTATATATATATATATATATATATATATATATATATATATATAATATTATTTATGGAAAAAAACTTTATATGTATATACACACTTGGGGTGTAAAGATACGGTGAACGTGATTTCACCAAGTACCACATGTTCCAAAATATGTTGATCCAGGACCATGTCTTACTTGGCAAAATCACGGTGACCGTAAAGGTACACAAACATGGCGGTTCGGTACATACCTTGGTTTTTAAGTTGTGGTTCGGTACAGCTGGGGGGAGTTAACTAAACACAAAATTTCTTCTTTTATCTTTTTTTTATTAAACTGTTTTTTTATGTCTCTGTTTAAATAAATTTAATTATAATTAAAATTTTCTTAAGGATAAAAAATATCTATCTTGGATAATGCTGCAGGGGGCCCTTAATTACACATTACTATAATATTAAAGGTTACAATTAAAAAGAGAGCCCAAATTATTAAATATACTAAATCTTATTATTTTAGATTATAATAATGAATGCTCAAATAAAAAAAAAACATGTAAATTGAACATAAGGCAGGTTTTACATTAACTTATAAATCTTATTATAAAATGAATTTTCTACTCCAATTTATTTTTTAAATATAATCATTGACACAGTGGCTGTCATAACTTGTTTTCATGACAAATTTATTTAAACATACATTAAATAATCAAGACATTACTAACAGGTTAAAATTGTTTATATGTCTATGTGGTGTTTTTAATATGCTTTGAGACAAACCATGTATAAATTCATAAGTCAACACTATTGCTGAGTATTTTCTCCTTAAAACTGCACTGAACCAAAGACAGTCTCAAAAACGCGGTTTGAAATCGACGGTGTTTCTAAACTACCTTGTAACTAATCACTTCAACGTGTGATCGTCAATGTCTCTGGGCTGGTGTGAGTGAGTGGAGGCGAAGCTAATTTGCATATTCATAGAACTGCGTTTACTAAATGAAGCAAGGGTGTAGAGTTACATTCAAACTATTTTAAGGAATGAAGAATTTTTTTCAAAGGAAAAAACGCTTAAATATGTAATTTTGGTGACCAAAGATGAGTTTTAAGGGATAAAATGATTGACTACAGGGGGATATATTTAAGTAAATATAATGAATAGGCTAATATAGTGCATATATACGAAATGCTTCTCTCTAGAGTTCATTTCTCTTGCGAACTAACCTGCTGTCGACAATAAAATGCCTGAGGTAAATGTAATGCTACGTGAGATACTATTCTCAAGCTGTTTTATTGATATCTTTCCGCAGTTGAAACACTTGTTGAGAGATGTAAACATATCGATCATCATCTCTTCTTCTTCTGCGCTTTTTACTGGTAGCAAACAGCGTTGCATTGTCGCGCGCGCCCCCCTCCGGATTGGAGGGTGGATCGCCTGTGACTGAATGTATTCATTGTGCGAGTGCGACTGCATGCAATGAACCATGACCTCCGTAATGTACGGTTCGGGACGAATACATGTACCGGTACACCCCTAATATACACACAGTAGTGGCCAAAAGTGTTGCCCAGCCTCGGAAAAATGACATCTTCGAAATATTATTCAAATTTTGTTAAAGACTTTGTAAGCATATTGCGTAGTTGTGCTTCGAGTCAATTGTTTTATTAGTGATAACGCAATGAAACATGCCACATTTTGCAGACTGTCATACAAATAAATTATGAACACTTGCAAAAACAAGAGAGAGATGAAATATTAATAACTGATTATGATGTAGTCAGTGTATGCTTTTCTCTTTGAGCTTTTTGCTTTTCTATGCATTTTTTGTATTTTCTGTAGCTGTAGTTTGCCATTTTTTACCAAATAATTTTGTCAGATAATAAATATCTTAACCAAGTTTAGTGTTTTGTTCTTCCCTAATATTTATTATAGTCATAGTAATAGTCATTAAAAAGAAATCCCCTCTGGACATTGCATTTGGCCACTACTATATTGTGTGTGCTTAACATGCAGTGATTATTTAAGTAATCATTGTTTTTTTTTATTATTATTAGTGAATATTTTCAATTAGTTTAACATTTAAAAAGTATATTTGGAAGTAACAGTATGCCTCCAATAATTGTGCTATAAACATGCAGTGTCGTGCTGATGTAGTGAGTAATATATGCAGTCATGAGGTCTGAGACCCTTCACATGAAATCTGATCAGAAGTGGTCACTGCCAGTTGTGTTCGTATCGAGATGGAAACCAAGTGTAAAACGGGGCTTGTGCGTGTGTTGGAGTTGTAATCTCTGTTTTCTATTTGTTTCTGGCCTCGCAGACCGATGAAGAGCTGGAGTTGGTGAGTGAGGTGAATACAGCTCAATTCTTTTGACTGTTGTGCTGTGAACGGTCTCATTTCACAAACAAATGTTTGACGAATGATTTATGGATGTTGTGTATTTAACGTGTAATTTTCTGTCCATTTTTTTATACACTGCATTTTTCACTGATCAAATTGTAATGATTGTGGTTAAACAATCTTTTTATTGTACTGAAGAATACACTGTTTTTCATATATGATCTAATTGGCGGTCAGTGAATTAAATGCGTGCTGTTTATTCAGTTGCAGGCTGACTGCCTGATTATTGTGTGCAGTTTCAAATGAATGCACACACACACTCAAGGCGAAATGCACATATGCATGGGTTGATCTCACATGAGTCAGACACACTAGATCAAACGTGGAGCGCATCGGAGCAGAAGCCCTCACTCCAAAGATCAATTTGTCTGTCTGTCTCTCTCCCACTTTCTTTCACTTCTTGATGTCTTTTCCTCTAATGATTGCTGTCCAATGACACATTAAGTGTAGTGCATGTCCATCTGAGTTTTGGGGGGGTTTCAGTCATCTCAGCATCTGTATCTGTGAGTGTTTGCATGAATCATGGGAGTCTGTTGACTGTAAAAGTGGCCTCTATCTTTATCCCCTTGTAAAATTAAGAGGGGTTTTAATGTGAATGTTTGATGCTGGTTTACCCTGAAGACACAGTCTGCATTTTGTTATCTTGTGTTTTGTAGTGTTTTTTTCCTTGCATGATTCAGATAAGGGCTCAACAATGAGGATTTTTTTGTGTGTGGTGAATTTTTAATTTCCAAGCCAACATTTTCAACAGCCCCACCACATAATATGATTACACACACACACACACACACACACACATATATATATGGTGTACAACATTACCAGTGTTTTTGGATACTTCCAAGATTATCAAAGGTAGAATTAGTAGAATTCACATCAATGCTCAATACTTCCTACAAAACCAAAAGATGTTCTGACAGATCATCCAGCTGACCCGAAACACTCTCAGACTGGCCCTTGACCATCCATATTGTTGAGCTCTTCTCAGTTGTAGGACATTTATCTCAGTTGCTACGTTTACATGGACACCTTTCGTTTCATTGTTCTTGTCGCATTCATGACATTTTAACCGGTTTTGGCCAATTCATTCTGATCGACGTGGTTACATATGACTTTTTTTATTCCAACTGTGCTGATTACAACCGGATTATTAGGGTCCATGTAAACGCAGCTACTGTTTTACACTCAGCTGAGACTCTAGAGAGATGTTTAGAGTGACAGTCTGAAGCTGTGGAGCTTACGTTGTTGTTTATATGGACTGGTTGATTATTATATTCTTAAGATGGCTTTTAGTACTTTAACCCCCGAATTCACAGACAAGGTTTAAGATTAGTCCCAGACTAAAATGCATGTTTGAGCTGTTTTAACTGAAAGCAACTTGCACTGGCGTATCTTAAAATATGTCAGTGCCATTGTTTTGTCTCAAGATGCACACCAGTAATGTTTTTTTCTAAGGCACATTTATAAAAGCTACTTAAATGTCCTAATTTGAACTAAGGCCTAATCCTGGCTTAATCTAAACCCTGTCTGTGAAACCGGGCCTATGATGATCTAAACTATTTAATCTTCAGAAGTGCCTGGAATTTGAAGATTGTGTACATACACAAGTCTTTCAGAGGTGTTTGTGTCCTTTCTTTCCTTGCCCGGAAAGTTAACTCTTGGTACTTTTGACTCTATCTCTCTCTGTTTTTCTCTCTCTCTGGCTTTCCAGAACGCTCAGCGGTTAGGCGCCTCTCAAGTGACCCAGCCTCTTACCACACCAGTGGTTTCCGTGGCAACGCCAAGCCTCCTGACTCCATTCTCCATGCCAACCGCCTACAACACAGGTGAGAGTGACATCATAGGGAGAAGCCCAGACATCCGTCACTTTGCAGGCCAGCACAGATTCGAGAGAAATAAACATGGCCATGCTTTATTTAACACTCCAGAGAGATGCTTGCAGAGGCCATGGTCCATTTATCTCTTACTTGCTCTCATTCATTCTTTCACACCTATTCCTTACCTCTCTTTCGAGGCTAGATTTATCACGGGAATTTATTTGGACCATAAAAAGAAACGATAACTGAATATAGATGTTATATTATCACAACTATAGGAATCAGAGGCCATAAATAGAATTCAGTAAATAAATATACATTAAATGTTTTTCTTTGTTTTCATGCAGAGTACCAGCTAACAAGTGCAGATCTAACAGCCCTCCAGGCCTTTACGCCGTCGGGTGCACTGTTGCCAAGCAACATGACCACTTGGCAACAGCAGCCATCCGTATCCCAGCAACAACAGCAGCAGCCATCCGTATCCCAGCAACAGTCTCAGCAGCAGCAACAACAGCAGCAGCAACAGCCACAGCAGCTAACTCTGGCCTCCCTCAGTAATCTTGTGTACGTCTCATGCCTTTTACAAACTCAGTCTCTTGCTCTAACCAACTCACACTTGCACCTGGTTTTTCTCTAACCACATGTCCATAGTGTGAGGCCACATGCACCACATCTACTCCCTGTCTACAGTGGAAGTTTCAGTGATATACGCCCCTCTAGTCTTGAGCTAAAACTCTTTAGTTGTCTTGATTGTCTTGACCTTTAGCTACATCTAACTAGATAAAGTGTAGTGGCCAACACTTTACAATCAAATATATATGTTAACATAGTTAATGCAAAAGATAACATGAAATAAAATTTTAAATACTCTATAGTTCAGAAGTTTATTAAAATCTTACTGACCCTACTTTTATTTAGCAAGAATGCATTCATTTGTTCAAAATTCGTAGACGGTTTATAATTTTACAGAATATTTAATGTTGATCTTTTAAAACATTTTCAACATTGATTTCAATGATGTTGAGCAGCAAATCAGCATATTAGAATGATTTCTGAAGGATCATGCGACACTGAAGACTGGAGTAATGATGCTGAAAATTCAGCTTAGATCACAGGAATAAATTACATTTTAAAATATTTCAAATATTTCAAGCAGTCATTTTAAATTGTAATAATACTTCACAATATTGCTGTTTTTAATGTATTTTTGATCAAATAAAGGCAGCCTTGGTGAGCATAAGAGACTGAAAAATGCATGTTTACAGCATTTATTCATTTACTGTATTATGTTCATTTCTACATAAATTAATACATTTCAACATTGCAAGATGTATAAATTAATTTGCCAGTTCATGATACCTAATGGAATAACGAATTAAACCTTAATGTAAAGTGTTAGCATTTAGCGTTAAGCTAACATTCATTTTTTTGGAACTGCATTAGCACAAACTAGTGTCCTTCCTAGACAGAATTTTTGGGCATTATTGTCTAGGTAGTCAGCTCATACATTTTGACACGTGTCCACTGTAAACTGTTGAGAATTATTACAAATTAATCTGCAATTTTATTCCCACTAGATAGAACCGTAACACTTTAATCAAGTTGTACTTTGTGTCTCTCTGCTCTATCAGCTATAGAGAGAACATCGCTACTGCTCTATAACTCAAAACTGTGTTACAGGGGGCATCTAGACGGCCTGAATATGATGTTTCATGTTCAGGATGTGAATAAAATGTACAGGGCAAAACAGCAGAATGCCTGCGCTACCTATTTCCTCTTTATGCATCACATAATAGCCCATGGCTCAGGTCAAGGGCAACTGTACGCTGCATTATTAGCACGACACATACATCTACCTTGCTGTGAATGTGCTCGTTTTTTTTTTTTTTTCAATTGCCTTCAGAGGTCATGATCTCATATTAGCAGTCACTTGAACAAGAACAATCTAACAATCATCGGTAGCACACAAGCTAAAGCCTGCGTATTGCCCCTTGGAGATTGACCTAAATAACTCTCTTTCGGTCTCACACAGACGTTTTACTTTTTTTCTTCCTCTCTCTCTCCTCCCTATGGGGGGCGAACATCGAGGTGTTCTAGCCTGCCTTTAATGCCTGCTAACAGCGGGGTTAGCGCTGCGCTACGCTCTCATTAGCGTGTCTGTTTGCTTCTGTTAATGCTGTGTACAGATTTTCAGATTTCTGGAGCAGGTCTAACCTGCTGTGTGTTTGTGTGCTCTTTCTCATTTGTTTACAGCATGTGGGGCTCAGACAAACAGAACGGAGAGATGGCTCACTGCATCTCTGGTCTAGCTGCTAATCTCAGGTGAATGGGGTCCCATGGGCACTCTGTGTCTGCCAGTCAAACCGTGGGCTCTCTGTGTTAGCCAGTCATATTCTGTGGGTGCTTTGTGTCGGCCTATTATGCACCGCTGTCCTGTCTGTCACCTGCCATGGCCTAGTTGTCATGGTTACTGTCTCTGGCCATGCTGAAGAATGTTCACGCTTTCGTCGTCTCACAGATGACCATTTCAACATCTGAGTCTCTCTTCATTAAATCCAACTTTGTTGTCTTTTTATCTTTTTCTTGTTCATTGCTTATTGTCCAGTGTCCTGTGCGCGACAAACAGATTTACACAATGCATTTTTCTAATGAATCTAGCACATTGGTGCCCTGATAACTGAGCAGGTAGAGATTAGAGTTTAAAAGTAGGACAGACATCTCCATCATGTCCTCCCAAGTGGGTCAGGACTCTCTGGGGTTCATTCGTCCGTCCGTTTGTAACCTGCTGCATGGCCACACGTTCATCATGCCAGCAGATCCTGCTCTGAACCACCTCAAACACCACATATTATATAAACCAGGCTGTTTAACACAGCAGGTCAAGGCTTAAAATGTTTTTCTCCGTTACCATGCTGATCATTTGATCAACAGCAATGCATAATATTAAACATTATGTGTATATTCTATATTCTATTTTATTTTATAGTAGCAATAAAGTTATATTCACATATTGGCACTTGAAACGGCTTATTTTCACATGCCCGTACTGGTAAATGCCATTTAATATGACGTGCACATTATTTTTAGTCACTTTGGTAAGAAAGTGACTGCTAAAGACCATAAATGTATATATCAATTGATTTGTTTTTATAAACAATTGACCCTTCGCTAAGCCCTGCCTTAAAAATAAAATGGCAATTTCTGCTTTTCACAATATTACAAGAACTCTTTTCTACTATAAGTCTATGAAGAATATGTTTGTATAGATGGCTTCAAAGAGAATTGTAAAGAAATGATCTAATAATATGGTGAAACATATTGTTGGTATCCAGGATACAGGCGGTATTTGTTTACCAAAAAAAAAAAAAAAGCTGTGGATTATTCCCAAATGAATATGAAAGCATCAGTAGTTTATTGTTAAATAATGTACATGTTAATTCAGATCATAGTACAATCAATAGAAATTAAATGTTAACAATAAATGTTATCAGTTGTAGAATATTGTTTTTAACACATAAGGGCTGGTTCACACACAACTCGTTTTTGCTTTGAAAAAATGCGAGGGAAAAGCGCAAGGTCTCCAGATGCTTTTTTCTAACATTTTAATTTGAGCACCACGTTTTTAGAGCGTTGTGTCATGCGCTGCACGAGTGCAACGGCTATACACGTCCGTCTAGCGCATGTTTGCATATAAAAACATTGGAAAAGTAGCACAATGGAATGGAAAAACGCATTCTGTCTGAACGGCCCCTAACAACATAGCTAGTCATTCAGTTAGAATAAAACCATCAAATAAAAATGATTTGTAATGTTTTTACTTAATTCCATCACACTTTAACAGCATTTTTACCACCCTTTAAGCCCATTTACTAAAAGTTGTACTGTACAATTCATTCACGTTCTGTAAAGCTTGTCAAAGTCACCAACAGTAAGCAAGAGAGCCTAGCTAATTCCTTACTTTATTATATAATGTTATTGTTCATTTTGGAATGGAAATATTATGTTTTGTCTTGCCTTTTACCTCCAGAACTCAAACTTGCATTTTTCTGTGAATTTAATTGTAACTTCTCTCATAGACCTCAAGGGGGCAGTAGAGTAGTTTTAATTTCATCTAATATTTATGTCCTCTCCACTCTGTTCAAAGAAGAAAATCTTAATACAAATATGCTGTATGTGTTAGGTTTAGCAGGACTGAGACAATATTTTCATGTTTTCAGTGCAGCCGTGAGCTGATTTTATTGATCAGTAAAACTTTATCAGGACTTCGAACTCTCCTGGCAGCAGCTGCTGAGTTCTCTGCAAATATATAATGAATTTCACATGAATTTCTCTCTCGTTATGCCTGAGAAACTGTCATTACGTCCCACTGTGGCCCTGACTTCCTGTTCATTCTAATATAAATGCTAATGGAGCCGTGAGAGCTCCCCGCTGCTCCGCCACCCTGTCTTATGTTCTCATGTCATCAAATCATTTTTCCTTGAGCCGGCCTTTCCTGACCAGACTTGGGTGAAGACTCACTCTTTCCGCTATGCATGAGGGTGGGATATTTACTTCTGTTTTTGGAAGTAAGCATTGAGTTGGGTTTTCTTTCTCCTGCTGAATAAAAAGGCCATGTTAACTGTCCATAGACATCCGTCTGTCTCTGAACTGTTGTAGATGAGTAAATGCTGACATGTACGTGTGTTTGACATGACGTTGATTATTGCAGATGCTAGAGTGGGTTTTGCCTGTGTCTCTCTCTGCAGTGTGACCTCTCAGGGCAGCTTACTCTTGGGCAGGGAGGAAGGGATCAGCTGGTACTGTATCTGGCGTTTCCTCTCTCCGTCTGTCTCTGTTTGTTGTCTGTCTTGTGGCTGTTTTTCTACGGCCAGTGGCGCTAACTCTCCTGCTCTCTCTTGGTTTTCTCTCTCTATCAGTCTCTGGCTGCTTGGGCTGTAGGAAGCTGGGCTTTGTCTTTGTCAGTGATTTGCTGAGTTGGCCTTTCTTTCTGTTTTGCATTAGAACATACTGAAACAGCAGCTGCAGCATCATCAATCAACCTGTACAGGCCCACAAGACCAAACTCTCTGTTTCACAACCCTCTCACCCTCTCTCTTTATCTCTTTTTACATTTGTTAACTAACATATGTTTTCTTTAAATAAAAACGTTTAGCTTTTTTTGTCTTACTTTTTACTGTTCCATTTATTTGTACTTCGCTTTCTTTTCTCATGCCTTTCCTCCCCCCCCCCCCTTTGATCTCTGCTATTTTTCCGTTTTCTTTTCTCTTTCATATTCATTTCTTTCATTTCCCCTCCCTTTTCACTTTCCTTTTTTTTCTTTTCCATTCCTTTACAAATTCTTTCCCCTTTCCTTTCTTTTCTTACCTTGCGTTACCTTACCTCCTCTCCTCTCTTTCCTTTCCCATTTACTTTACTTTCCTTTTTCCTTTTCCCTTTTAGTTTCCTTTTCCTTCCCTCCTCTCCTCTCATCTTCTTCCATTTCCATTCTCTTTCCTTTTTCGATTCCTTATTTTCTTTTTCATTTAAAAAAAAGATTTTTTTTCATTTCTTTTTTTCTTTTTAATTTAATTTCTCCATTTCCTTCCTTTAGTTTTTTCATTTCTTCTCATTTTAATTTTCCCTTCCATTCCCATCCCATCACTTCCCTCCTTTTCCATTTTCTTTACGATTTCGATTACTCTTCTTATTTTCTTCTTCATTTAATTTCCTCTTCCATGCGTTTCCTTTCCTATTCCACTATATCCTGTCCTTTTCCATATTTTCCTTTCCTCTTCCTTTTCACTTCCGTTTCTTTTTCCTTTTAGTTTCCATTTCCTTTTTTCTTTTTTTGCCCTTTTGTTTCCTTTCCTTTTGACTTCCTTTTCCGCTTTTTCTTTAATTTTCTTTTCCTGTTGTTTCCTTTTTCATTCCATTTCCAATTCCTTTCCTCCTTTTCTGTTCATTCTTCTCTCCTCTCCTCTTCTCAAAACCACTGGAATAGCTTTGAATAATCCCAACATAAATAATACACTACTGTAAATACATACGTTTGGCTGCAGCCTAATTACACGCACATAAACAAACACACTCACTGCAGTTGAGGGTATGTGGCATGTTGTGATGTGTGAAAGGAGGCTGACCAAGTTGTGACTGCATGGCTAGCAGGAGTTAAGTGACAGAGATAACTTGTCTGGCTTCTGTGCATTTTATAGCTGCTCTATTGTACTATTATTTTTTGTATACTAAAATGTGGCTGTACAAAGGTAGTGCAAAACATGATAAAGTTGTGGGTAACGTTGCTGTTTTGTCCACACGTATTTTTGTTGTTTTTAAAATGTATATTTTTGTAAGATATCAGGTGTCCCCTCTTTATTAGTGATGTTGATTCTTCTTCTCTTTCTCCTTCTACCATAGGCCCGTGGGAACGATCCCTCATGGAGCTACTCTGACGGTTAACACTAACCCCCATGTCAGCATCAAATCCGAGCCGGTGTCTCCTAACCGGGATCGCAGCACCCCTAATTCCACCGGCGGGGGAGCAGGCCTAACTGTGACCCAGTATCACAGTGGGACGCAGCGTTTGGAGCCCACCGGCCGCTCTCCGGTCGACAGCATCAGCAGTAACGGCAGCTCTTATGAGGGAAGCGATCGAGACGACGGTGGGCAGTCGCGTCCTCCCGATTTCAACTCGGCCGGCATGGGTCTCCTCCGAGCTTCCGGAGAGCAATCATCCCAAGCGGAGCAGCAAGAGTCAGCCAATGTGAAGCGCATGAGACTGGACACCTGGGTCACATAAACGCTGAAGGAGAGAGCGAGAGAGCTGCTCTCTTACCCGCACATACACACACACCGACATAAACACACCCCTAGTGACACCTGCTTTCAGCAGCCAATCTCAGTCCGCACTTAGACACATGCATGCGCCTGTCTCTCTGTCTCTCTCTCTTCCTGTCTCTCTCACTCTTGTCTCACTCTCAGACACACTCATATTTACTGGTGTGTGTGTATATATTTATATAAAATATGCATATATGATCACACACGCACTAGATCTTCAGACACACACAGTTGCCAATCCAGGTGTAAACGTGTTCACGTATTCGAGACTGAAGAGATGTACAAGGCGGAAGGGCTTTTGGTCGCATCTCTGATATCCCTCGCCCCTGCTCAGAGAGTCCGTCTGGATCTTAGATCAACTTTTACAGGCCTTACCGTCGACCTGATCAGAGTTCAGCAGCACTGCTCTGTCAAAATGCCATAACAACTGCTTATGTTACATAGACAAGCCTGTCGATCTCTATTTTTTTGTATCTATTTCTCTTTTGTTTTGTTGTTTTTGTATGAATGGTTGTATTTGCCATTTATCTTCTCGACTGACTCTTTCTCTCTTGCTTTTCCTGTTTCTTTTCATGTTTTTTTTTACTATCTGCTTGAGCAGCTGCCTTTAGAATCGCCCCCGTTCCTGTTGTAACAACTTTAGCATAAAATCTTTCTCTTTGTTTTTCTAATTGCGCAAAAACTAGCATAGTGTGCTTGGTGTGTGTGTGTGTGTGTGTGTGTCAGCTGTGAGACAGAGGTGCTCATTCATTCAATTGCTAAACACAATTCAGCCAAAAAAAACATCCATCTTTTGTTGTATCATAACCTCACACCAGTCCCCTCGCTTGTGCACTAGATGCGTGTCTATCGGCGGAGATCGAAGCGCGGATGCCGCTCCGCATCCTCAGTTTTCTGCGCACGCGTGGACCGTAAACGTAGTGTCATTGATGGAAATGTAGATCTATCTGTACTAATGAGATCCAGGCGTGCAGGAAACGGACATGTTCGTATCGTCCTGCGGTGTGTGGCTGCATTTACGAGAGCAGCGGTCTGCCGCATTATGCTATATTTATTGTTTTGTCTGGCTGTGTAATTCAGAAATTAATTAGTTAACTTTATGGGACGGGTATGCTTTATTATTGTTTGTAAGATTCCATGAAAAATAAAAAGCGGTCAAAAAAGTCTGAGTTGTTTAACTCAGGATGCCGGGTTTTTAGATGTTTGAGATCATGTATATACAAAACTTCTCAGTGTTTCAGTACAGGTTTATGTATAGCAAAAAGAGTTGGTGGCAAACGCGCATCTCAGCTAGGTAATTTTAGCTAAGAAAGAGATGGAGGTTGTGTAGCGCTGTGTGTGTGAGAAGCGTTGAGATTGTACATAGCGATGTATGTTCACATATATTCTGCTGGGTCTTTCTGAAACAGCGCTGTAATCTCAGTGGAACCGTCTCTGTCAACCTCTACCTGTAAATAAACTGTACCGTGTTATAAGTTATCAAGGTGGAGAGGCAGATGAAGGAGGATTTGACTGTTTTTATGCGTGACTCTTTTCCGTCGTTTTTATCCAGATGGCGTGCACTTTAAAATCTTTCCCCCTTACCCGCTCGCACACCTTCAGACACACAAGTGAGGAATTTCCTTGCATTATCATTTTCACGATCAGTCCACTTTGATTGATTATCTGTCATTTTTACACATCTATCTCCCAACAGAGCGATTCCCTGACGGCTTGGAAGGGAAAACAAGTCTTCTTTCACCTATAAGACGTTTAAAAGCATTCAGGGACGGACGTTTCATTTTTGTTTTGTTTTTTGGCTTATATTGCACTTCACGTGTTTACCCGTGAACAATAATAGAAGAAAAATGTCACGTTTTGTAAAAAAAAAAAAGAAAAAAGACATGAAGAAAAAAGACAACAAATAAAAAAGAATGTTGTACTGAAATCTAGATTAGGCTTTACACGTGTTGCAGATGTGACAATTATGTACACAAATCGTTTTCTGTGCATTAGTGTATTCTCTAAGTGACAAAGATGAAGGACGTTTCCGTGACGAGTTTTGAAAAATTACGTGAGGACAAACTTACTGCTGAAGGGAAATGGGGTTCAAAATGATTTCAAATATGTTGTATTCCCCTCTAAAACTATGACTTTAAGTGTTAGTAAGGTTAAGGTGAGACTCACCTGTCCGTCATCGGCTTCTCTACCTCTCCTTCCATCCTCTCGTATCTTCTCTTTCTCTCCTTTCCTTCACTCACAGAGGAAGACAGAAGCCATTTCATTTCACCTCAACAGGTGGCCCACCTTTTGTTAAACCAGATTCCACACACACTCACACACATAATGGATGCAGTACCGGGAGGCGGTGAGAGTAAGCGTTCGTTCGGACTCATCACAGACGTGCGTTCATATCCCTTCGACTGAGGTTCTAGAGCTACTGGGCGGATATTTTCTAGAACTGCAACATAGCAGAGCGAGGCTTCTGCAGCGCACCCGTTGACTTAAAGACTGTTGTGTCCTGAGCTTTGAACAAATGCAGTGATTTCTATGTAGGCTACGTTTATAAGGTGACAGCCTGATCCTCGAAGCGCTGGCTGTGTTGATTTCAAGGCTAAGACGACGTTCGAAAAGCTCTCTTGAAGACCTCGTGATAAAATTAGGAATCTGAGTAATCAAAGAAAAGACAATCGTACGGTGAATAGTTCACTTTGGTCCCCGTATTCCCTTTGTATGATGTCTAGAGATTCTCACATACTTTTTCTCGTGTTAATTTGTGCTGGTGACAGTTTTATTGTCTGTTTTTAATATAATTGTTACGGTGATTATCATTACCATTATGATTATCATCACAGATGGTAATAATAATGATACATTTAAAAAAGACGGTTTTTATTATTATTTTTTTTTTATTATTTTTTTTTGTGTAGGTTAGACATCCTGTTTTATTTTTATTTTATTTTATTATATATGAATATTATATAAATATATTTTCGTTTAAATTTTTTGT
Source organism: Gila orcuttii (assembly GCA_026230005.1). Classification (NCBI taxonomy): domain Eukaryota; kingdom Metazoa; phylum Chordata; class Actinopteri; order Cypriniformes; family Leuciscidae; genus Gila; species Gila orcuttii. Next base: position 27,048,643 of record JAPDVR010000018.1, on the reverse strand, counting down.
TGTTTTCTTTTAATTTTTTGTTCTTCAAAGGGGTGTTACTAATATTGCACGATTTATTAAGTAAAACAAAACCGTTGTAGTAATATTAGTACTTATTGCTAATTGAGGGAAGCGATAAAACAGGTTCGATAGAATGACCAGTTCAATGCTGCAATTTTTAGTCAATTGTACAATAGTATCTACACATAGTTAAGGTGGGACATCCACACATTTAATTTATTCTGATCAGACACAATGCATGGGCGTCAGACAAGCAAAGAATGAGTCATATTATAAATAAACTGAAATGTAATTTCAATAAGAATATACAACACACAAAACTAGAATAGAAATTGAAGAAAAAAGTTTAAAAAAGAAGAATTATAGCTAATATATTGTGTTCGGCTAGTCTGCTTTGAGTTTTGTTGTAAAAAAAAAGACAAAAAATAAAAAAATTGTTGTTTTCGGAGAATGATATACAGTTTGTGTATATTTTCATAAACAAAGTATGCACTGATATGTTATTACAAATTCTATACTGCTTTTACAAAAGAGTGTTTGTTATTGTACCAAAGTATCCATTGTCCTTTATGACCCTCCCCTTTTGCGTATGTTTTATTGTATTTTATATATTAAATAGACAAGTTGACCTACACACAAGTATGAGTCTGTCTGTATTACAAGTTTCTGTGTGGGTTGGTTTGTTCTGTTGTCAGTGCACTCATTAGACTTATATTTGCATGTTCATTTAGCAGATGCTATTATCTAAATTAACTTTCAAATGTGGAAAATGATTTGTAATGATGAAGTAACCAGCAATATTTGCAAATATACATATCTTCTCACCAAGGCTGTATTTATTTGATTAGAAATACAGTAACAATAGTAATATTGTTGATTACTGATTGTTGTAATATAAGTTGATTTGGTGCCCAAGAAATATTTCTTGTCAGTTTAACAGTTGTGCTGCTTAATACAGGTGCTGGTCATATAATTGGAATATAATCAAAAAGTTGATTTATTTCAGTAATTCCATTAAAAAAGTGAAATTTGGATATTATATTAATTCATTACACACAGACTGATATATTTCAAGTGTTCATTCCTTTTAATTTTGATGATTATAACTGACAACTAATGAAAACCCCAAAATCAGTATCTCAGAAAATTAGAATATTGTGAAAAGGTTCAATATTGAAGACACCTGGTGCCACACTCTAATCAGCTAATTAACTCGAAACACCTGCAAAGGCCTTTAAATTGTCTCAGTCTAGTTCTGTAGGCTACACAATCATGGGGTTGACAGCTGTCCAAAAGACGACCATTGGCATGCATGGAGGGCAAGACACAAAAGGTCATTGCTAAAGAGGCTGGCTGTTCACAGAGCTCTGTGTCCAAGCACATTAATAGAGAGGTGAAGGGAAGGAAAAGATGTGGTAGAAAAAAGTGTACAAGCAATAGGGATAACCGCACCCTGGAGAGGATTGTGAAACAAAACCCATTAAAAAATGTGGGGGGTATTCACAAAGAGTGGACTGCAGCTGGAGTCAGTGCTTCAAGAACCACCACGCACAGACGTATACAAGACATGGGTTTCAGCTGTCGCATTCCTTGACGCATTCAGCTGTCAAGCCACTCTTGAATAAGACAGCGTCAGAAGCGTCTCGCCTGGGCTAAAGACAAAAAGGGCTGGACTGCTGCTGAGTGGTCCAAAGTTATGTTCTCTGATGAAAGTACATTTTGCATTTCTTTTGGAAATCAAGGTCCCAGAGTCTGGAGGAAGAGAAGAGAGGCACAGAATCCATGTTGCTTGAAGTCCAGTGTAAAGTTTCCACAATCAGTGATGGTTTGGGGTGCCATGTCATCTGCTGTTGTTGGTCCACTGTGTTTTCTGAGGTCCAAGGTCAACGCAGCCGTCTACCAGGAAGTTTTAGAGCACTTCATGCTTGCTGTTGATGACCAACTTTATGGAGATGCAGATTTCATTTTCCAACAGGACTTGGCACCTGCACACAGTGCCAAAGCTACCAGTACCTGGTTTAAGGACCATGGTATCCCTGTTCTTAATTGGCCAGCAAACTCGCCTTACCTTAACCCTATAGAAAATCTATGGGGTATTGTGAAGAGGAAGATGCGATACGCCAGACCCAACAATGCAGAAGAGATGAAGACCACTATCAGAGCAACCTGGGCTCTCATAACACCTGAGCAGTCCCACAGACTGATCGACTCCATGCCACGCCGCATTGCTGTAGTAATTCAGGCAAAAGGAGCCCCAACTAAGTATTGAGTGCTGTACATGCTCATACTTTTCATGTTCATACTTTTCAGTTGGCCAACATTTCTAAAAATCCTTTTTTTGTATTGGTCTTAAGTAATATTAAAATTTTCGGAGATACTAAATTTGGGATTTTCATTAGTTGTCAGTTTTAATCATCACAATTAAATGAAATAAACATTTGAAATATATCAGTCTGTGTGTAATGAATGAATATAATATCCAAATTTCACTTTTTGAATGGAATTACTGAAATAAATCAACTTTTTGATGATATTCTAATTATATGACCAGCACCTGTATGTTTGTGTAAATGTTGTTTTTTTTAAATCTTTGGATTCCTTGATTAATTGAAAGTTAAAACAAATAGCATTCATTTGAAATAGTCACATTTTTATCAATGTAAAGGTCTTTAAACCAATTTAATGTATCCTTGCTGAAAATAAATTAATACATCTTACTGACCCCAAATATATATAATATCCTACTTTGTTTGAAACTTTAGAGAACAGTAAGGCTTTTATCATATGATCTTTCAGATTAAATCTTTTAAGTGTTGCAGTATTAACTTTCAAGTCATTTTTATATCTGGCCACTAGATGTCAGCCTTTCACTTATCTGATAAGTAGCTATTCTGCTTGTAGCTACTGAAATTGTAAATTTGAAACAACCAATTGTAATGTTTCTTCCTCAAAGTCCAGGTCTTTATTTTAACCCAGTTCACCCAATTGAGGCAGAAAGACAGCTGTGATGTAAATTTGTAAGAATGTTTTTTCCTCTGAGACATTGTGTCTGTTGTTGTTTAGCAACAGATCATAGTGAATCAGGCACAATGACATGACTTTGAGTGTGAGTGTCTTGCGCATGTGTCTTTTGGTGGTGGGGCATTGAATGTAGACCATTCCTCAAAGACATTCTGTTCATCTGAGCATGTGTCAGCTGAGTTTGTCAGTTTGCACGTCTGGCGCAAACATTGAGCTTCAGTTTGGAACAGGTCCCCACTTATTTGGATGACAAAGTTGACCTATTTTTTCTAATGCACTGAGACACAAGCATAATTTCATCCAACAAACACCCCTGTCATCCTTAAAGGGGTTTGATTATGCTTTTTCAACTTTAGTTAGTCTGTAATGTTGTTGTATGAGCATAAAAAGATCTGCACTGTTAAAAGTTCACTCAAAGGGAAATATTCCACAGATGTTCAATCAATATCTTTGTCTTTTGAATCAGATGGGATTCTCTTCCTTCAAGCAGTGGGTTAAGTTAAATGGTTTTTGTCTGTTGATATAAAAATGTAGGTTTCAGTTTTAAATAGTTTTTTTCTTCTTCATAATTGTATACAGGTCATTCTTGTTATGCAATTCATTTGCATTTACATGTCTTAAACTAGTAAATGAACAGAAAATATTAAACTTACAGTTTCTAAACATGGTAATCAATCATTATTCAGATTTGTTTTATCGGTAACACTTTACAATAAGGTCTCATTTTTTAACATTAGTTAATGCAGTAACTAAAATTAAGCAATATATTTTTACAGCATTTATTAACCTTTGTTAATGTTAGTTAATAAAAATGTTCATGTTCACAATGCATTAACAAATGTTAACAGATGCACTTTATTAGTAAATGTTGTGATTAACATTAACTAAGATTAATAAATGTTGTTGAAGAGTTGTTCATTGTTAGTTTGTGTTAACTAGTTAACTACTGAAACCTTATTGTAATGTGTTACCGTTTTATTACATCAAAATAAAGAACATGAAAATGGGTAAATTCTACATCATTTTATTAGTTCTACTACTTCCAACATGAATTTTTAAAATTTTATTAAGAGCATTTCGAGTTTTTTTTCTAAATGATGTTCCTTTCCTCCTCAAAAATGTTTAATGGTTTTTAGCTGTAATTGGTGTAATTTCCTGTGTCCTGTGTCACTTGTCACTTTACATCCTGTTTTATACCATTCATTGACATACAAAAGTTCTTTAATGACATAATTCGCCAGGAAAAGGACATTTTTGAGAAAGCAACAGCATGAACATTACGCAATAGCCATGGTTTGATGACGTTAGCTGGTTTGTTACACATTTGCAGTAGAATGTGAAAGTTAAAAGAAAGATGATGAATGGTGGGTCCTGTCTAATTTTAAAAATAATCAGTCACTCAGTATCTGGCATTGATAATCAATAGCAATCAATAACAGCGGCAGATGGTAAAGGGAGCATAGAGAGCTGAATGTCACTCTGCCCCTGAACACATTTGGGGTTTATCGAGATTTATTTGAAGCACTGTGGTCTCGGGATTCTGTGGTCATTCACTCAAATAGCTCTCACTGACACTTGTGAATGAGGTCGAGATCAGATTGAAATAACCTGTCATTTCAACAGGATCACATCTTCAGCTCAATGGGTTGGTAATAGAGTTGCTTGCTGTTGCATCAGGCGTGATTGTGTGGCATCCTCTTACACAGGAAGCAGGTGCTGAAGCATCTGACTGCCCAGCTGTTGCCCTGCCTCACTTTTGTTTAAGCTCTCAAAAGACCCTGTAAATCCTGCTTTGAGTATTTGTATGTGTGTGTCATCAGACTAGCTGTTTGATTTGGACCAATAATAGAAGCTTGAACCTTTTGGAGAATTAAATGTTTTTTATTTATTTATGTAATAATTTTATTTTGTATTTATTTTTTTGTTATTTTTATTTTATTTCATATTTTATTAATTTTTATTTACTTCATTTTTTTCTACAGAATATTTATCCACAGGTTTTTATCTGACTATGTCTTCTAGTAAAAGGGTGTTGGCTGAAGTGCAGACATGTTTATCCAGTCATTGTCCCCCAACACCCCCATCAGTGGCACCAGAGAGCCAGCATGCATACAGAGGGAAATGAGGCGATGATGTCATCTATTATTCATTGTTCCTTATTCTTTTTTTCTTCTAGTGTGGCCTCTTTCTCTCAGATCATTATTGTGTGCTTACCAGAGCCGGGCTCCAAATCAGAGTGTGATTCGCTGCCATAATGAGTGAATTTAGCTTGTACAACTAAGAGTTCTGATTCATTGCAAACTGAAATGGTTAGAGAAATAAAACTTTGAACTTTAAGAATCATATTTACATTTACATCTAAATAAATAAAAAGTGTTACATGTCTATGCAATGTTGATGAGGGAAAATATATTCATGAAATGATTGATCAAAATTGTACAATTAAAAACAACGATAAAAGAAAACACCCACTCAATATTCGCTGTTGTACTTTTTATTAGTCTTTATTCTTTTTTCAGAATATTGAACAAGTTTTAATCCATATTGTTTTTCCATCGTAAAATTTGTAAACACTGACATATGAAGGTCATTTGATAGCTGGTCTGATTAGTGCAGAAGCAACAAAGATGAAATAAGGCTTCATAGTAAGTCTTTAAGAATCATGAAGTACAACGGTTTCTTATCCTGAGAGGACAGCTGGTACATTATGCCAGGCTGACTCGCATTACAGAAATCACATTGTACCATTACACACACTACACTCTGCAATCTTGTTTAATTTCTGTGAATGCATGAAGTTGTTTTTGTGCACTCCGTGTTTAATGTTGCTGTTCATCTATTTATATGGCATCACTACTTTTTTATGTTTTTGGTTTAGTCTTACATAGTCTAAAACATCATTGGACAAAGCTGTTACTCATCACCAGAAGACCAGGAATCTCCTTCATCAACAGAGTCATCAGACCGGACCATCTCGCCTCGCTTTGGCTGTTCATCTTTACGTTTCTCATCCTGGCCTTTGAGGATGTCCATCTCTTCTGTAGGATTTCCATTTGCTGCTGGCATGCCCTCCATATCTTTCCACTCCTCTCCAAAGACCATGGCCTGGTTTAAGTCTACAGTCTTGGCAGGGTCATAGGTAGCTGCCATCTCAACTTTCCCTTTGCTCCAGAAATCCTCCTTCAAACTAGAGCTGAAAAAGCTATGAATCTCACTTTTCTTTTCCTTTGACTGAAATTCCTCCTCTTCTCCTGAATTGTTGCTCTCAAAGTCCATCATAGTCATCACTTTTTCAGAAAAGCTCTCCTCTGTCAGTTCTTCAAATTTTCCAAAGATATTTTCCGCTACACTTAGCATTTTGTTTGGACTTCCCAAATTCTCAATCTCATTCACTGGTAAAACGCCTGAATTTTCATCCATACTTGCTGCTTCTGGAATGCTCATGCTTTTACCCCAGATGTTAGAATTATCCCAGTCATAAATCTGAGAGGCTTTAGCTTCTTCAGTGCTCTTCTCCGTACTGAGCACTTCTTCAGGCACATCGTTGTTGACAGAGACAGAATCAGCCTTAAAGACTCCATTAGTAAAGGTTAATGGCTGCTCATTGAGAGTAGCCGCTGCTGAAAGGCTTGTATTCTGAAAGCACTGGCTGGCATTTGGAGATTCATCTTCTGAGCTATTGCACTCTTCCTGGTCAGAGTTGGGCATGTCTGATGTCATGATATTTGGCTGACTGTTTATGTCGCTTTCCAAAGAATGACTGTCCATCAGATCTATGTTGGTGTGCATGGCAACATCCAGAAGATTTTCTGGTTCTTTGGTTGTAGCTGCATTTTGAAACAGAGTCAGAGTTGGTGAAGTTTCAAATGAGCTTTCAAGCTGTTCGACCTGAGATGTTTCGGAAAATGAGGGTGGATGGTCTGTGTCGACATGTTCTTGACTTTCATATGAATGGACTGTTTCATACTCAAGCTGTTCAGTGTGTATATGCTGGTTTTCAGTCAGTTGTGGATTCTCATTTTGCTCATAAACCATGACATCATGATCTTCATCTCTCCTGATCTCTCTCATATCATCATCAGTATCTTCTTTCGGGTTTCCCCTGGGCTCAATTCTTGGCCTTTCTTTCTCCAAATCCAAACTTTCATGGACTCCAGAGCCACTCTGTAGCATCATGCATGCCCTATCATCATCTAGTGCATCTTTAGAAACAACATCTTCTGTCATCATCTCTCCAATGACGTCCATGTCTGGTTCTTCAGTGAGATCCTCCATAGTGTTGAAGCGTTTTGAGGCGCTTTCATTCAAATGGCCTTCGTCCACTCTTTCCTTCTCGTCCTCGCTGTCGCTGGTCTCACCAATGAGGTGTGAGGCTTGCACATTCCCATCTGTTTCCTCATCACTCTTATATTGGATCAAGGGCCGAGGGTCTGCTAGCGTGTTCTCCTGACTATAGCTGTCACACTCACCAGGATCAGTTCTCCATGAGGCTGATATGTTTGGGGAGTCGTCGTCATCACCTTGGTTCTCAGGTAACTCAGATTCCTCAGGTAAAGGGCAGCCTTCATTTACTGTCTGAACTGAATGGGCTTCAGCTGGCGATACAGTCTTCTCTATACTCTCCTGATGATCAATGTTCTTGGGAGAATCTAAACCTCCATCCTGTACAGAACTGTCTCTCTCAATCACTTCTATCTCTTCTTCTCTTTCAGCCACATTTTCCTCTTCTGTTTTATTCTTCAGTTCAGTTTCAATGCTCATTTCACCCTCTTCCTCTACCTCAGACTTAGGGCTCATCACATTCATGTCATTCTCTGGTTCAATTTCTTCCTGTCTATCCCACTCATTGATTGAATCAATCTCTGCCTCAGTTTCACTGTTCATTTGCTCTGTCACTTCCTCGCTAATATTGCTCACAATGTCCTGTTCATTTACCCTCATCAGATCTTCATTTGCTTGTTCCTGATAGCTAAAATCCCGCAAAGCTCCTTGCTTGAGGAACGATGAAGCCAGTATATTGGAGTTTGGGCTGATATGGCTGGATGTTAATGTATCATTATCATCTGTATCTCCATATGCAACTATATAGCTTTCACTAATGTTCTCTGATCTTACATCCATCTCAGAGGAATCATCTTTTTCATCCTCTGCCACTGTTTTATTTTCTTCCCAAGTAACCTTAGGTGCGTGTGAGATCCGGGCCATTTCGACAGACACTTCCTCATCCTTCCCTTCTTCTGAAACTCCTGCAGGATCTGTGAATGGACCGGCCCAGCTTTCTGTCTCTGGCGTTTGGGACAAGCTACTTGGTTGGTCAGCTAACACACTTATCAATGCAGATTCATCAGTTTTAGATTCAACCATCTGACCTTTCTGGAACTCCTTTGGTTCGTCCTCCACTTTGATATCTTCTGGTTTGAGCTGTGGTTCTGGTTCTGCAGCTGTTTTGGGGAGAGTTGATGCGATAGCCATGTCTTCATGTACTTTCTCTCGCTGTAAATAATCCACAGACTCCTCAGCAGCGTTTTTAGACTCCTCTGAGATATGAACCCCTGTCTTTTCTGGCACTGAAATTTTGGTTGGCGTTCTCTGTGGAGTCTCTTGAGTCCATGATGGAGTCGCACTGGTCAGCAGAGTGCGAGAGGAGGAGATTGATCTGTGACTTGTAGACACAGTATTGCTGAAATGGCAGGAAGCCGCAATGGTCTGTAAGGTTTGGTGGGTCCCAATGGGCTTTGAGATTGCATCTGTAACAAGAAACAAGAAGATGGTGAGACAGGCTTCGTCACATAGGCAGGGAACAAGCTCTGTAAGAAGACTATTTGATCAAGTCTACCTTTGACAGATCATCATATCTATTTTCTGAATCCCAAATTTAATGTTTTAGAATAACAATAAGGTTCAATTTGTTAACATTAGTTAACTGCATTAGTTAACATGAACTAACAATGAAAAATACTTTTAAAGTACTTAAAAATCTTAATGTTACTTTCAACATTCACTCACTAATTATTATCAACAGTTGTATCTGTTTATATTGTTTAATAATATTTTTACATGAAGCACCGTCAAAGTATTTTAGTCATGAATCTGTAGTCGAAGCACATTGAGCACTAATATTCATTCATCAAATATGAGCAGAAATTCAACAGAGTGGCTCATGCCCCTATTATGTCCCATCCCCTGATAACTATGATGCTATTGGAACAAGTGTGGTTGACTGGAACAGATAAAGCTCCAGATAGATGGAGATAGTCTGAAACAGACATAGACCCTTGATCTGCCTCTCAGGGGAGTTATCGGAATACACACTAGTCCTGAACTGTGAGTGAGTCGTAATGGAGAGGTATTGATCTTCATTATGCTTTTCCAGGCCTGCATTACTGGAAAGTGGCGCCATCTGTTACAGTGACCTATGGGACTAGCACAGGAAGCTAGCTGTACAGGCTTCGACAGATACCCCACTATGCAATCAGTATTAATCATTTAACCAGCCCAAAGCACAGCAATATTTAGAGAAAGGGGATCAGTGTTCCAAAATCCAAAATTTATATAGGTTGAAGTTTGTTCACTGTAGTATATAGTATATACTTGTTATACTTTTTTTTTTCACTTGACCATTTCTCAAATAGCCCTCATTATAAAAAATAAAAAAATAATAAATTAAATGGGAATCAAATATTCAATTATTTAAAAAAAAGAATGTTACCTAGAAAGACAGCAGAGTTGGTCTTGTTTGTTTTTGGTTTGTCGATTCTCAGGCCCTCGCTGTCCAGCAAAGCTCTGGAAAGAAGCAACAGAACAGCACTTTCTTTAATGTGAGGGGTGGGCTAAATGAGATGGAGTCATGTTCTTGAGCTGCAGTCCTGTGCCTTGTTCTGTTGTTATGCAAATAGTGTTTCAGATTTGTCATTGTCAGCCCATCTGCAGGATTCACTCATGCATCAATTCATTTACCTCCTGCACGCAGCATTAAACAATTGCAAGGGTTGGACTTTACAAATGGAAAGCACACTGTTAGTGTAACAGGTGATCCTGCAACAAAAGCATCAAAAAAATGTGGATCTTAAATGTATTCATATGTAAAAACAAACATGTTTCTTAAAGTCTTTTGGGAGATATGCACAACATGTTGTAATAATATACAATAAAAAACTAATGTATACATTTCTCTGTACATATTTCTAATATTTAAAACCCATCCCCATCCTTCCAAAGTATCTGCATGTAATGCAACATACCTTTAAAAGGAGGACCATGAAATGAGCAACAGCTAAAATGCTGTCAAAATGTATTTCTGTCCGCCCTCAACAGACATAAATCGGACCGATCTGAAGGATGTTTTTGAATGAATTACCCCCCCACCCCCCACCCCCGTTAACCTGCCCCTCCTTCAAGCAGATGGATAAGGGTCAGTGCCGGGTGGGAAATGGAGAGGGTCTATTTGGATTGACTGATCTAAAGTTACCCCTCTCAGGGTGCTTGAAATGCTTTTTAGAGCCACTGATGCATGATCACAGTTGGGCCTCCATAAACTACAAATCCCACAGTGCATAGGAGAGGCTATCCACTCTGGCATCCCATTAGGGAGGAAGTGGGACGATTTTTGAAAGGCTACATGCATATTTTACTTCATATAAAGATAGTTCTGAAGATGATAATAATTAGGTAAGGTTGTGTGTTTTGGTGTTGATGATGATCTGGATGACATTGACATGTACCTGTATGTGGCCACCTCCAGTCCAAGAGACATCTTCACCTGGAGGAGATTTTGTCTGTCCACCATCATGCTGTCTATCTGCTGCCCCAGGCTGTCTTTCTCCATCTCCAGAGCATCTATTTGAGCCTGCACAAAATCATGAGACATGATTAAAAATCATTGATTAAAGTTAAGAGACTGTGGAAAATGGCATCATTAATATCATGCTGTTAAAGAAACCCATATAAAATCAGATGGCTCCGCCATACTGTTCCAAACCTTTATGACCTTCTATCTTCGGTGGAACACAAAAGCAGATATTTTGAAAAAATGTCTCATTGATTTTTGTCCTAACTTTAGTGTTGTTTAGACTTCCATCGTATGAACAAAAACATTCTTCAAAATATCTTATTTTGTGTTCCACAGAGGTAAGAAAGTCATACAGGTTCGAACTATATGAGGGTGAGTAAATGATGACAGAAGTTGAACTGGTTAAGCAACAATGTCCATAAGTTTCTAATCTTACCTGAAGATGTTGAAGCTCCTGCATCTGTTCTTCTCTCTGCTGCACTACATGTTTCTCCAGCATCTGTCTCTTAGTCTTCGTACTCTCGAGCTCCTTGGCCAGATGCTGAACCTGATGTTGTTTCTCTCTCTTCTCCTGGTGAATCTTTGCCATGTTAGCTTTGGCCTGGTTCAGACTTTCCTCCAGACGTCCAAACTGTCTCTGATAGTTGTTGGTTGCCTCCTGCCAGGCTTGAGCTGCTCTGTGGCTGTACTCCTGTCCCAGGTCTGGGATGCTGGTAGATTGAGTGTGCTGTGGGGCCATTAGGACTGGCTTTGTCTGTTTCAGAGAGGCCTGCAATGTTTCCATGTTCTCCTGATGGACTTGCATCTGTAGCAAGAGGTCTTTCTCAAGTTGTCCAACCTTCTCTCTAAGCCAAATCTGAGCCCTACGCTCCTCTTCCAGCTCCTTCTTTCTCTCCATGAGTTTTCTCTGTGCTTCAGCCTGTGCGGTCTTCGCCTTCTGCCTTTGAATACTCACCATCTCCATATCCTCCATCAAGTTCTCCACTTCCAGCTCCACATGGTCTTTCTTCCTCCAGGCCTCCTCCATCATCCTCCTGGCCTGGCTGAGAGCCTCCTCTTGAGCTTTGTGCTGGCCTGGTGGGTCCCTGCTGCTCTTGAGAGTGTGGATCTCCTCTCGCAGTAGCTTGTTCTCCTCCTCTAGAAGCTTCACACGGCCCAAGTACGATTCGAGGCGCTGGTTCAGCTCCAGCATCTGGTACTTTTCCTCCTGAAACTGTGTAAAGGGCTGTCGGACACCCAAAAGCTCCATCTCAGAGTGGGGTGAAGTGTTAAATCACACTAGAACTGTGCACAGAGGCTGTGAAGGGCTGCAGGTCTTTGTGGCTGCTAAGTGATTCTAATGACAGACTCGAGGGTGAGGTCTGGACCACAGTCCCAGTGCCCAGCGGCTGAATGGACAGGGGAGGGTAAGACCCTCCTTTCATAGACAATGAGAAGGGGGAGGGCGAAGGAATAGAGGAGGAGGGGTGAATGGACAGAATGTGCAAAACCAGTGATGTAATTTGAGTTAACTCTCCCACTGCTGGATTATATCCAAACCAGTACAACTTTCTTTCTCCTGTGGAGCGCAAAAAGAGATGTTAGAGACTTGATAACCTGAGTCAACATGCAGTGCATTATTTTTTCCATACAATGAAAATGAATGATGACTGAGACTTGTCTATTTGAAACAGCATGAAGGTAAATAATGACAGAATTTTTATTTTGCTGAACAATACCTATAAATCTTGTAGTTTCAGATATTATCACATTAATTTACTGCCCCCTCTTGTGGCAAAATGATCACAATACATCAGACCAAAGTAGTACTTTTTTGCATGTTAAAGGGATAGTTCAACCAAAAATGAAAATTCTGTCATCATTTACTCACCCTCAAGTTGTTCCAAAACTGTATCAATTTCAAAGGAAGATATTTTGAACAATGTTTGTGACTAAACAGTTGTGGGGCACCATTTAACAGATATTCTTTTGATTTAAAAAATTCTTGTCAACTAAAGATTGTTTAGCATTTAGCAATGCAAGGGGATACAACCCTCATTCTTTCATCTTTACATTTTATTTTCAATGCCTACATGAAATAAGCAATATTTGCTTCTTAAAACTTGTGGCAAACACGTTACCCTGTAATTATATATTAAATCCAACAGCTTTGAGATGCACATATGCATCAACACACACATCTCAAACACAGTGATGAAATCTGTCTGAACCATATGTGATCCTGGATCACAAAAGCAGTCACAAGTAGCATGCACAGGTATATTTGTGGCAATAGCCAACAATACATTGTATGGGTCAAAATTATCGATTTTTCTTTTATGCCAAAAATCATTAGGATATTAAATAAAGATCATTTTCCATGAAGATATTTTTTAAATTTCTTACCGTGAAAATAAAAAACATTTATTTTTGTAAGTGAATGCAGTACAACCGCGAACATAAATGGTGATTTTCTCAATGTTTTGATTTTTTTGCACCCTCAGATTCCAGATATTCAAATATTTGTATCTCAGCCAAATATTGTCCTATCCTAACAAGCTAATGTATACAGCTTTCATATGATGTATACATCTCAATTTAAAACAATTGGCCCATGTGACCCATTGGTTTTGTGGTCCAAGGTCACATGACAGCTAACTAACATATTTTTTTTCATGCTGGATTGTCTGCTGAGGACTTGCACAACATTGTGCAATGTAAACTTTTTCAGATTACTCAATTTTAAAAATTGGGACAACGTGCATTTTGAACACATATTTCAGCATCTAATTACAGTTTTTTACAATCACTTTGCTACTATTTTCAGAACCTTGATGTCATTTTTCAAAACTCTAGACACAAAACTCACAACGGTTATCACTTGTAACACAGGCTGTCTAATGTTCAAAACATTGCATTGTGCATTCACATCTTTAAAGAAATCTTGCACTTGCACAATCATTGGTTCAAAGAACAAATTTACTGTGAAATACCATTGAAACATAACTATAGATCACCCACACACAAGCAACCGATAGTTTCACTGTGTCATTGTTCGTACAATCATTAAATATTGTAGAACAAAATAGGTGATCCAGGTTTCATTATGGTACTACATGTACAGTAAATATACATCTCTGTAAAAGCACTGCAGTCGTAGAGAGAATACACAAATAGTGGAATCAGCGAAGAAAGTTTGTAATATATTGATGCAAAACACTACAGTACAATCACAACATAGGTTTATTGGAATCAAAGCAAAAATATAAAATATTAGGCTACATCCATGGATATTGTAGTCTAATTGGTTCATGCTCCACGCTAATTGGTGACAATGAATCTCGTTATCTTGAAACTTTCATGATTTACTGTAAACATGGAAGATTGCGTGTGTTTCCATACAACTATGCATTAAGAGTAATGCAACAGTTACTTATCATTTTGAGCAGTTGTATCAATTGATAGTTAGATCATTGTACGGAAATGAATAGACACTCATTTGAAATGTAATGTGTGAATTGCCTTTTGAAATAGTAGTACTGTGATGTTAAGTTGTGTCATATTGAACAGGTGATTTTTGTTGAATGAACAAATGATCTAAGTTTTATGTGTATTGTATCCAAGCAATTGAGAAAAGGGTTAGAGTTTTGAAAAATGTGCATTTTGATCATTGGTTGTGAGTTTTGTGTCTAGAGTTGTGAAAAATGACATCAAGGTTCTGAAAATAGTAACAAAATGATTGTAAAAAACTGTAAGGTCATCAAAGCAACTTTTGTTAGAAATATGTTTAGAGTACTCTTGTTCAATAAACTGACTAAAAAAGTTCAAGCTACTTATTTACATTTGTTAAAAGAACTTTTGGCAAACTGGATTTTTACAGTGTAAATTTATAGTTTAGACATTTGGCTAATTGTGCTTTGGCACCAAAAACTATTCGTTTGTAAAAGATGAACCTCAAAAAATGCGCAAAATCCATGAAATTTCTGACAGAATCAATTCCTTTAAAAAGGCAACCCTGAGATTAATTGAATAATTGTTTAATAGTTTAAAACACAACAGTGTGCTTTATGTACAATTATTCATTATTGAGTTATAAACAAAAACAAATTTTCAAATGTAAATGAAAACCACTAAAATTCACATGACCAGACAAAATTCCATTGCCATTTAAATTTAAATGTTTTATCCAAGACAGAAACCGATATCCACTGAAATGTTAGAATCTCAACAAGTTACATACAATTGGTTAGTATCTATATTGAATAAATTAATTTTGTACTTCCTGAAAATAACTCACATTGTTGCATAGTGATAGTGATGCCATTACATAATTATATACCAAACTTCCTCTGACAACTCAAACCACACACCATTTCTGTTATTTCCTAATTCTGAGCATCACAAACTTCTCTGTGCAGTCTGGCTGACAGATTTAATATCATACTGCTGTTTTCTGCCTAAAAGCACTGCGTCCTGATCCAGCAGTATATTGTGAAGGTGAGCAGGTGCAATGGAAGATGAGTTATGCTATTCATCAGTTATCTTCAAGCCATTTGACAAAGAGACATCTAAAGGTATGTTCAGATGTTTTTATTTTATTTATTTTTTACATTTAACCATTATGTTAACAACTTTTCCCCTGTTTACTGGAATACTTTTAAGAGTAGTTGTTCTCTTTTTGGATGATCAGAATATGAATTAATTAATGCTTGTCTGATTAGTGCAACAGTCAGAGGAGTCTGTACTGTATGCAGAGGTGAAAAGAAAACAATCGACTTCAAATACTGAGACTACAGGTTAGAGATCATTCACACACACAAAATATATATTTATTCAAAATTGAGTATATCACAGTTTTTAAATGTTTTTAACTAAAATATTTTAGTTACACAATTATTATATGCCGTTCAAAGATTTTTTAAAAGAAGTCTCTTATGCTCACAAAGGCTGCATTTATTTTGATTAAGAATACAAACAAACAAAAAAACAGTAATATTGTCAAATATTATTACAATTTAAAATAACTGTTTTTTATGTTAATATACTTTAAAATGTAATTTATCCCTGTGATCAAAGCTGAATTTTCAGCATCATTACACCAGTCTTCAGCGTCACATGATCTAATATGCTGATTTGCTGCTCAAGAAACATGTATTATTATTATTATCAATTGTAAAGAGTTAAGTAAAAAAAAATAAAAAATCATACGATTCTTTGATAAATAGAAAGTTCAAAAGAATAGCATTTATCTGAAATTGAAAACTTTTGTAATGTTTTCAAGGTTTTGGGGTCAATAAGATTTTTTTTTTCTTTTATTCAGCAAGGATGCATTAAACTGATCAAAAATTATAGTACAGACATTTATAATATTACAAAAGATTATATTTAAATAAATTAAATTGTCTGTTTTCTGTTTTCAACATTAATAATAATAATGAATGTTTTTTGAGCATCAAATAAGCATTAGAATGATTTCTGAAGGATCATGTGACACTGAAAACTGGAGTAATGATGCTGAAAATTCAGCTTTGCATCACAGGTATACATTATATTTTAAAATATATTCAAATAGAAATGTTTTTTTTTTTTTGTGAGCAGAAGAGACTTCGTACTGATCCCAAACACATTTGAACAGCAGTGTGTGTATGTGTGTATATATATATATGTATGTATACATATAGCCTATACATACACACACACAATATGAATAAATTGTGATATTAATCAGGTTTATATTGTTTTTTTTTTCTTCATTTTTTTAGAAAAGCAATATAAAATATTTTTATATATACAATATACAGTCATGGTCAGAATTATTGGCTACCCTTGATAAATATGACCAGAGATGGCTGTTAAAGATAAATCAGCATTGTTTATCCTTTTGATTTTTTATTAAACAAAAATTTAAAAATCAAACCTTTCATTGAAGTAAAAACAATTTAAAGTGGGGGGAAAATCTCATTATAAAATAAAAGTTTTTTTTCCAAAACACGTTGGCCACGATTATTGGCACCCCTATAAATTCTTATGAGTAAAATATCTTTGAAGTATATTCCCATTCATATTTTAAAAAATGTACTGTGATATGCTCGCACTCTTGGACTCAACTTACTTGTCTCATTCTGGTTCAGAAAAAGGAGCTTATTCAGCCCCAATCTCTCCGGTGTACAGACGAGCTTCAGTGTTTCTGGGGCTGCTCTGTTTCCTCCTCCTCGCTGCGTTAACAGCTGTCAGCATTTTCTGTAAGCATTAGCACTGTTTCATTCATATTCATTCAGTTTCATTTGTATTTGTTTAGAGCTAGAACTAAATTAAAAAAAACGGGAACCTCGAAGACGTCATTGTCGTAACCTCAAAAATAACCAGGAGAAAAGTACAAATGTGTCGACATCTCGACAAAAAAGTGAAACAGTGTAACAACACCGGAAACTCACGTGTGTCCAACTGTTGAAAAATCAGTTGCACTATTTCATTCATTCTTACAAACTGATGAGGTCAATATGAGCCAATGTTGTAAATTATAATTAAATATCGCTACTGTCTAAACTCATAACGACTAAAATATCATAGAAACATTGCAGTGCAGTTGAAAAATTGTCTTACAAGTAGGCTACTGTAGATTTTACTAACAGTTTGCCTTTTTTGTTTATCCGCTTTGCAGACTACATTCACATGTCTAAACACAACAATATTCTGGTAAGAACGAAGCCTGAAACGACATAAAATACTGAAATACTCTGAAATTTCCCTCATCTTTTGTAAAGAGCCCGGAGTATATTTTATTGTCTATGATCTTAACCAGAGGAAATCTCTTCATACAGGTCCAATACACTGAAGAGAAAGCCGCCAACCTGCAGTTACTGGCAAACAAGGAAGTGCTGGAGCAAGAGACAGCAAGGCTGGTGACACAGGGTCAACAGATGAACAACACACTGGACTTCATAATTCATAAAAGCAGCTTTTCAGGGGATAAATACTGTCAGTTCACTGGGAATGGTAAGCTGTTTTACTGAATCTGGAGTCTGAAGTGTAATGTTTTTTTTTTTTTTTTTTTTTTTTTTTATTCAGCTTATCTGAGCTATTCTCCATCACAGGGGTCCGGTGTACATCCTGCCCTCAAAATTGGATTCAAAATGACTCCAGCTGTTACTATTTCCATAAAGGAAACCCCTGGAATACATGGGCAGAGAGTCAAGAATACTGCGAGAAATATGGAGCTCAGCTGGCCATAATAGACAACATGGGTGAACAGGTATATAAAACAAAATAAAGTAAGGAAAAACACAAAAATGTTCACTTTTGTTTCGTTTTTCTCTCTTTCCAAGACTTTATGATCAAACTAAAAAAGGTTTTGCAGTGTCGTACACCATTTCCACAGCTAACAAATTAAACAGGAAAGTTCTTCAAATAACTGTAAAGTGTCTTCTGAAAAGTGCACCCAAGTATATACTGTAAATATGTACATTAGGCATTTAGGTTAAGTTCTTAAATTTAGTTTAGCATCATGAGACCATTGTGATCAACAGTCCCGTTCACACTGAAAATGTAAATTGGAATGATTTTTATATGATTATGGCATTGTATTTATGTTCTCATTGTATTATGTAAATTCAGGAATTCATTAATCAGCACACTGAATCATATTATGATACATATCATGGGTACTGGATTGGACTTTCTGAAAAAATGGGAAACACTTGGGTCTGGACCAATGGCGCTCAGCTTGAGAAAGGGTGAGTTTAGAAAAAGGCAACAAAGGAGCTTTTGATTTTTCAAACTATTAACTAAACTTTATTTTTTTATAATTATTTGATTATTTTTACAGTAGTAAGAGCCAGGATTAATGTAAATAATACATTTTAAAAGGAATTTATTTCAAAATGGTTTCCTTTTGATAAACCATAAAAAAAATTCAAAATAAACCAATTCAAAAGCAATTACACGACGTTATACCATATTTCCCTTTCAGATTCTGGATCGATCAGCCCTATAAAGGATACACATACTGTGTTTTGTCGATGCCCAGCAAAAACCCACTGAGAAGCTGGAAATCAGAAAGCTGTTACATGAGAAGCAGATGGATCTGTGAAGTGGAAGTTTTAACATGGCCAACCTTTCTTCAAGCCCAACGAAACCACAGTGACCCCTCAACATGAGCAGAAGTCAATGCAAAAGACAACTATCTCAGAAATCATTTTATTTTCCAGTTCAGTTTGATTTGTTAGCAATGTTTCAAGGTACTGACAAATTTCAGATGGATTAAATGGAGAAATGACATCTTATTGCACCCTTCATGCCATTAAAAAAAGGTCAGCTTTAGAGAGTGAAAAAAACCTTCATCCACACAGATCATGCATGCCACGCTATTTTTAAAACAATTATTATACAATCACATTTTTATCAATGTGTATAATGTGTTATGTAAAATGCATTACACAAATGTCTTACAAATCAGACCAGTAAAAAGCTTATTTCATGTCAGCTGTTTGTCTCAAGCTTAAAAGTTTGATCATGATTTATAAGAATAAATATGAGTGCTGTGTAACAAACACGTTTTGCATTTTGTCATGTCTCTCAACTAATAGTCTGAAACTTAACAGCTGCTGAGAACTGATCCTTGTGTTTCTGCAGCACAGATTCTGATCAGCTACCACCCTTGTGTTTGTAGTGAGTTTGTGCGTTCACTTTTTGCTCTTTTTTTTCTTTGGCATGGACTCCTCACACTGAACATTCTCTACCACCTCCTCCTGCTCATTTTTGCTTCGTTTCTTTTTCTTGTTCCTCTTCTTGTTGTTCTCCTGTCCTTCTGTTTGTGCATCTATTATCTGTGCTTCATTGTCAGTGTCCTCTGTCACTGTCATCACACTAGTTGAGTTTTCCACATCTGCGGATGGAGAGGTTTCATAGAGGTCCATGACGGATTTCTTTTTCTTCTTCGAGACATTGTTAGAGGAGGTTTGTTGATGCTCAATACTGCCCTCCTGTGGTTGTTTGCAGTGTCCGTCTGTGGAATCCTCAATGATCTCATCTGTGCCAGCTGTCTCAGCAACTACCTTGGACCGTTTCTTCTTTTTCTTCTTCTTGTGAATGCTGTCATCCATCGGCAGGTGTGTGTCTCGTTCCTCTGATGTGTGTGTGAACGCTTCATTCACGTCAACGCTACATTCTCCATTAAGACCATCCTCAGGTACTTCTTTTTCCATGCGATATTTTTTTCTCTTCTTCTTTGGCTCAACCTCTGTGATATCATCATCGTTCATAGACGCACCATTAGAGTCTTTCCCCTTTTGGGGTTTGCTGTCCTCAGTGTCATTACTTGAAACAAGGACATGTGTTGTCATCTTATCTTCATGGATATTATTCTCTGAGGGTCCATCCTGCCTTTTTGATTTCTTGCGTTTTGTTTTTTCTTTAATATCTGGATGTCCCACAGGGTTTAGACAATCTGTGCTGCTTGTGGATGTTTCAGCAGTGTGGTTCTTCTTACCATACTTGTTCAAGAACTCCTGCTCCTGCTGCTCAAGCCGAGCCAGTTTGGCACTCATAGTAAGTCCATGTCTGGCTCCTCTATTCACACAAACAAACAAACATATATTAGAGCTGTACGGTTAAAATGTCGGAATTTCGGTTCAAACACCCATACTATCTCATTCCTAAATGACAACGATTCGCCTGTGTCTATTAAATCTGTGACAATCCCACCGGAACATTCAAATTTGCATTTGTGCTGCCTCTGCTGACCCACAAAAAGCAGTTATTATGTATAGGCATGAAACAGCTTCAACTCTCTTTACAACCATAGAGTATTGTTATTTCTGTGTTACAAATATTCATATTATCACAGCAGTACTCTGATCAAAGTTTATAGCTCGGATATAAACACTGATGTCTACGGACGAGACAAAAATAGACCGAATCACTTTTTAAAAATGTGGCAAAAAATGATTGAATCGATTACATTGCTACGCCACCAGATTGCGACAAGTGACTGGTAAAAAATGTATTTGTCATTAAATCATTCATTCAAGAGATTCGTTCATGAAACAATTCAAGTATATATACAGGTCCTTCTCAAAAAATTAGCATATTGTGATAAAGTGAATTATTTTCCATAATGTAATGATAAAAATTAAACTTTCATATATTTTAGATTCATTGCACACCAACTGAAATATTTCAGGTCTTTTATTGTTTTAATACTGATGATTTTGGCATACAGCTCATGAAAACCCAAAATTCCTATCTAAAAAAATTAGCATATTTCTTCCGACCAATAAAAGAAGTGTTTTTAATACAAAAAAAGTCAACCTTCAAATAATTATGTTCAGTTATGCACTCAATTCTTGGTCGGGAATCCTTTTGCAGAAATGACTGCTTCAATGCGGCGTGGCATGGAGGCAATCAGCCTGTGGCACTGCTGAGGTGTTATGGAGGCCCAGGATGCTTCGATAGCGGCCTTAAGCTCATCCAGAGTGTTGGGTCTTGCGTCTCTCAACTTTCTCTTCACAATATCCCACAGATTCTCTATGGGGTTCAGGTCAGGAGAGTTGGCAGGCCAATTGAGCACAGTAATACCATGGTCAGTAAACCATTTACCTGTGGTTTTGGCACTGTGAGCAGGTGCCAGGTCGTGCTGAAAAATGAAATCAGATGGAAGCATGAAGTGCTCCAAAATCTCCTGATAGCTAGCTGCATTGACCCTGCCCTTGATAAAACACAGTGGACCAACACCAGCAGCTGACATGGCACCCCAGACCATCACTGACTGTGGGTACTTGACACTGGACTTCAGGCATTTTGGCATTTCCTTCTTCCCAGTCTTCCTCCAGACTCTGGCACCTTGATTTCCGAATGACATGCAAAATTTGCTTTCATCCGAAAAAAGTACTTTGGACCACTGAGCAACAGTCCAGTGCTGCTTCTCTGTAGCCCAGGTCAGGCGCTTCTGCCGCTGTTTCTGGTTCAAAAGTGGCTTGACCTGGGGAATGCGGCACCTGTAGCCCATTTCCTGCACACGCCTGTGCACGGTGGCTCTGGATGTTTCTACTCCAGACTCAGTCCACTGCTTCCGCACGTCCCCCAAGGTCTGGAATCGGTCCTTCTCCACAATCTTCCTCAGGGTCCGGTCACCTCTTCTCGTTGTGCAGCGTTTTTTGCCACACTTTTTCCTTCCCACAGACTTCCCACTGAGGTGCCTTGATACAGCATTCTGGGAACAGCCTATTTGTTCAGAAATTTCTTTCTGTGTCTTACCCTCTTGCTTGAGGGTGTCAATGATGGCCTTCTGGACAGCAGTCAGGTCGGCAGTCTTACCCATGATTGCGGTTTTGAGTAATGAAACAGGCTGGGAGTTTTTAAAAAGCCTCAGGAATCTTTTGCAGGTGTTTAGAGTTAATTAGTGGATTCAGATGATTAGGTTAATAGCTCGTTTAGAGACCCTTTTCATGATATGCTAATTTTTTGAGATAGGAATTTTGGGTTTTCATGAGCTGTATGCCAAAATCATCAGTATTAAAACAATAAAAGACCTGAAATATTTCAGTTGGTGTGCAATGAATCTAAAATATATGAAAGTTTCATTTTTATCATTACATTATGGAAAATAATAAACTTTATCACAATATGCTAATTTTTTGAGAAGGACCTGTATATGAGTAAATCATTGAATCATTCATGCAAACTTTTTTTTATATATATATATATATAAATCATTATACATTTTGAACAGAATGCAGAAATTTTGTCAGAACATCTAGTAAATTATGTTTTATTTAGTTGTCTGTTCAGAATCGTGGGAGAAGAATCACAATCTTTGTTAAAAAAAAGGATAAATGTAAATTCTACATTTATCCAGAATTGATAAGAAACCAACATATCTAACAGTGTTATTGTTTACAAACACTAAAACTATTAAAAACTCTTTTTTTAAGATTTAAATAAAAAATAAATATTAGATGAAAAATGTAAGCTTATTTTTTTTAATGTAGTTACCAAGGCAAAATTAGGTTAAGATGAATTACTAAAATAACTCAACCTGAAAAAAAAAAAAAAACTAATAAAAATCAACATTAAAATGAAAACTGAAAATATGAAAAAAGCTAATTCAAAATATTATATATATATATATATATATATATATATATATATATATATATAAAATATATGATTATTGATGAATCATACTATGAATCATATAATATGATACTTCTTATGACGTGTATCCTGCTCAAATGGGTCAATGCTAAGAGTTCTTGTAGTATTATTTATATTGGTTTGACTAACAAATTATTGTAAGGATACTGTGGATTTGGATGCATCAGTGTAAACTTTATGAGATCAGAGCTTACTTGTGTGCTGTTCGTCCTCCACAAGCTTTTAGCAGATCTGCGTCAGATAGCCTTAAAACAGACAGACAAAACGAAGACAACTGAGCCGGCTGAAAGCATAACTGATTTTGAAATCTAACCAGTACTATTGTGGGACATTTTAAATTGATTTTTAGTGACTCTAAATGCCACATACAGAAACATCTAAAAGAGCATGCTTCATGCAGCAGAATATTATATATAATTATAATATATCACAGGAATTAAAGTATTTAATGCAAAAGTATTTTTAAAGGAATGCGTCACAAATCATGATTTTGTACTATTGGCAGCTCATACTTGGTAGTGGTGGAAAGGTCCAGTTTCTGGTCCTCATCTTCAGAACTGCTGCTATCATCTGAATCAGAGGTCTTTTCTGGCTGCTCACCTGACAGCAGTGTAGCTGACTAAGAATGGAGAAAGATGACTTTAAAACAATTACACAATCCAAATACTCAATTATCGCTCCATAAATGCTAGTGGTATTGTGAAAATAAATTGATTGTGTGTGCCGTTTATGGTTTTGCACCTTGACAAAACATCCATAGAGCATGGACTTGGCTTGCTGAGCCTTGCGTGGCTTCTTGTTAGAGATCAATCCATCACTGCTGTCATCTGACTTCTTCACCACCACACCAGTCTAAACCACAATGACAACATCAGATGACTAAAACATGCCCTCATTCACTGCTATCATTTTCTTTTGAGTTTTTTATGTTATTTACTTGTGCTGTTTCCACAACCAGACTGGATGAGGCTTTGTTAAAAACATGGTCCCACCAGTGAAAACTGAACTGTTCACCTTCCTTATGGCCCATCTGAAGAAAAAAGATCAAATATAAATACAAACATAAGGGCTACAACAGCTGGAGAATTTAAAAAGATAACCTTAAACCACAAGGGTAGTTTACGTGACCTGCAGTGAGATATGCTATACTTTATCTACAACTGTTTTTGACAGAATGTCTAATTTCTGTATAATTATTATACATGTAGATTCTAAATACTGTATAATTACCATTATACAATATTATTATATAATCCCATATTAAGAAACTTGCATTAAAGAGACTGTAAACTGCAAGAGCTTAAGTATGGGTTAGGATAATAAACAGAGCACCATAATCATAATTATTGTTAACATATATGTATATATATATAGCCAGTTCATGATAAACTTCATGCCCATGTTGTCAACTACCCACAGTGCTTCAATCATTGTAATTTTCAACAACAACAAAAAACTAACAAACAAAACATAACAATAAATCTCTCACTCACCCCTCCTTTACCATATTTAATTTTGACTTTAATAGCCTCTGAGATGCCATTCTCTGATCTTCCCAGACCTTTACCTACAACACAAGAGTCCAAACATTAGACATCATCAGAGTCAGGTGTCATTACACGGATATGCCAAAGAAGCCCTAAGATCTGTTCTGAATTCACCTTTTTCCCATCCGTGTCGCAGAAGCTGCTCCTCCGCGAATTTTAACCCTGTACTCTTTTCTTTGACCATTTCTGCCATTTCCAGAACAACTTCTCAGAATCTGAAAATGTGAAGCAGTTTGTAAAACAGATTAGGCAATATTAAATATGCGTTAATTCAGTGTATTTTTTCAATCTGTCAAAGAACTATAAGCCCAATAAAACACTACCATTAATTTTAGGCTCGTACCGCAAAAAGAGGTAAAAAAAAAAAGCAATAATCGCTACCACGCGTTCAGCAAGGGAGCAGGCATGATACCAGCTAGGTAACTATGGAAAGCGAAAAGGGTCATTGCTCTCGATTAACGGAACGCGTTCTCTGAAAAAGACAATTATGATTTCTCTGATTTCTCATTGTGGTGGTGATATATTATGATAACTCAGTTTCATTAATTAATTTGATTACAAGTACTTCCATTTTGTAATATCATTTTCATCTCAATAATTCCATATCTTCGCGAGGCAGACGACGACATTATGTGATCAAATACCATCCACTTGTTAAACACTTTTTCACTTCTACAGCGCCACCCAGTGATTTATAACTGCGAGTTAGTGCTTGGGATTTATCATGGATTCACTGCATTAACGGCCAGCAAAGCAACGTAGTAAAATTCAAATAGTATTTTATTTTTCGAATAATAATTGGGCAATTCTTAGACTATGGGCACTTTCATGTCCTTTGATCATATTTTATAAAAAACATTTAATTTTGAAAAATTCACACTTTCATATTTAACTTTACAATAAAAGTACTTTTGAAACTCTTTACGGATAGTCTACGATGATTTTTTCACCTTTTTAAACATCATTATAGATGCAAATATTGCTGTTTTGTGCTTGTCCCACACCCAGACTTCTGATCTTCAATAATGAAAAAGAAGTGTAAAAAAATGATTTATCTATTTTATTTTAATATGACTGTATACAGTATCAGTAAAATAATCAAAACATAATTAGGGGAATTTAAGGTCAGACAACTATTAATGTGATTTTATATACAAAATATAGTTGTCCCACAGTATTGCCGTCATTTCCACCACAACGCTGTAATGTAAAGTTTTTTTTGAAAGATTGTTTGGGTAGTTTCTATGGAGATGAACAATGACATCACAGCACATGTCTGACATGGAGGAGATTTTTAATTTCTTTACCAACTTGGAGAAGAAAACTCAAGGTAAATACTGCTTGAAATGAAAATATTTTTTATTGTATGTCATTTCCAAACATGGCGTAACATCAATTGAGTTTGTAAATAAATAGATGTTTTAACATAAATAGATGTATTTTGCATGCATATAATGCTAGCTACCAATTCATAGCTAATCTGTAATACTAGCTTGGATTTTTTTACAAAATACTGCAGGATTGTCTTTTCCACCACCGTCATTTCCGACACATTTCTTCTTGGGTGGAAATGACAAAGGTGAGGTGGAAATGACATTTATGCTTACAAGGTGCAATTCATAGATTGTGGGGGTACATATGTATATTTTATTTATTGAAATGTACAATGCTAATGTATTTATTCAAATATATATTTGTTGAAATGCCTTTTCATCTATTTTTAAGATGCAGCGGAAGTCAACAGCAGAAAGGTCTCAGTCCTATACCAAAACAGAACCAAACAAACTAATGACTAATGAGATTAATGATTTGTTAAATGGAATTGTCTGTTTCAGAAAGTTTCAAATAAATGTCTTCTGTTTTTCTACATGGACGTCCATTCATTGTCATTTCCACAACACTCAGTCATTTCCACCCCCTCATAACTTTTTAAAAAATATTTACAAAATTCTAATCACTCATTAAAAACTTCTGCATAGTTTATGAGATAATGGTCCACTTAATGTAATAACACAAGTAGTTATTTTTCTTAAATGTATCTAACCAATCCAATATTATATTTCAGGTTGTGGTGGATGTAATCTTTGTGTTTGGGCCTCATGACAATTAATTTACTTAATCCACAAATCTATGGTAATTGCAAAATAGGTATAAACTGGTAATACTATGTGTGAAAGTGGTCTTACACTGTTAAGAAATGATGTATATCATAATATTTTAAAATAGTAATCAAATATTTACATGTGATGGAAATGACATTTGTTCAGTGCGGATCAGAAAATATCTCAAAAAACACCAATTTGTCTTATAATGTAAGTGCGTTCTCTTATGGATCATTAAACTAGACAAGTTATATTTAACTGTTAGACTGTGACAATTTTGATTTGAACACTTTTTCCCCCCTCAAGTTCACAAGGCCAAAAGTGCCGGTAGTTGAAGAACCACCCAATTACAGATAGAATATTAGAAAATTCGTGCACATCCATAGAAAGAATGGTTGGAAGGGAGCATGAAGAATCATTTTCACACATGAATCGCACATCTGAGTCTAGACCTTAAAGGACAATTCCGGCCAAAAATTAACCTAGGGCTAAATAACACATGGGTACCGAGTCGACCGTTCTCTGGGATGCGTTTTCATGATAATCAAATGTACCCGGTTTGAACGTTAGTTTTAGTAAACCACAGATTAACGTTAGCTTATAACGCTAGTGTATGGGGCATCGAATAAGTAAATATATATATATATATATATATATATATATATATATATAAATATAACTGCGAGCAGCGATTACGGGCCCAAGCCGGTGGCACCGCAACCTCGGTTCCTTTAGTTACCTAAAGGCACCGGGGTGGCGGTGCCGCCGGCTTTGGCCCTTCATCGCTGCTCGCAGCTATATATATATATATATATATATATAAGAAGCCGGTGGCACCGCCACCCTGGTGCCTTTAGGGTTATTGTGCACGACGTGCAAAAACGTAACCCTACTTTGACTGTCGAAAAGGAGTGTGCTGTAGAGCTTGCATCAGTTTGGGTGCATCAAGTGCGCATCGAGGGCACATATCAACCACAAAGTATGCGTGAGCAACCTTCTGAAACCTAAAATGAAAAATGAGACACCTCATCCATGGGTCTCATGGATTTAACAGACACATGAAATAAGTACACAAGACCGAGTATTCATATGAAGTGTGCCATTTGGGACAGGGCCTATGATCGTGAACTACAAAAGCCACATTTATGAGATAATTTAAATATAGAATAATTTTTAATGTCATAGGATGTCACAGCTCAATATGTTTTTCAGCACTTAAATGTGTAAATATAGAAGCCCAGTATTTATCTGGAGGTCTTTGTACAGGTTTATTAATGTAATTATATTTTACGCTTGTGTTCTCTAGGAGAAGTATATAAAAAATAAAAGCATGCTGTAGCAATGTTCAGGGAAGAAGGAGGCGGGAACCGGCGAACATTCAAACAAACTTTATTAAAAATAAAATAAACAAACTAAAATACCGCCAGCAGCCCCTCGCGGACGACTGCTGGCTTACCCAAAATAAACATAACAGCCAGCAGCCCCTCGCGGACGACTGCTGGCTAAAATAAAACACAAATACAAAAACCAAACAACTAAAATCAGGCCTGTTCCTCTCTCGATCATCAACGTCGTCGCTCCTCATTTATGCCTCCGCTCCTCCGTGAGAGATGCGAGACCGGTGTGCTTCACAGGTGTTGCTCATTAGCAATCGCACCACCGGCCTCGCGCCGTTCTCTCACGTCCCTCGGCCGTCCTGTTCGCCACATACCCCCATCGCCCCTCACAGGCCGGGGGGTACCCACGAGCCTGTGCCTACTCCCCCCCCGGCGGCGGCGATCCCTGGGGGGTATGGACCGACAAGCCGAGGGAAACGGAGACGGAAGCATGAGGAGCGACAGATCGAGAGAGGGGAGAGAGAAAAAAAAAAAAAATGGTCCGGTTCCCACAACGCGCTGCCATCTGGTCCTCCAACCAGCTGGGCGATCTTCTCCGCGGTGCCTGGCGGTGACGCTGGGTAGCCCCCGGTGGACGGCTCGACGCTCCTCCGCCGCCCGGTGGACGGCGACGGCTCCTCGGGTGCCTTGGGCAGATGGTAGGAGTCCCCCGCTCCCTGCTCCTCCCCTTCAGTGGTGGACGGCAGCAGGCTCCGGCCCACGGCGAGCGGCGGCTCCCCCCCTCTCCCTCCCGGATGGCAGCCGCCCCTCCCATACCCAGGCGGCCGGCAGCGAGCTCGACCGTCCCACCGGCAACTCACTCCAGCGTACCGCCTCGAGCGTCCATGGCCGCGAGTCCCCCGCTCCCTGCTCCTCCCCTCGTTCGGCGGATGGCAGCCGGCTCCGGCCCACGGCGAGCGGCGGCGACTCGCGCATCATGCTCGATGGCACCGCGGATTCCCCACAGTGGCGAGGACTCTCTGACACCGCGTTCCTCCCTCCTCCCGGGTTTCGGCACCAGTGTAGCAATGTTCAGGGAAGAAGGAGGCGGGAACCGGCGAACATTCAAACAAACTTTATTAAAAATAAAATAAACAAACTAAAATACCGCCAGCAGCCCCTCGCGGACGACTGCTGGCTTACCCAAAATAAACATAACGGCCAGCAGCAGACTGCTGGCTAAAATAAAACACAAATACAAAAACCAAACAACTAAAATCAGGCCTGTTCCTCTCTCGATCATCAACGTCGTCGCTCCTCATTTATGCCTCCGCTCCTCCGTGAGAGATGCGAGAGCGGTGTGCTTCACAGGTGTTGCTCATTAGCAATCGCACCACCGGCCTCGCGCCGTTCTCTCACGTCCCTCGGCCGTCCTGTTCGCCACACATGCATTTTCCAAACAACCCATAATAGCTGACTTCCTGTTGAGCTGTCGTTAAACTTAGAGCACGAAAGTTGTTCGGCCCGATGAGAGCTAAATATGTACCGAGTTTCATATTATTACATGCAAGCATGTTTGATATATGGACAAGTGTTCGAATCGCATTCCAGGGGGCACTGTCGAGCCCCCCTGCCACGCCGGGGTACCAGCTTCAGCCCGGCCCTGATGGCCGCGGGTTCTGACCTGTGTGCAAAGTTTCAAGAGTTTTCGAGCACGTTAAGGGCCCCAAAACCTTGAAAAACAAAAATAAAAGCATTCTCACTCAGCAGACAAATCCCCCTCCCCCCAAACACACGGAGAGACGTAGGGTCAGAGATAGAGGAAGAGAAAATTCTCCAAAACATCCACATTCAAACCAAAATATCTGGCTTCCTGTTGGTCTGAGCTAATAACTGTAAATTAGAAAGTTGTCCAGCTCGATATGAACAATATACATACTGAGTTTTAAGATTGTAGATAAAAGTATAGACCTAACTCCCCCTCTTTTGTCAAAAGGTGGCGCTACTGAGCCCCTGCACCACGCCCGTTTCTGAAACTTTGCACATGTCTACTGGCTAATAAATGTGATGTGTCTGTCGAGTTTCATGCAATTTCAAGTATGCTAAGAGTCTCAAAAGCATCATAAAATAATCTTAAAGTTTGATGCGTTACCACGGCAACAGTATCTAAGATATCAATAATCCTTTCACAGGTCTACATCTGCCGTGTGTTTACATTACACACATAAAGTTTTAAGCAAATCGGGTAAAAATAAGAGGGTGATAAGCATTTTGAAAGTGACACACTTTCTGCTGCCAGTTGGTGGCGCTATAACTTTGACTCACAATAGTCACATCCATGTGATCGGCCTCTTACAGCGAACACACTGCTGAAGTTTCATCAAGATCAGTCAATGTATGCAGAAGTTATAACACACTTCCTGTTTCCATTATTCGCCATTAATTCGTTTCCTCGCCACGGCCAAACCATTCGAGATATCAAAAATCCCCTGGCAATTTTTCATCCTCAATGTCTTGACTTCATGCACACCGAGTTTGGTGACGATCGGGTGAATTCCCTAGGAGAAGTGTTTCAAATTCCTTAGCATGAGTTTCCAAACAACCCATAATAGCCGACTTCCTGTTGGGCTGGCGTAAAAAGTAAGAGTATGAAGGATATATGAAACGATGAGATCTATATGTGTACCGATTTTCATATTAATTCATGCAAGCGTGTTTGATATATGAACATGTTTTCGAATCCCGTTCCAGGGGGCGCTGTCGAGCCCCCCTGCCACGCCCGGGTACCATCTTCAGTCCGGCCCTGATGGCCGCGGGTTCTGACCCGTGTGCAAAGTTTCAAGAGTTTTTGAGCACGTTAAGGCCCCCAAAAGTGCCCAAAAGGTAGTAAAATAATAATAAATATAGCTGCGAGCAGCGATTGCGGGCCCAAGCCGGTGGCACCGCCACCCCGGTGCCTTTACCTAAAGGCACCGGGGTGGCGGTGCCGCCAGCTTTGGCCCTTCATCGCTGCTCGCAGCTATATTTATATATATATATATATATATATATATATATATATATAAAAACAAGCCGCCACCCCGGTGCCTTTAGGGTTATTGCGCACGACGTGCAAAAACGTAACCCCGCTTTGACTGTTGAAAAGAAGTGTGCTGTAGAGCTTGCATCAGTGTGGGCTCTGCAAAAGTGCGAAACCAGGGCACATATCAACCACAAAGTATGCGTGAGCAACCTTCTGAAACCTAAAATGAAAAATGAGACAGCCTACGGTCTCATGGATTTAACGCACACATGAAATAAGTACACAAGACCGAAAATTCATTTGAAGTGTGCCATTTGGGGACAAGGCCTATGATCGTGAATCACAATAGCCACATATATGAGATCATTTAAATTTAGAATAATTTTTAGGTCAATATGTTTTGCAGCACTTAAATGTGTAAATCCAGAAGCCCAGTATTTATCTGGAGGTCTTTGTCCTTTGCCTGTCAACCTGGTTTGTCTCTGCCTTTTCTGTTCTGGCCTGTTTGCCATTGTTCACCCTGCCTGTCTTGACCATTCTTAATAAAAAGCTGCAAATGGATTCCCCTGGCCTGACCCTGCCTCGATACAACACATATGCTGCATCTGCTCGCTATCTGCCGAATGGCTCTGGTAGTTCCGCTTCAGCACTGATGATGTAGGAATAGTGCGCTCTGGTTGGTCTGGATTATTCGGGAATTTTTATTTTATACAGAAATAAGTTATTTATAATTCAGATGATATATATATATATATATATATATATATATATATATATATATAAAGACACAGAGAATATTACTTGCCTTACCTGATTAGAACAATGAAAAAATAAATAAAAAGATAACTAGGGAATCACTAAACCGAGAGAATTATTCTGATTTGATGATACACTCAAAATATTACACAAGCAATCCTTTAAATTTAATGATATTCAGAACAGAACAAGAATTTTAAAAAACTATAAACAAGAAGTAACCGAAATAATGTAAAGCGAAAGTAAAAGTAAATGGTGTTGGGCTCACGTAACTTTCTCATTAGAATCAAACTGTTTCAACATTTGCGATGTATTTGGATGCTAAACTATTCTTTATTATAGGCTTTGTACTTCACTCACGTTCCAATATGTGTGTGAGTGTGTGTGTGTGTGTGTGTGTGTGTGTGTGTGTGTATGTGTGTGTGTGTGTGTGTGTGTGTGTGTGTGTGTGTGTGTGTGGTGTGTGTGTGTGGGTGAGGTGCGGGTTCGATTGAACTGTTACACATAAAAACATACTCCGTCATTTTATTCAGAGGACATAAATTCAAACTGCAAAGTGTTTACTTATATTTATGTACACTCACAATAAAACACAACAAAGTGCTTTTGTCAAACTATAAACTCAAACTGTAACCTACAACTGTCCCCCAACCAAAATCTCACCCACACACACCCACACCCACACACACACACACACACAGTTTAAAAGCAAAAAAATATTTATCCAACCTCATTTAAAAACAGTCTGTGAGTGCCATCTTTTGGACATTCATCATATTGCATTGGTTTTAATTTCTTGTCCTCAAACAGAGCACTAATCTGTTTATTTTTAAGTTACACATTCTACATTGATTAAAATAGAAAATCAAATGTGTTTTTTTAATGGTAGTATTATTTTATACAATAAATTATAATTCTGATGAGAATAAAGTTAGTGTGGATAAAATTTTTGAGGAAAACATATTGATCTAATATAGCACATTAGAGAGAGAGAGAGAGAGAGAGAGAGAGAGAGAGAGGGAGGCACGGCCCGATCGAACTGTGTGTGTGTGTGTGTGTGTGTGTGTGTGTGTGTGTGTGTGTGTGTGTGTGTGTGCCTGTGTGTGAGAGAGAGAGGCGCGGGGCGCGATCGAACTGTGTGTGTGTGTGTGCGTGTGTGGGAGAGAGAGAGGCGCGGGCACGATCGAACTGTGTGTGTGCGTGAGACAGAGAGAGAGGCGCGGGCGCGATCGAACTGTGTGTGTGTGTGTGTGTGTGTGTGTGAGAGAGAGAGGGAGACGCGGGCGCGATCGAACTGTGTGTGTGTGTGTGTGTGTGTGTGTGTGTGTGTGTGTGTGTGTGTGTGTGTGTGTGTGTGCGTTTGTGAGAGAGAGAGAGGCGCGGGTGCGATCGAACTGTGTGTGTGCGTAATACAGGTAATAAATGAATGTGTGTGTGTGTGTGAGAGAGAGGCGCGGGGCGCGATCGAACTGTGTGTGTGTGTGCGTGTGTGGGAGAGAGAGAGGCGCGAGCGCGATCGAACTGTGTGTGTGCGTGAGACAGAGAGAGAGGCGCGGGCGCGATCGAACTGTGTGTGTGTGTGTGTGAGAGAGAGAGAGACGCGGGCGCGATCGAACTGTGTGTGTGTGTGTGTGTGTGTGTGTGTGTGTGTGTGTGTGTGTGTGTGTGTGTGTGCGTTTGTGAGAGAGAGAGAGGCGTGGGTGCGATCGAACTGTGTGTGTGCGTAATACAGGTAATAAATGAATAAAAGTGGTATAAATACAATTTTGGACACAAGAGGGCAGTATGGCCCTATGAATGACTTTGTGTTTAAACTATCACCCGAAGATACCACCCTCCCCCTCCTCACACAGACACACAGACACACACACACATTCAGAATGGCAGGGTGCATTCTCTCTGTCAGAGAGAGAGAGGGAGAGAAAATTCTCAGAATCCACATTCAAGCCACAATATCTGACTTTCTGTTGGTCGGAGCTAAAGGATGTAAATTAGAAAGTTGTTCGGCTTGATGAGAACAATATATACGCCAAGTTTTGTAACTGTAGATAAAATTATCTAAGTTATAACACACTTTATGTGTCCTTTTTTAGTCATAAATTAATTTCCTCGCCGCGGCCAAACCGTTCGAGATATCAAAAATCCGTCCGCAATTTAGCATCCTCAATGTCTTGACTTCATGCTGACCGAGTTTTGTGGTGTTTGGATTAATTCTCTAGGAGAAGTATATCAAAAATAAAAGCATGCATTTTACAAACAACCCATAATAGCTGACTTCCTGTTGAGCTGTCGTAAAACTTTGAGCACGAAAGTTGTTCGGCCCGATGAGATCTATAAGTGTACCGAGTTTCATATTATTACATGCAAGCATGTTTGATATACGGACAAGTGTTCGAATCCCATTCCAGGTGGCGCTGTCGAGCCCCCCTGCCACGCCCGGGTACCATCTTCAGCCCGGCCCTGATGGACGCGGGTTCTGACCTGTGTGCAAAGTTTCAAGAGTTTTCGAGCATGTTAAGGGCCCCAAAACCCCTGAAACCTTGAAAAACAAGAATTAAAAGGTTTCTCACTCAGCAGACAAATCCCCCCCTCCCTTTCCCTCTCCCTCTCACAGAGAGAGTGAAAATTCTTCAAAACATCCACATTCAAACCAAAATATCTGACTTCCTATTAGTCTGAGCTAATGACTGTAAATTAGAAAGTTGTCCAGCTCGATATGAACAATATACATACTGAATTTTAATATTGTAGATAAAAGTATAGACCGAACTCCCCCTCTTTTGTCAAAAGGTGGCGCTACTGAGCCCCTGCACCACGCCCGTTTCTGAAACTTTGCACATGTCTACTGGCTAATAAATGTGATGTGTCTGTTGAGTTTCATGCAATTTCAAGTATGCTAAGAGTCTCAAAAGCATCAAAAAAGAATCTTAAAGTTTGATGCGTTACCACGGCAACAGTATCTAAGATATCAATAATCCTTTCACAGGTCTACATCTGCCGTGTGTTTACATTATACACATAAAGTTTTAAGCAAATCGGGTAAAAATAAGAGGGTGATTTAAAAGCATTTTGAAAGTGACACACTTCCTGCTGCCAGTTGGTGGCGCTATAACTTTGACTCACAATAGTCACATCCATGTGATCGGCCTCTTACAGCGAACACACTTCTGAAGTTTCATCAAGATCAGTCAATGTATGCAGAAGTTATAACACACTTCCTGTTTCCATTATTCGCCATAAATTCGTTTCCTCGCCACGGCCAAACCGTTCGAGATATCAAAAATCCCCTGGCAATTTTTCATCCTCAATGTCTTGACTTCATGCACACCGAGTTTGGTGACGATCGGGTGAATCCCCTAGGAGAAGTGTTTCAAATTCCTGAGCACGAGTTTCCAAACAACCCATAATAGCCGACTTCCTGTTGGGCTGGCGTAAAAAGTAAGAGTACGAAGGAAACAAAGTTTCAAGAGTTTTCGAGCACGTTAAGGGCCCCAAAAGTGCCCAAAAGGTAGTAAAATAATAATAAATATAGCTGCGAGTATATATATATATATATATATATATATATATAAAGCCGGTGGCACCGCCACCCTGGTGCCTTTAGGGTTATTGTGTACGACGTGACACAAAATATCTGCTCGCTATCTGCCGAACGGCTCTGGTAGTTCCGCTTCAGCACTGATGATGTTGTAGAAATAGTGCGCTCTGGTTGGTCTGGATTATTCGGGAATTTTTATTTTATACAGAAATAAGTTATTTATAATTCAGATGATATATATATATATATATATATATATATAAAGACACATAGAATATTACTTGCATTACCTGATTAGAACAATGAAAAAATAACTAAAAAAATAACTAGGGAATCACTAAACCGAGAGAATTATTCTGATTTGATGATACACTAAAAATATTACTCAAGCAATCCTTTAAATTTAATGATATTCAGAACAGAAGAATTGTTAAAAACTTTAAACAAGAAGTAACCGAAATAATGCAAAGCGAAAGTGAAAGTAAATGGTGTTGGGCTCACGTAACTTTCTCATTAGAATCAAACTGTTTCAACATTTGCGATGTATTTGGATGCTTAACTATTCTTTATTATAGGCTTTCTACTTCACTCACGTTCCAATATGTGTGTGTGTGTGTGTGTGTGTAGTGTGTGTGTGTATGTGAGGTGAGGGTGCGCTTGAACTGTTACACATAAAAACATACTCCGTTATTTTGTTTATTGAGGACATCATTCAAATTGCAGAGTGTTTATTTATATTTGTGCACACTCACAATAAAACACAACAAAGTGCTTTTGTCAAACTATAAACTCAAACTGTAACCTACAACTGTCCCCCAACCAAAATCTCCACCACACACACCCACATACACACACACAGTTTAAAAGCAAAAAATATTTATCCAACCTCATTTAAAAACAGTCTGTGAGTGCCATATTTTGGACATTCATCATATTGCATTGGTTTTAATTTCTTGTCCTCAAACAGAGCACTAATCTGTTTATTTTTAAGTTGCACATTCTACATTGATTAAAATAGAAAATCAAATGTGTTTTTTTTTTATTGTAGTTTTATTTTATACAAAAAAATATAATTCTGATGAGAATAAAGTTAGTGTGGATACAATTTTTAAGGAAAACATATTGATCTAATATAGCACATTAGAGAGAGAGAGAGAGAGAGAGAGGCGCGATCGAACTGTGTGTGTGTGCGTGTGTGTGTGTGTGTGTGTGTGAGAGAGAGAGAGAGAGAGAGAGAGAGAGAGACGCGGGCGCGATCGAGCTGTGTGTGTGTGTGTGTGTGTGTGTGTGTGTGTGTGTGAGAGAGGCGCGGGCGCGATCGAACCTTGTGTGTGTGTGTGTGTGTGTGTGTGTGTGTGTGTGTGTGTGTGAGAGAGAGAGAGAGAGAGAGACGCGGGCGCTATCGAACTGTGTGTGTGTGTGTGAGAGAGAGAGAGAGAGAGAGAGAGAGAGAGAACTGTGTGTGTGTGTGTGCGTAATACATGTAATAAATAAATAAAAGTGCGTATAAATACAATTTCGGACACAAGAGGGCAGTATGGCCCTATGTATGAATTTGTGTTCCCCCTCCTCACACAGACACACACACATACAGAATGGCAGGGTGCATTCTCTCTGTCAGAGAGAGAGAGAGGGAGAGAAATTCTCAGAATCCACATTCAAGCCACAATATCTGACTTTCTGTTGGTCGGAGCTAAAGGATGTAAATTAGAACTGTGTGTGTGTGTGAGAGAGAGAAAGAGAGAGGCGCGGGCGCGATCGAACTGTGTGTGTGTGTGCATAATACATGTAATAAATAAATAAATAAATAAAAGTGCCTGTAAATACAATTTTGGACACAAGAGGGCAGTATGGCCCTATGTATGAATTTGTGTTTAAACTATCACCCGAAGAGACCCCCCCTCCCCCTCCTCACACAGACACACAGACACACACACATACAGAATGGCAGGGTGCATTCTCTCTGTCAGAGAGAGAGAGGGAGAGAAAATTCTCAGAATCCACATTCAAGCCACAATATCTGACTTTCTGTTGGTCTGAGCTATCGACTGTAAATTAGAAAGTTGTTCGGCTTGATGAGAACAATATATACGCCAAGTTTTGTAACTGTAGGTAAAATTATCTAAGTTATAACACACTTTATGTGTCCTTTTTTAGTCATAAATTAATTTCCTCGCCACGGCCAAACCGTTCGAGATATCAAAAATCCGTCCGCAATTTAGCATCCTCAATGTCTTGACTTCATGCTGCCCGAGTTTCGTGGTGTTTGTATTAATTCTCTAGGAGAAGTATATAAAAAATAAAAGCATGCATTTTCCAAACAACCCATAATAGCTGACTTCCTGTTGAGCTGTCGTAAAACTTAGAGCACGAAAGTTGTTCGGCCCGATGAGATCTAAATATGTACCGAGTTTCATATTATTACATGCAAGCATGTTTGATATATGGACAAGTGTTCGAATCCCATTCCAGGGGGCGCTGTCGAGCCCCCCTGCCACGCCCGGGTACCATCTTCAGCCTGGCCCTGATGGCCGCGGGTTCTGACCTGTGTGCAAAGTTTCAAGAGTTTTCGAGCACGTTAAGGGCCCCAAAACCTTGAAAAACAAAAATAAAAGCATTCTCACTCAGCAGACAAACCCCCCTCCCCCCAAACACACGGAGAGATGTAGGGTCAGAGAGAGAGGAAGAGAAAATTCTCCAAAACATCCACATTCAAACCAGAATATCTGACTTCCTGTTGGTCTGAGCTAATGACATTGAATTAGAAAGTTGTCCAGCTCGATATGAACAATATACATACTGAGTTTTAAGATTGTAGATAAAAGTATAGACCTAACTCCCCCTCTTTTGTCAAAAGGTGGCGCTACTGAGCCCCTGCACCACGCCCGTTTCTGAAACTTTGCACATGTCTACTGGCTAATAAATGTGATGTGTCTGTCGAGTTTCATGCAATTTCAAGTATGCTAAGAGTCTCAAAAGCATCAAAAAAGAATCTAAAAGTTTGATGCGTTACCACGGCAACAGTATCTAAGATATCAATAATCCTTTCACAGGTCTAAATCTGCCGTGTGTTTACATTATACACATAAAGTTTGAAGCAAATCGGGTAAAAATAAGAGGGTGATTTCAAAGCATTTTGAAAGTGACACACTTCCTGCTGCCAGTTGGTGGCGCTATAACTTTGACTCACAATAGTCACATCCATGTGATCGGCCTCTTACAGCGAACACACTTCTGAAGTTTCATCAAGATCAGTCAATGTATGCAGAAGTTATAACACACTTCCTGTTTCCATTATTCGCCATAAATTCGTTTCCTCGCCACGGCCAAACCGTTCGAGATATCAAAAATCCCCTGGCAATTTTTCATCCCCAATGTCTTGACTTCATGCACACCGAGTTTGGTGACGATCGGGTGAATCCCCTAGGAGAAGTGTTTCAAATTCCTGAGCACGAGTTTCCAAACAACCCATAATAGCCGACTTCCTGTTGGGCTGGCGTAAAAAGTAAGAGTACGAAGGATATATGAAACGATGAGATCTATATGTGTACCGATTTTCATATTAATTCATGCAAGCGTGTTTGATATAATGGACATGTGTTCAAATCACGTTCCAGGGGGCGCTGTCGAGCCCCCCTGCCACGCCCGGGTACCAGCTTCAGCCCGGCCCTGATGGCCGCGGGTTCTGACCCGTGTGCAAAGTTTCAAGAGTTTTCGAGCACGTTAAGGGCCCCAAAAGTGCCCAAAAGGTAGTAAAATAATAATAATAAAGAATAAATATAGCTGGGTTACGTTTTTGCACGTCGTGCACAATAACCTTAAAGGCACCAGGGTTGCGGTGCCACCGGCTTCTTATATATATATATATATATATATATAGCTGCGAGCAGCGATTACGGGCCCAAGCCGGTGGCACCGCAACCCCGGTTCCTTTAGTTACCTAAAGGCAACGGGGTGGCGGTGCCGCCGGCTTTGGCCCTTCATCGCTGCTCGCAGCTATATTATATATATATATATATATATATATATATATATATATATATATATATATATATATAAGAAGCCGGTGGCACCGCAACCCTGGTGCCTTTAAGGTTATTGTGCACGACATGCAAAAACGTAACCCTGCTTTGACTGTCGAAAAGGAGTGTGCTGTAGAGCTTGCATCAGTTTGGGTGCATCAAGTGCGCATCGAGGGCACATATCAACCACAAAGTATGCGTGTGGCTTGCGGGTGTCAACCTTCTGAAACCTAAAATGAAAAATGAGACACCTCATCCATGGGTCTCATGGATTTAACAGACACATGAAATAAGTACACAAGACCGAGTATTCATATGAAGTGTGCCATTTGGGACAGGGCCTATGATCGTGAACTACAAAAGACACATTTATGAGATAATTTAAATATAGAATAATTTTTAATGTCATAGGATGTCACAGCTCAATATGTTTTTCAGCACTTAAATGTGTAAATATAGAAGCCCAGTATTTATCTGGAGGTCTTTGTACAGGTTTATTAATGTAATTATATTTTACGCTTGTGTTCTCTAGGAGAAGTATATAAAAAATAAAAGCATGCATTTTCCAAACAACCCATAATAGCTGACTTCCTGTTGAGCTGTCGTTAAACTTAGAGCACGAAAGTTGTTCGGCCCGATGAGAGCTAAATATGTACCGAGTTTCATATTATTACATGCAAGCATGTTTGATATATGGACAAGTGTTCAAATGGCATTCCAGGGGGCGCTGTCGAGCCCCCCTGCCACGCCCGGGTACCAGCTTCAGCCCGGCCCTGATGGCCGCGGGTTCTGACCTGTGTGCAAAGTTTCAAGAGTTTTCGAGCACGTTAAGGGCCCCAAAACCTTGAAAAACAAAAATAAAAGCATTCTCACTCAGCAGACAAATCCCCCTCCCCCCAAACACACGGAGAGACGTAGGGTCAGAGAGAGAGGAAGAGAAAATTCTCCAAAACATCCACATTCAAACCAAAATATCTGACTTCCTGTTGGTCTGAGCTAATAACTGTAAATTAGAAAGTTGTCCAGCTCGATATGAACAATATACATACTGAGTTTTAAGATTGTAGATAAAAGTATAGACCTAACTCCCCCTCTTTTGTCAAAAGGTGGTGCTACTGAGCCCCTGCACCACGCCCGTTTCTGAAACTTTGCACATGTCTACTGGCTAATAAATGTGATGTGTCTGTCGAGTTTCATGCAATTTCAAGTATGCTAAGAGTCTCAAAAGCATCAAAAAATAATCTTAAAGTTTGATGCGTTACCACGGCAACAGTATCTAAGATATCAATAATCCTTTCACAGGTCTACATCTGCCGTGTGTTTACATTATACACATAAAGTTTTAAGCAAATCGGGTAAAAATAAGAGGGTGATTTAAAAGCATTTTGAAAGTGACACACTTCCTGCTGCCAGTTGGTGGCGCTATAACTTTGGCTCACAATAGTCACATCCATGTGATCGGCCTCTTACAGCGAACACACTGCTGAAGTTTCATCAAGATCAGTCAATGTATGCAGAAGTTATAACACACTTCCTGTTTCCATTATTCGCCATAAATTCTTTTCCTCGCCACAGCCAAACCGTTCGAGATATCAAAAATCCCCTGGCAATTTTTCATCCTCAATGTCTTGACTTTTTGCACACTGAGTTTGGTGACGATCGGGTGAATTCCCTAGGAGAAGTGTTTCAAATTCCTTAGCATGAGTTTCCAAACAACCCATAATAGCCGACTTCCTGTTGGGCTGGCGTAAAAAGTAAGAGTACGAAGGATATATGAAACGATGAGATCTATATGTGTACCGATTTTCATATTAATTCATGCAAGCGTGTTTGATATATGGACATGTTTTCGAATCCCGTTCCAGGGGGCGCTGTCGAGCCCCCCTGCCACGCCCGGGTACCATCTTCAGTCCGGCCCTGATGGCCGCGGGTTCTGACCCGTGTGCAAAGTTTCAAGAGTTTTTGAGCACGTTAAGGCCCCCAAAAGTGCCCAAAATGTAGTAAAATAATAATAATAAATAATAATAATAATAATAATAAATATAGCTGCGAGCAGCGATTACGGGCCCAAGCCGGTGGCACCGCCACCCTGGTGCACCAGGGTGGCGGTACCGCCGGCTTTGGCCCTTCATCGCTGCTCGCAGCTATATTTATATATACATATATATATATATATATATATATATATATATATATATATATATATATATATATAAAAAGAAGCCGGTGGCACCACCACCCTGGTGCCTTTAGGGTTATTGTGCACGACGTGCAAAAACGTAACCCTGCTTTGATTGTCGAAAAGAAGTGTGCTGTAGAGCTTGCATCAGTTTGGGTGCATCAAGTGCGCATCGAGGGCACATATCAACCACAAAGTATGCGTGAGCAACCTTCTGAAACCTAAAATGAAAAATGAGACACCTCATCCATGGGTGTCATGGATTTAACGGACACATGAAATAAGTACACAAGACCGAGTATTCATATGAAGTGTGCCATTTGGGACAGGGCCTATGATCGTGAACCACAGTAGCCACATATATGAGATAATTTAAATATAGAATAATTTTTTAATGTCATAGGATGTCATAGCTCAATATGTTTTTCAGCACTTAAAGTTGCAGTAGGGAGTTTTGAGAAAATGTTGACTTAGCCTGAAAATTTGAACAAGCACAACTTCCAGGTCCAACCCCCTTGCTCTCTGCTGCGCTACAGCCCTCCCTCCACAGCTCCTCCCCCACAGCGGAGCCTGCCGTGAACGCGCAGGCTAGTAAACAGGACCACCGATGACGGCGGATTATAAACAGTTATGGAACATTCACTAATAGGGACGAAACATCAACAATATGCTTTACATTGACTATGGCCTGCCCATACTTTGACTACAAACTTGGTCCTCAAATC
The DNA here is from genome assembly GCA_026230005.1 of Gila orcuttii. NCBI lineage: Eukaryota > Metazoa > Chordata > Actinopteri > Cypriniformes > Leuciscidae > Gila > Gila orcuttii. Next base: position 27,006,494 of record JAPDVR010000018.1, on the reverse strand, counting down.
ATTATGTATTTTGCAATACATGTAACTTTATAACGTTGCACTCTTTCTATAAGTTATAAATAGCTAGTAAGATAACGTTAAAGGATTAGTTCACTTTTAAAAAAAATTTTTGCTGATAATTTACTCACCCCCATGTCATCCAAGATGTCCATGTCTTTCTTTCTTCAGTCGAAAAGAAATTAAGGTTTTTGATGAAAACATTCCAGGCTTTTTCTCCATATAATGTACTTCAATAGGACACAAACGTTTCAAGGACCAAATGACAGTTTCAGTGCAGCTTCAAAGGGCTTTAAACGATACCAGACGATGAATAAGGGTCTTATCTAGCGAAACGATCTGTCATTTCAAAAATAAATAAAAAACTTTAAGTTTTATAAGCACAAATGCTCGCCTTGCTCTGTTCTGTGATGCACGTTCGTGACTCTCCTGTTTGAACTCGTTCATCAAAATGAACAAATCTTTTTCGAATCATTTCGTTCGTTGAATGAACGAAATGACTCCGAAAAAGACTCGTTCGAAATGAACGAATCTTTTTGCGAGTCATTTCGTTCGTTGAATGAACGAAATGACTCGAAAAAAGATTCGTTCATTTGGATGAACGAGTTCGAACAGGAGAGTCACGAACGACGGTACGCGCTCGCGCTGGGCAAGAGAGGGGTGATCAGCGCGTACACGAGCGTGATTGACACTGCTAAGACATTCCTCCTGGCTCTGATTGGTTGTTTCTGACCGGGAGCGGTGTATTTCTGCAAATGGCAATAGGACCACAGGGAGGAGCCAGAGGAGCTCGATTTTTTCCACAGATTATCTGTCTCATATTCTACTGTCAAGACATAATGACAGTTTTAACAAATATTTGTTTACAAAAGCTACCTACTGGAGCTTTAAATGTGTAAATATAGAAGCCCAGTATATGGAGGTCTTTGTACAGGTTTATTAATGTTTATTAATGCTTTTCAATTTAATCAAATGTTCGTTTTATTATTTTGTTTTTTTTAAGCTTTGTTCAATTTATATTGTTAATCATTTGACACAAAACAAATGCATAAAGTATAAATTTAACTTTTAAAAAACTAGTATATTGCCTGTCTTTTGTTAATAGGAAAAAACATAGTTATTATATTTTATATATACATATATAAAATAAACATTTGTAATGAAATCGTTCAAAAAAAATTATATTAGCATTGTTTTAAACTTTGAAACACAGAAGTAGCGCGATGCCTGGCCACTCCCGCGCCGCCTCCTTTTCACAACCTGAGGGAACCGTCTCTGGAATATTAACCTCACTTCCAGAAGTCCAATTCCCATCATTCATGCCTCTTACCTGGTATTGATTGCACACACACACACACACACACACACACACACACACACACACACACACACACACACACACACACACACACACACACACACACACACACACACACGCACACACACGCACGCACACACACGCACACTGTTTAAAAGCAAGAAATATTTATCCAACCTTGTTTAAAACAGTCTGTGAGTGCCATCTTTTGGACATTCATCATATTGCATTGGTTTTAATTTCTTGTCCTCAAACAGAGCAGTAATCTGTTTATTTTTAAGTTATTGATTAAAAAAGAAACATCAAATGCGTTTTTTTTTTTGTCATAGTATTATTTTATACAAAAATACATATTTTATAATTCAGATGAGAATAATTTTAAGGAAAACAAATATATTGATCTGAAATATAGCACATGTTTTTGTAAAATAATTTCAAGCAAAAAAGCTCACGGCTGCACAGGCATTCATAACGGTGCGCGTCCAACGCGAGGAGTGAGCAGAACAGAGCTAATGTTTTTTAGTTAATTTCTAAAAAAACTTAACTTTCATAGGAATTCATTCCAGCGCACTGCGAGCGCCACCATAATCAATGTCCGTGCAGACGTCCGTACTTACTTTCACTTTTATATTAGTGATTTAGAAGCCCTCGCTGGTGTCACACGTCGGTTAACCGGTGGGAAAATATCATCACAGCCATATAACTAATATATTTATATATAAATACAATAGGCATACCTGATAAAATAGTTTTATGTACTATGTTGATATCATTTTGGACACAAGAGGGCAGTATAGCCCTATGAATGATTTTTTCAGATAGCACTAAATAGCCTGTTTTAAACTTTTTCATACTTCTTGAATTGAAAAAAAAGAATAAAATGGGTTTAGTTGTAATATTTTTGTATAATTTTATATAAAACTAAATGGTGTTTTAATGGTATAATTACATCTTAGAAAGATATGAGACGTTTCCTGATTCTTTTTTACATTACTTTAATCCCTCACCATAGCAAAACCATTTGAGATATTCATTATGCGTTCACAATTTAGCATCTTTAATGTATTTTCATCATGTTGAAAAAGTTTGGTGGGAATAAAATAAACCACTTAAGAGGAGTGAGTAAAAATGTACAAGCTGGTTTTGCAAAACATCCACATTCAGACCAAAGTAGCCCACTTTCTGTTGGGCTGGCTTAAAACATAGAGCACGAAAGTTGTACGGCCAGATTAGATCTATATGTGTACCAAGTGTTATATTATTATAGTACATAGTATACATGCAAGTGTGTTTGATTTATGGACCAAATTTTCAGACCAAGTTTATGGACCAAGTTAATTTAATTAATAAACTAATTATATAAAACTATTGTTAATGCACTACAATTAAACTGGTTATATGCCTTTACTTTATTAATAAAACTTATTTAAAAAATACAAGGCTTAAGACATTTATTTTCCTTTTCAATGCAGGCCAAACCACACAGCAGTGAAATGGTTAATCTAGCCCCCCTCCCCTACACACACACACACGCACGCAGACGCACACACACACACACAGTATCTTTTTAAAGATACTAGTACTTATTCATTACATACTAGTCCTTATTTATTAGATACTAGTGCATATTCATTCGTTACTAGTACTTATTCATTAGATTGTAGTTGCTATTAAATTGGTACTAGTACTTAATCATTAGATACTAGTACTTGTTCATTAGTTACTAGTACTTATTCATTAGTTACTAGTACTTATTATTAGATACTAGTACTTATTCATGAGATACTAGTACTTATTTCAATAGTGACTAGTAACTTTTTTTGTTTGTTTTTTTTTGTTTTTTGACTAGTAACTATTCTTTTGTTACTAGTAAGACTTTTTTTTGCCATTGACTTCTATGGGGATCTGTCATTTAGATATCAACTATTCAGTTCTGACTAGTATGTATTCCAATTGTGACTAGTACATATATATTACATTTTAGTAGTTATTCATTAGGTACTAGTACTTATTTTTTAGATACTAGTACCTATTAATAAATACTAGTATTTATTCAATAAACACTAGTACTAAGTCATTAGATACTAGTACCTATTAAATGGATACCAGAACTTATTCATTAGCTTCTAATACATATTCAAAAGAATATCTAAAGAATAAGCAATAGTATCTAAAGAATAGGCACTAGTAGGCCTACTAAAGAACAAGCACTAGTCGCTAATGAATAAGTACTAGTACTTAATTGAATAGATACTAGTATCTAAAAAATAAGTACTAGTAGCACGAAAATAGAGACTAGTAGGTTAAAATGATTAAGTGTTAAAACGGCTTGCCATATTGGTTCAGAGAGAGAGAGAGAGAGAGAGAGAGAGAGAGAGAGAGAGAGAGAGAGAGAGAGAATGTCCACATTCACACTACAATATCTGACTTTCTGTTGGTCTGAGCTAATGGCTGTAAATTAGAAATTTGTTCAGCTTGAGGAGAAGAATATACACGCTGAGTTTTGTAACTGTAGGTAAAACTAACTAAGTTATAACACACTTTATATGTCCTATTTTAGTCATGGAAATTCATTTCCTCGCCGCGGCCAAACCGTTCGAGATATCAAAAATCCGTCCGCAATTTAGCATCCTCAAAGTCTTGACTTCATGCACACCGAGTTTGGCGATGATTGAATGAATTGCCTAGGAGGAGTACTTTAAATTCCACAGCAAACGTTTTCCAAACAACCCAAAATAGCCGACTTCCTGTTGGGCTGGCGTAAAACTTGACCGGGGGGAAAGATGTTCGGCCCGATGAGATCTATATGTGTACTGAGTTTCATATTAATTGATGCAAGCGTGTTTGATATATGGACCAAATAGTCGGATCCCGTTCAAGGGGGCGAAGTTGAGCCCCCCTGCCACGCCCGGGTACCAGCTTCAGCCCGGCCCTGATGGCCGTGGGTTCTGACCTGTGTGCAAAATTGCAAGAGTTTTTGAGCACGTTAAGAGCCCCAAAAGCCCCTGAAACCTTGAAATCCATTAAAACCAATACACAAATCCCTCACACAGAGAGACGGAGAGAGAGGGAGAGAAATTTCTCAGAAACATCCACATTCAAACTAAAATATCTGACTTCCTCTTGGTCTGAGCTAATGACAGTTAATTAGAAAGTTGTCCAGTTTGATCTGAACAATATGCGTACCGAGTTTTATGATTGTAGGTAAAACTATAGACCTAGAAAACTATTCATGCAATTTTAAGCAATTTCAGGCATGCTAAGAGTCTCAAAAGCATCCAAAAAGAATATTAAAGTTTGCTGCGTTGCCATGGCAACAGTATCTAAGATATCAATAATCCTTTCACAGGTCTACATCTGGCGAGTGTCTACATTATACACATCAAGTTTGAAGCAAATCGGGTAAAAATAAGAGGGTGATTTCAAAGCATTTTGAAAGTGACACACTTCCTGCTGCCAGTTGGTGGCGCTATAACTTTGACTCACAAGTCACATCTATGTGATCGGCCTCTTACAGCGAACACACTGTTGAAGTTTCATCAAGATCAGTTAATGTATGCAGAAGTTATAACACACTTCCTGTTTTCATTATTCGCCATAAATTCATTTCCTCGCCACGGCCAAACCGTTCGAGATATCAAAAATCCCCTGGCAATTTTTCATCCTCAATGTCTTGACTTCATGCTGACCGAGTTTCGTGGCGATTGGTTGAATTCTCTAGGAGGAGTATATCGAATTCCAGGGGCATACGCTTCCAAACAAACCATAATAGCCGACTTCCTGTTGGGCTGGGGTAAAAAGTAAAAGTACAAAGGATATATGAACCGATGAGATCTATATGTGTACCGAGTTTCATATTATTACATGCAAGCGTGTTTGATTTATGGACCAAGTTTTCGGACCCCGTTCCAGGGGGCGCTGTCGAGCCCCCCTGCCACGCCCAGATACCAGCTTCAGCCCGGCCCTGATGGCCGCGGGTTCTGACCCGTGTGCGAAGTTTCAAGAGTTTTTGAGCACGTTAAGGGCCCCAAAATTGCCCAAATAGTCGTAAGAAAAATATAGAAAATGACTTTCCAAACAACCCATAATAACCGACTTCCTGTTGGGCTGACGTAAAACTTAGAGCGCGAAAGTTGTTCGGCCAGATGAGATCTATAAGTGTACCGAGTTTCAGCTTATTACATGCAAGCGTGTTTGATATATGGACAAGTGTTCAAACACCATTCCAGGGGGCGCTGTCGAGCCCCCCTGCCACGCCCGGGTACCATCTTCAGCCGGCCCTGATGGCCGCGGGTTCTGACCCGTGTGCAAAGTTTCAAGAGTTTTCGAGCACGTTAAGGCCCCCAAAAGTGCCCAAAAGGTAGTAAAATAATAATAAAGAATAATAATAATAATAATAATAATAAAGAATAATCCTTAGGAAAACAATAGGGCCTTCGCCTTTTCAAGGCTTGGGCCCTAATAATAATAATAATAATAAAGAATAATCCTTAGGATAACAATAGGGCCTTCGCCTTTTCAAGGCTTGGGCCCTAATAAAGAATAATAAATAATCCTAAGGAAAACAATAGGGCCTTCGCCTTTTCAAGACTTGGGCCCTAATAATCCTAAGGAAAACAATAGGGCCTTCGCCTTTTCAAGGCTTGGGCCCTAATAATCCTAAGGAAAACAATAGGGCTCTGCGCCCTTTCAGGGCTTGGGCCCTAATAATAATAATAATAATAAAGAATAATCCTTAGGAAAACAATAGGGCCTTCGCCTTTTCAAGGCTTGGGCCCTAAAAATACAAATTGCTAGTTAATACCACTAACAAGGCTCAAAATAGCCCCACACTAACACGGTAGCATAAACGAGGGTCCCTACTTGCAAACCGAAGCATTGAGAACTTTGTAAGTGTACAGTTTAATAAGAAGATACATTATAAAAACACGCCGAGACTGTTTTGGCCCGGAATTGTCCTTTAAATTCATTGAAAGTCCTTGGGGTGTGCTGGCGTAGACTTTACAGAGCTCGACTCTTGCATTGTATGCACGCACGCACGCAAGCACGCACGCACACACGCACACGCACACACACTATAGTAATAATTCTGTCTCATACAAAGCTTGGTATAAATAGTAATTTTATTATTTGTCTCCCAGATTTCCTACAACTTTGTGCATCTTTCTCAAAACATCTGACGCAAAATAAAAAGAACAAAACCACCCTTATATAAAAATACTGTACATGCCCCCCCCCCCCCATATCTGTTCATATATTCACAGAATATAGTCAGTCTGTCAAAAACAATGTTGGTGAGAATCTGCTGGTTAGTGCTTTACAATGAAAAATTGTTTTCTTTTGACTAATCAAACGTTTTATTTTGTGCCCAGGAAGGCCCACCAGTGGTAATACAATAATCAGGCCATATCAGAACCTGAGCTGTTTTTGTGCTACAATTCTTCAATAATAATGTTGAGTTGGCTTTGTCTTTAGCATGTGTCTTATAACATCTTCATATTTAATGGATTTATACTTCATATGTTACAGAGAGACCTTCAGACCCTTTGTCACCATGCTTAAAATACATTTTTGGCTGGTGTTAGTGCACAACATGGGGTTTCTGTGCATGACTAGGCTCTAACTAGAAGAACTACATCTGTGTTTTATTGCACAAAGACAACAGTTCACATGGATGAAGGAAAGTCTCAGTCCTGCTCCTCATCAGTGGCAGACTGCTGTTCAGCAGCCTCATCCTCTGAGCTGGCCTGACAAGCTGACGTATGGAAGAGACGCATCAGGTCCCGAAATCTCCTTGAAACCTGCAGAGACATTGATGTTGAAAAAGGCACAGAAAGGAATGCTAAAATTGCTTTTCAAGGATCAAAATTCAGAGCAGTGGAAATAGATCTGTATCTTTATAATCCTGGTACCTCACTGGCTGTTTTGTTTCCAAGCTGCTCTGCCACAGACTGAAAGGTACTCTGATTGGCTCCTTGCTGCTGACATGCAGTAAGGATCACTCGATCAGCCTCTCTATGAACCACATGATAAGAGGGCCATGTAAAACACAAGCACCATTAAACGATGCTCAAAAACAGACCATGTTTGTGGCTGTGCTCACCTGGTCCAGAGAATGACCCTCTCTCCACTGGGAGTGAGGGAGATGTTTTTGGCACACACAGGTGTGTCTAAGGCCGGGCTCAGTGTGCTCTGCTGAGTGGCATCTCTCTCTCCTAATTCCTCATCTTCATCCTTACTGTGCTTCTGTGGAGAAGTGTGATGCTTACGCTTATCCTCTTCGTTTTTCTCGTTGCCTTCTTCGTTCTGTATTTTTTGCTCCTCTGGGATGGGGGAAGGGGGTCTCTCTCCTCCCTCCCACACAGGCCCATCGCCTTCTGCAGGAGCAGGTACAGAATGTTTTTGAGCTGTTTGTAGTTTCAGTTGAACTGTCAGTACAAATTAGATTGTCATTTAAATTTCATATTTTAGAGTTGTAACAATACCAATACCAACTAATATGTGAATGAACATTCCTGCATTTAAAAAAAATATGAATGTAAATATTAGCACACATAAAAAGTACCATAAACATGTACAGTGCCATTCAAAAGTTTAGTCAGTAAGATCTTTTTAAAAGAAGTCTCTTATGCTCACTAAGGCTGCATTTATTTGATCAAAACATTTTTTTATAATTGTTTTAATATATTTTAAAATGTAATTTATTCCTGTGTTGGAGAAGCGGTATTTTCAGCATCATTACTCCTTCAGAAATCATTCGAATATGATTTGGTGCTCAAGAATAATTTCTTATCAACAGTTGTGCTGCTTATTTTTGTGGAAACCATGATTCTTTGATGACTGGAAAGATTTATTTAAAACAGAAATTATTTTGTAGTATAATTGTCTTTACTGTAACTTGTGATCAATTTAATGCATCCTTGCTTTATTAAATCATTATTTTTTTTACAGCCCCCAAAATTTTGAACATTAGTGTAAATTATAAGTAATAATTTAAGTAAATGTAGTAATAAAAAGTATCTTTAGAGGCTCTGTAGGAATACATGAAGATGCTGATTTTAGTCATTAAAGTTTTGCGTAAAATATTTAAAAAAACAAGCATTTGAAAAGACTTTACCATGATGTGGACTGTTTTCTCCACTTCCAGTCTCATCTTTAACCTCTTTCTCTGCCTCTCCATCCTCCCCTTGTCCTTTTTCCTCTTCCTTTTCTTCCCCTCCCCTTTCAGATTGAGCATCAGCAGACGGAAACACAGAATCACGACTTTTCAGCACCTTTGAGCCATTAGTGGCCTGTTGACCAAAAAAAACAACCGTAGTTGTATAATTCGATGCGAGAAATTAAAATATGCAGAAAACATAGTCTCCTTAATAATAAGGGTGGCAATTACACATATTTTAAGATATGTTATAGCAAACACACAAATAAAGTGAGCACCTTGTTGCTATGACAACGCAAGCATCCCTTTCTCTTATGTCTGCGATGTTTGGCATCATGGCTTGAGTCATGACAGGGACAGGAGCAATCTTTCTCAGGCCAATCACAGTCCTGAACAAAAGCAAGAGATTAACAACTCAACAAGAATGGGAAAAACAACTGAATTCACTGGGATGTACAACATGAAGACACCTTGTAGTTGCCATGCGTGTGCATTTCTTTCCTCCTCTTGCTCCTGCTGCTGATCTGTCGAACCTTGTGCGACTCTTCATCCTCCTCTAGCTCAGGGAGAGTGACCTCCTCAAACCCTCCCCATACACCTCCTCTAGAGTCCACACTCATCCCTGCCTCTCCTTCTGTCCCAGTGCCCATGTCCTCTGGCCAAACTGCCTCTTCAAACTGGCCAGGGCGTGCTGGAGGTGGACGCATCTCATCAAAAAACATCCAGAATTCTCCCTGTAGGTGTGTGTGGCCCTTAAGAAGGGTGACCATCTGTGCTTTGAGCTGAGTTACAAAAGCAGAAATAAAGGGATTTTAGATGACAAGTCTGGACAATAAACAGTCAGTGGTTCCCAAACTTTTTCTGCCAGGCCCCCCTTCTGTAAAGAAAAATATTTTCAAGCCCACCCTACCTACATGCACCCACATAAAGATACTCTTAGACATGACCTTACTTGAAAAATCCTATTGGATTTATCTGAAATATAATTGTAATTAATACTGTACTACAACCAATCAACTTAATCTGGCTTCTCCTTGTGTTTGTGAGGTTAAGTCTCTAATGCCTGGCTTACACTACAGGAGTTTTAGGCCGATTTATGCCCGATTTCCCCCTCCCGAGAATCGGAGAAAATATCTTGTCGAGGACCTTGATCGGTTCCGATGTTCGGCGCAGATTATCTGGTAATGTGAGGCGTTCACAGATCGAATCCTGCACCTCCCGATCTGCTCTCACACAAATCGGGCTCGCCCCGATCATATCAAACATGTTTGATATTTATCGGGATGAGCAAGATTGTGATTACGTCAGTACTGTCACAATAGCCAATAAGAAACAAGTAGGACTGTGGTGAAGGAATTTACATTGGGGTAATTTTGAGTGACTCAACAGCGTGATATGCGGTATTATCTTCATTTATTCATTTATTGCTAAATAAATAAATGTTACGCTGTTGTCAGCAGGCACGAAGACTAGTTCATGTTCAGTAATGAAACCGAAACTAAAAAAAGTGGAGTAAACAGTAGATGTCAAAGTAAGGGTCCACATAATATAATAACAGAACATAAACCTGACAATAAGCTTGTTAGATCGTTGTTATATAACAGTTAGTTCCGATCCTCGAATCTCAGAGGCTTTCTGCTGATATTTCACCAGTATCGTCGCTCGTCTCTGCGTGTTATAGACAGCCGTCACTCAGTGCAGTTACACTGTTACGACACTAGGTGGCGGCAAGGCACTGCCTTTGAGTGAGTCATTAAACTGTTCATTCAACGGAAATCTAAAAAAATTCGGATTCATTCTAAGATGTAATGAAACAAGCTGTTAATTATTTTAATATTTAATTTTAACCTTGAGCTTCACTTAATAAGGCTCGGATGAGCAGCAATCCGGCGCATGGGTAACGCTTGAGCTGATGCGTCACTAAGATCAATGGCATTGATTCATTGACTACATAGATATAAACACTAGATGTCGCCTTGGGGTTCTAAACATGCGTCAAAACCTCCGCCATCTTGAAACAGGGGTCTTGTCAAAGGAAGTACCTAGGTAACGCTGAATTCATGGATGATTTCGGACTTTTGTGCTACGTATGGATGTTTACACGAACGAAATCTAAAAACCAGACAGCAAGGGATTACATTTCACAAGATTGTGAAATTTTGTAAATGTTTTTAAATTTCTCTCGACTCTATAATAAATACATGTATGACTGTTGGAACGAACCAAAACAACTAGAAAATCGCATTCATGACGATTTATGGTGATTTTCTTTCGTTAGACCTTTTCCTACATTGACGCTGATGAGGGGTTCCCCTGTTTCAAGATGGCGGCTCTATTGACGCATTTGTTCCAATGAACTGCGGTAGCTAAGGCGACATCTAGTGTTTATATCTATGCATTGACCAGAGCTGACGCCATTCATTAGAAATATCCTTAAATGTTAAAAGGATGATTTTATTTTTTAAAGATTTTGCTTTCCTTGGTCAAGGCAACCTTTTCACGAATATGACTTGATATGAAGGACAGATATTTAGTTAACCACCACTTTTCCGCTTCCGATCTGTTGAGTGAGATAACGTGATCATGGTGGAATCATATCAAGACGCTTCCTCTGGCACGATAATCTTAATAACATTGTGTAGTGTGTGATGCGCCGCGATTTTCAAATCTTGTAGTGTGAGCATGTTTAAGATTTGAGGGAAGAAAATCTGCAAAGCTTCTCCTTAAGTGTGTGCTGCAACCAGATTTCAAAATCGGTTAGGATTTTAAAACTCCTGTAGTGTGAGCCAGGCATAAGTGGAGTCTTGTTCAGCTTCATACTGTCAGAATCTAATATTTTGAGGCACACAACACACTGATGTCTCTCTTCGTTACCCACCATTGTACTGATGAATCCGAGGGCGAGATACGCCTCGCCATATTTTCTTGTATTTAAAACAACGTGTCTACACGCACTGCTACAGGTTGGTGAGGCCATCTACACTGGACGCGTAAAAGCAGTATGTTAGAATGGGACATTAGTCTACTGTTGAAAATTTGTTGCACTGCATCCTTAGAGAGCATCCCTGATTATTATGGACTCTACATGCTTTTATTGCATCACATTGCACTTCTCGTCTGGTGTAGACACTGTGTTATGGCAGTTATGATGTTTGAAGTAGATTCATCTGCTTTATGTTTACCTGGCACTGTCAGTCCTTACACAAACTTGTCTATAGTTAATGCAGAACCATGCTCTGTTCCGATGTTCAATTCTGTTATTTCACGACAATCACTACAACTGATTACAGACAGCTCAAGTGGGTACTGATAGTCATCTTGAGGTAATAAAATGTAATTTATATTTGATGTTCATTAATTTACTTATGTGGTAAGTAGCCGCATAAGCAGGATCATTTCGCAGTAGGGTCTCGTATAACCCTAAAGAGGTCTCTTTTGCACAACAAACTGCTGACTGTACACTATCACTTAGCCTTTCCTTTTTTATAATTTCCGCACCACACTCAGCTACAACGGAGTTGTAGCCAATGCAAACCATAAGCTGGTATTATGCAAATTTGTTACATTGTTAAGTAGGTATGAAACAGGAAGTGAGACTGAACTGCTGAAACGAGTCATCAGCAATTTCAGCCTCGATTTTTTATTTTAGGAGACAATATTTGTCATGCATTGATCTTTAAAAATATGCAGCCATTTTACATTCACAAACAGCTGTATTATACACTGCATAAAGGTAATATTTGACAAACCAGAATAGGGCACTTTAATGTTAACAACCGCTGAAAAGTTTGGGGTTGTTAGGATTTTTTTGTTTCTGAAAGAATTATCTCAAGGATTTTTTTCCCAGGGTTCTTTGACAAATACAAAGTAAAAAAAAAAATAGCATTTACATGAAATATAAATAACGCTACAAATATTTTACGGTCGCTTTTGATAATTTGAATGTATCCTTGCTGAAAAAAAAAAAAAATCTTACTGACTGCAGAAAACCTTTCAATTTATTCATCAATCCATCTATCCATACCTCTTCAACGCCAGCAGGACTGAGAGGACTTCCACTCTGCAGAGCTCTCACTATCTTCTGGTAATGAGAAGGATTCTCCCCAAAGCTGATCTCCAACTGACGCAGGAACCGACGACTCCTCTCAAAGGCCTGCTGCTCCTCAAACTGGGGATGGGAGAGAGAGGTTGGGAGATACAAATAAAGTTGTTCTCTTTTTTAGCACGTACATTAATGAAATGAAAAGTTATTTGCCTGGAAAAATATCTTTTTTTGTCTATAAAATGATTGTAAGTACCAGTCCACACTCCAGCGCTTGTTCGGGTAAAAGGAAAGCTGCAAAGTCCTTGAGGAGCTCAGGCCAATCTTTGAGGAGAAGTTTCAGCTGGGAGAACAGCTCGACAACACTGCGGCTCTCTCCTGACTGGTCAAACTCATAAAGCAGTCCTAAAAACTCCTCCACCTTACCAGGGATGTCTTGCAAAACCTCACGCACCTATAACAGCACAAGAAATGGAAAAAAGATGACAGAGAGAGAAATTAGTGTTTCTCTAATCATTGGTGCAAAGGAGATACTAGTGTGTCAAAGATACAAGTGGTCTGACCCTGTTGAGATAAGCCTGGGCAAAAGCCATGTCTTTGCTCTCTCTCAATGGATCGTTGTCCAAAATGTGGTCATCATACAGTAGCAGCAGCTTTGAGGCATCTTTACTGCCTCGTTCCTGACGTCGACAACGCTTCAGACTACGAGGGGGTGGGCGACCGCGGCCTGTAAAAATAAAAAGAACTATATCCACTGAAACATTTCATATTGAAAAAACCAACCAGGACGGTCATCACTCAAAACAACATAATCAGGTGTTAACAATTGTACTGACCTCTTCCACGGCCTCCTCCTCTCCCGGTGATCAGCGGGGGGTCGTCGCCCAGTGGCGCATCTCCTTCAGGAAGCTTTTCACCTTCTCCCTCCCCTGCTTCCATCTCATCACCCTTTATCGCCCCATCATCCTCATCCTCGGAGTTCTCCTCCTGCGAATTCTGGGAAGCAGGGGAGTTTTGAGAGTTTGGGGAGGTTGGGGATGTTGGGGACGTGGGTGAATTGTCCTCCTCAGAGTCTCCCTCTCTGCACAGTCTCCTCTCTGATGCCAACCAGGTCAACTTTTCCATTGTCTCCTACCGAGGGAACACAGCAGGAACAATTTAATAAAACTAGTTTTGTTAAAATAAATACACATATCGGATACCAGTTGATATCAGATTTTTTATTTATTGGTATCAGCTGTATAATAATATAATTGTGCATGCTCATTTAATCTATTTTTACATTTTTTACTTTGCCATCATCTAAAGCTCAATCTCTAAAAACAAAAATGTAATAACACTGTTTAATGTAATATTGCAAATCTCAAAAATAGAATACATTTTTTTCATAATGCTGTGATGCCTAAATTCCCTTGTACCATTTTAAATGATTGACTTTAGTTTTAGTGTTTTGTTCTTAATTTATTTAGACAATAATATCAAATTTCATTATCTGCTATAACTTTTAACATTAAAACCTATGCCATAACATGAAAAAATACTAGAAAAACTGGTTGGCGTGTCCCTAATATTTTAAATATCATAAACAGATTAATTTACATTTTTTTTTGTTGTTGACATTTTCTAATAACAAACAAACCTGAAGTTCTGGAACAGACAGCACAGATTCCTCTGATGCCGAAGACATCACTTCCTCCTCATCTTCATCCTGCGTGAGGTCATCAAAATCCTCCTCTTCCTCATCCCGCTCTCCATCTCCATCTTTTTCTCCATCTCCATCCTTCTCTTCTCCTCCTTTATCACCACTTCCACCCCCATCTCCTTTTCTGTCATCTTCTCCATCACCGTTCTTCTCTCCTTCTTTATCTTCATCACGCTCTCCATCTCCCCTACTCTCCCTCTCCTCAGCCTGTCCAACATCCTCATTCCCACTGCTCTGTTTCTCTCCCCCACCGGACTGTTGCTCCTTCCCATCTCCAGTGCTGTGTTTGTGCACTCCGAGTGTTTCCTGACTGCCAGAGCCCGACCGGACAGGAGGACACTCTCCAGTATCCGTCTTCACCCTCACGGAGGCTTCAGCATCACTGTCCGTGCTTGCATCCCTGCTGGTCAAACTGGAGTCGGGGCTGCAAGAGGACTCTGAGAGTGCCAGGAGTGGACTACCAAACAGAGCACCAGCCATTTCCTCTTCCCATCTGTCTCCAGTCATTTGCTCACCCTCTTCCTTTCTTTCTCTATCTTCAGTGGATGGTGTTATGATGTTTAATGCCACCTCAGTCCTCTCTTTGTTCTTTAGTACAATGGAGCCAGCAGGAATGTCAGAACAGGCAGTCTGCTGGGATAAACTCCCTGGCGCACCTTCAAAGTGAAGTGGAGCAGGTTGGTTCAGAATGAATGGGTCTTGGGGCAAAAGTAGGAACTGAGGAACACCAGTAGGTGAAATGGTCTGAACCAGTACAAACTGAGAACTGTCTGCTGCTGCTGATGTCGGAGGAGAAAAAACAGTCCTTTGACCATTTTGAACACTATAGTGTGAAGGAGTGATGTCCTTCATGGTTTGCAAAAAGTCACATTCTGACCTCTGTGTCGCCTTTCCAAAATAGGGACTTGAGGCGTTTTCCACGGCCTGTGTACCAGGGACTAACTGTATGACAAGATCCTGAGAGGGAGATGTGACCAATCTCTGTGTGGTGGCAGTCAGGTGAGGATCATTTTCATGGGCTTTGATAACAACGTTATCTAATGGAAAATTCTGTGTAACATTTAAGGATATTGGCTGGTCCGTTACAACAGCAGGGTTGCTAACGTTTCCCATTCTACTAGAGGACAGGGGAAATAGTTGGGGGGCTGGTTTCAAAGGAGCAAGTTTTCTAGGCATGGTCCGTTTCTTGTGCTTATCGGACATCTCCTGCATGCCACACGTCCTGATTGTCCCAGTACTAAGTAGAGGCATGTTACTTGGGGGTATCTGAACTACAGTGGGGGGCAAGTTGGCAGAAGGGTGTTCCAGATTACCAGCCCCCAATTCTGGAGTAACATACTGGAAATTAATAGGATAAGAAGCGCTAAGGGGGACGGTCCCATGTGCAGGAGTCAAAAAGGGCTGAACCAATGGGAACACCCCATTTATAGGAGTGCTAGGTGTTTGGGCCAATAATATTACACCATGTGCTGGAAGTGGTGTAGAGACATTGGATAATACATTTCCTGCACCTGTGGGACACGGAGGAGCTTTCGCGAAACTGTGCGGACGCTGAGATTTGGGCTGTGAAGGACGACTTACACTTGGATGTAGACGAAGAGAAACACCTTTAGGGAGGAATTGTGGGTAGCGTATTCCTTTTGGGAACGACAGGGTAAGAGATTTGGTGGTGGAGGTCACCTGTAAACTGCTCTGACAAACTTCCCTATGGATGTATGGCAAGCTTTTCTGTAAAGGCAAATTTGAAACCATTAGGATTGTACCTGATATCAGATTGATTTTTTTTTTTTTTTATGTAGAATTTCTCTTCAATAGGTTTTAGTGAAAAAGTCTAGGGGTAGTTGTTCTCAACTAAGGTAAACTTCCAGGTGGCCCCTTATAAGTCTTAATTATTTACATTTAATTATATTAACAATTTTAATGCTAAAAAAATACACTAAATATGTACAATTGTTTAGTTTGTTTTTATCCCAACAGAAGTCCCAGGTACATATCAGTTTAAAAAGGGGGGCGTTATTTTATTGTCTTTGGCAAAGGGGTTGGGGGAGGCTGCTTAGAGGTTGAGAACCACTGGTTCTAGGGGGTTGTAATACCTTCAGCCAGATGGGCATGATATCCTGCTCTCTCTCCACAGGAGGGCGCTCCTCTCCAGGTACCACGGGTCTGCACATCACCGGCAAAGGAGGAACCACACTATTCTGGCAGTAAAACTAAGACATACAACATTACATTGTCATAAACTGTAACACACATTAAACATGACAGAATATTACGATTTCAATTTTCGGGTTCAGAAAGTGTAGAAATTAATTGAGGAAACTGGGGAGCAAATGTGCACCACCACAAATAACAGTGTATGTGAAGATGGGCAGATGAACCAATAGATGATCGACAAATCACCTTGATTATGTTGTGTGGGGCTTTGGCGGACGCCATTTCCTTCACACGTGCACGCAGCTGCTCTTGAGGCTTGGGCCGGATCAGGTAGCGGCTCATCAGGTGGTATGGGAACTCTGTTTGAGCAAAGTGCTTTAACCCCAATACTATCAGTCTATAGAGAGGTGAGAGCAGGGGAAGAGAGAGAGGCAGAGGGTAAACTGGGTGAAGGTATGGCTCACTGCTTCTTCAAGTGTTTGCTAGGTGGTGTCAGTTGTGCGGACTGAATGAGGTGCTTGTCTTGATACATTAAACTGCAAAAAGCCCATATTGACGTTTCTTCCTTCCCGGACCAATTGCATTATGAATTTGACATTTGCAGTCAAAAGGTGAACTGTAACTTCTCAAAGAAGGTACTTATTTCCACCTTAGATACAGACGTTAGCAGGTTTTAGTGTAGATACCCTGTGAAATTCAGAGAACGTATATTTCTTTCCTACATTAATGAGGTTTTCGTTTTAATTCTCAAATGTTTAAAAGTTAAAAGTACTTATGACTATATAGAAGCAATGCAATTTCCTTAAATATGGATTTATAGCACTACAATACAGCAAAATATAGATCTAAATTAACTATTTAAAAGTGGTTCTTTAGTAATTGCTTAATTTTTCCATGGCAAGGATGATATATGCATGTAAATGCCCCACTACATTCACAGACTGTTAATGGCTGAATAAAAAACATTTCTATAAAACATTAAAACATTCAATCCCATGACTGAAACTAGATGAGTAGACAGTCAGAGCCATTTGTACCCGTCTTCTCCTTTGATGTAATATTTGCTGCGTGTGCGATGCAGGACTGGATCCAGACTGCACTGTGGTAGAAGCTCTGGGTACAGAAACACAGAACGTGTGGCGAACAACCATGCAAGACCAGCTGGGAGCAATGGGTACGAACAAACTACAGAAACACAAAAAACATACTGCCATCAGATATATACACACACATCCATGCGTGTGCTCTTTACTTGATTTATTGGATCATATGAATTCATTATGAGATGCCTGACCTGAGTGACGGCGAATGGGTTTGGGAGGAAGATACAGAGGAGACGGACAATGTTTTAACTCCTCCAGCAGCTTGAGGGAGGACTGCAAGTTACACACCCTAAACATGCTTCTAAAACCAGAATTAACAGCTGACCTTCCCTCCTCAGCCCGCTCCGCAAATGACAGCAACTCCCCCTATCAACACAGGACAGGAAACAGTTTGTAGTATCATTGTAATGTCACTATAATTAACTTTTTTATTGTTTGAAAAAGTACTAAAATTTGCTGACTCATTATTTTTTTGACTTTGAGACATACAAAAATAAAATTTAACATTCTGAACAACATTTTGGCGTAAAGCTGTGTATAATAAAAAAAAAAAGAGTTTCCCCTAGATCTGTGGATTCTGAGTGTTAAATCTCCTCTTTGTTATCACAATGTCTGTAAAACTAAAAATCTTGGAAATAATATTTTTTAAACAAGATAAGGGTAAAATGGAATTTAGGGATAAAGGAGCGGGAAAATGACATTTTAATACACAAAGGGAAGCAAGCGGGAAAGGGGGGAGTACTACATTTGTACTTATTGTAATAATACTGGTTTTCTTGTAATTTTACTAGTTACAAAAAATTATTTGTCAAACAACACAAGCAGCAGAGAATCATTACTTCATTTTTAGATTGAAAAAATAATGAATTAAACAATCTAGGTTTATCACACAGGAGAAGCAACAGGCTTTTCAACCATGCAGAGCACTTTTCCTTTACATTGGTCACTTTTAAACCATGTTCATTCATCAAGCCTTAAAGAAACTGATGTGTTTAATCCCCAATTTTCTTACCAGGAAATGTTTGGTGGTTTGAGCTTCACTCTGTAGCGCCTCCACTGGGGTGCACAGCATATTGACCTGTGTAAGTAACTGGACATGCTGCAAGAAAAAACTGAGGTAAATCTTAAATAAAATTTAAATCATATCAGCATAAAACAAGAACTTTGAAAAGATGCTTTGCCAGTGCATTACATGAATCACATTCAACAAACAAGGATCAACAGCTCTGTGGTAAAAGATTAGATCCTTGTGACCAGGTAACCCTTTATGGGTAAATTAAGTGTGTTCAGTGTGAATGGTGGTGTTTAAAACAGTCTCTTACTTGCTGTATTTGCTGCTGCAGCTGTATTCTCTGAGGAGACGTGACCACCAGAGAACATCTGGGCTGCAAAAGAACCATGTCAGACCCAGGTGCATGCTGGGTGGTCCGAACCTGGTTCTCCCGTCGCTGCTGCAAAGCATCCAGCTGCTCTCTAACGGTCCGCCTGCGTGCTGTCAACATGTGAGCCAGTGGCTCCTCAAACCTGATGACAGACAAACTGAAACATACTGAATCTGAAGAGAGTGAGGGATGTTTTAAAATGTGTACTAGAAGCACTAATAATTGCAAAGCAAATATGCCATGAGACATAATTTGAATTGTTCTGTAATAATATTCTCAACTAGAGATGAATGACAAATCGGTACCTTATTTATTATTAAAGATTTTTTTTAATTTACCATATCAGGCAATATTGGATATTGAATTGTATATGCTAATTTCCTCAATGTATTCCTTTTAAAAACTTTTTTGTAGTCATTGAATACTAACTTATCAAATTTCAAAATGAATAGCCATTTTCCATGCATTATCGTGTTGTGATGCCTACATTCACTTTTAGCATGTAATGCAATTTAGAAAAAACAGAATAGAATTTTAATATAAGCTATTTATTGCTTATCTGCCATAAGATGGAAATTATCAGCTTAGTCATCCAGAGTTTAATAATAAATAAATAGCAAACCATTTTAATTCCATATTGTAATGTTTTTCCAAGAGAAACTGAAAAAGTGTGTGTGGGAGTTGATTTTATCTACTAGGAATTTACAGAATCTAGAAAAATGGGCATTCCACATCAAATGGAGTTAGACCTAAATGAAAATTAGAAATTTTGACAGTTGCATACATATTAATGGTATAATAATACCAGCATTATCAATAGAATTATGACTCATTTTGTATATTTTTGTTAAAATGCAAAAATGCTGATGGTCATGTTCCTCTGATCTAGTGACATAAAATGTTTAGTAAAATCATTGTTAAGTTATGGTCACTAATTAAGCAGACCAAGTCTCTTATACTCTCTGTACCCTAGTAAATGAGCATTACAGGCACAAGTCCTTGGCATTTACACACAAATTCACGGTGTGGAAGAGACAGCACAGACGTCAATGTACCTCGTTAACATTTAAAAAAGCCCAGCAGCCACATTTCTGTCTACCCAGAACACAGTGACGCACAGAAGTCACATTCACACAGTGCAAGCTGTAATGACCCCTTCACTATGCAAATAATAAGCTGTAACACTGTGTGACATGTCCATCTCTTGACAGTTTTGTGCTGATTGACACTGTACTATTTCCGTAACAAAGTTAATTACACGTATCCTTAAAGAACAAAGAGGTGACAAGCCTGATGTGACGGGTTTTAAATAAGGGCCTCAGACAGGGACTGCTGATGACTGTTATACATCAGAAAAAGGGCCATATGTTTTAAGAGAAGCCCTTTGAGTAGGTGTCAGAGGTTTGTTTGTGTGTGCGCGAACGTGCATGTAGCGGTTATCTGTTCCAGTAAATGAGCTATTTAAAGCCTCTGTGCCTGGATTCTGCACGTAGCACAGGCATACAGTGAAATCTTTTCAGCACGTTCGCAGTGACGTATAGACCTGCACCTGTACAGCACTCAGCAGTGGGGGATGCGATTTGTGTGCATGTGTTCAGTCTATACTGCATGTGTACATGTAGCTCCTCAGTGTCCATACTTTGTCCCGGGTCAACAGCGAAACAATCGGACACATTAGAGTATTTCTCTACCTCCCTACCCAAACAGATACAGCACTCCTCTGCTGCTCTGTCCCATAGGGAGGACGCATCTTGAGGGTGTTTTAACACGTCTCCTTGCTTTGTACTGTTAGAAATACATTTTTATTTTATGTTAGAAAGCAAATTCATTTAGTTTTCTTTATCACAAAAAGGACATAAATATATATATATATACCTTATAAATATAAAATTGTTTATTTTGGCCAGTTGAAATTTGAAAAGGTCACAGAAATCTACTGATATGACTGGGGAAGCAGAAAAAAAAATCCTTATTGTTGAGCCTTGGACTAGGTGGTGTGTGTGTGTGTGTTACCTAATGGCTTGAGGAACATTAAATTGTGGAGTGTCATTGGCCTCCTCATCACGTTCTTCATCATGACCTTCCTCGTCTTGTTCATTGGCTGCCAAGTCATCATGGAACTGGAGAAGAGTAGAGAAAATGAGTGAGGAATGACTGGCTTTAGTTTATTCCTGTTAGTGTTAAGTCCTTTTACCGTCTCAAACAGTTCTTCCATGAGCTCATTGACTTCCTTCTCTGCAAGAGAGTGAGAAAAAAAATTAGTAAAAGCAAACACTTTAAACTGAGGGGTTTATTCAATCTAAAACTTGTATAAAAACCTACTTGTGATTCGAACAGCACGATCATTTCGATAATCCTCCAAATCTGGCTCATCTAGATCATCTAAAAAGTTATATTCAGGGTCGTCATCTTCATCAGCCTCTTCTAAAATACAGAGAGAATCATCAGAAGAACTGTATTTTTCACGTGTGAGAACACACACATAGAGCAGTGATGCCGAAAAGGACTTGGGGGAAAAGGTCAGGGGAAGAAAAACATGAGTGGAAAAAAACAGAGGTAGGTACTTAATCGCTGACGCGCACACACATTAAACTAGTCTCACACACAGAGAAAGCCATTTAGACATTTAAGAAAAGTGCTTTGACAGCATCTGTCTGAGTGCAA
This sequence comes from Gila orcuttii, assembly GCA_026230005.1. Lineage (NCBI taxonomy): Eukaryota > Metazoa > Chordata > Actinopteri > Cypriniformes > Leuciscidae > Gila > Gila orcuttii. The sequence continues at coordinate 26,984,973 of JAPDVR010000018.1, read as the reverse complement.
CGGGCATGACAGAGATTTGTTTAAAAGACATGATTACATTTGCAGTATCACTGGTTCAGCCAAGGCCAGAAAACAAATGATAGAAGTCAAAAACAGCCTCAAATAATATCAACAGTTTCGGGTCGGTAACATTTTTTTGATGTTTTTGAAAGTCTCTTGAAAGCATTTATATTAATTAAAAAAATACAGTAAAAACAGTTACATGTGAAATATTACAATTTAAAGTAACTTTTCTAATTCAATGTTATGCATTTAAAAAAATAATTTAATCCTGTGATTAAGTCATATCTGAATTTCCATTAGCCATTACTCCAGTCTTCAGTGTCACATGATTGTTCTAAAAAGCTATCGTTCTGATTTGGTGATCAAGAATTTTTTTTATTATGATAAATGTTGAAAGCAGTTGTGCTGCCTGATACTTTGATTCATTTAACGCACCCTTGCTGAAGTGTGCATTACACTAGGGCCGTGCCAGAAAACTTGACAACCGCACCTCCACGGTGGCTGAGTAGCTCCGGCGGTGGTATACCAAAACACATTTTCACATCATTTTAGTTTCGCTTTCTCTGGCAGCGCAAAATCAAACACGACCTAAATGTCTTGCCCTTGTGAAAGATAAAATTCGCTCTTCAGACCTTTTAAAAGTAGAAAACATGAAGATATTAGAAAAGAGATGTTCTCCTTCCTGCTCGTGAAAAGGCCACAGAATAGCAGTAGTCAGAGCGGTAGGCGTAAGTTATATCACGCATCTTTGTGTGGAAACATTAAACGAATGTTTGTAAATATTTAACTTTATTATATTATTTACGCTACCGTTATTTACTGATATTTATTTCAATGCTTTACAGGCTCTAGTGTGTTGTTTCATTGACGGAAGTGCTCAAATAAACACGCATGTATGTTACGAAACGGATGTTTGAGCCTTGTTTATTTTGTATTTTTTTCAATATGTATTTAATTGAGGTGTATTTATATATATATATATATACACACCTCAATTAAATACATATAATATTTTTTATAAAATTTTATAAAATATTTTTTTTAAATATATATTTTTTTAAATTCCACAACACCTCCCAATCACCACAGGTAGTTGGTCCATTGCCACCGTGGTGGTAACAAAAAACTGCCACCGTCACAGCTCTACATTACACTCTGACCTTCATTGTCCAAGTGAGATGTCATGAGTCCCTGCAGCCATTGGGTCCATTCACGGTCCTCTGGTGTGGAGACATTATCGTACATATCTGGTGTGATGTCTGGTGCACGGAGCTCTGCCTCTAGCTGATCCAGAGGGACGTCCCTCAGCGGACGTTTTGACCGAGTACGGCAGGCTACCAGACTGCGATTCGGCTCCCCTCCACTGCCATTGCTCAGAGCCTTCAGCAGACAGACACACTGAATTTAAAGAGAACCATATATAGTAGGCAGAGAGATTTTTGTGTGTATGTGATGCAGTACCTGGTAAGGCTCCATGCAGAGAGGACTGAGTTCAAGTTCTTTATCCACAGCATGGAGTTTCTCAATGAAGGGGTCAGGGGCCCTGAGGGATCGTGAGGGGCCACAGGACTGAGGAGGTGGGGCAGGGGGACCCATAGGCACTGTCTCAACTCTCAAGTGCCTGGAGAGCCTGGGCTTCTGTGATAGAGATTGAGGAGGACAAAGAGACTTAAAACCTTAAAAAATGTGCAGAAAGAATGAAATGTGTATGTGATTATAATACTGTATAAAGTACCAGTCTGGGGCTGTTGCTGGCATCATCACAATGGGAGGGCGTATGAGAGGAAGAACGTCTGCTGCCACGTGGTGAGGAGGAGGTGCTCTCCACATCACTCTCCAAAAACGTCTGAGAGAAAATTAAAATATTCCAAAAGCATTTAAATGCTCAACTGAATCTGATTGACAGTGATAACCATATATATAGCAATAGATGGAACAAAATGATCTGATACTATATGTCAATTGATCTGTGCATTAAGTCTTGGAGTGTAAATGCAAAATAATAGACCTGCCCCTTTTTCTGTTACGGGTTACTTTGTTGTTCATTTTATTATTAACTTTACAAAACAGTCACTCAGTAGATACATTTCCATTCAAAGTTGAGAACTTTACTTAAGTGCAAAATTGGAATCGGAACTTTCTAGTACTACTTTCTTTCTCTCCTACACACACATATACAGGTCCTTCTCAAAAAATTTGCATATTGTGATAAAGTTAATTATTTTCCATAATGTAATGATAAAAATTAAACTTTCATATATTTTAGATTCATTGCACACCAACTGAAATATTTCAGGTCTTTTATTGTTTTAATACTGATGATTTTGGCATACAGCTCATGAAAACCCAAAATTCCTGTCTCAAAAAATTAGCATATCATGAAAAGGTTCTCTAAACGAGCTATTAACCTAATCATCTGAATCAACTAATTAACTCTAAACACCTGCAAAAGATTCCTGAGGCTTTTAAAAACTCCCAGCCTGTTTCATTACTCAAAACCGCAATCATGGGTAAGACTGACGACCTGACTGCTGTCCAGAAGGCCATCATTGACACCCTCAAGCAAGAGGGTAAGACACAGAAAGAAATTTCTGAACAAATAGGCTGTTCCCAGAGTGCTGTATCAAGGCACCTCAGTGGGAAGTCTGTGGGAAGGAAAAAGTATGGCAAAAAACGCTGCACAACGAGAAGAGGTGACCGGACCCTGAGGAAGATTGTGAAGAAGGACCGATTCCAGACCTTGGGGGACCTGCGGAAGCAGTGGACTGAGTCTGGAGTAGAAACATCCAGAGCCACCGTGCACAGGCGTGTGCAGGAAATGGGCTACAGGTGCCGCATTCCCCAGGTCAAGCCACTTTTGAACCAGAAACAGCGGCAGAAGCACCTGACCTGGGCTACAGAGAAGCAGCACTGGAGCACCCACAGTCAGTGATGGTCTGGGGTGCCATGTCAGCTGCTGGTGTTGGTGCACTGTGTTTTATCAAGGGCAGGGTCAAGGCAGCTAGCTATCAGGAGATTTTGGAGAACTTCATGCTTCCATCTGCTGAAAAGCTTTATGGAGATGAAGATTTCATTTTTCAGCACGACCTGGCACCTGCTCACAGTGCCAAAACCACTGGTAAACTGACCATGGTATTACTGTGCTCAATTGGCCTGCCAACTCTCCTGACCTGAACCCCATAGAGAATCTGTGGGATATTGTAAAGAGAAAGTTGAGAGACGCAAGACCCAACACTCTGGATGAGCTGAAGGCAGCTATCGAAGCATCCTGGGCCTCCATAACACCTCAGCAGTGCCACAGGCTGATTGCCTCCATGCCACGCCGCATTGAAGCAGTCATTTCTGCAAAAGGATTCCCGACCAAGTATTGAGTGCATAACTGAACATAATTATTTGAAGGTTGACTTTTTTTGTATTAAAAACACTTCTTTTATTGGTCGGATGAAATATGCTAATTTTTTGAGACAGGAATTTTGGGTTTTCATAAGCTGTATGCCAAAATCATCAGTATTAAAACAATAAAAGACCTGAAATATTTCAGTTGGTGTGCAATGAATCTAAAATATATGAAAGTTTGATTTTTATCATTACATTATGGAAAATAATGAACTTTATCACAATATGCTTTTTGAGAAGGACCTGTGTATATAGGAGAGAGGGACAGAGAGAGGGAGCTCTATGAGCAAATTTCTCAACTTGATACTTACTGATATTTCTTTCAGTAGCAATTTTCAAATTTCAATTCAATCTTCCATTATTTTGACTTTTATAGAAATTCTGCTCCAAGAAACAGGTACAGTCCAATAATTTGCATTTGGAGTGGAATTCTGCCACTAAAAAGGCACACTTCCTATTCTTCTATGTGATTGCTGACATCTCACTAGATTATTGGTCCAGATAGCCTTGTTCTTCTGTAAGGTAATATAATTTATCTTGTGTGACACTATATATTGCTACTGAAATAAATATCAAAAAGTATCAAGTTCAGTTGTTTACTCAAATCTCTCTCTCGCTCTCCCTCTCATATGGTCGTTTCATTTTTTTTTAACAGTTTATTTGAAATATTTGAATTTATTTATTTGAAATATAAATCTTTTTAGTCAAAACCCCAACATTTTCTACCATAGTATTTGAATAATATATATATATTTTTTTTTTTTTTTTTTTTATTAAAGTATTATGTGAGTGTGGTATATGCACCTCCTCAGCGGTTTCATCTTCCTCATCTTCATCAGGACAATACTCTTCATCAGAGGAGTCCTCCTCCTCTTGCAGGGGAATGTCCACAAACTGGGGTGGCTAAGAAAAGAGTCCAAATAGCAAGGAACATCAGCCAAAAAACAATACGAACTCTCACAGGTAAAAATACATCACAACCATTTGATACCTTAATCTCACATGGCCTTTTTATTGGAGAGATGTTCCAGTTGCACATCCCCTAAAATATAAAAAATATATAAAAATTCAGCAATTATTTAAACTCACATAAAAGAGCTAAAATTCTCAAACCTTCCTGATAAGAAAAACAACACTCACCACCCCTTTCTCAACAACTTCTTTGAGCTTAGAACGGGTCATTTTAGGCTCCTACATTAAACAGAAAATAAATATACTCAACTGAAATTATCATGTTCAAATAGACTTCCACTGTAAGGCTGCGTTAACACTTGGCATTAACATGCGATCACCGTGATCCGATCAAGCAGATCGGATCATAAGCCAATCAGGACACGGCGCGTTTACACCTGTCCACATCAAGTGGCTTCTGTATCTGGATAACAGATCGGATCTCACATTCAGGTGCAAAGTCGACCTGAAGTGGTGGATTTAAAAAAAAAAAAAAACAGTTTTCAGTTGGGGGACATTTTACAAATCTCGTAAAATGAGGAGGATGAAGAGGGTGCAAGTACTAATAATGTGGATAGATGCCGTAATGGAAACGGTACAGAGAAATTTATCCGAGAACGTTGCCAGCTGTGGTTGGGAAATGCGTGTTCTTTACAGAAAATGAATGGTTCTGCAACTTTAGGGTGTGAAAGCAAACATTTCAGTATATTTGCGATGTACTTGGCACTCGACTGTATCACAAAACCACACAGCTATGTGCAGTAATTCCTGGAGAGAGGAGGGGGAATAATGACAGTGGGCGGGTTTTGTGTGACGTCCACCTGTGAATGCAGACACGATGGCTGGATTGCGTATACATAACACTGAGATCCGATCACAATGCGTCCTCGACTACCTCCGAACCTGGACACGCTGATCGGATAACATTCCGATCAGAAGCGCGTTTACACTTTCCTTTTCAATGTGCATGTGGACAACATCCGGATACAGGTCGCATGTTAATGCCAAATGTAAACGCAGCCTAAGAGTTAAATAAAGGAGGAACTTACAAACATGGGCATATCTTGTGTGTCTCTTATAGCAGCTTTCATCATGGCCACAACATGCTCATTGGTTACCACCTCCTGCGGTCAAACACACAAAAAATTTTTATGTTAAATAGTTTGTAATTGATTTTCAAATTACTACCGATTTGATGGTAGTGTTTCCTTACAATGTTATTTTCTTGAAGATTCAGAGGATAAGCTCAGATCGTAGTGATTTAGTAATAGGGCTGGGAGAAAAAAATCGATTCACCTAGCTTTCGCGATTTTAAAATCGTTTTTTTTTAATTACAGAATCGATATTAATTCATATTAAATTGCTTTATTTTTGTCCTTGCTTATAGATGAGGTTGGCATTATCCACTATGAGTGTTAAGTGTCGTTATGTCCTAAGTAGACACGTGAAAGAGATGCGAGACTGAATGCACTAAAAAGCCCTCACGCTACTCATATGCTGAGAGAGAGATAAGACAATAGAGCTGCACAATTCATCCTTAAAAGACTGTGATCTCCATTCAAACACCCATGCGATCTTCTTCCATTATGTCTGTCTATTATGTATCTCTATTCATGAAACAGCAGTCTTTTCAACCTCATAGTATCAATCTTTTTGTGATACAATAGTTCATATTATCATAGAAGTACTTGGATAAAAGATTAAAGTTCAAATATAAACACTGATGTCCACAATAGCAATTAAAATAAGAGTAAATCAGCTTTTGATAGAAACTTGGCACTTAAATTAACACATTTATCGATTACATTGTTTCGCCACTAAGTGGCGACAAGTGACTGTTAAAAAAATATTTGTCATTGAATAATTTATTCAAGAGAATGTAGCACTGTATGATACTACTGAAATAAAAGTCAGGAAGATGTGATGAATTGTTTTTGGAAATATGACTCATCTTATACATCATGTACAGTCTGTATAAGTGTATGATTTATCTTTTGTTAAAAAAATATATAAATATTTTGCAATATCGAATCGCAATACTTAAAAGAAAAATCTCAATACATATCGTATCGGCACCCAAGTATTGTGATAGTATCGAATCGGGAGATAGGTGTATCGTCCCAGTCCTATTTAGTAATGTGACAGCATTTGTTAAAAATTTCACGTACACATAAGCACAGAATCTTAAAGGAACTTGCATCTTGTTTAAGTCAGACTCACATGAATGATGTTACGAACGTTGACAGAGGAGAGCTTGAGTTTTTTAGATTTGAGCGTTAAATCTCTGTCCAGCTTCCTCAACTCTTCCTCACTCTCATCCTCTTCCTCAAGCTCTTCTGAAGACGTATCCATCTCTCCATTCATCTCAGGGAAATCTCCTTCCACCCAAGTCATTCCACTCTTCTTTACATTCAATCTTTTTTGTTTCTTCAGCCACTCCTCTCCTTCACACTTGTCCTCATCTAAGGATTGGCAAGCAATGAAACTTAATTCAGATTTTGGAAAACTCTTAAATACAATAGTGATGTTTGACTTGACAAGTAACATTACAAAGTCGAGTGTGGTTAATAACAAGGCCAAATGTGCTGACTCACCCACAGTGATGACCAGACCCAGCTCTGCATCCACCTCTGACTGCAGGGGGGATGAAACTGGAGTGGAGTCATGGACACTGTCAGCATCATCCTCACCATGGTCTGCCCACACACAGAAAAAACAAAACAAATATTAAGTTCTGCTATAAACTTCCCTCAAGGAATACTGCTCATTTCTGGATTACCTGGGCTGGAGTTCTGCTCCTGGCAATTGGATTGAACTGGAGTCTGTATTGACTTAGTCTTAGAGGGGGTGGAGACCTTCCTTCTCCAGGAACTAGGAGAAAGTTTGAGAGAGAAAGGAGATCTGCTGATAGATTCCCTCTTAGGTGCTTTGGCAGGATTCGGTTGTAGTTCTGGAGATGACGACTTGCGTTTCCACCCCATGTTCAATCGATCTCTGAGCCTAAAATCACAGGATAAGAAAAAGATCCAAACTGATGTCTTCCAACTAATTCTTAACAGTCTTTATTCAAGCAATTATATATAAAAAAATAATTATCAGTCAAATAAGGAAAATTATAACAGGACAAAATTATTTCTGGTTGTGTATCAAAACCCAGTGAGTCGCCTACCTAGACAGCTCACTAGTATGAAACATAGACCAATAAATTATAAAGACAGTCTTTTGTTTACGTTCAGTAAAATGTTTTCTGGTACAACAGGACAATGTACACAGTAAAATGTGTGTGTGTTTTATTTATAACTTATTGTTAATCAATTATAGAGATCACAAACTTATAGAGATCACAAACAGTGAATCTGTAGGATTGTGATTGTATCTTCTGTTGCTAGCTTATTTGCTAACTGAAGTTAGCATTGCGCCCCTAAGCAAAACACGGCACTCGTAAATAGTTTATATTTGTGCCACGCAAGGATGATATTATTTTCGGTTTACATTTCATAATGTAAAAATCTATCTTACCCACGAACAAGTGTTTGCAGCCATCGGTAGATTTATACACACTAGCCCGCCGCTTCACAACAAACGGCGGGTGTTGCGATCATTTCCTTCCCTCACAAACAGAGGCGATGACAAACCGTTCCCACACCTCATTAGCGCTGACTGCCACTGTACAAAACCACGAATCTTTCAACAATATTTTTTAATATTTTTTAATAAAAAAAAAAAAAAAAATTAAATAGTGTTTTGCAACAAAAAATATTGTGAAGCTTTGAAAAAAAAATTAATAAAAAAATTAACAAATAAATAAATAGAGCACTCCTGCACCCAGACTAGGAGTCTATTATATATATATATATATATATATATATAACGTATTATTATTCAAACAATATCATATCAATAAAGCCAGGGAGGTAAAAGAGCCATACAAATAAAATCACAATAAATACATAAATAAATAAATAAAAATTCAGATTTTAACAGATCTTAAAAAAGAGAACATGCAGTAGGCTAAATGGTCTTCCCTACTGGAAAAAAAAATCATACTGGGAGGAGTCAATTATAGTTGGGACTGTATATTATTTACCTTCAGTTGCCACTTGAGTTTTTCGTTTTTGTTCTGCACTGCAGCAGAGCAAGACTTCATCTAGACTTCCATAAGCTGTTAAAAGTTTTAGGAAATTTGCAGAGAAAATACCACCAACAACCAGAAATCTCAGATAGGGAAAAATATTTGGCTCAGCGGAAAATATTCTTTACAAACAATTACCCTGAAAGTTATGCCATATGTGAACAATGGGCAGAAATCGACCAGCTCGTGATTTTGCACCTCCTAAGCGAGAAAAATCGTGGCAATCAAGTTCTCGGGAGATTCAACCGACCGCAGCGAGGCAGTTGCCTCTTGGGAATATGGTGGTGACACCTGCGAATGTACCGGAGTTTACCATCCCCTCACTGTGCCCGGCTAGGCTGCAGGGATGCGGCAAGGAGAAGTCTGGAGTCGGGCACGGACGGCGGCACACTTTTCCCCGGTCCACGCTCCCCTCATCATTTGCCCGAGCACTCGCGCGCTGCTGCCCGTTCTCAGAGGAGCGTGACCTGGTCTTCATGGATGATCTCCAGACTTACGTTCTGTCAGACCCGACCACCAGCGCAGCAATGTCCTTACCTCACCTCAGCAAAATCACCACTCCGTATGGCTTTCTGACACTTGCTGAAAGTCCGTGCGTACGCAGAAGGGAATCGTTGTTTTTCGAGGAAAATGGATTTAAGGAATGTCTCAACAATGCAGAACATGCACATGGACCTTTGAAATCAAAGAATCAATCGTATTATTCTTTCTCACAGGTTAGAAACGTTAAAACTACTGGTGATGCAGCTCCTCTGCAGCTGCATGATTCATGTGACTGTTCAGAACTGAGACCTGATCATCACCTCAGCAATGCATTTTTACGTAAAGGATGGATCAAATGTTTACCTAAGTTTCCCTGGTCTCGGTGAAGTAATTTCCTAAAGAAACTGGACATAGACTAAATAACCATCACATCTGTGTATCTCAGACGCAGAACCTCAAAGGTCACACAGATTGGTCAATCCAACACATCTGGTGTGACTTTAAATCTACTATAGCATTTTCCAATAAAACATCTGTTAAAACTGTAAAAGAAACATTGTGGTTGTAAACAATTTTTTTTTTGTGTATGGACATAAAGAACCTTTTGCATATGAAAGGTTCCATGGAAGCTAAAGGCTCTTCATGGAACCATGGAAGTCATTAAATAACCTAATTATTTTTATGAGTGTTGGTCTAGTCTGGTCTAATTTATAGTATGCAAATAAATGCTTAATTTTAAATGCTGCCCAATATGTTTTTATGTAATATAATTGATGAATATATAATATAATTGTTGTATAATGTAATATATGTAATATAATTGATGAATGACCAATAGGCTACACTACAATCATATTCAAATGAGTAGTCTATCTATTCAGTATAACACACAACTCATTATGTACACTGTTATGTATTAAGGAATAAATATTGTTTCCTTTCTTGTATCATATGATTTTAGTGCAAACTGGTGAGAAATGATTCATTAAAATATAAAGCTAATGCTTTTTTTTTCTATGTCTGCACATGAGTTTCTATATGTGCTCAAATTAATATTAATTGCTAAAAAAAAAAAAAAATCTCGTATGTGGACTAACCATGGAATGCTGAATATAGCACAGCAGTGGGAATCAGAGGAAAAACATTAGGCAGAAACCGAACTTGAGCCTTTCCGTCCATAACAGTGCATCCTAATATCATAACAAAGTTTAAATATCATTAGTGCTTCTAACAGTATAATGAAATCACTGGGTATTATATGAGGTTTAAAGGGCTGGTATAAAGCCCCTTTTTACAAGATGAAAAGTGAAATCATAAAGTATATAATGTGTATGCTAACATAAAGTATGTAATATATTTGTTGTTATAATACGTGTTCAAACACTTAAAAAAATACCACGTTCTGTCATGAAACTCTAGATGGCGCAGGCTGAAATGTCCTTAACTCAATTTGGTATCAAGCAATCACAACATTATCTACATACGCAGCTGATTGGTTGCTGCTGCATCAGCTGCAACTCAACATTCAAATACGGTGCAGTCTAATATGTAGTCATTGCTCATTGCTGAAGAATTTTTTGGCACACAGTGCCGCGACAAATCAATCACTCCTTTACGACACATTCATTCACTGAGCTCGCGGCTGCTGCAACTTGCACTCTCTTCACGACTCAACCTCCATGGACAGTTTTTAATGTTCGGGATTTGGGATAACAGCTTAGATTTCGGGACTGTCCTGAATTTTTCGGGACTTCTGGTCACCCTACCTCCACCTTCCCCAGCTCCACCTGTATAGATCTGCTACAGGGTTATTTCATGTATTTGTGCAGCGCAGAATGTCTGTAAATGTGTTGGCTTTATACTTGCTCTACAGCAGCAGCAGATCTATTCCGCCAAGACAAAATACATTAGCATTGCCATATCCATTACCATCCCAATCTCTCCGAAAGTTGTCACGACTGAACTGATAATGTTAAAGGAGCAGTTATTAAGAGTCTCTCTCTGCGCTCTCAAAAGTGTCACCTTTAAGTGCTCATGGGAATGACAATCTGAAATGAGAGAATCCTCTGAAGTTGGTTATAAGTAATTGAAGTGTCAGGCAGGTACTTATGTAGGCTCTCATAAGAATATAATAAATTAAAAGATGATTTTAAAAGGATACAGATCTTGATTGCAGTCAGAAATTAATGTCAGCTTCTCTATGAATGTGGTGCATTTAATCATGACCTTAAGATAATTTGGAGATAGACTCTATGCCATTATAACCATTTCACTTTACTGACTATGAAACAAATAAAAAGGCAGAGAAAGTAAACATTCAAGCATGTAAAATAATACAAAGGCAAAGTGCTTCTCATAGATGATCTTTGATAAAGAATCAATTATGTGTCAATCTCCCATAAAACATACATGTAAACTCTGTGTGTATAATGAAAAAGCTGGGAAAATGATCTAAAGTCAAACTGAGTGATGTTACGGATCTGTCAGCAGGTTGATTTTATTTATGCTTTATTACACTTGCTGTAGCTTTGCTTGGCTCACGAAATTGCATCAATTACACCAAAAACTATCAATAACAATCGTCTCTCAAAACGAGGACCATAAACCAGAGAGCAATGCATCTAAATGGCTTAAAGAAGAATGTATATGTGTGCAAGAGTCCGACTGTGAGATAAAAATGATTTGGAATATAAGAATCTATAAATATTACTTCAATTAAATAAATGACAAAATAGTAAATTATAAGTGATTTGTCTTCAAAACATTTGAATTATGAAAGCCAAGTGATTTTTGTTTTTGGGTGAGTTAAATTATGAGCAATAACATCATCATCTTTAATATTTACATGTCTTTTCCCACACACACCCTGGCTGGAAGTAATATTTATTTAGCCTACTATATTTTAAGCCAGCAGTGCTTTTACTTATCCACCAGGGGGCGATATTCCATCACACTCAACCTTCACTTCATTTACAGCTGCAGCTGGTGATCTTACAAAAGAAACCTCTTAAAGTACATATATACAAGGTCAGACATCTAGTGCTGTACAGGATTACATGCGTGTGCATTTGGCCAACAGAACTGGCGCCCAACAGTCTCGGCTTGGTTCCCCTGGGTGCATTTGACTAGAGTCAGTGTGTCTCTGCTGATCCCGTTGGGGCTTTACACTCTCACTCCCCACCATCTCAATCCCTGTCCTTCATTTCCCCCAGAAGCCAGTAGGTCGTCATCTTCCCTTTTCCCTTCATCTCCACATCTCCCCTCAGCTCCAGCTGGAAGCAGTTGAACTCCTGCAGCACATCTCGAGTGGCTGACGACACATGAATCTTCAGAGCTGCAGGATAACAGCGTGTAAACGATTACAGTGTTACTGTATATGCACTGATTATTTGAGTTCACACAGCTCACATCATCGTGTTGACTAAAGGGTGTTGGCAAACATTATTTACTCATGTAATTTCCAGCAGCAGGTAATTAAAAGAGCCAATTCTTTTTATTGGCGCACAGTGTTATTTTAGTATTATTTATATAATATTACTATATTTATTAATATTTTCATTATTCATATTAAGTTTGTCATGTAATATTTATATATCAGCTTTATTTCAATTAACAATAATAAAAAAAAAAGTGTTTATAAAATTTGTTAATTAGGGACATACTAAACAGTTAAACAGCATCCTGATACTGGAAATGCACATAAATGCTACAGTGTGCAGTAAAACCCCCACAGTACAAAGTATCAATCAGGAATGTGATGATCAAGGCAGGTGTGATGTATGGATTGTGATATATGCAAATCTACTCAAAATGAATGTCTTTCATGATTGCAATTTGTTTTGCTTTTGTCAAGTGTTATCTAAAGCTGGCTGATATTTCTCATTTATCTGGCAGCGTTTATGTGGGGAAACAGGTGGTGGGGGAAATTATTAAATCTGAATTACAATGAAATCTTATCATCAACATTTTTTTGTTTAGGCATCTTGAATGATTGATAATTTCATTATGGAATATTGGTGTTGAAAATTAAATATGTCTGGTAGCCTAAAGCTAATACTAAAAATGCTAATTTTTAATGGCTTAGTTTCACAAACAGGCCTTAGTTCAATTAGGGCATTTAAGTAGCTTTTATAAACGTTCGTTAGGAACAAAAAATATATTACTGGTGTGCATCTTGAGACAAAACAATGACGCTGACATACTTTAAGGTATGTCAGTGCAAGTTGCTTTCAGTTAAAACAGCTCAAACATGCAGTCAAGTCTGGCACTTGTCTCTGAAACCAGGAGAATATGTAGTAATCTCAATCTCAGTGTGGTCTGCAGAAATTAATTGAACAGATGGAAACTTTTGATTGGATATTTTTACAATTCTATACTTCAAATCTATTATAGAAATTAAACACACTCAGTATTTCTTTAGTTCTTGTCTCATACCCTTAGTATATGGTCATGGCTCAACTAACCCTAACCTAACTGACCTAAACTCTTGCAATGGTTATATGCACAAGTTGCTATTTGGTGGGAATGGGAACAGTAAGTCCTTACGTTCTCCATTTGACTCCATGCGAGATGATGTGTTGACTGTGTCTCCAAAGAGACAGTACCGAGGCATCTTCAGCCCAACTACTCCTGCACAGACAGGGCCTGAAACACACATATACATAGAAATGCTGTTCAAAACTAATGTAAAAGTTCTCTAGTCTATGGGCGAGTATGAGAAATATGTCTGTAATAGATAGCGATTAGAGGTTAACCAAACTTATCACAACCAGAAGAATCCCAGTCAGTTTTCTGCCAATTTAAATAGTCCAACAGTGTGTTAAAGACTAGTTTAACCTAATTGAGAAAGATGCGTTCATTCTAACCACTGTGAAGGCCGATTCGTAATTTGAGTTGCTCATCAGGTCGGTGGCGAATCTTAAATGTTTTAACAGCCTCCAGCAGAGCAAGCGACATGCGTGCGATCTCATGACCGTGCAGTTTCCCGTTTCGTACTGGCAATCCTGAAACCACCATGTAGGCATCTCCTATTGTCTCCACCTAAGGAACAATTAGAAACAAAACCACCACAGCAGAGATCCACATCAGCACAAAACACAAGACTAATACATGTAGGCCCGGTTTTACAGACAGGCTTTAGATTAAGCCAGGATTAGGCTTTAAGATGAGGCTTTTATAAACGTGCCTTAGAAAAACACATTACTGGTGTGCATCTTGAGACAAAACTATGGCACTGACATAATTTAAGATATGTCAGTGCAAGTTGCTTTCAGTTAAAACATGCATTTTCGTCTGGGACTAGGCTTAAGCCTTGTCTGTGAAACCGGGGGTTAGATTATTGTGTATAAAAAAAAAACCTTAATAATAAAAATTCACTGTTAAAATTAGGGGTGTTCTTTGTTTAATTCAACGAATGTATAGGTGAATAAACCTTAGTAAGAGTAGCACCATATTTAATTTTTGACAGGAATCAAAATGAGGCTGTGAGGGATAGTATAGTGTGTTCAATAAATTATAGTGTTGTTATTTAAATAATTGCAGCATTGGTGAGCATAAGAGACTTCTTTCAAAAACCAACAGCAAACATTTGAGGTCTACAGGCTATATTTTTCATTTATTTTAATGACAAACTTTGCAATATGAAAATACATACATTTTCTATTAGGATACATTCAATATTTATTTAAAATATGCCAATTAAGTATTGTCTCCTTTTTTAAAGAAAAAATGTCCATACAAAAAGAATGAAATGAAACCCTTTTAAAATTACCATATATATATTTTTTTTTTTTTTTAAGAAGCAAAAGGTAAAATTGGGGATCTGTTATAAAACAGAAACTACAAATTTGCCATATGAACAAAATGTCACAAAATGGCCGTTAAAAGACTATTTATTTATTTGATTATTTATTTACTCATTTAGTTGCCAAAAAAGTGTTAAACAGTCAACAAACATTTAATTTGTATGATTTTATGTTTTTATTTTGTTATTTAGTTTGGAAAGATAAAATTGTTAAATGCAAGAAGAAAATGAAAACGAGGAATAAATAAAGACAAGACATTATTTGTTGACAAAAGATATGTGGTCAGGTATGAGGTGGTGATACCTTGTAAACATCAAAATTGTCTATAATGGCATCAAAGCAGGTGTAAAGGTCATTGAGGAGGGTGACGATCTATGAGAGAGAAACACAATTAAAATCTTTAGGGTCAAATACAAAAAAAAAAAAACAGGATTGTTTTAGTGTAAGATACCTGCAAAGGTGTGCTCTCTGCTGACAGGGCCGTGAAACCCACAATATCACTGAAGTAAATGGTGACGGAGTCAAAAGCTTCAGCCTGCACTGTCTCACCCTTCTTCAGCTGGTCTGCCACTGAACTACCACACACAACAGAAATCAAGTCCTATGAGAGTTAACCAAGTGTGTATAGGATTATTTTATAGTTGATTTATTATTTGTGCAGTATGTCAAGTGAACTGACTGAGGGAGGATTTGGTACAGTAAAGCTTCTGCCTTGCGTTTCTCCTCCAGATAGGCTTGAGTCCTCTCCTCTACCAGCTCCTCCAGATTATTAGCATACTGCTCCATTCGAGACAAAAGATTATCCAAGATATTACTTCTGTGCTCCCTGAGAAAGAGAATGCGAGACAGAGAAAGAGACAGGATCGGATGAATGTTAATAATAATAATAATAATAATAATAAGTGAGCAATAAGACGCATTTTATAGAATTGTTCAGAACGAAATGTTACAGAAATAAGTAAAAAGTGAGGCAGTATAGATGGCAATAACTATAGGGTAAAAAGGGACCGACCTATTCTGTTTGCGGAGTAACACACTAATATGGTTGAACTCTGGTCTGTCTGATGGTTCTTCAGCCCAACAGTGCTGCATCAGCTGACCCAGCTCTTCACTGTGGGCCTGAGGGTTCACTGATGGCCGTAGATACGGCCATTCACCCAGAGCTAGACGGTCCACAATCTCTAGACACAACCAAAGAAAGCAGGAGAGCAAGAACAATAGAGAGAGGAGAATGTTTGAGCACAGAAAACCCCCCAAAGAACTATACAGTAATCATTTACTCACCCTCAAAATCGTATTTTTACATTTATATTACCTTTCCCATCATCTCTCACTCAAAGTTAATCTTTAAAAACACTAATAATTTAACCCTGTAAATTTTATCTTTAGCAAATATCAAAATAAATATTCATTTTTCATACTGTACATTATAATTTTGTGATGCCTAAATTCACATATATCAATTAAAACAACTGATTTTAGTTTGTTTTCTCATTTTAATTAAGACAAAATAAAACAGAATTTTAAAATCAGGCCATTTTATTGGTTATGAGTCCTGATTTTAAATTCACCCTGTTTATTTTATAAATACGTTATTGATCATATTGTGAACGATTGATCCATGCAAGCAATTCATTTTTTTTCATCTTGTAATTTTTAATTATAATGTGATAATTCGCATTCAGATCTGCCTCCATCCAATCAACAACTGTGAGACTGAACCCCTGAACCCAAGCCCTAATTTTTTTTTATTTTCGATAATCTGTTTCACTAGTATGTCCTTCAAAAATATGGAAGAAAAGATTGGTCACATCTTCCATTACGTTGTGACTTCAATAAGGCAGGGGGGTGAACTGTTCCTTTAACTTCAACAGTATCAGTAGTCTTTAGACATTTTGCCTGTCAATGCGCCTTCCTTCCTTTTCTCTCTATTATCTGTTGCATCAGGGCATTTTCCGTCTGTCTTATTCCCACAAACTCCCACAATGTTTTATCTCTGTTTTCCATCCTCTGCCTGATCTCTCTCAGCTCTATTCATCAGGCTCTTACAGCTCTGAAAGCCTGGCAGAAACGGCTGTGGGTTGTAGCACTCTAGTAAAAACACCATTTCTCAGCTCCATCTGAGAGGCTTTTCACGGACAATCTGTCCTGATAAGAAACAGCTCTTCAGAGCTCAGGTCATCTTTACTGCTGCACAATTTCTTTGTGTTTGTGTTTTGTATTTATGTGTGCTGGTGGTGCCAGGTTGATTGGTTGGCCAAGCATACACTAGGTTTGATTCACCAGTCTACAACCATAATAATTGCCAACAGTAATCTCATTACCAAGGTGCCCAAGTGCATGTGTGCCGCCCGGTGAAGATTGATATGATCTCTTCTTCAATGTCAGTTCTGATTAGTGCTGAGATCACGAGCTCCAGATAAGCTGACAGCACATTATCCGTGTTTGTATGCGTGCCAGAAGTCTGTTCTTCACATAAAAACACGCATATACACACATACCGACCCATCGCTTTTTGGGCTGTATTCTGAATCACTTGATTAAATCCATAAATTAGATCAGAGAGTGAAAGAGACAAGTGTGGATGGATATGTGCGTATGTGTTTGTGTGACAAAGAACAAACAAACGTTTTAGTGTCTCTAAAAATTATATAAAAAGACAGTGATACAGCTTTTCTTTCATTCAGTGTGGATTGAAATTATAGATGCAATGGAGACGATTTGGAACGTTACTTTAGCAACATTTTAGTACGTCGTGATTTTTATATTTTATGGCAATTAGCAACTCTGTAAAATCATACAAATGCAAGTCTGACACCATGATTGACTTCAATGTACGAATGAGAGAGCTCTTCACCACCTAAGGGTTATTCTCTGCAGAAAAAAAGAGAACCATATACAGGGGATGCAATTTGTGAGAGTATTTTGGTGAAATGACAAGATAATGTCAAGTGTCTTCCTCTTCAGACAAACTCACTGACGGCGGACTGAGAGGGGTAGTGGACTGCCAAATTAAGAGCTTGTGAGGGTGTTCTTATGCATACATACTGCATGTGTAAAAGATCATCTTTGATGTGTCTGTAGTAAAGAGAGTATGTGAGAATATGCATGTGTGTGTGAGCACAATTGTGAATGGCGTCTGGTTGTGTATTTGTTGACCTCCCTGAAGAACCTGGTTCATTAGTCTTTCAGTCCTGTCACTATGAAGGCTCTCGAGAGTAATTTGCGTGAGTGCAGAGCCGTGCATCAATATTTTGAAGCGTTTTAGAAAGACAGAAAACCAAGTTTTTCATCCATTTTTCAATTGGAGAATCAAATTCAGAATCAAAATGAAAGATATTAAAGGAATAAAATGAATTACATTAATTTATTAATTAAATGGAGAAGACACAAAACCAAACTTTTACCATTGGCAATTGAATGGGAGAATGGGAACTAAGGCTTTCAAGCTTCAAAAAGAACATGAAAGTACTACAAAATCATCCAGTCCAGTTCGTCTTGTGAGCATTATTTCAGATGTTCTGAAGCCATATGATAGCTTTGTGTGAGAAACAGATGAAACAGAAACTGAATGTGAAGGCTACATAAGTTGAACTCTAAACAAAAATTATAAAGCTAGACATCATACACTTGTAGACTGGGAAAAACTGGGCATCATATAAACGACAGAGGATCACACACTACTTTCAAGCTTTTCCAAACTCAACAAACAGGCTTCTTGTTGCTTGGATACGCATGACAATGAAAACAATCTGTTCTAAAATTGGCTCAAAAAAATCTCAAACATATTTAAAATCCTCCGATTGGATGGAATCATAGTCTAAATGCTAAAACCAAAGTGGATGCACTATACACTATGCAATTTTCTGTCAAATCAGTCAACTCTGACTGGCCATTATCTGCAACTGGCTCTGACTTTCGGCAAATAGTGTTGAATCTATAAATCTAAAACTATAAATCTAGGCAAAACAATTATAAAAAAACTGGGCAAAAGTTGTATAGTGCATTGCAGCCTAAGCTTGTTATTTACAAAAAAAATCTCGACATTTGCTCTAGATCTCCTTGGCATGTTCATGAGAGAAGTACTAATGCCTGATTCATTAACAAATTGTTCTTTTAAATCAGATGATTTCAATTAATCACATCATCCAGTTCACAAAAATTCATTCATGAATCGTTCTGATCTGATGTACCATGCACTGACTTAATTATCTGGTTAACAGTTTACAGGAGGGAAGAATTATCACTGAATAACAATTTAAATTTCAGTCCGGTCTTCACACAAAGCTATAAAAGGACTTGGAATATAGTCATATGGATGAGTCAAATGGATTGCTTTTATGATTCTTTTATGATTACATCCTATATGAAGCTTGAAAGAGTTGTTCCAGAACGGTATGACTTTCTTCTGTGAGGAGACAACACGCACTTTAATGTTATGGCTTAAAAAAAAACATTTTTCAAAATTTCTCCTTT
Source organism: Gila orcuttii (assembly GCA_026230005.1). Taxonomy (NCBI): domain Eukaryota; kingdom Metazoa; phylum Chordata; class Actinopteri; order Cypriniformes; family Leuciscidae; genus Gila; species Gila orcuttii. Next base: position 26,965,728 of record JAPDVR010000018.1, on the reverse strand, counting down.
TTTGCTCCACTGAAAGTCATAAAGGTTTGAAACAAAATGAGAGTACATAAATGTTTAAGGTTTAGGATTTAATATCAAAAACAGGAGAGAGAAAGGTAGACTTAGGCTAATTGTGCAATTTATGACACGTGTATTGGGAAGATTTGATCTCTGACCTTTGGGGCTTAGCGAGTCACTCTCCAGGTAAAAGACTCCTCTGCGCAGAGCCACTTCCTGAAGTATGATGCCAAAACTGTAGACGTCGGCCTTTTGCGTGCCTCCTGGAGGAAAGCACTCCAATCTCAACAGCTCTGGAGCCGTCCACAGCTTACCTACACACAGGCATATGCAAATGCACACAGACACAGACAGGGGACTGACAGTGAACAACAAGGACCGTGACTGAGGTTTGCATGCATGCATGCATGTCGTGGAAATTGTAGGCATGTGAGTAAATTTGTCACAAGAATTGACAAAGAAGAAAGGTCACATGACTGACGTGCATAATAAGAGTGGGCGTCCTCCGTATCTGACTCTGTCCTGATGCTGGACAGCCCATAGTCAGTGATCTTTAGCACAAAACGATTGTCAACCACACAGTTGGATGACTTCAGGTTGCCATGGGATACAATCACACTGTTATGGAGGAAAGCCATGCCCTGAGGGGAGAGGAAGATTGGATAGCATGAAAGAGAAGCAAGAGGGCAGGAACGGAGTAAAATGAGAGAAAATGGAAAGTTATCATGGAAAATAAATGCATGAACACTTAAAGGGATAGTTCCCCCAAAAATGAAAATTCTGTCATTTACTTAACTTCATGTCGTTCCAAACCCATAAGGTTTTCGTTCATCTTCGAAACACAAATGAATATATTTTAAATGAAATGTGTCATTTTTCCATGCAACTTCCACTTTGAAGCTTCAAAAAGTTCATAAAAAGATCATAAAACTAATCCGTATGAATTTAGTCTGAATTTTCTGAAGAGACTTGATCGCTTTATATGATGAACAGATTGAATTTTGGCTTTTATTCACATATAAACATTTATCAACACAAACATCAGTTATGATGAACGGTAGCTCAAGCATGCTTGCTTGACGTGCAGGAACCAATGAGGTTAATTCTCGAGTGAACGTTTAAGCAAGAGGTTTGTTGTCGTGCGTCAAGCAAGTACGATTGAGATTCTATTTATGTTCGCTGATCAATGTTTGTATGTGAACAAAACTAAAAAATAATCTGTTCATCAAATAAAGTGATCGAGTCTCTTCAGAAAATTTAGACTAAACCACTCATATGGATTAGTTTTACAATCTCTTTATGAACTTTTTGAAGCTACTAGGTGGTAGTTGCTTGGACTGTCAATGGAGGGACAGAAAGCTCTCAGATTTCATAAAAATATCTTCATTTGTGTTTCGAAGATCAACAAAAGTCTTATGGCTGTGGAACAACATGAGGATGAGTAATTGATGACAATTTTTTCATTTTTGGGTAAACTAACCTTTTAAGGTAAATTTCTCTTTAAGTACAGAGAAGGGTCTCTACCTTTACTATGTCACTGACTAGGGAATATTTGAACATCCAGTCAAGTGTGATGCTTTCGTTCTCCAAAATGTCCTGTGCGTAGATGCAGAAAAAACTGAGGCAAGTACATATACATACATATACGATAAAAGTTATATATTATATAAACATACATATTATACATACATACAAAAGTATTATCCCCTCCTTGAACTGCCACCTTAACGTGGTGGAGGGGTTTGAGTACCCGAATGACCCTAGGAGCTATGTTGTCTGGGGCTATATGCCCCTGGTAGGGTCTCCCAAGGCAAACAGGTCCTAGGCGACGGGTCTGACTAAGAGCAGTTCAAAATCCCCTTATGATGGACAAACATCCAAGGACCGTGACGTCGCCCGGTATGGCGCAGCCGGGGCCCCACCCTGGAGCCAGGCCCGGGGTTGGGGCTCGTATGCGAGCGCCTGGTGGCCGGGCCTCTCCCCACGGGGTCCGGCCGGGCTCAGCCCGAAGGAGTGACGTGGGACCGCCTTCCCGTGGGCTCACCACCTGCAGGAAGAGCCGTAAGGGGCCGGTGCAGAGAGGATCGGGTGGCAGTCGAAGGCGGAGACCTCGACGACCCGATCCCTGGACACGGAAACTAGCCTTAGGGACGTGGAACATCACCTCGCTGGCGGGGAAGGAGCCTGAGATGGTGCGTGAGGTTGAGAGGTTCCGACTAGAGATAGTCGGGATCACCTCTACGCATGGCTTGGGCTCTGGAACCACACTCCTTGAGAGAGGATGGACTCTTCACCACTCTGGAGTTGCCCTTGGTGAGAGGCGACGGGCTGGTGTGGGTTTGCTTATAGCCCCCCAGCTCAGCCGCCATGTGTTGGAGTTTACCCCGGTGAACGAGAGGGTCGTTTCCCTGCGCCTACGGGTCGGGGATAGGTCTCTCACTGTCGTGTGTGCCTACGGGCCAAACGGCAGTGCAGAGTACCCGGCCTTCTTGGGGTCTCTGGGAGGAGTGCTGGAAAGTGCTCCGACTGGGGACTCCGTCGTTCTACTGGGGGACTTCAACGCTCACGTGGGCAGCGACAGTGACACCTGGAGGGGCGTGATTGGGAGGAACGGCCCCCCCGACCTGAACCCGAGCGGTGTTCAGTTATTGGACTACTGTGCTAGTTACAGTTTGTCCATAACGAACACCATGTTCAAGCATAAGGGTGTCCACCAGTGCACGTGGCACCAGGACGCCCTAGGTCGCAGGTCGATGATCGACTTTGTGGTCGTTTCATCTGACCTGCGGCCGTATGTCTTGGACACTCGGGTGAAGAGAGGAGCGGAGCTGTCAACTGATCACCACCTGGTGGTGAGTTGGATCCGATGGCGGGGGAGGAGGCTGGACAGACTCGGCAGACCCAAGCGTACTGTAAGGGTTTGCTGGGAACGTTTGACCGAGTCTCCTGTCAGAGAGATCTTAAACTCCCACCTCCGGCGGAGCCACGACCGGATCCCGAGGGAGGTTGGAGATATTGAGTCTGAGTGGACCATGTTCTCCACCTCCATTGTCGAAGCGGCTGCTCGGAGCTGTGGCCGTAAGGTCTCCGGTGCCTGTCGAGGCGGCAATCCCCGAACCCGGTGGTGGACACCGGAAGTAAAGGATGCCGTCAAGCTGAAGAAGGAGTCCTATCGGGCCTGGTTGGCTTGTGGGACTCCTGAGGCAGCTGACGGGTACCGGCAGGCCAAGCGGACTGCAGCCCGGGTGGTTGTGGAGGCAAAAACTCGGGCCTGGGAGGAGTTCGGTGAGGCCATGGAGAAGGACTATCGGCTGGCCTCGAAGAGATTCTGGCAAACTGTCTGGCGCCTCAGGAGAGGGAAACAATGCCCTACCAATGCTGTTTACAGTGGAGGTGGGCGGCTGTTGACCTCAACTGGGGATGTCGTCGGACGGTGGAAGGAATACTTCGAGGATCTCCTCAATCCCGCCGTCACGTCTTCTATTGAGGAAGCAGAGGCTGAGGGCTCAGAGGTGGACTCGTCCATCACCCTAGCTGAGGTCACCGAGGTAGTCAAGAAACTCCTCGGTGGCAAGGCACCGGGGGTGGATGAGATCCGCCCTGAGTACCTCAAGTCTCTGGATGTTGTGGGGCTGTCTTGGCTGCCACGCCTCTGCAGCATCGCGTGGCGGTCGGGGACAGTGCCTCTGGGATGGCAGACCGGGGTGGTGGTCCCTCTTTTTAAGAAGGGGGACCGGAGGGTGTGTTCCAACTACAGGGGGATCACACTTCTCAGCCTCCCTGGGAAAGTCTATGCCAGGGTACTGGAGAGGAGAATACGGCCGATAGTGGAACCTCGGATACAGGAGGAACAGTGCGGTTTTCGTCCAGGCCGTGGAACACTGGACCAGCTCTATACTCTCTACAGGGTGCTGGAGGGTTCATGGGAGTTTGCCCAACCAGTCCACATGTGCTTTGTGGATTTGGAGAAGGCATTCGACTGTGTCCCTCGCGGCGGCCTGTGGAGGGTGCTCCGGGAGTATGGGGTCCGGGGTCCTTTGCTAAGGGCTGTCCGGTCCCTGTATGACCGAAGCAGGAGCTTGGTTCGCATTGCCGGTAGTAAGTCAGACTTCTTCCCGGTGCATGTTGGACTCCGGCAGGGCTGCCCTTTGTCGCCGGTTCTGTTCATAGTTTTTATGGACAGAATTTCTAGGCGCAGCCAGGGGCCGGAGGGTGTCAGGTTTGGGGACCACGCGATTTTGTCTCTGCTTTTTGCGGATGATGTTGTCGTGTTGGCCCCTTCACACCAGGACCTTCAGCATGCACTGGGACGGTTTGCAGCCGAGTGTGAAGCGGCTGGGATGAAAATCAGCACCTCCAAATCCGAGGCCATGGTCCTCAGTCGGAAAAGGGTGGCTTGCTCACCTCAGGTTGGTGGAGAGATCCTTCCTCAAGTGGAGGAGTTTAAGTATCTTGGGGTTTTGTTCACGAGTGAGGGAAGGATGGAACGGGAGATTGACAGACGGATCGGTGCAGCTTCTGCAGTAATGCGGTCGATGTACCGGTCTGTTGTGGTGAAGAAGGAGCTGAGCCGTAAGGCAAAGCTCTCGATTTACATGTCAATCTACGTTCCTACTCTCACCTATGGTCATGAGCTTTGGGTCATGACCGAAAGGACAAGATCCCGGATACAGGCGGCTGAAATGAGCTTTCTCCGCAGGGTGGCTGGCCGATCCCTTAGAGATAGGGTGAGAAGCTCGGTCACTCGGGAGGAGCTCAGAGTAGAGCCGCTGCTCCTCCACATCGAGAGGGGTCAGCTGAGGTGGCTCGGGCATCTGTTCCGGATGCCTCCTGGACGCCTTCCCGGGGAGGTGTTCCGGGCACGTCCCACTGGGAGGGGACCCCGGGGAAGACCTAGGACACGCTGGAGAGACTATGTCTCCCGGCTGGCCTGGGAACGCCTCGGTGTCCCCCCGGAAGAGCTGGATGAAGTGTCCAGGGAGAGGGAAGTCTGGGCATCTCTGCTCAGACTGCTGCCCCCGCGACCCGGCCCCGGATAAGCGGAAGAAGATGGATGGACAAAAGTATTATATAAATTATATATTACATATTATATAAAAGTATTTGGACTTGAGGCAAACTACTTAATGCAGTGGTTCTCAACTGGGGGCCGGGGACCACTAGGGAACAAAGGTGGCCTCAAGATGACAAAATTATTTAAAATAAGAAAAATATAATAGTAAAAAAAAATCAAGATTGGGGAGGGGGGGATTGGGGGGCTGACTTAATACATTTTTCTTACAAAAAGGATCTGACATGTTTCCAAATGTTATTTGATTCGATATTTAGAACATAATAAAAAAAAAAATGTAGAGTGCCCAAACATATCGCTACACCATTGATATAGACAATGGACCTTTTTTGATTGTGAATTTTCACTAATGTGACCACATCTTTAGGCTGGCAATTCCACATTTGGTACATTTAAACATGATTTCCTTCAAAACCTGCCAACCTGAGATCTTCTACAGCCACTAGAAACAGTGGTGTGTACATGCACATTTTCATATTGATGTATCAGTGTGGCTCTGCATATCATCAAAAAGATCTGAAATAATCTAAATTGATAAGCCAATGGCCCACACAAGGAATTTTAATTAAAACAAAAATGCAGAATTGTTTCTGAGTTTAGGGTTACAGGATAGAAAACATCATTAGCACAGTAAGTCAATGAGAAGTCCCTACAATGACAGAATCCTGTGTGCCAGTACCTGCAGGCTGCCTCGAGGGCAGTATTCTGTGACGATGCAGATATTGGGAGGGTCGATGCAGGCGCCGATAAAACGAGTCAAATGCTCATTCTGCACATCTCTCATCTGGAGAACAAACGTGCACTATTGTTCACAATTCACAGTAAATCTTTACAAACATTTATAAACAAAACCTGTGAACCTACAGTACCATTTAAAATTTTTAGGGTCTATAAGATTACTCCATTACTCCAGTTTTCAGTGTCACATGATCCTTCAGAAATCATGATGATTCGGTGCTCAAGAGCCATTTCTTATTATTATCAATGTTGAAAACGGTTGTGCTGCTTAATGTTTTTTATGGAAACTGTGATACATTTTTTCAGGATTTTTTGATGAATAAAAAGTTCAAAAGAACAACATTTATTAGAAATATAAATCTTTTGAATAATACAATCAATTCGATCAATTTAATGCATCCTTACTAAATAGAAGTATTAATTTCTTAAAAAAAAATAAAAAAATCAAACTGACCCCAAAACTTTGAATGGTATTGTTTTTGTAATGATTATAATCAGATTAGCAAAATAATCCTCCTTTAGAGGAAAAAACATGACACACTCACATGCTTCAGTTCAAACAACACTTTCCTCGTTAACTCGATGCGCTTTCTGCTGATGTATTTAATGGCTACAATGTTTCCCTGGGGAAAAAATAAGCGTGCACACACGTGTTATGTTTGCAGTGGGTAGCATGTGTGCATTTTGAGGTTCTAACAAACAATTAAATGGTAAAATTTTGAATTATAAATAGTTAATGCATTGGGTATTATGAACTGACAATGAAATATACTGTTAAAGAATTTAATGTAGGTTTATGTAAAATACTACTCATAAATTTTTTTACATTTCAACTTGTATAAATTAACATTATTAAAATAAACAAACCGGAACTGACTAAATATTTCTAAATTATCCTTAACCTACTAAAAAATAATAAATGCTGTGAATAATGTTGATCATTGTTAGTTCATAATACAAAATTACCAAATTGAACCTTATTGTGAAGGGTTACCATGTAAACGTTTAAACAGAGCTTGTCAGAAAGATACCTTAAAGTAGCCAGTCTTAGCAAACATCTGGAAATTACCGTCAGCTGTCAGCAGTGATCCATAGTTTGATCCTCTCTGTAGAGAATGAGAGAGAACAAGTGATACAATAATGATAGTAATTAATTCATAAATAGTCAAATAAAATTAATATTAAAATGGGGTAACACTTTACGGTAAGGGTACATGAATTATCATGAATTCATGTATAAATTCATGCATGAATTAGGCATTAATTCATGCATTAATATCTCATGAATCATCAGGAACTGACACAAATTCAACCTTTTCATTAATGACTTCATGGATGAACAACACCTTAATTAAAACATTAACTAAGATGAGTACATCATCATGAATTATGATTTATTACGCATAATCATGATGTTTTCTTTGTTCACAAAAAAAATCGTCTTTACCAATTTTGTACAATCTTTACCAATCACAGTGTACATTGTAGATAAAGCTACGGTTATTGTACATGAACCATCATGAACTCATGCATAAAAAAAAGCATTAATTCATGCATGCAAGAGTTGTCTTCGAATTATTAAAGGAATATACAAAAATCCACATTACCTCATGCATGCAGGCTAAAACAGTATATCAATTAATGTGAGAACTGTTCTTCTGAATTATGATCTGAGTTTCCAAGCATGTTCATGTCTTCTTCATACTCTGCAGGTAAATGGACAAACCCCAAAATTGGCCAATCACAGCACATAGCACACGAATTCTGTTGACATTCAAATACAGTCATCATTAACTAAGCATTATCTTTTAATGACTTCATCATGTGTGTGGCCCCTCAACTAAAGTGTTGACTTGGTCCTTTGAAACACTGATGAACAATGTGCTATGAAAACCCCAAATAAAAAATTAGAATATTGTGAAAAGGTTTTCATAGCTGTAAGCCATAATCATCAAAATTATAACAAATAAAGGCTTGAAATATCTCACTTTGCATGTAATGAGTCTATATAATATATTAGTTTCACCTTTTAAGTTGAATTACTAAAATAAATAAACTTTTGCACGATATTCTAATTTTTCGAGTTTCACCTGTACATTAAAAGGTGTCTCCTTACCCTAAAACATTTTTTTTCTTTTTACAAAACCATAAAGCTGTTTTACAAAATAGTTTTCAGATACAGGCACTTAAAATAAAGTTCATGGTGTATGTACTGAATTCCTTCTCAGCTCTTCCCAGGTATAGCTGTTGATTTAACTGGTTTATACTGTTTAAGAATAAAGCAGTAAAGTTAGGATCAAAGTCCATTTGTGTCCACAGTACATTGTTTGCAGGCTTGAACTTTCATGTTCATATTCGTGTCATTTCACAGTTATGCCACCATTAAAAGCACATTGTTCATCAGTGTTTTAAAGGACCAAGTCAACACTTTAGTTGAGGGGCCACACACATGATGAAGTCATTAAAAGATAATGCTTAGTTAATGATGACTGAATGTCAACAGAATTCGTGTGCTATGTGCTGTGATTGGCCAATTTTGGGGTTTGTCCATTTACCTGCAGAGTATGAAGAAGACATGAACATGCTTGGAAACTCAGATCATAATTCAGAAAAACAGTTCTCACATTAATTGATATACTGTTCTAGCCTGTATGCATGTATGAGGTAATGTGGATTTTTGTATATTCCTTTAATAATTCGAAGAGTAGTCTTGCATGCATGAATTAATGCTTTTTTTTATGCATGAGCTTTATCCACAATGGATAGTAAAGACCAATTTTTTTGTGTACAAAGAAAACATCATGATCATGAGTAATAAATCATAATTCATGATGATGTACTCATCTTAGTTAATGTTTTAATTAAGGTGTTGTTCATCCATGAAGTCATTAATGAAAAGGTTGAATTCGTGTTAGTTCCTGATGATTCATGAGATATTAATGCATTAATTAATGCCTAATTCATGCATGAATTTATACATGAATTCATGATAATTCATGTACCCTTACCATAAAGTGTTACCTAAAATGGAAAACCAGAGAGCTGGAAAAGACATTTGAAAAATATGAGTGTGCACTAGTATGTAGTATGTAATGTATCTGTGTTTTACTAGAGAGAGTGTGAGTTTGCTGCCGGTGCTTCTCAGGGCCTTTTCCAGATTGCTCATCTGAATGTCCTCCCAAGCGATCCTCCATAACTGAGCGACCAACTCCTTCTCCAGCTTCAGCTTTCTGTGTGTACATACCATAGGTATTTAAGACATACCCATATTTGTAGAACAGAATCACATTTAGAAATTATTGATTAGGTGTCAGGTATCAAAATCATATTGCTTGCTCTCTCACCTGTATATAAACACAGTCACAGTGAAGATGATGACAAGGATGAGGAAAAGAACAATGGAAATCATCTGGTGCATTCCGATTGTTCCTAAAAGGAAAGAGGGAAAGTGCCAGAGAGTGTGAGGTGGGTAAGCAGTTGGACTGCAGAACTAGTGTAAGATACCTACGTTCATGACAGTCAGGGTTGTCGTTCTTAAAGCCGCAGTAGGGAACATCCAAGGGAATGTCACCACCTGGCCACTGGATGGCCATCCCAGGCAGAATCTTCATCTGCTTCTGAGTGCCGTTATACACTGCCACAATCTGCAGCACAACATGAAGTAATCAATAAGAGAACAAACGGTCATTATGGAGGTAGATAATTCTATTCACATGAATTAATAAATTCAAAATCTAAAATGGAAGAAAAAACTTAAATAAAATAAATACCTTAAAGCCCCAAAATCCAATTAAATTTTTTGGGGGGGGGGGGGATTCATCATGGTTTCACACAAAAATATGAAGGAGCACAACTGTTTTCAACACTGATAATAATAAGAATTTTTTCTTGAGCAACAAATCTTATGTATCATATTAGAAAGATTTCTGAAGGATAATATGACTGAAGAGTGGAGTATTGACTCATGGGAATACATTTAAAATATATTAAAGTAGAATTTTTTTTAACTCGTAATAACATTTCAATATATTACTGTATTTTTGATCAAATATTATTAAAAGAAAATCTATTTCTAAATCTATTTATGTGTCGGGTCCCCGCTATGATAACAGTAACTTTCTCAAATGTTTACAGAACAAGCGGGAACCCAGTGTTCCTGTATCTTTCTTTTTTTCCTGTGGGGGAAATAAATAATACGGTCAAGTTAGCACTTTTAAACATCCGATCACTTAAAAATGAATCCCTTCTAGTAAATGACTTAACCACAAACAACCTAGATTTTATGCTTCTAAATGAAACTTGGCAAGAAGATTGCTGCAGTGCAACAGTCCTCAATGAAACAGCCCTCCTAACTTTACTTTTCTGCTGAGCGGGTAGGAGAGGTGGGGGTGTAGCTGCTCTATTTAAATATGTCTATCAATGTAAGCAAGTATCATTTGGGAATTACCCGTCTTTCGATTATCTGGGCATTGTGTTAAAAAGTGCTCCACGCATTTTACTTGTCATTATTTACAGGCCTCCAAAATACTCTCCAGCCTTTGCTGAGGACTTTACAGAACTGTTATCAACAATTTCCTCAGAGTTGACTGTTTTGCTATTGCTGGGGATTTTAATAGTCACATAGATAATGCAGAAACCAATATGGCAAAATAAATCATAACTATTTTAAATACTTTTGATCTGATTCCACATGGACACGGACCCACACACAATCGCGGACACACTCTAGATTTACTTATCAGTAAGGGTCTAAACATTTCATCGATTGTTAAGGACGTAGCACTGTCTGATCATTTCTGTATTTTCTTTGATATATTGAACTATTGAAGCTAGATCTGTGTCTGTCAAGAAGAGATGCTTAAATGAGAAAACTAGTGTGCTATTTATGAAGGCCATATCTTTAACACCAAGCATATCTGCGGACTCTGTTGATTCTCTCCTCGAGTCCTTTAACTCAAAAGTACAGAGTGTAATTGAGGATATTCATCCTGTGAAAGTCAGGAAGAAGAGTGGCAGACAAAAAGCACCTTGCAGAAACTCAACAGCAGTGCAAAATATGAAAAGACAATGCAGAAAAGCTGAGCGCATGTGACGGAAGACAAAACTTGTAGTCCATTATAACATCTATAAAGACAGCCTTCATGCTTTCAATGTGGAGCTAGGCAAAGCTAGACAGACTTTCTTCTCAAATATTATAAACCGAAACATAAATAACTCACGCACTCTTTTTGCTACTATAGAGAGTCTAACAAACCCCCCCAAGCCAGAATCCCAGTGAAATGCTCTCAGACAGCATGCAGAGAGTTTGCTTCTTTCTTCTCTGAGAAAATCAATAATATCAGAAAGGCGATCAGCATATCCTCATGTGGCACCGAGGTAAGACAGATCAGACCACATCCTCAGAAAGTTATGTCTGATTTCAAAGAAATGAATGGTAAAATTTTGGTAAAAATGGTAAATGGTAAGAACAAGACCCCGCTAGGGGTCAAACAACTAAAAATCAAGTCAGGAATTACGGTGTGATTCTGGAGTCAGACCTTAGTTTCAGTAGTCATGTCAAAGCAATACCTAAATCAGCATACTATCATCTCAAAGATTTAGCAAGAATAAGATGCTTTGTTTACAGACAAGACTTAAAAAAAAAACTTGTTCATGCTTTCATCACCAGCAGGGTTGATTATTGTAAGAGACTCTTCACTGGCCTTCCCAAAAAGACCATAAGAGAGTTGCAGCTTATACAGAACGCTGCAGCCAGGATTCTGTGCAGAACCAGAAAATATGAACATATCACACCAGTCCTCAGGTCTTTACACTGGCTCCCAGTTACATTTAGGATTGATTTTAAAGTATTATTACTGGTATATAAATCACTCAATGGCCTAGGACCTCAATACATTGCAGATATGCTCACTAAATATAAACCTAACAGATCACTCAGATCATTAGATCACATCAACTAGAAATACCAAGGGTTCACTCTAAGCAAGGTCAGTCCGCTTTTACGCCTGCCACAGCTGGAACCAGCTTCCAGAAGAGATAAGATGTGCTCCTACAGTAGTCACATTCAAATCCAGACTCAAAACACAACTGTTTAGCTGTGCATTTACTGAATGAGCACTGTGCCACTGTACATCCGACTGATTACACAGTATTTTATTTTGCATCCTCCTTTTTATTCTAAACTGAACTGGCACTGAGAATTGGGCAAGAGATTTGCAACCATGCTGATAGCCTGGGTCTGTGTTGGAGTAGTGAGTTTGACGTGATTAAACTCGAGGTTCTGTGGGGTGCAGACTGGATTGATTCCATTCCTAGAGCTTCCGAACAAATGTGTTTTGGGGTGCGGACTGATGAGGCAGTGAACCCGAGGTTACCCTGTGAGTCAGTCGTAGAGCTCCTCCTGTCTGATTTTAGGAGTCGTCCAATAGATTTTTTGGGCGCGTCGAAAGAACACCACAGACAGTGTAATCACCAACTGGGAGCTGTGAAAAATATGATACACCGGTGTTTTGCCAGATGAGAAGTTTATCTATGTATCATCTTTTTACTTTTTTAATTTATTTTATAACTGTATCATATATCTCTTTTAATTTCTTTTATAACGGTTTTAATTTTCCTTGCTTTTATTTTGTGATTATTTTAATTATTTTCTGTAAAGCACTTTGAATTGCCATAGTGTATGAAATGTGCTATATAAATAAACTTGCCGTGCCTATTTCACACTTCTAAGAGCCCGCAATGGGCACTAGTATTGTATAATATAATTTAAAAAAATTACTTACACAAAGTAATTTTTTTTGGTGTCCAGATAGTTTAGTTATGGCATCTACCAGCCAGGGCTAACTGAACTTTGAAAGGAGAACAAAAACTGCACTTGTCATATGATTTCTATAGCTCTCACAGATAGCAAAAGCAAAATGTTAAAATGAAAAATTACTACATTTATATTCAGAGAGCAGCTGAGATCTTTAATATCTATTCAGCATCTATCCGGTACACGTTCACACAAACAAAAAACATTCCCCTGACTGAATATGTATCCTATAATTAACCTCCCTACAGCCTGGCCTCCCAATTACCAATCAAGTGTCTTTCAGAAAGGAGGGTGTGTGTGTGTTTGTCCTCTGGTTTTAAATTTATGCCACCAATTGTTTTTTGAGATTCAGGTGTTATATTCTAATTCGTTAGCCTGTAACAAAGGCAAAACTTATTTAGATACACACACACACACACCTGCTGTAAGAAAAATGTGATTGCATTTCATCCATCTATTACTAACAGAAGCATCATTGCTATTCAAACTAATGTGGCACATGTATATATATTGTGAATTAACCATGCGTGCCCTTTAAAAAAAAAAAAATTCCCCTTCTAAAAGTTGATAATATCAAAAAGAAACAGACAAATGAGAAAGCTGTGAGACAAAGTAAGTATGAGATTATAACTAACCTGAAAGTTGCCACTGTTCGTGTCAGTCATGTCCCACAGGGCGAAATCAGTCTCTCTGTCTCCATTCTCATCAATCTGCACCAGACCAGTGACACCTGGGAAAACCAAGCGACAGAGTGTGTGTTATAGAGCCGACTGCAACAAATGAACATCAGAACACTAAAGAAACATTAGCTTTGACAAAGTGAAGTGTAAACTTCAACCTACTCAAGGTTAATGACCTGGCATCTGTTTTCACGCCTTCCCGCCTAAGTCTCACCAGCACTGAAAAGCTTTTCTAATATTAATGTGGGTCCTAAACCTCTTGCCTGATCATAACCCATCTTTTTCCAGTGATATTCCTCTGACCTTTACTCTTTTGTAATGTCTCTCAGCCATCTCTCTTTCTACAGTCTTTCTTCAAATCTCCCTCTAGCTCAATCTCTCTTCTCCCCCCTCATGAGGGTATATGCCCCCTTCTGCTGTGTTGTGGTGCTTGGTCCGATCCACTTTTAACAGCATTTCTCAGAAATCGCTTACTGCACCTTTAAGTGAACTATAATTATGCGAACACATTAACAATGAGTACCAACAACGTTATGAGTAATCATAATGATTATAATCACACATAGTAAATCAATCCATACACAGTGTGTTTGCCTGTGAGTGTTCAATCAAATGTAATTGAGTCTCTGGAAAAGCTTCCGGTTATGCAAAATGGTCCCATCTTCCGATGAGGGTCAGGTGCGGGCTGTAATTTCCTGTGGAGGCCACTCACCTCTTTAAATAAGCTACAGATAGACGCAGAGTCCAGCTCAGGGGAAACACACAGTGACATTTAGACTGATATGAAAAGCTTAAACGTTATCAGACTGGAAATGTCAAAGCCATTGGCGAGAGGGAGAGGAGAGAGAGAGAGATGTCCTCACATCGGTTGATGATAAGAATAGCTTTAATAGGCCTACATGAGCTATAAAAGGAATGGATGCTCACAGACAGTTTGCTTGAGCAAATTGTATTCAGATTGTGAGGAATGTTTTGGCACATATTTCTCTTTGAAGGACAAAGGGAAATATCCCTGAACACTGCCCACTCTTGCCAACGTGCTCTCAGAGGAAATACAGACTTAATTCTGATACATTTTACATTAGAAACACTGGGAAGAACATGGAGAGGGAGGGAGAGAGGGAGAGAGAGAGAGAGAGAGAGAGAGAGAGAGAGAGAGAGAGAGAGAGAGAGAGAGAGAGAGAGAGAGAGAGAGAGAGAGAGAGAGAGAGAGAGAGAGTGTGTGTGTGTGTGTGTGTGTGTGTGTGTGTGTGTGTGTGTGTGTGTGTGTGTGTGTGTGTGTGTGTGTGTGTGTGTGTGTACCAAATCAACTTAAGAGTGCAATGAGTGGACGTATAATGATAGTCGGAAGACAGGTTTTGAAGACAGGTAATTTATGTAGTGTAATGACTTAATCAGCAGGAAGTACAGGAAACTACTTGAGTACGACATGCCAGCATGACAATGTAAATGGCAGATTGATGCTGAATAAAGTCTTGAATAAAGTCAAAGGGAAAATACATCTTTCATATCTCCTATGATGTTGACATCTGTTTTGCCTTGTAAAATTAGTTATCTACCTTGATAATATAGATAAGGTTTGTCTAAATTGTGAGAATTATTTGTGACAGAACTGGAAGAATCAGTAAGAACAGACTAAAAATAAAGTGTATGCCATACATTTTCAGCTTATGACTATAGTTGATTTGGATCCATTTTATTGTTTTATAGCTGTACAATTTTTGGTTATAACTACAAAAGAAAAAAAAAACATTTTAAACAACATTTAGGCTAATGATATATATGTGATAATATTTTGAATTACAAAATGGAAATTAGAAATGGTCTTGTGGTAATACATACATTTTTAAAAGAACAAATTCTCTCTATTCATAGTATAGGTCATAAAAAACTGCATGTACAATAATTACAAAACAACTAGCAAAATGTTTTTACAAAATAATTTTAAATATAATAGTATAATAATTATGTCACAGTGAAGTATTTCACATCAACTACCGATTTATCTAATATCACAAAATTAAAATGATGGTAGCCTACCTCAACAACAAAAGGATAATTTATGCATTAATCTATACATTAATATCTATACATTAATATCACAGATTAAAAATCATAATAACAAACATCAAAACATGAATAGAGAATTAGTTCTAAGAAACTAATAAAGGTGCATGAAATGATGGGCAATGGGCAGATTGTACCCATTGAGTCTGTCCCTTTCTGAGCCAGCTATAACAGGCACAATGTAACAGAACTGCACTCAATCAATAGATATGAAAAGATTTCATTATCTTTACAATAAAGATGAATGATTTTATAAATCAAAAGAATCAACTTCCCCTTTCGAATGTCATAAAAGGCAGAACAAGCATGTAGAACATTATTTGCTTCCTGTCTATTCAGCTACTTTATACTGAATACAGGATATAACTGTACTAGCTGGATCCAACTTAGTAATTTAAATTTTGGGGGACGGCTGCTGTTAAAGATGTCTAAATGAGCGTCTTTATTTTTACAGAGATCTAATTGCAATCAGCAGCTAAATTAGTCATTGTAATACAAATTAATGTCACACATTCTGTACATCCTAAATAGCTCATCTGTGAGTGATGTTTTGCTATTACAGCATGAATGAAAATATTCTCTTTAATTTTGAAACAATGTCTTAAGTTTAAGACATTTTAAAGGGGACCTAGTACCTTAAAGGGGACCTTGTTTTTGGGGTCAACTCGAATAGGTTTTCATGCTTCAATGGTCAAACAACACACTATTTTTCACATATTTTACATTGTTGCAGCACCTCTCTTCCCAGTCTGTCAGTAACGCTCTGTTTAGTTTCTGTCTCTATGAAGCCCCTCCTTCCAAAATGCACAATGTGCTCTGCTTGGTCAGCGGGACCAGTGTGTTGTGATAGGTAAACCACTTTGAGCGGGTTTCGGAAATGCCACGCCCCTTACCATAACCGTGAGTTTCAACACACTACTAACGGAAAAATTATTTAAATAAGAAATATTGTAATGTATACGTTCATGGAATAAAACTCAAGCCTACAATCGAGGGATTTCAAAGAGTTTAAACAGTGCTTACTAATATAGAGAATAACTCCCTTTGGAGAGGACTTTGCAGACTTTTTAATGCTCAAACAGTAACATTATACATTAAATAAAGTTGAAAATGTAAAAGAAACAAACCTAAAAGGTCCTCTTTAAATGTGAAAAGAAACTGTAGCGACAACGAGAATGAACCAAACACAATTGAAGCTTTTAGGTGACTGTTCATACATAATTCCACAAAGAGTCTTCACATTCCAAATCAAATCACCAGACCCAGAGCCATAGGCTCCGGAGAATCTGCAACCGGAAGGACCTTTTTAACTAAAGGAAGAACGTTGTCAATGTTTTCTAATTTGGCAAAACAGATCTGTTCAGAAATGGTGAAACAAGAGGCCCTAACAAGAGGTCACCCAACCCCTGCGACTAACATACTACGTATTTCTTAAGGACCAAGGTCCCATGACAGAGATGTAAAACAGACTTCCCCCTTCTTGAATACCTTTGAATGACCTCATAGTTGAGACCTCTTAAAAACCCCAGAGACAAGAGACTTCTCATATAAAAATGCATACAATCATCACAAAACAATTCTTGACGAACTTATAATCAAACATCGTTCAACTACATAATTCTATATTGTGTCTATGACCCCTGTATGTGTCTATTATGCTTAATCACATATAAGTCATCTAATTGTTGTAACTATTGCCTGTGTGAATGAAAGTGTATCGTGTCTCCTATCAATGCGACCACATATTCTTAATTCAGACGATGGCTTGATTTGAAATCTGTGTAAAAATGTTTATGTTCTTAAAATGGAAATTATGTCTAAACTGAATCCTCTGTTCGAGCTGATGAGTAAGCAGACCACAGATAACACATGATTCACGATGAGAGAAGGGGGGGGGGGGGGGGGGGATAGAAAAGACCCCCTTCTCAAATAACCATATAGTATCTTATTGTCCGAATTCTAAATTCCTCCAGGAGGCGGGACAAAACACTTGAGTTTAAAACCTTAGACCCGAACAGGACTTTGGTAGAATAATGCGCTAGAAGAATAGAACAGAAGTCGGGCGGGCTCTCCCTCGAAAAAGGTCTCGGCAGAACAACAATTCGGGTGGAGCAGACGATGGTTATAGTAACCATGTAGACGCGTAGAGACAAATAACCCAAATTAAGATCAGAAGAACGGGTTCAACAGCTTTAATCAAGCCATCATCATCTACTCTCGTCTCAATTTTCTTTTTTTCCTAAGTTTTCCTTTATTTTCTCGTTAAAAGTCTCGGTTCTAAGTTAAGTTTTGCTGCAAAGTTTCGTTTTAACGTTTCAACTGCAAAACCAGCGTCCAACTTCAAAGACTTTCATTCATCCGCGCCAACACACCACGTGACTGGCTGTCCAAGATCTATCCAGGCACGAGAAGACCAGCCATGCAACGGACCCGGGGAACCCCTTTACAGCTACAAACGGGAACCCCAAAGCAAGGACAAGCAAGTAGCCTCCAGACTCTTAGCTGAACTGGTGTATATTGATAAAATTGCATAACCCGCCTAAGAAACGATAGAAGGGTTAAATTAATGATTGATGGTTCGTTCAGGTCAAGTCTTATAAGTGCATATAGAAACTGCGGATTTCACCATCTCACTCTTAAAACTCATTTCTTTCCTAACTCTCTTTCTTTCTGCAACTCGTATGAATGTATGTGTGCGTGTGTTTGTGTTAGATATTAGTTTTATGTTCTAGGATAATCAATAAAGTCCTGTTTATATTTTAAAGATAATTGTCTTGTGTTATGTGCTTACAGATTTATTGTCTTGAACTGCGATTTAAAGCTACCTATGCTTTTACCCTTGAATTATTTCTAAATTTAGCTGTTAGCTGGGAATTAGTCTTTCTTGGCCAGGAAGATATTATATTTCCTAGAATTAATAATTGTTTATGCTTTCCGTTCATTGGATGAACTGATAAATGATCATACTATTGATTCTGCTACAGTAAATTCTGAAAATAATTAAACTATTAATTATTGATCATAATCCGTTATGAATAATAATTATATTATTTATAATAATTATAATAATTATGAATATTTATACGGGCGTATAAACGCTACAAAACATTTTTATTTAATTGATAACGTACTCGGTTACTAACGTAACCTCGGTTCTCTCTAGAGAGTACTCTCGTACTGCGTAATATCTTACGCTATGGGGAAAACCTCTTTTCCATGAGATATTGAAGCCAAAAAATTATCCTTAATTTTGTATTTATGTAAAACGCTGTGCAGCAGCATGCAGACACAGGCAAGGCGACTTGCGCGCCTATTGGCTGCCCTGCGGCAACAGCATCGAGAGAGGCGCTGGGTGACACCACATCCAATGGGGGCAATTCGCGCCCATTTCGTCACGTCTCGCCCTATAAACATAGCTCGATTAGGCTGGTACAACTGGTTTTCATCGCCGAAGCGAACCAGAGCTGTGTATGCACGGCAAGATATGCAGTACTCGTTCCCTCTCTAGAGAGAACCGAGGTTACGTTAGTAACCGAGTACGTTCTCTTACGAGAGTACTCTCGTACTGTGTAATATCTTACGCTATGGGGAACACTATGCAAAACGCCGTGCGTACTGGGATCCAACACCAAAGTCCCAAGGGCAGTAGCCCAGGGCTCATATAGTGCATAATCACCATGGACTCACAGAGAGTCGGAGAAGAGAGGCTGCAAGCATCATTCCCCATGAAATAGCATCCCACAGGAGCTAGTTATGTGACAGTGTTCCACGCAGACAGGGTGAACGTATTCAGCCTGAACTGGGCAATAGAAAGGGTTATTCAACACCCATGGGCTGTTCTATCGCTCGGTGAGCGATGCACAGGCAAAACTCAGTATCTGGACCGGCACAGCGGGGCAGATAGCACTGAATTCTATACCGACAGAAGCTTGGCTTGTAAGGCGGGAACCTATAGGTTATAAAACCTTATAAATGTAGGCGGCGAGGCCCAGCCCGCGGCTGTACAGATATCTTGGAAAGGTAACCCTACTATACCACGCCCACGATGAGGCCACGCCTCTCGTGGAGTGTGCTCTGACACCTAAAGGACACTGCAGGCCCTTAGAAGTGTAAGCCAGTGCTATGGCGTCGACTATCCATCTGGATAAGCTCTGTTTTGATGCGGCCAGTCCCTTGGAGCGTCCGCCAAACAAAACGAAGAGCTGCTCAGTCTGTCTGAAGACAGACGAGCGGGACACATAAGCTCTCAGTGCCCTGACAGGGCAAAAGAGACTCGCATCCATCTCCTCAGCATGAACCGGGAGGGCGCACAGGGAAATGACCTGGGCCCTGAACGGTGTATTGAGGGATTTGGGCACGTACCCGTGCCTTGGTTTGAGTATGACTTTAGAGTCATTAGGCCCAAACTCCATACATGACGCGCTTACTGAAAGCGCTTGTAAGTCCCCTATGCACTTCACTGAAGCGAGAGCCAAAGGAAACACCGTTTTGAAAGACAGATGCTTCATGTCTGACAAATGGATTGGCTCGAACGGGGCAGCTTTCATGGTTTCCAAAACCGTAGAAAGGTCCCACACCAGCACTGAAGGAGGTCTAGGAGGGTTCAGCCTCCGAGCTCCCTTGAGGAATCGCACGACCAGGTCGTTTTTTCCCCAGTGACTGGCCAGACACAGGTTTTGCAAACGCTGCTATGGCCGCCACGTACACTTTGAGCGTGGATGGGGTCCTGCCCTTATCCAGCAGCTCTTGAAGGAAGGAGAGTACTTCTGTGACCCCGCAGTCTACGGGTGAAAAGCCCTGAGCTTGACACCAGGTAGAGAACATAGACCATTTCGAGGAGTAAAGCCGTCTGGTAGGATCGTGTTTAACACTCCCTCCGGGAGGTTAGTGGGTACCCGTTGATGGCCCATGCATGTAGGGACCATAGTTGTGGGCGAGGATGCCAAATCGAGCCCTTGGCCTGAGAGAGGAGGTCTTTCCTCAACGGTATTGGCCATGAGGCAGTGCTGGTCAGCCGCATCAGGACTGGGAACCAAGCCTGGTTCGGCAAGAGCGGAGCCACAAGCAGCACTGGGCATCTGTTTTCCCTGATTCGTTCCAGCAATTGAGGCAGGAGCGAGACGGGGGGAAAAGCATAGAGGGGACAGCGGGGCCAGAAGTGGGCCAGCGCGTCCACGCTCTTGGAGAAATATTTCAGACAGTGAGCGTTCTCGTGGGACGCGAACAGGTCCACCTGCGCTTTGCCGAATGTCTCCCACAGCAGTTGGATCGTCTGCGGGTGCAGCGACCATTCCCCTGCTGGGACATTGTTTCTGGACAGTCTGTCTGGTCCCAGATTCAGGTGACCAGGCACATGCGCCGCTCTCAGTGAAAGCAGGTTGTGCTGAGCCCAGAGCAGGAGGCGTTCTGTAAAGGTTTCGGGACTTGATGCTGCCCTGGCGATTTATGTATGCCACCACTGACATGTTGTCCGAACGGACCAAGACGTGGTGACTTTTTATCTGGGGACAGAAGCGGCGTAGCACGTTGTCGACTGCCATCATTTCCAGACAGTTTATATGCAGGAGTTTTTCCCGTTCTGACCACTGGCCAAAGAACGGTCTGCCCTCGAGCAGCGCTCCCCATCCCGAGGTGGAGGCGTCCGTGGACACCACCTTCACACTGATACCAGTCGGTTACTTTCCATGGTTCCAGAGCTGAAACGCATTCTAGATCGACCCGGAGGCGAAACCGGCCAGCGGTCCATGCCCGGGGCGGAACTCGCGCTTTCAGCCACAGCTGCAGTGGGCGCATGCGAAGCAGACCCAGCTGGAGTACTGAAGCTGCTGAGGCCATGAGGCCCAGCATTTTCTGAAACCTTTTGAGCTGGACTATCGAGCCGCGGCGGAAGGATTTCACGGCGCGCTGAATGTCCAGCTTGCGCTCTGGCGACAGACGCGCTGTCATGGATAGCAAGTCCAGCACTGTTCCCAGAAAAGAAATTTTCTGGCGGGGAGACAGCAAACTTTTCGCCCAATTGACTGTGAGACCCAGATTCTGGAGATGCTCGAGTAATGTCGTCCTGTGTTCTATGAGCTCTGATCGTGATCGAGCTAGAATCAGCCAATCTTCCAAGTAGTTCAAAATTCGCATGCCCTGGAGTCTCAGGGGTGCAAGAGCCGCGTCCATGCACTTCGTAAATGTACGGGGTGCCAGGGACAGGCCGAACGGCAGGACTTTGTATTGGTATGCCTGGCCCTCGAAGGCGAATCTCAAGAATCACCTGTGACGCGACGCTATTTGTATTTGAAAATAGGCGTCTTTCAGATCTATTGACATAAACCAGTCCTCCTGGCGAACTTGCGTGAGGATTTTCCTGGTTGTAATAATTTTGAACTGGCGCTTCGTAAGCGTTCTGTTCAACTGTCGCAGATCTAGAATGGGTCTGAGACCCCCGTCTTTTTTCGGTACCAGAAAATACCTGCTGTAAAGACCCCCTTTGCTCTGAGCCTGAGATAAAGGTTCTATAGCCCCTTTGCTCAGTAGTTTCGCTATCTCGGCTCGAAGTAGATGAGATACTTCGTCTTTTATCGTCGTTTCAACTCGCGCCGCGCAACAGCGGGGGCGACGAGCGAACTGTAGCGAATAGCCTCTTATTATAGTCTTCAGCACCCATTCTGATACCCCGGGAAGCTTTGCCCACCTATCTGCGTGAATAGCTAGAGGTAGAATGAAATCTGGGCTCTGCCCGCGGCATTACGGCGGCCGGAGAGCTCCGGTGTGCTGGGAAATAAACACTGTGTTTGCAGTGTGCGAGGCGGGGGGTGCGCTGATCACAGCGGGCAGCCCGGCCGCGCTCAGCTTCTCTCTGACAGGTTGTGGAGAGAATGCGAGTGGGACGAGCCCCGTAGGGTTCGGCATGTCTGTGAGGGAATGTGGGCGCAGGATAGCGGGCACACTCACTGCACTGGGAACACTGTCGGCTCGCGCCGACTGAGAATGTGTTGTTTCCGTTTTTACAGAAACCGTGGGACATGCTTTGTGTAGTGTTTGTGGGCACTGTGTTGTGGGCACGTACACTACATTTATTGCACAATCGACATGAGTCGATTTTATTTGTGCTAGCCCTGTATTGTGACGGGGTGTGTCTGTGTGTGGGAATGGGCACTAAGACGTGGGCATTCTTACAACACTTATAACACCATCGCCCGTGGCCGAAATTCCAGAAAATACACTCTTTTTGGGATTTATCTGGGTCGCCGTAAAACTGGCGTTTGTGTGCAGGCAAGCGGGCTGTGGTACCAGCTTGTTTACTGCAAAATACACTGGAACAGTCACATTGTTTGGAACTGAGCGAGCGAGAAGTTTCGGTAGAGTCTGGCCGCGGCGAGACTTAAGCACCGTGGGCCTTAGCTTACTGTATGTGTGTTGGTTTCTTTTACAGAAAATGTGGCACATGCAGTGTGTAGTGTTTGTGGGCACATTCACTATAATTAATGCACAATTGACATGAGCCGAACTCATTTGTGCGAGCCCTGCACTGTGGCGGGCTGTGTTTGTGTGTAGAACACTGGGCTGTGGCATTTTTAATACACTCATAACACCATCGTCTGTGGCCGGAATACCAGAAAATACACTGCTTACATGATTTTTCTGGGTCGCCATGGAAACAGCATTTGTGTGCAGGCAAGCGGGCTATGGTACCGGCTTGTTTACTGCAAAATACACTGGAACAGTCGCATTTTCTCGGAACTGAACGAGTGAAAAGTTTGGGTGTAAGTCTGGCTGTGGCGAGACTAAAAATTTTATTATTTTTTTTATATCCACTGCGAGAGCTGGGCCCGAACACGGGTCTCCCGTGCGAAGGCTTTGGGTTTCGCCACAGAGCCAGAGGGGGAAACGACAAAAGCTTAAAATAGCCCGAGCGGATAAAGAGCGTCATCACAGTTTTGTGTGTGTCGGCGTTTGTTTGCAGGAGTGCGTGTTATACAACAGGCTCATTGCTACAATATTGACATTTTCAGCCGCTCAAACTAAGAGGAGCTGAGAAATGTTTGATAAATGGAGATTGGTCCGACCTCGGCGGGACTAAAAACACACTACTTCCTTATTTCGCCGGTGACGCACGCCCACGGGGGGCGTTGAGCAGATAGGAGAGCGTCATCACAGTTCTTTGTGTGTCGGCGTTTGTTTGCAGGCGTGCGTGTTATACAACAGGCTCACCGCTGCAATATTGACATTTTCAGCCGCTCAAACTAAGAGGAGCTGAGAAATGTTTGAGAAATGGAGATTGGTCCGGCCTCTGCGGGACTAAAAACACAATCTATCCTCATTTCGCCGGTGATGCGCGCCCACGGGGGGCGGGGCAGCTTTCTTATAACGTAAAGAAAGCTAGCCGCGGGGTCTTCTCTACAGATGCAGCTATCTCGTCGTCATAATAGAGGAGGCGGCGGCGCGCGGCGGCCGTTGTCCATCAGTGAGCGACTCGACTGAAGCTGGTGAAGCTGGCGGGCGAACCGGCGAGCTTTCATGGGCTGGAGAAGACTCGGGGACCCACTGAGTACGACGCTTTACGGCGCGGCACTACAGCGGTCGGGAGTGCAGACTCAGAGAAAAAATGCCAGGCGAGTCCTCAGAGTCACCATGGCAATAGCTCGCTCAGCGAGCGCGAGAGCTGCATGATCCTTTTATAGGGCGAGACGTGACAAAATGGGCGCGAATTGCCCCCATTGGATGTGGTGTCACGCAGCGCCTCTCTCGATAGGCTGCTGCTGTTGCCGCAGGGCAGCCAATAGGCGCGCAAGCCGCCTTGCCTATGTCTGCATGCTGCTGCACAGCGTTTTAAATAAATACAAAATTAAGGATAATTTTTTGGCTTCAATATCTCGTGGAAAAGAGGTTTTCCCCATAGCGTAAGATATTACGCAGTACGAGAGTACTCTCGTAAGAGAACTACTGTTTTGCATTTTATTCTCCAAACTGTTTTAAACCAAATGTATTCTAGAAAGGACATCTACAGGAAAAGCTACCATGTATGAATGAGTCTGGGTTAGGCCCATGTGGTAGTCTATCAAATTTAGACCACTAGTTTAGGTCAAACGTCTCCAGAAACACACCTGGCTGTGTGTGGGCAAAACAACCAAATGTAACCTTTTACTTGAAGCAGATTTTAGAATAATGTGAGGGAGGTCAAATACTGTAGATTCATTGGGATCAAATAAAATGGAAAGGTGGAATAAGGCATGGGTGAATGGATGAGTGATAATAGGATAATCTCATAAAGGGTCATGAAACCCCCACAATCTTTTTGAAAAATGCAACTTAAATGGGCGTGGATGGCTGTGAGAGGAAGGGAGGGGAGTTGGTGTGGTATGGCACGGCAGGGGAGAGGGGAGAGGGGGAACTGTCATCGCAGTTCCCATGCATATCGGCCTTCTGGACAGCAGTCAGGTCGGCAGTCTTACCCATGATTGCGGTTTTGAGTAATGAAACAGGCTGGGAGTTTTTAAAAGCCTCAGGAATCTTTTGCAGGTGTTTAGAGTTAATTAGTTGATTCAGATGATTAGGTTAATAGCTCGTTTAGAGAACCTTTTCATGATATGCTAATTTTTTTTTTAAGCGACTTACAATTGCTATATTACAGAGGTTGCACGCCTCTGGAGCAACTAGGGGTTAAGTGTCTTGCTCAGGGACACAATGGTGTCTCACAGTGGATTCGAACCCGGGTCTCTCACACCAAAGGCATGTGTCTTATCCACTGCGCCATCACCACCCCTTAATGTATTAATGTATTATTAATGTATATATTAATGTACATTTATAATTATAATGTCATTATAAAATATATAGTTGTTTATATACACACTATAAATGCATATATTTTAAAATAATAAATTTTCCGCTTAAAAACGTTCTGTGCATAGCCTAGATCTACGCGCCCCCTGAACCCCAATAATAAAGATGGACAGTGACATAGAAATGTGCAGTGGCAGCAGTACGCAGGGCTCTGTGGAGGTGGAGGACTTCTCTCCTCCTGAATCCCCAGGGCTAAATAGTGACATAATAGATGGCGGTGCAGGTTACATTTTAGACATACACACACCTCTGAAGGGATAGAAAAGTCATCGGGACTTGGCACCGCATTACTCGGAAGACGTAACTTGCAATGGTCGTCAACAAGCCCGAAGTCCACCATTCTCCAGTTCTCAAAGCTCTCTCGAGAAAAATGTTTGCTGCACACATATAATTTAGATGTGTCCGTGGTTGAAGGCCAACCAACCGCCCGGAGCCAGAGTCTAGCCCTGGCAGCATCGCCTTATGCAGAGTTAGCTTCTAAAAGAGAGGACAACTTCAGAGGTTGTTTGTCCCTGGAAACCGAAATGTTTAATTTAAGATTTTCGACTAAAGACATAGACAGACCCTCAGCGCATAACAAATGAAAAGACAAGCTCTGAACATCAACAAATGACAAGAAACTAATATTGAGGACAAAAACAACAAAATATAGCTGCAAGCAGCCATTACCGGGGCCAAGCGCAAGGACAACGACAAGACATGCTAACATGGCTGGGAGTTTCAGACCAACTGCAGCAAGGAGCAATTAAAGACATTCAAAGATGAATTTAGGCAAAAATGGCTAAAAAATCATATACATTAACTAAAAATATGATTTAAAAGATTATCACTTTCGACCAATAGGTGGAGCAGTTACGAAATGTATGTGGTGTGGTCAGAGTGAGGTGACAATGACACTTACAAAGTTTGGTGTCAAAATGTCAAGGCATTGCAGAGATAAAGCCTGAATAGTCATTTTGGCAGCATGCCTAGACTGATGCTGCAGAATACAAAAACTCTATTGCTCCATATAAAACGAAGGAAAGAAGAGCCAAAACACAACCTTGGCTAAATGAACAGACTTGGGCTCTTAGACGGGAATGTAGAAGAACAGAAAGGAGGTGGAGGAAAGATAGATTGCAAGTTTCCTTGCAAATGTTAAGGGAAAGTCTGACAAAATACCAAAAAGCTGTGAAATATTATAGAGCATGTTACTTGTCTGATATGATTGCTAAAAACCCACCACGTGAGCTTTTTGCGGTTATCAATAGACTGCTTTGTCCAAGTACAAAGCCTAGCTTTACTTTATCATCGGCAACGTGTGATTTATTTTAGAATTTTTTTTTTTTGAGAAAATAAATGGAATCAGCGGTCACGGTTCTTGAATTCACTGTGTCCTTCTTGTCCTTCTTCGTGTCATTGTTATTGTGCGTGTGTGTGTGGGCGTGGTCACTGATCACTACCGCTGATCAGCGGCTCCAGCTGCATCTGATCAGCCGTGCCTATAAATGCTCACAGTTTTGTCTTGTCTTTGTCAGATCGTTGCGGTGTTGCCGGTTTTTGTTCCTGTTCCTGTCTGGCTTTCGCTCGTGGTCTCAGTTCCCGTTCTGGATTGTTCATCGTGTCCTCGTCTTTGTTCATCGTCTTCACTCTCTGGATCCGGACTCACTATTTCATCCATCAACCACCTTCAGCCTGGTTTCCATCAAGGTCCCTGCGTCACCTGTCCGCCCCTGTGTGTCATATTTTGTGTGGACCAGACCCTCTCTGTTTATTTATATAATAAACGTGGATTAACCTGATTTTGCCTTCTCTCCCTTATTCGTTCATGACAGAACGATCTGACCAAGGCATGGAGGCAGCAGGTGGTTCAGAAATCACTTTTAATGAAATCATCACCTGCAGTATCAATCAAATGGATTCGCAGGAGGAGAGTATCGCGAACACGGGGCGGGCTGTACAAGCTTTAGTGGCGCAGGTGTCCGAGCTCACCAAACAGTTCCAACACCTGAGGAATCCCGTTGCACCGCCCACACCATCAGTTCAACCCGCACCACCTGAGTCGTCCTTCCAGTTGGAGCCTCGTCTTCCTGTCCTGGAGGCATACTCAGGGGAACGTGAAGGTGACATTCGTATTGACGCTGCTGACTGGGAGGGCGGAATTATGGGGAACGGCGGTGTGGGAGAACCAGGACCCATGCTGCGCCTCATTCCAGGCACTTGCCGAAGAAATTAAAAGAGTTTTCGACCGGTCGATGGCGGGATGAGAGGCGGCCAGAGTCCTCGCCGACTTACATCAAGGGGTTCGGTCGGTGTCTGACTACTCTATCGACTTCCGCACTCTGGCGGCCGAGTGCCACTGGAACGAGGCGGCGCAGTGGGACATGTTCCTGCGTGGGCTGGCTGACCGTGTCCAGAAGGAAATCTACATGCTGGATCTGCCCACAAGGTTGAACGGCCTTGTGGATCTGGCTCTCAGGGTGGACGCACGTCTTGCCAGGATGGAAAGTCGCGCTCTTCCTGTCAGTTTTCCTGGAGTCAAAGGGGATCCACGAACCCGTGGCGAGGACACGGTCAGCCCAGTCATCGATCACGAGGCCATGCAGGTGGGTAGGGCTCGGCTTTCCCGGGAGGAGAAGGACAGGCGGAGGTCCCTCAGACTCTGCCTTTACTGTGGGGAGGCGGGCCACTTCCTACACGCCTCTCTGGTAAAAGGCCAAGCCCGGTAGTAAACTTGAGGCTACTATCAGGTGGGATCTCCGCCGAGAACACATCATCACCATCGTCCACCCTTCTCCTGGTAAGACTGAGATGGACAACCGGCACTCATGACTGTCACGCCTTACTGGACTCAGGAGCGGAGGGAAACTTTATGGACCGTAAGCTTGCCCACAAACTGCTCATTCCTGTCACTTCACTTACAGCATATCCGTCAACACTCTTAATGGTCAAAGACTCCCCAACATTGCTCTCACCACCGGACCCATAAAACTCACCACATCAGGCAATCATACATAGACTTTGTCATTTCTTCTCTTGGATTCACCCCTGGCACCCATAGTCCTTGGTCACCCCTGGCTCACTTTACATGACCTCAGAGTGGACTGGCGCCAACACTCCATCTCCGAATGGAGCACTCAGTGTTACAAGTCTTGTCTTACATCTGCTTATCCGTCTGTACCTGTTTCTTCTTTTTCTTTTCTAGGGTACATCGTCTCGTCTGAGGGAGTGCATATGGATCCTGATAAAGTTAAGGCTGTGGTAGATTGGCCAAGTCCAGATTCCCGTAAGGCCCTACAGAGGTTTCTGGGTTTCGCCAATTTCTATAGGCGTTTCATTCGCAATTTCAGCCAACTAGCCGCTCCTCTGACTGCCTTGACCTCCCCCAGAACTACGTTCAGGTGGTCCGATACAGCTGAGGCTGTATTCGCCAAACTGAAAAGTCGCTTCATTTCGGCTCCCATCTTGATAGCCCCTGATCCCTCACGTCAGTTCGTGGTGGAGGTCAACGCGTCAGAGGTGGGGGTAGGCGCATTTCTCTATCGTACCACCCGGGTTCCAAGAACATCAAACCCGACTCTTTATCACGTATTTGACCATTCCGAATGCCCGTCTACTCCTGAGTACATTTTACCAGAGAACCTATTTGTCTCCACACTCACATTGGAGATCGAGTCAAAGGTCAAGACGGCCTTAGAAGGGGTAACGCCTCCGCCCAGTGGCCCACCAATTCAATTATTTGTACCGGAGGGATTACGGTCTGACGTCATTCGATGGAGGGCATTGTTCTAACGTGGCTTGTCATCCAGGTGTTAAGGGTAAATGGTAAATGGATTGCATTTATATAGCGCTTTAACAGACCCATGGCCACCAAAGCGCTTTACATATTGCCTCACATTCACCCATTCACTCACTCATTCATACACCGACGGCGGTGTCAGCCATGCAAGGCGCCATCCAGCTCGTCGGGAGCAGCTGGGGTTAGGCGTCTTGCTCATGGACACCTCGACACTTGGTCAGGTGGAACTGGGGATCGAACCACGAACCTTCCGGTTTGTAGACAACCTACATGAACCACTAAGCCACTGCCGCCCCAATCGCACCAGATTTTTGGTTAAGCAACAATTCTGGTGGCCATTAATGGCTCGCGCCACTGATCAGCGGCGCCAGCTGCATCTCATCTACGGCGCCAGCTGAATCTGATCAGCGGTGCCTATAAATGCTCTCAGTTTTGTCTTGTCTTTGTCAGATCGTTGTGGTGTTCCCGGTGTTTGTTCCTGTTCCTGTCTGGCTTTCGCTCATGGTCTCAGTTCCCAGTCTGGATTGTTCATTGTGTCTTCGTCTTTGTTCATCGTCTTCACTCTCTGTATCTGGACTCACCATTTCATCCATCAACCACCTTCAGCCTGGTTTCCATCGAGGTTCCTGCGTCACTTGTCTGCCCCTGTGTGTCTTATTTTGTGTGGACCTGACCCTCTCTGTTTATTTATATAATAAATGTGGATTAACCTGCTTTTGCCTTCTCTCCCTTATTCGTTCATGACAAGAACAAGTTTTTGATCCATGGTTGCTGACCCAGTGCTAACAGATTTAACTGAAATCTATTATTTTAGTCAGTTTGAACTGGTGTCACTCTCTGATATTAGGAATGTCATTCTCCACTTAAAGCGATCATCCTGTCCCTCTGATGCAGTTGCGCTGTCCATTCTTAAGGAAGGTGCTGATATAGTCAGCCCAAGTATCTTATCTATTATTAATAGTAGTCTACAGAATGGCATCGTACCACTTTGCCTTAAGCAAGCTATTGTTGAGCCCTATCTAAAAAAAACTGTCTGGACGCATATGATTTTAAAAAATGATCGGCCAATTTCAAAATTGCCTGGCTTGTCTAAGGTACTTGAAAAAGTTGTGCTTAAACAAATATCCACTTTCTTAACAAAGAATAATATTTTGGATAAATTTCAGTCTGGTTTTAGGGATGGACCCAGTACAGAATCAGCCCTTTTAAGGGTTGTTAATGATCTTTTTTTTTAATTACGGATGCAGGTAATCATGCAGCATTCATTTTATTGGATTTGTCAGCAGCCTTTGACACAATTGATCACCGGATCCTTCTGACTCGCTTAAAGCAGTTTGTTGGTATTCAGGGGACGGTCCTAAAATGGTTTGCCTCTTATTTGAAATGGACATCTAGGGTTTACCAATATTTTACTTGCCATTAACACAGTTCTAGAAAGTTTATTCTTAAATCAACATTTTAGTCACTGCGAGAATCTATTGAAAACACACTCCGTACTCCCAAAGAAGCTCACCTGGGAGTCCAGAATTGTACCAAGATATTTAACATATTTCCATAATTTCAACATGTTAGTCATCAATAGAAACTGCCTCAATTATCATATGTTTTTTTGTGCAAATTCCTGTGTCTTGGCTAAATTAATTTATAACTGGCTAGAGCGACACCATGTTACAAGGGCCTTAGTGTGAGCCAGATAGGCAGCACCACCTGAGGGGTTTGTTTTCGCAACTAGGCTCAGTATGATGTCATCAGCATATTTAAATAATCTAAAGTGTTTCTCATTTATCATAAACTCTAGTAGAAAGAGAAAAAAGAACATGGGAGAGAACACAGCCTTGTGGACAGCCAGTGCTCACAGAGAGCACATCAGACATGACACAGACCCTCTGTGGATGGCAGGAAACAAAGTTTGTGATATTGAGATCAGCAATTTCAGGAGAATATGTATCTTCATTGAATTAAAAGCTGAGCTAAAATCTACAAGTAAAACCCTATATCCTTTAGGAAGCATAAGATGATTTGTAACTGTATTAAGCAGAGTAAGCACAGCATCATCTGTGCCCTCATCTCAATTATATGCAAACTGGAGTGGATCTAGCAGAGTCCATAGTGGAGGTAAATGGTAAATGGCCAAAATCAGCTCCATCATTTTACACAATATAGAAGTTATTGCGAAAGGCCGAAAATCATTTGGCATGATACTTGCACCGGGCTTTTTTTGGCAAAGGGCTAATTATTGAGAATTTCCATAGTTTTGGCACTGTGCATGTGTCTAAATAATAATAATAACCTTGCAAAAACTACTTTTAATTGGAGAGCATAATATTTAAGAAGACAGCCCTTTAGACCGCCTGGGCCAGTGGCCTTGTTCGGAAAAATCTTATATCCACTGAGAAAGAATTTAGTGCATGAGGAATGAACAGAGTGCATGCAAATCGCCGACGCCAAGGCCAGGAGCAGATCTGTCTTGAAAGAATGGAAATATTTCCCAGGTGCTCAAAAGGCTGTTGAGACAAAGCCTCCAGCACCATGGAGAGGTCCCACTCTGGAACAGCTCTTCTAGTGACTGGAAGAGAATGGCGAACGCCCTTCATAAATCTATGAAAAAGGTCATAGGTCATTTGCCGTCAAACTCAACATGACATGCAGCAATAGTCGCTAAATAGACCTCTGACCTTGCCAAAAGACCGCCTCCGTATTTTGAACAGGGAAATACAAAGGGCAGAATTGGTGTCCGGAGGGCGTTTAGGGTCAAAGGGAATGGTTTTTGGGGGTTTCTTGGAAGCAGCTGCGGCAACAGACATTTGCCCCCAGGCAGGAGGAGGTTTTTTAATAAATTACGCGGGATTTATTAGCCTTGCCTGCATTATGGAAATGGTGTCCAGTAGCATTGGGGTTAGAAAGGCAAAGTCTGAAAGCCTTGTCCTCCTCGTCATCACATCGCTGTTGCATTAAAGCGATGGCATGTCCAAAGAGAGCCTGTCCAAGATCAACCGGCACTCCAGCGATGCGCCGCTTTTCACTATCGGGGAGATCAGATAGATTAAGCCACAGTGCACATTCTCCGACAACCGAGAGAGCCATAGAACGCCCGCTAGCTTGGACAGCTTGATGGGCATTACAGAAAACCAGATCATTAACAGTTAAAATCTCCTTCCAGAGAGCAGGTGAGGGCCAGGGAGAACAGGTTTGAGAGGGGCGAGCAGCCCAACTTGAGAGAGATTAAGGTGCCTGGCGATAGAGGCTCAAATGGTGGACGGGGGTCACCCATGACATGCGAGACCGTGTTTGAGGTTGAGCGGGTCTCCCCAGCAATTCTTCAAGTGTTTTGCACATGCAGGGAGGAAAGAGAAAAGCTGCTTTCTAGTGCCGGGATGGGGTCCCAAGAGTTCCCCGTCATTGACGTCCCCCTCTTGGTCAGAGGCACTTTGTAGGACCAGCAATTCAAATGTTCAGGTGAGTGGCCGCATGCTCACAAACCTCAAAGAGGACAGATTGGGGTAAAGCAGCTTGAGCGTTCGTCTGAGGCATTACAGATGATGGGATGGCATCCTCATCTTCTGAGCCGTAGAGAAGGCCAGCATTGTCCACGTCCCCAGAGCTGAGCGGCTCAACCATAAAAGAGGGCTCGACAGATAAGACATCCACAAAAAGAGCTGGGTTGCTTTGGTCTGTCTAGCTCAAAGTGGCCGCACCATGGCAGTCGTAGAACTGAGGAAACTAGCGAGGAGAGAGTGTCTCACGCCTCCTCTTGAGCCACGCCTTTTCCTCTCTTTCTTTCGCCTCTCCGGCCATCTGTCATGCCGCCAGATTGCATAACAACCCCCAGGGTTTACAGATGAAGACCTGCCAGTAGGGCGTAGTGACAACAGGTGTTCACACATGTAGGTGACAGTGTCTTGTCGGTCTATCCAGCAGTTATTCCCAGGCGTATCCATAGTGGTGTGAAATTCATGACAAAATAAAATTTCCAGCGAGTGTAAAATAACTATTCAAAACAAACTTAAGATCTCAAACAAGCAGACAACCGAGCAAACAAAACACATGCGGTGAGCGAACGTTTCAGTACACTGGAAGGATTTTGTGATTGAGACAGCCCTTAATTTGGCAGACTCCCTGATCAGTGCCCTGACTACTGAACTAGAGAGCTGATTGAGACACGCATAAAATCTGTCTGTATTGAGCTGATTAGAGTTAGGAGGAGAAAAGCTGCCAAAAGCCATACTAACTATTAAGGGATGAATAAGTAAATGTGTGAACAAATGAGTCAAGGTAAGTTTAGTGAGAGAGAAGACATTATGTAAAACAGTGTGGCATAAAAGCAGTAGGAGCATGTACTCTAATGCAGATTGAAATTAATTGTATAATATGCCTGATTAATGAATCAAATTAATCAATTTCATACACACAAAACTATATTAGATTAGTTAAGCAAATAAACACAGAATATACATTATAAAAAGTGTCTTAAGTCAACATATTGTTATATTTCCATATCATTAAACATCAGTCTATCAATAGTCCACAGGATGCCTTCAAAATAATTTGTCAATCTGTCGGAAAGCAGACTTTGGGCCCATTCAACCAGGTTGATTAATTGCAGAATTTTTACCCTGTTATTTTAACTTCATAATTAATCACACTGAATTAACATATTTAATTGACAGCCCTACTATGTACACATGCAGATGGACCTAAGGGCCTACACTCACATAAGGACTGTACAGGTCCTTCTCAAAAAATTAGCATATTGTGATAAAGTTCATTATTTTCCATAATGTAATGATAAAAATTAAACTTTCATATTTTTAGATTCATTGCACACCAACTGAAATATTTCAGGTCTTTTATTGTTTTAATACTGATGATTTTGGCATACAGCTCATGAAAACCCAAAATTCCTATCTCAAAAAATTAGCATATCATGAAAAGGTTCTCTAAACGAGCTATTAACCTAATCATCTGAATCAACTAATTAATTCTAAACACCTGCAAAAGATTCCTGAGGCTTTTAAAAACTCCCAGCCTGTTTCATTACTCAAAACCGCAATCATGGGTAAGACCGCTGTCCAGAAGGCCATCATTGACACCCTCAAGCAAGAGGGTAAGACACAGAAAGAAATTTCTGAACAAATAGGCTGTTCCCAGAGTGCTGTATCAAGGCACCTCAGTGGGAAGGAAAAAGTGTGGCAAAAACGCTGCACAACGAGAAGAGGTGACCAGGCCCTGAGGAAGATTGTGGAGAAGGAATGATTCCAGACCTTGGGGGACCTGCAGAAGCAGTGGACTGAGTCTGGAGTAGAAACATCCAGAGCCACCGTGCACAGGCGTGTGCAGGAAATGGGCTACAGGTGCCGCATTTCCCAGGTCAAGCCACTTTTGAACCAGAAACACCAGCAGCTGACATGGCACCCCAGACCATCACTGACTGTGGGTACTTGACACTGGACTTCAGGCATTTTGGCATTTCCTTCTCCCCAGTCTTCCTCCAGACTCTGGCACCTTGATTTCCGAATGACATGCAAAATTTGCTTTCATCCGAAAAAAGTACTTTGGACCACTGAGCAACAGTCCAGTGCTGCTTCTCTGTAGCCCAGGTCAGGCACTTCTGCCGCTGTTTCTGGTTCAAAAGTGGCTTGACCTGGGGAATGCGGCACCTGTAGCCCATTTCCTTCACACGCCTGTGCACGGTGGCTCTGGATGTTTCTACTCCAGACTCAGTCCATTGCTTCCGCAGGTCCCCCAAGGTCTGGAATCGGTCCTTCTCCACAATCTTCCTCAGGGTCCGGTCACCTCTTCTCGTTGTGCAGCGTTTTTTGCCACACTTTTTCCTTCCCACAGACTTCCCACTGAGGTGCCTTGATACAGCACTCTGGGAACAGCCTATTTGTTCAGAAATTTCTTTCTGTGTCTTACCCTCTTGCTTGAGGGTGTCAATGATGGCCTTCTGGACAGCAGTCAGGTCGGCAGTCTTACCCATGATTGCGGTTTTGAGTAATGAAACAGGCTGGGAGTTTTTAAAAGCCTCAGGAATCTTTTGCAGGTGTTTAGAGTTAATTAGTTGATTCAGATGATTAGGTTAATAGCTCGTTTAGAGAACCTTTTCATGATATGCTAATTTTTTGAGATAGGAATTTTGGGTTTTCATGAGCTGTATGCCAAAATCATCAGTATTAAAACAATAAAAGACCTGAAATATATCAGTTGGTGTGCAATGAATCTAAAATATATGAAAGTTAAATTTTTATCATTACATTATGGAAAATAATTAACTATCACAATATGCTAATTTTTTGAGAAGGACCTGTATATACACAATAATCTTAAAAGGTAACATTCTGTATACACAAATATATGCAAAGGCAAACACCACAACACTGCTGATATAAATTCAGTATATCAGCTCTAGAAAGAAACCGTACCGTAGGATATCACGTGAAGGTTTTGCATAAACCATCATATTAAGGTTGTGATTAATTAATATGTATTTTTAAATAGGCAGCTGAGTGTCATCTGCTACAGTAAATGTTTGTCTGTGTGGTTGTCTGCACACGTGCGACCGCTTTTCTTTTTCTGAACCTTAGAATTTATAGAAGTCACATCACAATTCTGGAAAGTACATCATAATTTTGAAAAGTGCATCATCAGATCCATCTCTGCAGGGAGCTTCTGTTTGTAGAGGGTCTGTAATGCCAGACTTTTTGCTGCAGGGCAGATTCATACATATAATGTTTAATTGATAGAAATCAAACGGGACCTGGCACAGACCAAAGCCTCTTTCTCTTTCTTAATGATTAATTAAGCTGGGCAAGGCTTTTT
Organism: Gila orcuttii; assembly: GCA_026230005.1. Classification (NCBI taxonomy): domain Eukaryota; kingdom Metazoa; phylum Chordata; class Actinopteri; order Cypriniformes; family Leuciscidae; genus Gila; species Gila orcuttii. The sequence continues at coordinate 26,929,930 of JAPDVR010000018.1, read as the reverse complement.
AGCCTCCCTGAAATAAAGTCGTTATTGTTTCTATTGTATTCTTTTTTTCTTTGGCATACTTACACCATACTGGAAAAGCAACAGATAAAAAATTGCATTCAATGCCAATACACAACCTAACCACCATGAGAAGATAAAAATAATCTGTTTTCTTTTTCAAAACGCCTGACCTTCAGCCAGAGACATTAACATAACTCTTTTCTCAGTAATCCCAATTGACTAAAGTGTTAGACAAGAAAGACATTTCTGCAGGATGTGACCTCTACAGAAAAGAGGAGAAAAGGCCAGAGATATACTTCAGTCTTTGGTGGACATTATTCGCTTTTGAAAGCTTCTCAAACATTATTAAAATGAATCAGCATCACATGACACTATGTGGAAAAATAGATGCCAAAAAAAAATGATGCAGAAAGAGACATGGTCTGCCAGTGATAAAAGATCAGCATCATGATGTTTTACTTCTCATTCAAAGCACTGCAGCCAGGTAAAAAAGGATGCGTCACAATTTCATATTTATAAAAATAAAAATGATAAACAAATTATATTTATTCATTATAAAGATATACTATTATTTTTATTAAGATTAATAATATTATTTTTTAGTTATTTATTACATTTATTTTCAATTATATCAAAGTTTAATGATCTGTCTTTTATAGCTTGGTTGCTATGAAAGAAAAAATCCTTAGCTCATAACTGGATTATGTGCTCACCATAATATGTCCGGTTCCACATTCTCTTTGTGACAGACTCTCCTGAAGGTCGATCATGTCCCTCTGAAAGACTCTCATTTAGAGCATTGCAGTACAACATCAGACCATCATAGAAACCACCTGAGATGATGTTCATCTGAAAGAATCAAATATCCAAATAAGTAAATGCATAAATAAGTGAAAAATTCATAATCATCAATATGAGGCTCCTCAAAGGTTTATAGAACTATTTATTTACATTTTCAATTTACAAGTCAAGTTGCCTTTACACAATATGCCTTTGCAATTTATACAATACAGATTTTCAAAGCAGTTTTAGGGATAAACAGGAAAATAAAGACAGAGCTCAGTTCTGCTCTAAAGAGAAAATAGTGTCAGTGTCCAGCTGAGGTCAGTTCAGTGTTGATTCAGTTCTGTTCAATAACTGTGTAAAGACCATCAAATAATAAATTAGTTGAATTCAGCTACAAAGCTGCTCTGGAGAAAACAGTGATGTCATCGTCCAGCTCAGTTCATTGCTCATCCAATAGTGTCAGTACAGTCAAAATCAATAATATTGCTATATATATATATATATATATATTTACATAAAAACTAATTTCCTATGTGCATTACAAATCAGTCCAGCATCCAGAGTGAATCGTGCTAGTACTGATGGATATGTTAAATTTATTTCTTGACACACATCCTACCTGGAGCATGTTATTATGCTGTTGGTTTTCTGGATAGACATTATCTGAATTCTTTACCAAATATTTGTCAGAAATGAAAAATTAAAGTCAGACTGTGTGAGGCACAGGGTAAAGATCTCTTAATCTTTTGTCCCGATCCATTCAGACCATTTTACCCCTGCATAGATTCATTTCCATGTAAATGAACAGAACTGATGAAAGAGTTGCTTTTTTAAGGCACAGTCTCTGGGTAAAGTGTTTTTTGTTTTCAAATTTCATCTCACTCAAGCCCTGTCACTTTCTGTATGTGAACTGGGACACAGAAAAACACTTGAATATGGTCTCTGAAGCAAACCTCTCAATTAGAATCCACACTGAGGGGAAAATTCACAAAACCTCATACAAATTAAGACAGATGTGCTCATACAGCTTGTTCGACTGGAGAGAACAGAGATAAACAGAGTTCCTCTCAGGAGCACACCCTGGTGTTAAATATCCCATTAAAAAAAAACTGTTTTCTCTCCTGTGTCTGTGTGAATGTGTCTGTATGCATGTTGTTTTGAGATGCACTGTGAAAAAAAGATCAGACAGTTGAATTTGCTGAATTTAACTAAATTACCTGTCTACACGCCTATTATATGCACCATACTCTCTAATAACCAGCACACCCATTAACAGGCAAATGCATCATACACATGAGCTAACTAGACATTTTTTTTTCTTGCATTAAAACACATGAACTTTAGTCTCCTGATGGATGCAGAGCAGCTTAAACCGTTTGACCTGAAATTTGCAGGTGTATGTCACATTAATTTCATATTCTGGGCCTCAAACACACGCACACACATAGATATGGAATTATGTTCAACCGTTACCGTTTGGGAGGAGAGAAAGCAAAAGTGCATTGCATTCTGTTCCTTTGTGTATTATATAGTGAATAGATGACTATTATAGAAAGAAAAAAAACAGTAAACACACATAATGGACTTTGGCTGAAAAACATGAATTTATTCATTTTGAGGAAGAAGGTCCCTTCAAATTCTTTATGAGAGAAGCCTGGCTGTAATGGGGGCACACAGAACTTTTAACAAGATAAGAGAATAGAGAAATAAATAGTAATGGCAAAGGAAGATAGAAAAGATGGAGAGCACAGTAGAGTCTTGGCAGAATAGGCATACCGTAAAATTTCAAATAATAGCCCTGGCTTTTATTTTCCCAAATCGTCGAACTGCACCGGCTTGTATTTGAGACAGGCGTCTATATGAGACAGGCCTTTATAATTTAGTGTTGAGATGTTGTTCATTGAGATGTTGTTCCTAGAGTCTCAAATCTTTAAGCATCTCCAAATGCTCCAAGTGAAACTGCGGTCTTCCGACCTTTTACTATCGTGTCAATTGATTTTGATAAAAATATGCGCGAGGGAGAGAGAGCAAGACAGCGCTCGTGTTGTTTGAAGACGTAAGAGTGCGCGCGCGCGGCCGGTGCGCTCTCTCTCTCTGCTCGTTTGCGCCCTGTCAAGCGCAGCAGTCATTCTATTCTACATCACTCACCGATCAAAAAAGGCTTTGGCTGGACACAAATTTGCTTTGACGGCCGCCAAAAAGCGGACGATCTGACGGGTTTTAGAAGATTAAATACAACCCGAAACTAAAAAACAGACCCGGCCTCTATTTGAGACCGGCCTTTATTTACCCAAACCTGTCGACACTCGCCACACCAGGCATGTAAAAGAGACAGGCGTCTATTAGGGACTCGGCTATTATTTGAAGTTTTACGGTAATAATAAAATAATGAAAAATGAAAAGGTAAAGATAAATCACTTCATAATGATCTCTCTTACCAAAGAATCCTCCACTGTGAAGTTGAACATCCGTTTGGCATCCGATTTTAGATGAGTGACAAACTCTTTGTACTCCTGATTCTGTGGCTCTAGGTAGGTCAGAATCTTCACACTCTGAAAAATATAAATATATATATACTAATTTACTCTAAGAGGCAAATATCTATTCTAAAAAATATATGAAATATATAAGCAACTACTGTGTGAGTGTGTGTGAGTGTGAGTCTGTATGTATGTATATATATATATATATATATATATATATATATATATATATATATATATATATATATATATATAAAACAGTATATAAGACCATGTATCTTTCTTAAATTTTTAAGCAACATGAATATTTAGGTTATTAGTATACAAAGTTAATTGTATACTAATAAATACAAATGTTATTAAATGCTGTAAAAATATATATTGATAATTGTTTGTTAATGCATTAACTAATGCTAACAAATGAGACCTTATTGTATAGAGTTACCCAAATTTATAGACTGATTGAAGTATTTCTCTTATAAAGTTGCATACATGTATGAATAGTTGTAATCAGAATCAGAAATCTTTATTGCCAAGTAAATTTACAACAAACAAGGAATTTGTTCTGGTCCATTAGTGCAACGATTTGTACATAAGTCATAATAATACGAACAATACCTACAATAAATTACTAAAGAGATATGATAAAAATATAAGATAAAAAATATATATCAAAAAAATATGTAAGGTGCAGTTATCTAGTGAGGGTTCTGTGTGAGTGCGGGGAGCAGGCTATAGTCTAATCTAATTTGGTCAGGTTGGTCTGTTTATATTGTGTGCAATCATAATCTGCCAAAGCTAAGCTCCATTGAGCATCAGCATGTCCTGAATCTGCTGTGCGTGGGTTCATCAGTGGGTACTTAGTGTTGGAGAGTTCAGACATTTCTCACGCTCTGCACAGAAACCCTACCACTATCAAAACAAAAGGCTGACTGCGGTTCTGTGACACCGACCAAAGCTAGAGTGACCTGCATAGCTTTTGATAAGAATATGGCTCAGATTTTGAGCCCCCTGAAGCATAGCAGGGATTGTTTTGTGTTATAGGAGGTTTAAATAAAATGCATTGTTATAATGTCACCATAAAGACTAAAAGCCAGGCTCTTTTTAAGGTTCAAGAGATGAGACAACAATTCTGATTACAACAACCTGTGACACCAACTTACACAGCAGTACAGACAAACTGACTAACTTCAGAGAAAATACCTTGAATTAAGTTTATATGGTAAGACTTAATTTGATGGTCACCTAACAGACATTCAACTGACTATAAAGTAACTTTACAACAACATTTCAAGTTGTCAACTTATTCAACTAACCCCAACCCTAACAGTCTACTAGTCTACTAACCAGTGTAACCATTTATTTTATTAGAGAATATATATTGAAATAAATGTTTCTTCTTTTAAGCATAAACCACATTACATTTTGTTTTATTTCTGCTTTAAACAAGAAAAAAAAAAAACTCAGTGGAGTAAGAAAAAACAAAGATAATTTCTCAGAAAATAAATTAATATTTTATGCAAATACTATAAAGTTTTAATATTATTTTATTTACATTAATAATTCAATATTAAACATTATTATTGATATTTAAAAATACAAAATGAATGAAACTGAAAATGATTATTGGCAGTGTATCTCATCACTATTTGTCCATCACTCTCTCTTATGTTTTATGAAAGGCTTTAATCACCTGGAAGGCCTCCTTCGCAAAGACATCATCTGGGTCTCCTCTGGCCCATGGCTGCGAAGGCCTAGACTCCAAACTGCGTCCAAAGATGTCAATATAGAAGAAGACATACTCCTCCTTAGGGAGACCTGCCCTGTGGAAGTGCACCATTAACTGCCGGAAAATATCCGGAGAACAGCATACAAACACCACTGCAATGAGAAAGAGAGAGAGAACAAAGGATATCGACATGAGAAAAAACTTTAGCCTCCTCATAATTCCCTCCCCTCCCCTGTACACACACAAACACATATCCTGGTTCTATGGAGCATTGAGGATATCTGTCTTCCTTAAGTGATAGGAGCTCAAATATAGCTTTTTTGTACTCACATTAGCATGCTTACCAGAAATGACTTCGTAATCAATATCATAATGTCATTACCTCAGCATGACGCGCCAATATAACGCATCCAGACAGGAATTAGCATGTGCACGTTCATTTTAGTTCATGTGTATGTGAGTGAGTCTGTATGGTGCATTGATGCATTTATGGCTCTGAGTGAATCTGGACTGTCTGTTCTATGCTTCTAGCATCACACATCATACATTAAAACATGACTTTGATGATTCATTCACAATGCATAATATAATTTTCCTATTATATTAATTCCTAGTATTTTTGTCTTTTCCAGTAATATAAATCTCTTTACAAATATATACATTTATTTGTAAGATAAGTTCGCTTTTATCCACATGCAGAATTGCACGAGATATTAAGATATTTTCATAGAATCCATCCATCCATTCTCCAATCCGCTCTAACCTTGCTGTGATGAAATTGTGCTAACCATTGAGCCACGAGCCTTCCACAGAGAATGTACATCTTAAAGTTTATTTTTATGCTTATTTTATAAAAATATTTTGACGTTTTTTGTTTAAAAAAGATCAAATGTAAATGTTATAGGTAAATAAAGTATATATATATATATATATTAAAGGATTATTAGGAACACCATACTAATAGTGTGTTTGACCCCCTTTCGCCTTCAGAACTGCCTTAATTCTACGTGGCATTGATTCAACAAGGTGCTGAAAGCATTCTTTAGAAATGTTGGCCTATATTGATAGGATAGCATCTTGCAGTTGATGGAGATTTGTGGGATGCACATCCAGGGCACGAAGCTCCCGTTCCACCACATCCCAAAGATACTCTATTGGGTTGAGATCTGGTTACTGTGGGGGCCATTTTAGTACAGTGAACTCATTGTCATGTTCAAGAAACCAATTTGAAATGATTCAAGCTTTGTGACATGGTGCATTATCCTGCTGGAAGTAGCCATCAGAGGATGGGTACATGGTGGCCATAAAGGGATGGACATGGTCAGAAACAATGCTCAGGTAGGCAGTGACATTTAAACGATGCCCAACGATGGCACTAAGGGGCCTAAAGTGTGCCAAGAAAACATCCCCCACACCATTACACCACCACCAGCCTGCACAGTGGTAACAAGGCATGATGGATCCATGTTCTCATTCTGTTTACGCCAAATTCTGCCTCTACCATCTGAATGTCTCAACAGAAATCGAGACTCATCAGACCAGGCAACATTTTTCCAGTCTTCAACTGTCCAATTTTGGTGAGCTCTTGCAAATTGTAGCCTCTTTTTCCTATTTGTAGTGGAGATGAGTGGTACCCGGTGGGGTCTTCTGCTGTTGTAGCCCATCTGCCTCAAGGTTGTGCGTGTTGTGGCTTCACAAATGCTTTGCTGCATACCTCGGTTGTAACGAGTGGTTATTTCAGTCAAAGTTGCTCTTCTATCAGCTTGAATCAGTCGGCCCATTTTCCTCTGACCTCTAGCATCAACAAGGCATTTTCGCCCACAGGACTGCCGCATACTGGATGTTTTTCCCTTTTCACACCATTCTTTGTAAACCCTAGAAATGGTTGTGCGTGAAAATCCCAGTAACAGAGCAGATTGTGATATACTCAGACCGGCCCGTCTGGCACCAACAACCATGCCACGCTCAAAATTGCTTAAATCACCTTTCTTTCCCATTCTGACATTCAGTTTGGAGTTCAGGAGATTGTCTTGACCAGGACCACAGCCCTAAATGCATTGAAGCAACTGCCATGTGATTGGTTGATTAGATAATTGCATTAATGAGAAATTGAACAGGTGTTCCTAATAATCCTTTAGGTGAGTGTATATATAAGATATACAATAAAAAAACAAAACATTATCTGAAAATAGGTCTTAATATCTTATGCAGTTTTTCTTCTCAAATAAATAAATCATGTTTAAAAGATGTTTAGATATTTTTTATTGGAAAACAAGTAAAAAAAATTGATAAAGAAATTTATTCTCACAGTGTAAATATAACCAGTAGAAAAATGTTCTATTTCCATTATTCATGTGATATTGTGCTGAACAGGATGTTTCATAAAAATGATAAGGGATAGATTTTATATGAAAAGGATGTTAAGCTTCTCCTCAACATTTCTGATAACAAAAAAAACATACAGGCGAGAGAAGGAACCACAAATAGGGAAAGAAAGCAAAATGCTTAATTAACTCTGATCAAATGAGTGAAGTGATCACAGAGACGGGGAGAGAGAGAGCGTTAGAACTTGACTCCAGACAGTCATTTGCAGAAGGAGGGTAATTACAGGAGACATAAGCTAACAGCCAGTTAGCTGTGTGCGTGTGTGTGTGTGTCAGTCATTTGTGATTTCAGTAGGAGGATAATAACGAACACAAGGTGAGAGATGGATTTAGAATTTTAGAAGAATTCTAAATTAACAACTGTCTATAAGCCTCTATATGCCAATAAAATGAAGGAATATAAGTGAAGGATCATGGGGAATATCAATCAGTCAATCCATCCATCTATTTATCCATTTATCTATCTGAGACTTCAGTGGCAAGATAACAGAAATAGACAGAGGATATAATTCAACATGTAGACAGAAAATTTCTGCTTAATGGACAAATCAAACAAAATTAGTAAGTATTTTAAACAAAATACTTTTTAGGAAACTGAAACAAAAGTATTAACCTGTAAACGAAGCCTGAGAACAAACAGATCAGTCTCAACCTGTAAAGGTCAGAATAGAGGGACAGGATCTAGATGGAGACAGACAAGCCAGTCAGTCTGTCTCAGTCTATCTTTGAATTGGCAGATCTGGGTAGATCTGGGTAATGAGAGTCTCCAATGACAACGACAAGCAAAGCTTGTTGAGTTGGGCAAATGTGTGTATATTTCAAAAAAAATCTAACATAGCATCAGTATGCTCAACAACCAAATTTGAAAGCTCTGTAATTTTCTCAACAGGACTTAAAAAAAACATCTCTATACCTCAGTACACAAAGGAAACACACTGGTTTCTAACTGTTCTAATCTGGTCATTAGCTGGATCATTATTTTTGGATCAGCAACAAATCAGCGACTGGCTGATCATACCATTTTAAATGGATAGTTCACCCAAAAATGTAAATTCTGTCATTATTTACTCCTCCCTCATGTCGTTCCAAACCTGAATGAATTACAGTGCACAAAATTAAATATTTTGAGAAATGTCTCAAAGTTTTTTGTCCATAAAATAAAAAGTCAATCAGAACCGATGTTATTTGGATCCCAAAGTTCTTCAGCATTCTCTGTTAAGTCATACAGGTTTGGAACGACATGTAGGTAAATAAACAAATAAAATTTTTGCATTAACTCTCCCTTTTAAGGTGTAACTTCGGCAATTTCCAACCAGCTTTGTATTGTTACGATGTTAGTAGTATATGTAAATGAACAATGTGATGTAAAACGTGTAATCTGGTGAACTTTTGACAGCTCCAGGGCTTTCGTGACAATTTTCCTACCTATTTAGCAAAAGGGAAGACAACAGCCTTTTTTTCTCTAGACAGGTATTAATTTTTGCTTTTCTACTGTAGCCAAGTTTTATTGAAAGCCCATTTTTACAGCAGTGAAGTGCCCCTTTAAGGTGGTTTAGATATTTTTGGGAACATGGTTTCTGGTTAACCAGCTAAGTGGGTAAAATACAGCACACATCTTAAAATGTGATTTTGACATGTTGCCCTCTCATCCCCATCAGAGTAAAACACTTATGGACAGAGATTTAATATGAAACACACACACACATATCAGTCTGCAGGCTACTAAAGTAACACCTAAATGTGAAAACGGGGGAATATAAGAGTCCTACTGTGAGTGAGTCAGAGGTTCAGTTCTCAAGTCAATACTGAACCACCACAGAACAAGACCTTTACATTTGCCCAACATGACTTTTGCCATAACCAAACCTACAGTAGCTGTCTAAAAAAAAGAAAGAAAGAAAGAAAGAAAGAAAGAAAGAAAGAAAGAAAGAAAGAAAGAAAGAAAGAAAGAAAGAAAGAAAGAAAGAAAGAAAGAAAGAAAGAAAGAAAGAAAGAAAGAAAGAAAGAAAGAAAGAAAGAAAGGAGTTTCTGGACTTCAGCACTTTGATTTACCCCGTTCATGACAGATCAGGACCAACAAGAGCGACTGCACTGACTACATTTCCACTATGATTATGAAGACACATCCATAGTATAAATGCAATTCTGTTTGGGAAAGGAGTATGTCAGGTGTGAGAAGCAACCCGTCAGAGAGATAAAGCAGTCCATTACACACTCAAATGCACATCATTATCAGATGAAGCCCTTGAGAGGGACTGCTGGCAGATATCCAACCTAACGGAGAGAATTGCTAATTTCAACGCTGTTAAACATTAACTAGCACTGAGCAAATGAGTTCAGGCACTTCGCTTTCCTCAGACGCACACGTAAAAACATTCCTAAACATGTTTTCCCTGGACAGGAGTGATAGACCATGAGTGGGTATTTTTGTGGGCCAAATAGAGTTTAACTTCTGCATACACTCAACAGAGTTCAGTCTACAAATAGCACTAGTTGGTTGCTTAGGTAGGCTACTATAAGAAGGCATCTATACGAACATACTGTGAATAGGTAGTCAACATGGCATCTGAAGCAGTGACATATTATACTTTATCTAAAATGACGAGCAACAAAACAACTGACCTCACATTGCGAATGTATTTTAAATATTTATGTCACACCACAACTATTTAAAGCTACACTCAATATTTTCAGCTGGTCATGTCATGTGATGTCATTATGTCCACCCCAATGAGACGACCCACTTCATGTAACATAAAACAGCATCTTTAGGCAATTGATACAATTTTTCTCATGTGGGCAAACTTGATTTTAAGCACCTTTTCTTTCACCTTAAAGTATTATTTTTTCCTTTAATAAAGAAAGCTGACCAAAATTTCTACCAAAAGTAATTGTTGAATTATATCTAACTAAATAACTGAAGTAATTGTTGAATTATATCATTAAAATGTACAATTGTCAATTCATTTATATTGTACACATTTCAATGAAAAATAAAAGCAAAACAAAATGTTAAAACAAAAAGATAAATTGTCTTGTGATATGATATGGCTGGCCAAATCAAAGGTCATCATGGGCCAACCTTGGCCTGTGGGCCCTGGTTTGGGCATCTCAGTCACTGTGTCAGTAAATAATATGAATAGACAGGACAGGACATAAAAACATGCTTTGCTATTTGTCAAAGATTACATTTTCTAAATAAACCTTATAAACATAGCAGGCTCATATTATTCTGAATAGAATGAGCTAAGAAAAAAAATCTAAAAATGTTTATATAGACAAGAGAATTGTCTATTATTTCAAAACTGTACACTCCATTATATCATCACACCAACTAGACCATGAGTAAGAGAGAGTCTGCCCTCCCAACAAGGAGCTTGCATGCAATTAGATGAGGAGGTACGTTGTAATTGCTATCGAGAAAAATGGCCGCACACTGCGCAGGAACGATAATGATGGGCTCAGCTCAGAAAATGCAATGCCATTCTCTAAAAGAAACCTGCTACAATTACACTGACAGCCCGAATCAGTGTACAAGTGTAATTTTTTTTGTGTATTGAGTTTAAATTATACAAGACCGCTTGTGTTCTCTGAAAATAACATCATTAGGAAACAACTTCATGTTCACATCAACGTGTGCTCTGCTCTTACTGTTTGTTTTATTCTTGTTTTTAACTGCTGTCTGTCTGCATTTTTTTGAATAAAAAAAGACCCATTGTAAACATTTGAGTGAAAAGTTGAAACGACTGTAGCTCTATGATCTGAGAATTGATGAAAATGTTTGATCAATCAGAGCAGACTGTTACAGCTTTATTCCTGCACTGACTCTAATCTATCCCATGTAAATGCAGGACTTGATCTGTTATGTTTAAGCTGTGTCACACTTTCTTTTAACCAGTGATTAGGGTTCTTCAGTCCATTTTTCTAAAGAATATCAACACTAAAATGCAGGCACAACACTCACAAAACACTCCATGGCAAAAAAACGATCGGAGCAATTACAACAGGAAATAGCAGCAGTTCTATTGATCTGGATGGAATCCTTGAAGCCATGGTTCGAATTACGTGGGAGCTGAGCTCCCATAGAGAGAGTATGAGCTCCCATGAAAGCAGTACAATCCTACACCTGTGGGGGCTCTAAAAATCATCAGCACCATCATTTTAAATTACAAATAAAGCACTTTTTCCTTCAATAATCGAGGCATATTTGTTAACCCTTTCGCACGTACGTTCACAGCGGTGTGATTAGAACAGTCAGTGCATCACGTGATCAACTGCTAAATTCAAAAGTGCTTTCGCGCGTTGGCTGGGGCTGAGCCAGAGACAGATGCGCTCAATATATCACAACTATTCAGTGTTCCCTTTCGAGAGGTCTCTCCTATTGCGTAAGTAGCTTACGCTATGGGGAAAACTCCTTTTCTCGAGAATATTGAAGTCTTTATGTAAAACGCATTGCAGCTGCACAGCTGACAGCAATGAGCGAAGGCAGCTCGGTCATTGGCTGTGCTGCGGAAACTTGCTCGAACCAATGACGGGGCGACTCTGAATGCGCGACCAATGAGCGCGCTTCGCGCCCGCGCACGTCAGAGCCCGCCAAGATGGGCGTGGCCAAGAGCTATATACTGGGCGCCCCGTCATGAGAGTTCTTTAGATTTAATCTCCTTCAGCGAACACCTTCTTCGCTGGATCCTCCGTATTATTGAAAGCCTTCGCCGCCGTCGAAAAGCATACCAGCGGGATTGCTACGAGGACGTCGGCACCTTCAGCCACCTTCGAACGCCATCCTAATGAGCCATCCGGCGCTCCACACACGCAAGTATTTTACATCTGATCGCCCCGCGACATTTGTAAAAGAGCAATTTTTCTGAGGCGTTGTTTCAAATGCCTTCCTGCGCGTCGTGCAGAGACCTTCTCCCGGACGGGGATCGTCACATCATCTGCGCTCGCTGCCTGGGCTGGGACCACGCAGAAGCTGCTTTGACCAAGGGGGGATGCCCGGAATGTGACGACCTGGGTCTCTCCACACTGCGGGCTCGCTTCGCCGCGAGCGAGCCCATCGCCGCCACCCCTCTGTTTGAGCCGCGTGTTAAGAAAAAGCGCCGCTCACAGAGGCTTCCTGAACCTGAGCTAAATGACGTCACACCGAACCAGTCTCCGCGTGCTTCACCGCCGCTCTTGCCTTCCCCACCGCCGGTTTAGTTCACTCAGCCGGACCCACACCCCTCTAGCAGAGCGGTGGGCCTTGTGACTTTCGGCGCGTCCGAGGACGACGGGGGAGTGGATGACAGCTTGTCCATCGACAAGCCAGATGCTTGCTGCATCTGACGACTGGCCGGGCTGCACTTTCGACCCCGCCCCGTCGACGCTAGCTAGCACGAGTGGGGGCGCCACCATGGATACGGAGATTATCCGCGTCCTCTCGAAGGCCGTGGAGGACCTCGGGCTCGATTGGTCTTCTCCCGAAGAACCAACCTGAAGCCGACTGGATGAGTGGTTTCTGCAGGGGCGCCAGCAGGCCCCTCGGCAAAGGCCTTCTCCCTTCTTCCCGGAAGTTCATGACGAACTCACCAAGTCATGGAAAGCCCCCCACTCTGCGCGTCTGAAGCCTTCTTTTTCTTCGTCGCTCTCCTCTGTGGACGGCGCGAAGGAAAGAGGCTACGAGGGAACGCCGGCCGTCGAGGAGGCCGTGGCCAATCATCTCTGCCCGCCCTCCACCACCGGGCTGTTTCGCCGAACGCTTCACTGAGGCCCAGAATGCTTCACAAGCTATGCGTCATTTCCTGCCCAAGCGCTCCAGCTCATCGCAGAGCAGACAGAGACCGCCACAGCCGCAGCGGGCTAGAGCAGCTCCCACCGCCTCTCAGCCCGCGCCTCAGGCTGACGCTCGACGCCGCTCGCGCTCCCACAACCGCAAGCCGCCTCCTGAGCGACGGGGTCCTCGGCCCAAGATTGTGCTGAACCCTGAGCCTCGAAAGCCTTCCTAGCCACAGGAATGAGAAGAGAGAGTGCGTGTCTCGCAAAAGCCGGACCACGCTCTCTGCAAAATCTCAAACATTACCCAGTCCCCTTACAGGCGGCTGGAAATGTCCATACAGCAGTCAATGGGCCAGTCACAGAGCTCGCTCACCTGCAAACAAACGCCGTTTTTACGGCGACGCACAGAAAACACAAAAAGAGTATTTTTCTGCCTGTGTCACTAAGGGTTCACATGTCCACAAAGTATGCATTCCCAGATACTGTCAAAACAGTGCCAAATTCATTCCCAGCTCAGGCTGCGCGCCCCATGAATGTAGATCACGTGCCTACGGTCATGTACGCACCACTACACACAAGCACTGTTCACACAGTTATGAATTCATCCCCAGTAAAAGCGGGAAACATTATAAAAGTGATGCGTGTGCCTACCACTGTTTATGCACCCCCACTTATAAACACTGTCCTTACAGTGTCAAACACAACCCCAGCTCAGGCTGCGAGTTTTACAGACATGGCGCGCGCTGTTGTAATCACACACGCGCCCATTCACTCAGCTGCTCAGCGCGCGCCCGCGCCTCTGAGAGCTACGAGCTCAGGCGATTCGCTGGCCGGGTCCCTACGTCACAGCGGCCCGCCCCTAGCCTGTATTCAGCCCATATCTGTACACGCAGCGGCATGGGAAAACATTCCAGATATGCCGAAATGGGTGTTGAATATAGTAAAGCACGGGTACTCGCTCCAGTTCGCTCGCAGACCACCACGTTTTACGACTGTGGTCGAGACGAAAGTGAGAAAGGAGTGTTCACATGTTCTACGCACCGAGGTGCGCAAACTAATAGAAAAGGGCGCTGTGGAAACTGTTGCCCCCTCTATGAGCGAGGCAGGTTTTTACAGCCGCTATTTTCTCGTCCCGAAAAAGGATGGCGGTCTCCGCCCCATCCTAGATCTCAGACACCTGAACAAAGCACTAATGATTCGCTCGTTCAGAATGTTAACAACCAAGCATATCCTCGCGCAAGTACGCCCAGGAGATTGGTTTCTCTCAGTGGATCTGAAAGATGCTTACTTTCACATTCCAATAGCGCCTCATCACAGGCCGTTTCTGAGATTCGCTTTCGAGGGACAGTCTTACCAGTACACAGTACTTCCGTTCGGCCTGTCCCTGGCTCCCCGTACATTCACGAAATGTATGGATGCAGCACTTTCCCCCTTGAGGCAAAGGGGGGTGCGAATACTGAATTATCTCGACGATTGGCTGGTCCTAGCACAATTAGAGAGTCAGTTAATAACACACAGATCTTGGATTATCAGCCATTTAGAATGTCTGGGTCTAGGAATCAATTTTGCAAAAAGCATACTATCTCCCAGCCAGAGGATTTCTTTCCTGGGAATAGTTCTAGACTCGATGCAAATGACAGCTTGTCTCTCATCAGAGCGCGCGCTCACCATCCGGCGCCTTGCAACATTATTCAGGGCGGGCACGCGCGCCCCCGTCAAGCGGTTTCAGAGGATGCTCGGTCTCATGGCCTCAGCATTGGCCGTACTCCAGCTAGGATTGTTGCATATGCGCCCTCTCCAACGCTGGCTCAAGAGCCGTGTCCCTACTCACGCGTGGCGTTCGGGCCACTTTTTAATCAGAGCGAACCACGGCTGTATAAAAGCCCTGACGCACTGGAAAGCCGCCGACTGGTACCAATCAGGCGTGAGTCTGGGTGTGAACACAAGGAGAAAGATGATCACGACAGATGCCTCCAAAATAGGTTGGGGGCCCTTTACGAGGGCAGGCCTGTCTCCGGCTTTTGGTCAAACCCGGAGAAGCGCCTACATAAACTGTCTGGAGATGAAAGCGGTCGCTTTGGCTCTCAGAGCCCTGCTTCCACATCTAAAAAACGAACACGTCCTGGTCCGAACGGACAACATGACGGTAGTGTCGTACATAAATCGCCAGGGTGGACTCAGGTCGAGCTCCATGCATTCAATGGCCAGGAGACTCATTTTATGGTCCCAGCACAACTTGCGCTCGCTGAGAGCAGCGCATGTGCCAGGCGCCCTGAACCAGGGGGCAGACATGCTATCCAGAGACAAGATTCTCCCAGGAGAATGGGCTCTCAACCCGCTGACGATTCAGTGGTTATGGAAAACCTTTGGCAAAGCGGAGATCGACCTCTTCGCCTCCAAGGAGAACGCGCACTGCTCTCTTTTCTTCACGAAAAGCACGGACGCGCTCGCCCAGAGCTGGCCGAGCCGCTCCTTATATGCCTTTCCCCCGATCGCGATGCTGCCACAGGTCATCAGTCGGGTCAGAGAGGAGAAAAACGCAGTGCTTCTCATAGCCCCACTCTGTAAGAACCAAACATGGTTTCCAGATCTGATGCAAATGCAATCTGCACCACGGCTGATTCCACTGAGACCAGACCTCCTCGGTCAGGCCAGCGGGATGATATTTCATTCCCGCCCCGATCTGTGGGCCCTTCATGCATGGCCCCTCAACGGGTTCCCAGGAACCTCACGAGCGGAGCGCTAAAAACCATCGCTGAGGCGCGGGCGCCCTCCACGAGACGCTTATATGCCCCAGAAATGGAAAGTGTTCAGTGACTGGTGTAATGCCAAGGGCCTGAACCCTGAAACATGCGAGATTACGAACGTACTCGCTTTTCTACAAGGGCTTCTGGAGGCGGGCCGCAACCCCTCCACGCTCAAAGTATATGTGGCGGCCATCACAGCGTCACACGACCCTGTAATGGAACGTCCATTGGGAGGAAACGGCCTAATTATTCGTTTCCTAAGGGGCGCTAGGAGGATGAACCCTTCACACCCCCCCTCAGTGCCGATCTGGGACCTAGCTACTGTCCTAGACGCTCTTAAAGGGCCCCCGTTCGAACCACTCTGAACCGTGCACCTTAAACAGCTCTCGCTCAAGACTGCGCTCTTGCTGGCACTCGCCTCGGTCAAGAGAGTGGGCGACCTGCACGCGCTTTCGACAAGCGCTGCCTGCCTAGAATTCGGACCTAACGACTGCAGGGTCGTCCTTAGGCCAAAACATGGGTATATTCCTAAAGTGCTCACCACTCCCTTCAGAGCACAGCTCATCTCCCTAACTGCGCTATCGTCTCCAGCAGACGAACACGACGCTAATCTACTCTGCCCCGTTAGGGCTCTCAGAGTGTATTTGGAGCGTTCTGCCCTATTCAGGCAGACAGAACAACTGTTTGTATGCTTCGGTGGCCGTACGAAAGGTTCCGCCGTTTCAAAGCAGAGAATCTCTCACTGGATAGTTGAGGCTATAGCGCTGGCTTATGAAGCTAAGGGACTTCAATGCCCCTGGGGAGTCAAAGCACACTCCACCAGGATTGTGGCTTCTTCCTGGGCATGGTCAAGCGGGATACCGATCGAGGATATTTGTGCGGCGGCAGGCTGGGCCTCACCGTCCACATTTATCAGGTTTTACAACCTACAGGTCCCGACATTGCATTCCAATGTACTATCAGCATGATGCTAGTTGAACTACGAGTTCGTATCTAGATTATGTATGTGCTTGTGTCACACTGAGTGCCTTCTAGCCGCTCTGTATTTTTCTCCCACATATAAATCTCGCCTCTGCCGGCTAGTTGGATGATAACTTTGCTTTTCAGCTCAGGCACCTGCCTCTGGCTGTCATAAGGCGAAGTTCAGCACGCACGGCGTTTTGCATGGTTTTCCCATAGCATAAGCTACTTACGCAATAGGAGAGACCTCTCGAAAGGGAACGACTCGGTTACTAACGTAACCTCGGTTCCCTGAGAGGAGGGAACTAGTATTGCGTAAGCTGCCGTGCTTGTGCTTGGTTAGTTCGCTTCAAGATGGCCACGCCCATCTTGGCGGGCTCTGACGCGCGCGGGCGCGAAGCGCGCTCATTGGTCGCGCATTCAGAGTCGCTCCGTCATTGGTTCGAGCAAGTTTCCGCAGCACAGCCAATGACCAAGCTGCCTTCGCTCATTGCTGTCAGCTGTGCAGCTGCAATGCGTTTTACATAAAGACTTCAATATTCTCGAGAAAAGGAGTTTTCCCCATAGCGTAAGCTACTTACGCAATACTCGTTCCCTCCTCTCAGGGAATCGAGGTTACGTTAGTAACCAAGTCGTTTTCAACCACATAATGTTTATTTTAGGTTTCAGACATTTAAATACACAAAAGTAGCTACTAGCAAAAAAATGATTTGGGGGGACGCTAGGTAGGCCCCCACAAATATTTTAGCGAACTCCTTTCAGGGTTTTCCTGCATGGAATTACGAGGCAGCCGCCTCCGGCTCTCAACAAAACTCGGCCTGTGGCCATTCTCAAACCGTATAGTTTGCCGATAGTGCTGCGCGTGTCGGGCGAGACAAATAATAAAAAAAATTAGCCTACATTCAAATTAATCGAGGATGGATGACAGATAAATCATTATAATGTGTTGATTTTAATAAAGACACGGAACTCTTATCATGGTAAAACGCAATGAGCGTCACTCTTTTACTTTCGTTTTCAACAACGTAATTCTCTTTAGAGAAAATCAATCAAGGAAAACATATCAGGGCATTTACTACAGTTGTAATTTTTCAATGTAAATTATTTAATTTGATTGGTAACAGCCTACTGTCTTATTATTCTGATTTAATGTATTGATCAAATTAAGGAATATTTTAAAAGACAGATGGAGCATAGGCTACATAAAATTAGAGGGAAAAATGCCCGATTTTAAAGGTAAAAAAATTCTGATAAGAGTGTTTGCCAACAGTGATGTAATGAAACATTGACAATTTAACTTTGAAGGGAGTAAAAAGCCTCTGTTTAGGATATTAAGGAAATGTAATTTTGGCCAAAGAATAACTTTTAATTTAAATAAATGTTAATTTTAAATCAGCCTACTTCAGTGTGATATTTTACCATATTATCATGCTTAACATTGAGAATTTGAAAAATTGTAATGATGATCAGATGCAGATCTAAATCAAAGAATATCATATGTTTGGGCGGTTGGATTATTTTTAACAGCGGATTCGGGTGACTCAAAGTGCACCAGATTAATAAATTCATCTTTAAAATGTACAAAATTTTCTTCCTGGCGGGGCATGCCCCTAGACCCCCCAAGAGGTAACGAACGCCACCCAAATATTCTCTACTCCGGTATTAATAAACGTGCGTTGAACTCAAAATAATGAAGTGCAGTATTTACCTATTTATTTATCACATACACCACGCCTGCTCATGGGTTACTTTTTTTTCTTTTTTTAAAGAGACCCCCACAAAGATGAAATCATAATTCGAACCCTGCTTGAAGCCCATTTTCTCACGTGCATGTTGACCATGATAGGGGAGCAGACAGGGACACGGACGGGCTTTATGCATGCTCATTTATTCAGCTATTTGTTGACAAGATAATCCATCTGTGCCTTGGGTAATCTGACAGAAGATGAGAGATTTGGAGTGATGTGTTCAGACTCTACAATATCGAGTGGGGCAAATCATCCGGACAAAATCTCACTGTGAGAGTAAAGAAAACGTTGATTATCACAATGTCAATTCTACAGCATCAAACAGGGTAGGAGAGGAAGGAAAGGAAAGATTAAACCACAACTCTCACAAGAGCTTTTTGCTTGGCTTCGCATAAGAATACAAATGAGACAGAAGGGCCTGATGGGGTTTAAAGGGACTGCATCAGCATTTATTTTACATTTATGGATATATATGAATGTTTATGTATTATTTATTCATATGAAATGGCTCACCAGTAGTACATCTTCCCCCGGTTTCACACACAAGGCTTCAGATTAGTTCAAGACTTAAATGCATGTTTGAGCTGTTTTAATTGAAAGCAACTTGCTCTTAAAATATGTCAGTGCCATTGCTTTGTCTCAAAATATAATATTTTTTTAAGGCACGTTCAACCTGTGGTCAATAATTTTATCCCATAAAACTCATCTTTAATCACCAAAATTACATATTTTAACGTTTTTTTTTCTTTGATTTTTTTTTCCCTACATGCCTTAAAATAGCTTGAATGTAACTCTTCACACCTGGCTCATTTAGACATGCGGTTTCCATGAATATGCAAATGAGCCCCGCCTCCACTCACTCATACCAGAGATCCACTCATTGACGATGACACATTGACGTGAGTAGTTTCAAGGTAGTTTGTGACGTCAGAAACACTGTCGATTTCAAATCGCGTTTTTGAGACCGTCTTTGGTTCAGTGCAGTTTTAAGGAGAAAATACTCAGCAATAGTGTTGACTGATGAATTTGCACATGGATTGTATTAAAGCATATTAAAAAACACCACATCAAACAACATTAAAAACTTGATTTTCTTTACTTAAATATCCTAATTGAACACAGGCCTAATCCTGGCTTACTCTAAGCCCTGCCAGTGAAACCAGGCCATTATGACCCAGACTATTTTATATCTTAAACAACATTATTTTAACATTGTAAAAGAGTTTTGTGGATTTCAGTCAATGTTTGAGGTGTAGAGTAATTAAATAAATTTGAATTTCACTTTTAGAATTTAAACACAAATTTAGTCTCTCAATATAGAGGACTCATCTTGCACTACACTGATTTTTGTCCAATCAAGTGCTCTCTAGAACAAGAGAGTCCAACCCCCAAATACCTCCTGCAACCGACAAGTAGCAAATCATAATTCATAAATGTGACTTAACAAAAGATGATCCCCTAATATTTCCCACCTAAACTTCCTGTTTAAAAAGGAAATGCATCAACAACATAGAAAGAAAATTGCTCTCAGTCTTTAAAATGATGATTTTACATAAAAATGGAGATTTCCAATCATGCTCATCAAAAATAGACAAGGAAGTTAATAAATCTTAGAACAAAAACTTCTTTGGGGGGAAAACTGAGCACATTTAGAGAGGACTGCTTAATGGAAATCTAATGTTTGACTGCAAGCAACTAAAAATGCAGGTTCTGGCACCATTTTTTGTCTGTCATGTCAAGCCTGTCATGTTTCTCTTCTAATGCTGTTTAACATAAGCCAGTATAGGGTTACAAATTATATTAGCGCATGAATCTGTGTGATGTAAGGGAGGTCTGCCTAACATTACCTCATTCTAGAGGATGTGAGGTCATGGTTGTATTAAACTGAATCCAATGTTCTGCTGTCACATAGAGAACATTATGATTTGAGAATTCTGTTCACAGGGGGCAGATTAAAGACCAAAATAAAGACAAACATTCATCTCTACGAATGAATCTTTAGATATGTTTGAGTTTAGGTCTAGAGGTGTTCAGTTACACTGCATTACATCCAAAAGTCAGAAACAATGGGAAATATTGACCTGAAATATCAAAATACAGCATTCCTCAAGCAGAGAAGCAGTTATAGGCTTATAAAAGTATGCAATATGAATGTACAATTTTTTTTAGTTTTCTTTTCCATCTTTCTCTACCTCTCTCAGTTCAGATAAATTTTTAAGCTGATCCAGATGGATGGAAATGCAGAGAGAAGCGGAGCACGGCCTTGTGGGTAGTTTAGTTCAGCATGGCCGCTCTTGCGCTCGGCAACCATGACGACAAGAGGCCATGAAGCTGTAGACACAAAGATTGGCATTTTAGTTAAAAAAATGACGACGGGGTAGACTGATGCTACCGCTCCATCAGAAGAGAAATCGGGGAGGAATTATTTCAAACAATTCCATAAAATGAGCTCTACTAATTTTGAAGAGCTCATATAGTTCTGTTTGCCCTTGTTCAGAAATCAGAATTTAAGATCTCCAAAATCTGGTTGATTAGTTTGAAAACCAGACCTTCCTGTTGGCACTCTTGAGTCGAGGTCCTCTTCCTCTTTGATGCTGGTTTCCACAATGTGCAGGTGTAATTGAAGTGATTGGGTATGGAGAAATTAAACCAGAAGAGCACAGTCCTCATCAACAGAGCAGCTTTGAAGTGTGTTTGTGTGTGTGTGACAGAGAGAGAGAGATTGATGTTAAAGCACCTGCTGACTTCTGGCCATTAACGGCCTTGCTGTGCTGGAGATTTTATCCAAGAGCAAAGCAGCAGCTAAGTGCACATCACTTGAGCACTACAGAGAGAATGAGAAGTGTTATGAATATGTGTGCATTTGTCAATGTATTTGTGTAATGATGTGACTAAATAATAATATAAAAAATGATGTTTAGAGTACTGAATGGACTTTCAGATGGTTGTAATTATGAACTAGCTGCGAGTCGGACTTTGCAATCTCCGGCTAAAGCTCTTTAAATGCGTCAATGTCCAGAAAGAAAGTTCAAGTCCACTTTCATCTGCATTTATGAGCTGGGTGTTTTCCAATCTATCCCGTCCAGATAATATAGTTTGGTTCAAATAAAATGCACTTGATGATCTCAGTTTTACAAATCTAGAACTGCACTTTAAAGAGACAAGCATTCTGAATCTCCAAACGAAAGAGCACTCACATGGAAAACTCCAGGAGAAGAGTAGGAATACATCAGAGATTCCAATCTCACAGGAGGCGGTGTTGTCTCCATGTGTTGTCTTCCTGCTGCTGATAATGTGAGGGTGTTTTTAGAGAGTTGAGAGGCAGGAGGTGAGGAAGAGCATTTCTGCTCTTCCGAGATCTACGTAAAAGGTTACGGCTCCACAGGTAATCGCTACATGTTAATCAGCTAGAGAGACCCCAAAACATTTCTGCATCCACACAAACATTCCCTATGTCATCTGTCGCCAAATCCTCATTTAGGAAGGCACTGACATTACAATTCTGTCCGAAACAAAGTCAAAAACTATTTTTATGTTATGGCTGATAACCAATAAATGGCTAATACTATAATATTTTTAAAAAAAAATATATAAAAAAAAATAAATAATTTTAAATGCTACAAGTGAATTTAGGCAACACAACATTAACTGTACAGTATGAGAAATAGATAAAAAATATATATATTTGCTTAAGATTATTGAACTATTAAGTGTTTTAAAGATGAATTTAAGTGAGAATAAGATGAAGGTATATATAAGGTATATATATATATATGTAAAATGAAAAATAAATAATAAAACAAATAATGTAAAAAAAAAAAAGGCAAACATATATGAAATTCATAATTTGTACCAGTGGATAATGCTATTAAGTGTTTGTACTTAATACTCACTGAAATACAAAACTTATTCTGACACTGACTCTGAACTGACCCCTTTTGCGATCGCCCAGGCTTTTGTCTGTCCTCCAGGAAGAGCAAAGAAATTTAGTTACACTTTATTGCTGGTGTTTTATGAGCAGAATATTTTATATCATGATGAAGCTGATTGTATTTTTTACTTTATGGATGATATTGCTAATACCATCTTCTGAAAAAACATACGGATGTGCTTACAGGATTGTGAGACTTCAAAGGTTTTTAAACAATACACGCAGCCACAGCCCCCACATTTCTCACTAGCTGTTCATTGAGTGACTCAACAGAGCATCCAGTGACTAATGACGAACCATTAAAATCTTCCAGTTAGAAAGACTGAATGAACACACTGAATGAATACAAACTCTGTTTTTGCAGGAAATGCCAACAGATCAGATAGTGTGTGCTAAAATTTATTGCATGCTCACAGGGGTCATAACCTGTGTCAAAACATTTTTATACCCCTTTGGGACCTGAAAAAAGGTTTAAAGTACATTTTACCCATTAAAAACTTATAGATACAGGTTTCCTGAGTTCCCCTTTCCGGAAGAACTTATCTGATGGCAAAGTCAGAACATTGACTATTACAAGCTTCATTTTTTGATGCAATAAATCACTGTTACTATAAAACGGAATCTCCTGCTGTTGACATATTGAGCTGTGGTGCTCATAGGAAACTTAGGTTTGAGTCTGGCCCGAATCAAGCATATTGTTTGAGAGAATGGAAAAAACAATTCAAAAGATTACTGTTACATACATCATTTGTAGTTCAATCATGGTAGAGAAAAGCATGGAGAATGAGCAAATTAACAATGACATCATACTTTAAACTTTTCCTGCTGTCCCTCATCTCTCTATCTTCACCTTCATTCATTCTTAGTCCTGCGTTCTGTGTAATATGCTGAATGTGTTAGTCTGTACACATTTCAGTCTGGATCACAGAGTGCAGAACAAATCAAGCTCAGGGGACAAAATATGGCATCAAATATACGACACTCAATAACACCTTCACACTCACTCTCACTGTTCATTGGTGGTAGAAGAAGATTCTAGCATCTACTTGACATACTGAGACCATCACAACATTTCTGTAAGCACTTAAAGGAACATTATCTCACCCTCATGTCATTAAAAACCTGTATGACCTATAATGCAGATTCTCCTGCCACACTTTTTTACCAGAAAACTTGTTTTTTCCCCTGCTATTTTGCAATTATATCCTGTTATGGCTTCTGTGTGACTCTTGTTGTACTCTTGAAATTCAGTATTGTGGCACTGCTATTATTATGGGCTCATTTGTAAGTCACAAATTTGACTTCTAACCTTAATGTCACATCTAGGAATCAGTTGGTATGGAAACAGCACGGCAATCGAGGTTAAGTGGATTTTTAAAATGACCTCATCTAGAACATCTCAAAAGCACTGGGCATGTATTAACACGAGGACAGATGTCCAATTAGATGCAGACTGTTCAAGCAAAACAAAAAAACAAGCCACTCACCTCTTCCATCTTCCTTGATCTTGTGTAGGAGTTCGGAATAGTTGACAGGCCCTTTGATCTCCTCGAATACCAGGTCCATGGTTGTGATGTTTTCTTCATGCATCTCCGTGTAAAGCCCCTCCATGGCGAAGTAGCATGCCCTTTCGCCCATTTTGGTGTCACTGAACATCAGCAGGGCGTGTTGGTGCCACCCGAAATGCCTGTAGAGGTGGAGGGCGTACTCACCCAGTTTCTTGTGTGTGGGGCCGGTGTTTGTGATGGAGGTGTACATTTCCATGAGGAGGAAAGCTACAGCAGGGGCCCCTGCCGTGATCATGGGGAGGCCCCAATGAGCAGTGAACAGCCCAACTGGGGAGGAGGTATAGTCACAGCCGGGTCCTATGAAGGCCCACGGGTTGTACTCGAATTTCAGGTCCACGGCCATGAGGGGGGCAATGGACTCGGAGCAGATACCGTTCCTATCCTCGCTGTTTGCGAAGATGTGTCGGAGGTGGTGCCGGGGCAGTAAAGTGGGGTCGGCATTGATACGAGCAATGGCGCGGTCCAGAGCGGGTCCCACACGGGGCCATGCCCAGGGGTAGGATGTATTGTGTTGAGGGAGTATGACAGCCAGTATGATGTCGTCACTGTGGATGTGTGTGGGTGTGCGGGACCCTTGGTGTCTGCTGGTCTTGGCACAGGTCAGCAGAGTCCCACAGCACAGCAGCAGCAAAAGCAGCAGAAATGTTCTGCCTTCACTGAACCAGAGCAACAGACCCATATCACTGCAGCTCACGCTTCCAACTGATCAGGAACACTACAAACACACACACACACACGTTATCATATGTTATTAAATTTTATGATGTATATATATATATAATTAATTTTAATATATAGTTAATTTATAAAATAATTGTTAAAAATGTGATCGCATATATAGAAATTAACAACAGATACTGTAAAAAAAATATTCACAAAGAAGTACAAAGAGCTAAAAAACATCATAAACTCTAAATATGACAAACACCTGAATGCATCCTGAATAACAGCTAAAAACACACATGCCTTCATTTGTAAAGAACAGATTAAAATCAGTCCCCATAGAAAATCTGTAGCAGTTGTTCTCAAATGGTGGGTTGCAAAAAAATCTGAGAAAAACACCACTGAAAGGCAATAATACAATATAAGTAACCATATAATCATGCATTTTGGAATGGATAGCTTCAAATTTCTATTGTTCACAGCACAGGTTGTGCATCTAACTTCATGATATTTTGGCACAAATTAATCTGTCACTTGGTAGAAACTAACCAAATGAATCAGATGCCAACACGGACAGGTTGAGTGAATTGCCCTCATCCTTGAAAACTAACTAAGACGAATGACTAGGGTATGAGAAAATACAACCCAACTACATTAAATTCTGGTTCCAGGTTTTGCACTGTGGTGGGTCGCCATATGTCCAGAGTTGAAGCAAAATCAGTCAGGTAAAATCTGAGCCCTGAACCAAAACCAGTGGAGAACCACTTATCTAAATTTTAAGACAAATCCTATTTTGTGGAAAAAAAAATTGTCAACAAAAATTTCTTACACAATAGAACTCCAAACAACCTGAACAGAAAACTCACCTTACCTTTTATACATGGTGTCTTCTGGTCTCCTCAACATGAGTCGGTACAAACCCGTGACAGTCCACTCAGCACAGCACAAAACACATCCTTGCCTCTGTGAAACTCATCCCCGCAGGCTGACTGTGTGTCATTCAGAGTGCCAAGAGCAGCTGTGATTTTCTCAAATCACATTACCTCACAGAGAGCTCCACCTCATCTCTGTGTCGAGCTACATTCTCTGCCATGCTCCAGGGTTCTGAGGGTATTAATGCCTCTCAGCTGCAGTTACTGCCGGAAGAAAGAGAGAGAGTGAGTGAAAGAGTATGTGTGTGTGGGGTGGGGTGGAGTGGGGGTGGGGATCAGCCCTGATGTGTTTTAATGCATCTCCACTTCTATGCTTCAGGAGGGTAAAGGTTCACCCTTTGGTCAGAAATCACTTCCAAATGCTCCTAGCTATTAAAAAATAACTATGTAAACACTCCTCTAATTTCGAGTCAGAGGAAATCATTGGCATCAAAATCCATTAGCTTCTACCATGCATTAAGTAACCATAGCTGAATATTACCTATAAGAAACAAGAGGTCAAGGTTTGGCTAGTTAGCATGACCTCCTGCTGGTATCTAAATGTAGGCAAAAAACTCTTTCTCCATTAGCGACTGTTAATTAGTGACTGACAATGTATAACATTAAACAGAGTAAACATTTTAAGAGAGAAGTTTGGAATGAGATTTTTTTAAAATGTTTTTGAAAGAAGTCTCTTCTGCTCACCAGCGCTGCATTTGTTTGATCAAAAATACAGCTAAAACAGTAATATTGCAAAACATTATTAAAATTTAAAATAAATGTTTTCTGTTAATATATTTTAAAATTCCTGTGATGGCAAAGCAATATTTTCAGCATCATTATTCCAGTTTTCAGTGTCACATGATCCTTCAGAAATCATTCAAATATGATGATTGTACTCCTGAAAATTAATCTCTCCTATCACAGGAATAAGTTTTAAAATAGAACATAGTTATTTTAAATTGTAATATTTCACAATTTTAACCAAATAAGTGCAACCTTGATGAGATAAAAGACCTCTTTCAAAAACATTTAAAAATCTTAGTAGTGTATATAGTTAATAAAGTTAATAATTCATTAAAGTGTAGTAGTTATTTTACCAGTGCCCAATTTTGTTTTGATTTGACATCTGCATGAATGAAATGTCTATGTCCTTGTGGTGCCATCAGCATCTCATGATGACAATTACATAAAATTAGATTCAATGGCCGACAACAATTTTTAACATAATTTAATATAGGTTAATATTCACTTTTAAAAATACTATTGTACATTGTTTGTCCAAACAGTTTGTTCGAATGTTAATTTACACATACTGAACCTTACTGTAAAGTGTTAAAAGATTTATTTAGAAGTACAGTGTGGAAATATCTTTACTTGTTTCAGAAAGATAGACCTTACTAGGCTGAATACTGGGCTGAAAGTGATGGAGGATAAGGCCACAGAAGTGATGTTGCAAAGGTTTAAACGCTGTTGTGAACTGATATCCTCTCACTGTCATTTGTTGAAGAGGAACCAGTAACCCTCGCGACAGGCAGGTCAGAGCAGTTTCCAGCCGCCCAGCATGATTTGACCCTATGGGTCAGGACAAGCTCTATCTGCTCGCCACACATTTTGAGTTCAACCTCTACTAACCGCCTTCAGTGGTTTATGTGTCTGTGGAGCTTCTAGTGTCTCCTTGGCTTCTGTAAGCTGCAGTGTGTGTGTGTGTGTGTGTGTGTTGGTGTGTGTGTGACATATGAGAGGTTCATTTTTGAGCATTCAGTCACCACGGTGTTCCAACACGTTTATATTTATATTTAAATCCAACCATTAAGCTTTTTTCAAGGAATGTCATAAGCACTGAGGTATGATATGCCTGTTATAAGCTGTTATAAATCACATCTCTTTCAAATTTCTTTTCTTGTTGTAATACGTTTACATTGTGGCGAATAAATAAATTAAAGGGTGGTATAATTCTTTGGCAGTGATTCCCAACCAGAATAAACATACTTCAGCAGGTTTAAAAGACTAATTGGAAGGACTGCAGTTTTGCTATGTTAAACCTATTGAAAAAAAATATATATTTATCAAGATTAATATGATTCAGTTTCTATTTAAAGGAGAACTCCGGGCAATTTTTAAGTTAATCTTGATCGCTATACCTTTGTGAGTAATGTCTATAGAAAAAAAAACGAACCGGATTGGTGCTTGCAACACGGAGCTGTTCCCGCAAATGCCCAAAGCTCCCACTCAGCTAAAACGGCAGTTATGGGGGCATATACATAAAGAGTGTCTTTGTGCCTCATAACAGACACGAAATGCAATTAAAATGTCTGTCCAACATGAACAGGCCCCTTACATGTGAACAAGATGCGTTTAGCAACTTAGCCATTGTTTAAATTCACCTAAATAGTGTTTAGACGGCTAGCTGTAGTCTTGCGCTGAAGTCCCGTGGGAACTCAGTTGTAGCCGGAAAAAGGTAACGTTAAATACCAGTGTGCAGGTGGGAGTATATACAGGTCCTTCTCAAAAAATTTGCATATTGTGATAAAGTTCATTATTTTCCATAATGTAATGATAAAAATTAAACTTTCATATATTTTAGATTCATTGCACACCAACTGAAATATTTCAGGTCTTTTATTGTTATAATACTGATGATTTTGGCATAGAGCTCATGAAAACCCAAAATTCCTATCTCAAAAAATTAGCATATCATGAAAAAGTTCTCTAAACAAGCTATTAACCTAATCATCTGAATCAACTAATTAACTCTAAACACCTGCAAAAGATTCCTGAGGCTTTTAAAAAGTCCCAGCCTGTTTCATTACTCAAAACCGCAATCATGGGTAAGACTGCCGACCTGATTGCTGTCCTGAAGGCCATCATTGACACCCTCAAGCAAGAGGGTAAGACACAGAAAGAAATTGCGGCGTGGCATGGAGGCAATCAGCCTGTGGCACTGCTGAGGTGTTATGGAGGCCCAGGATGCTTTGATAGCGGCCTTAAGCTCATCCAGAGTGTTGGGTCTTGCGTCTCTCAACTTTCTCTTCACAATATCCCACAGATTCTCTATGGGGTTCAGGTCAGGAGAGTTGGCAGGCCAATTGAGCAGAGTAATACCATGGTCAGTAAACCATTTAACAGTGGTTTTGGCACTGTGAGCAGGTGCCAGGTCGTGCTGAAAAATGAAATCTTCATCTCCATAAAGCTTTTCAGCAGATGGAAGCATGAAATGCTCCAAAATCAGGTCCCCCAAGGTCTGGAATCGGTCCTTCTCCACAATCTTCCTCAGGGTCCGGTCACCTCTTCTCGTTGTGCAACGTTTTTTGCCACACTTTTTCCTTCCCACAGACTTCCCACTGAGGTGCCTTGATACAGCACTCTGGGAACAGCCTATTTGTTCAGAAATTTCTTTCGGTGTCTTACCCTCTTGCTTGAGGGTGTCAATGATGGCCTTCTGGACAGCAGTCAGGTCGGCAGTCTTACCCATGATTGCGGTTTTGAGTAATGAAACAGGCTGGGAGTTTTTAAAAGCCTCAGGAATCTTTTGCAGGTGTTTAGAGTTAATTAGTTGATTCAGATGATTAGGTTAATAGCTCGTTTAGAGAACCTTTTCATGATATGCTAATTTTTTTAGATAGGAATTTTGGGTTTTCATGAGCTGTATGCCAAAATCATCAGTATTAAAACAATAAAAGACCTGAAATATTTCAGTTGGTGTGCAATGAATCTAAAATATATGAATATAATGAATTTAACCATCACAATTTAAAACAAAAAAATAGATATTCATTTTGAGATTGGATTAAAATCACATTTCGCAGTGTTATTAAATTATTAGTGTTCTTAAAGGTTAACTTAAATTAATCTTTATTTTTTCCAAATGAAAAAAAAAATAGGAGAAATGAGCGTGCACAATTATCCATTAATTTATTGTAAATAATATTTACAACATTTTAAAGAAAACACTAGAGGGTTACAGTTTTATATATTGGGTGACACTCGTGCTACTTGAGTTTCACTTACAATATCATTTGTTTTATGTTTAAAAGTGACTTTAATGATATTGCTAATTGACAAATTATAATGTGAGTTAAAAAGAAACAATTCTGGTTAAAGTCGTTGAAGAGGTACGTAAGCATTACAGATGGGGCTACATAAAATGAAAAAGGTTAGGAAACACTGCTTTAGATTCAGGAGATGTTTAAAAAGAAAGCTACACACTGAACTCAGATCAGTATTCAGTCAGTTCTAGATTTGTCCCCCCCCCCTCCCCCTCAGAGAGCCCCAGGACGGTCAGATGGATAGAATTACCAAAACAGGATGCAACACAATATCCATCTCCATCTCTTTCTCTCTCCCAACATTCCCATTTCCAACCTCTATCTCCATATTTATCTCCAACCCTTATTTAAGAAAAGCAGAAAGAGAGACAGAAACAGAGACAGAAAAAGGCTGGGAAAGTGAGATTGTTCAGTCTAGTACACAGCAGACAGGACTCAGTAATTGACCGACAATGAAGCTGCCACATTTACCAGAGATCTGTTCTTGTGCTTATTGCCATTGTGTAAACTAACCTTAAAATGCAACCATTGCTGGTTCTAAAGCAGGACACTGGCTCCCGGCACTCTTCCTCTCTCTCTCTCTCTCTCTCTCTCTCTCTCTCTCTCTCTCTTTCTCTTTCTCATTCTGGGGAGCAGCAGGAGATAACAGCAGCTGGACAAACTTGTGGGACTTTGGAGCAGAGCTGCATGTAGGAAAAAATATAAGTATAAACACTGTGCATAAACACACACACACTTGAGTTTTACATGCAGTGGTATAAACCAAATAGATCTAATATAGTTTAGTGGGTTTTTTGTTTGTTTGTTTTTTTCATCAGCACAAAGTCTGAACTCTAATCAGATCCGCCACACAAAAAAAATCCAATGAATGATATTCCTTTTTCCACACAGCATGACTTGTGTGTGCTAATTTAATTAGTAGAAATGGCTTTTAGCACAAACATATGAAAGGCTCTACAGCATGTCAGTTATCAAGATGTACAGTACCATTTAATTATAGTCTATTCTGTTACCATGGAATTACACTCCCAGGTCTGTGCTAGAGGGGGCTTTGTGATCAACTGCTATCAGAGTACTGTGTGTTTAGACTTATGCACAGGAACAACTAAAGAGTCATTTCTGGTATTAAAATTGTAGCATGATGGAGGAGGAGATTCAGGTACGTAGAGAACAAGACCATGTTTTACATATTTGCCAAAGTTTATTCAGCACATTATGCACATCTTATATCCACTTACTCTTTGTTTTAGAAAAAAAAGAAAAAAGGTCAAACAACCATTTTAATAATAGTCAGTTGACACTGCAAGCACTATTCCAATTTAGGCTATGGACATGTGGCTTATTCACTTATAATTCTGTACGGTTTCCATATTTATGCATGCAGAAAAAGTTCTCGCACAAAATGTCAGCTGGATTCAAAAGATGAACTTTTGTTCTAACCCCAGTTCTATTGGTGTTTCTAAAGTCTGCTTTATTTTTTAAAAATGAGTGTGCCACTTGCCCGCACAAATACTAATTTGCAAATATGTTTTTATATATAACAAAACTACACAATAAAATCATGTTTCGAACCTCTCATTTTGACCAATTACTTGCTCCTAGGGCCACCAGGACCATGTAATTTTTTTGGTGTCCATGTGATTTCCATTGGGTCTAAATATTATGCGAACCACTGATCTGTAGTGTGAACTTATTGATAAATCATGACTTCTCGGCATTCTAGCATACTCCACTCTTCTTATAAAGCCATATAAAGAAACATAAAAAAATAGTAAGTGTAGCATGCCATTTAGAATTCAGCCCCAGTAAAGCTAAAAGCCAAGAAGCATTGGCAACCTTTCTGAGGTGGAGAAAATGGAAAATTTTACCTGTAGGTGTTCCCAAAAAGGTTGAGTTTATAGTTGATTGCAAGCTCTCACATCTTTCTCCCAGCAGCACTGATGTGGTCAGCACAGAGTTTTGAAAAACTAGCCTACTTCTTAAGATGTGCTGTCCACACCATTTGTGCACATATATTGTGTTTTTTGCCTCGCAAAAACTGTTTCTGAAGCCACTGACATAAGTCGACATACCTTGTGCTTGGCATTTCTAAAAATTTCACAGAATAAAAAAAAAACATGATTACTGTTGCATAAATTATTGCTATCATTGCTACACAATTTAGCCAATTTGTCATCTTATTGGTTAGATTTTGAGGTTGGATTGTGGTGTGTCCTGACAGTAAGGGTTACACTGAGAAAGAGGTGCATTTTGTTTCGTAAGCACAGCTTAAACTTGCAGTCATGTTAAGTGGGCAAATCAGACTTTCAGACCCCATATGAAAACATTTAGCTGTTGCAAACTGGAGAGAATAAGCCAAGCAATGACATGACATCATCATCTTGATATGTGCTCATCTGTTATTGGGGGGGGGGGGGAACAATTACACAAGTCCCACATCATTAATTTTTTATTCTAATCCAGAAAGTCTGTAAAAAATAATGTTGTAGATGAACCTCAGCCCTCTCCTCTTTGTGTGTCAGTACATTAGACCGAGACGGTGAACTTGATTTCACCAAATACCACATGTTCCTGGATCAACATCCATGTTGATCCTGGAACAACTTTCCAATCAACCAATCAGATTTGAGGGACAAGTTTACAGTTTATGTCAAGTTTAGGCTTAGAACCAGGGTGAGGTGCTTCAACATCAATGTTATTCACTTGTCATTTCCCTCTGATTTTAGGGAAAAGTTATGGGTAGGGTTAGGTTTAGGGGTAGGGATAGGGTAAGAACTAAATTTTGGGACAGGAATGTTATTCCAGGATCAACAAAATATGTTGATCCAGGAACATGTCTTACTTGTCAAAATCACGGTGACCATAATGAGACTCTGATGAGACAGCTGTCTCAAACTTCATAAATCACTTAAACGAACAATGAAATCTGTGCTCAGTGAGCAGCACATAAATATTACAGGAGCTGTTATATTAAAACCAGCATGGAACAAGGGGTTATAAATGACCTATACCCACCATGGAGATGATGATGGCAATCAAGCTAAAGTGACAGCCCTGATCATGTAATCTTAGTCCTGATTCTTTGTCTTCACTCACCTTACACGGCACAAGGGCCAAAGGTGAGATAGCTAGCGTCATTCTTTCAAGCCACTTTCATCTCTGACATCATCTCCTGCTGAATATAGCACTGTTGGCAGGAATGCCATGGCAACCCTCCTCCGGTCTTCAGAGTGGCATATTACAGTTGAAGTGTCTGGACACAAGAGATCAGGGAAGAAGGGATATGGGTGGCAGCTCACCAGCCAAACCGACTCCAGCTAAGAGCCAACGCATGATGGTGCCAAAAAAAAAAGCATGTCACAGCACACAATACAGGTTTGACATGATAGCTTTTACCTGTTTCCAACTGAGAACTGGCTGAATTGGTAAACAGGGTCTTAAATGCAGCAAGTGGGATTTATGCACATCTGAAACGGTTGACTTTTCATGATCCATTTTCTTCTATAACAGAGTGGCAATGTAAAACATGTGTGCTTAATAATTCAAGAAAACAATTAATATTGTAGAACCATGAGTCTGTAAACAAACAACAAATGGAGCTTTGAAACCTTCAACTCTGCCCAATTGCAGCATAAATCACACAAAAGTACATTTACTCTTAATCCATGAATGAACACCGACAGCCTCCCCAGGGTGAGCTTGGGCTTGAAGATGATCATCTGGCTTGACAAAGAAAATTGGATTTGGACCACAGTGTGTCTGGATGTTTAAACAATGCCTAACAGATAAGGAAAGATATAGAAAACACTGTGATCCGACATGCACTTTAAATAGTCAATGTTTTAGCCAACAGCTTGAAGCATTAAAACCATTTGGGAGGTGTGAGGGGGGCAAAGACAGAACCAGAGGTATGGGGTTGATGGCTCAAAAATACAGGTTGGTTTAAATTCCTATTGAAGCAGGAAAATAAAAGTGTTGTCCTAATTTTGAAGGAAAGTGAAGGTCTGGCCACCTGCGAACATTCAGAGCCTGACTCTTGACAGTGATGCGAGTAGAAGCAGATCCTTCACTAATCGATTTCTATATAGGATAACTGTAATACATAACTCATTCTTTTTGCTCAAGTATCTCATAAACTGCAGTTACACATGTGATTCTGATATATGATGTTGCCGGCGACACCAATGTGGAGCATGGTAACATGTAATAGCTACTGAAAGACTAATTAAACTTCTGTGGGATGTTTCTTCTTAAATCAAACTTTCTGGACTTTAAACTACAGAAGACTACATACACCTAGCACCATCTGCTGGGCAAACATCTATATATAATTAATTTTTTTAAGAATGTGAAACAGAACTGATCATTCATTTAAATGTCATTTATGGATATTTTTATTTTGTTTTTACATTTCCTGGCCATAACAAAACTTAAAGCTTAACTTAGAAATTTAGCACATGTAACATAGGAGTATTTTTTCCCCCTCACCAGTATATTTTCACTAGCGACTAAATATATGGGCTGAAGTCGCAAGAGTGCTAAAGAACACCCTTACCCTCCTGTGACACAGGCAGAAAC
Organism: Gila orcuttii; assembly: GCA_026230005.1. Lineage (NCBI taxonomy): Eukaryota > Metazoa > Chordata > Actinopteri > Cypriniformes > Leuciscidae > Gila > Gila orcuttii. The sequence goes on along the minus strand of JAPDVR010000018.1, from coordinate 26,895,639 downwards.
TCTGGATACCAGTTCGAGTGCAGTGGGATTCAGGTTGAGTCATCTGATGCTTCTATAATCTAGGGTACCGTACCACACACTATGAGGAAAAGGATAAACATAATCCAACTGAAGCATTCTAAAAACATCTTTCTCAGGGTTCTCTTATATAAAAGCACTGATCTACGAAATGACAGCATGAAAGGACACAGTTTGGCAAAAATGGATTTATAAAGAGGGGCCAACTCATTTGTTTCCACAGCAACAGGAGACTGCACAAACAAATCTGTGGACATTGGTCCATCACTACTCAACAGCATATGGCAGGAAAGAACTACAGAAAATTGCAGAAAGCAGAACTGAAATTGTTTTATATTAGTGATAGCAGCAGATGTGTTTTAATGAATGACTTACCCTTGGTCTGGGATTTTCTAAATAATCAGCTTTGGCTCATATATATAACTGCAAAAGAACAAGAAAAATCACAAAGCAAATTGTTATAAACATGGACATGCTAGTGGAGGGTTGCTATTTTCCTTTTTAGAGAATTTTGTACACTAGCAATTATAATAATTCAAATAAACAAATTAATCAAAGAAAAACGAAGCCCGAGACAAAGACAGCAATTTCCAAACATCTTTTATTAATGAACAGGAAAACCAACTATCACCACAGGGTGAAGGTTTAAACAGTTCCACCTTAACTTTTCTCTTTATAATCACCACCTGTAACAAACATTATCTAATATTACATATCTATACGTGTACAATTTTGCATATGGTGATCAAATTGTAATGATACAAAACACTTGTGAAAAACAAAAGATGGCTGACATGCATCTCCTTCACACCAGTTATAACTCAAATAAGTCTATCATTTTAATTGTCTCATATGAATCTTGATACAGTTTACAACCAAAATGGAAAAACGGATGTCGGCTATTAAACAAATTTGTTTCTCATAACAAACCGCTTATAAAACATTAACTAGCAAAGTTTCAACTGAGAGGTGATTCATGTCCATCCAATACAAGCATTCAATGTAACTGTTTGCCAAATAAAGTGCTATTGAAACGATTTTCTCAGAAACAAGATTTTCTAGAAAGCAGCACAAGCCTTTAAAAAAGCTTTCAATTCTTTCTTGCTCAGTAGGACTACAGGAAATATAATGATTGTTGAATTAGAGTAACAAACTTCAAGTCAGGGGTTTCTAAGCAGCAGAGCTCGGAGGAATGCAAGTTCAGGTCTACTGGAATCAATTAATAAGGACAATTAACCCTGTAACAGAGCAGTCCATCTGCAAGTTAGATTACATGCTCCATTAATTAGGGTTAAACTAAAAAATAAGCAGTGGAGCTTAACTTTGGTCTCTCAGGTCATCAAGCCATGTCCTCCAAATCAACCTGAGCCATATATGCATCCAGCTCTGCGTCCAGACGGCTCTTGGACATGGACATGTACTCATCCAGTTGTTCATCCAACAGTTCCAGAGAAGGAACCTGATGGATGTTGAATCTGGCCCGGCTGCACCCTGAATGCCCTCTAATAGATGTCAAACTGACAACACCTGTGCACACAGGATGAGAGTTTATAACCGAGGGAAGGTTATGAATGACAACATTTGCTTGTACTGAATCTAACTGCACCACTTCAGTGAGGTGAAGAAGAATGACTTTTTGAGAGTAACATCAGCCATCTGGCAGCTTTTTAGTACTTCGAGCTATTGAGCTGAGCAAACATTATTAATCAAGAAATGAATTTATCTGCAACAGTTGAAAAGAAATGGAACAGAGCCCATTTGTCCTAAGTGTTTCCATAACCAGGTAAATTGCTGCAATATTTTCTGTTTATCGGATGTTCGTTGCTAACTGAATGCACTGAACATGTAAAACAAAGCAAAAAGCAGATGGAATTACAGGCATATATTCAATAAAATAAGCAGGCAATATTAATGAACAGTGAATGTTGTCGGCTTTCAACTGCAGGAAATTGCTTCTGACATCTTTATGGAAATCAGAAGAATTTGCTTTATATTTACAATACACATCAACAACACTCGATTAGCTGATCAGAAACTTGGCCTAACCAGTTACAGAGAGGTTATGCTGGATAGATATTATCTAAACAACCGAAGAACTAGTAAGTTTGCCAAACCTTGTGGAGTTCCTGGATGTGGCACCTGCTGCTCTGCATTTCCTTCTGAAGAATCCAAACATTAGGAAAGAGTTGCTGAAGTTCATTCTTTAACAAATTCCCTAATACCGGTAATCATTTCAGTCTGATATTAACAATTCCAGCACAAAATGGAGTAATGGCATTTTCAGGATGTTATTTTCCTGCAGCATGAAATTAATCACATAACAGACACAAAAGACAAAAAGGTGATAGCATGCAGGTTGCAATTCAGTACTTTCAGAGTCAAGCATTGAGATGAATAGGAATGCTAATAGATACAGGTATTATTATCCACCTTATTTTCAATGTAAAAGCAGGGATGGCCATTTGTAACTTGAATTTGAAACTTGTATTTGTTATATTATTTGAATATATTTGATCATAAATCACACTAGTTTGTAGCGCAAACAGTTTTACAATTTACTGCACTTTGTTATTCTTGTTGTTATTTACCTATAGCAGCTAATGAATCAGAAGTCTCGCAAAATAAAGTGGATAGACATCACTGGCTGCATCCGAAAGCTGAAAATTCAGCATACAGCAGGTAATAAGACAACAAAGTATGTCTGATTTTAATGCTCATGTTACATCCTGTCTATTGAGATACCTTGATTATTGAAGGCAGAATAGGTGTATCTTTCGCTGCCTATGATATCCCACCATCCTGTGTGTTTGATTCCGTGACACTTGAGCAAAAATTAAATCTGGCAAGTTGCAGTTGGGGATCAGTTTATGTGTAAATGTACATTTTACTTTTTCCACTTTTGATGTCATTTCTAGCTATTAATTACTATTGTTGTAATTCAATATTTGCTTAATTATCATCTCTCTCTATTTTGTTGTACATAATTAAACCTTTACAATGCCTCAGAAGCCTGTGGTACCTTCGTGTGCAAATGCTGCCTGCAAAGTCACTGACTGAGAGGGAAGCGAGGCAACAAGTCAGCTGCCTAAGCTTTCAGATGCAGCCCTTGTTCTCACCTGTCCTTCTAATGGCTCCTCCTCCTCTGGTTCTCATTGCTCCAGTCAAATGAATTATGCCTCCACGCTGCTGCTGGCCGCAACCCCTCTGAACACCTAGAGTATTGACTACACCTTGCTTTCTACTCATGCCTGCACACACATGCATGTACATGAGATATAACGTTATGCTGATGTCTCTCTCACTTACGCTGTCACTCACTCACTCCTTGTGTAAAATCCTTTGACCAGTCCTCTTCTGCCACCTCCTCCTCCTCCTCTCATTTGCCCCCGGAATCCCACCATGCACCCTCTCCCCAAGGGATGGCCGAGCCTTGCCTTCGCACTCACTTTGCAGAGTTGATTATTTATATTCTGCAGAGAGGAAGAATAACAGAAACTATTTAGTCTACCATCAGAGATCACCAGCTCCGATATCTTTGTATTTTATCAAACAGAAAGTGTCTGACAGATACATTATGCAGGGCGGCCAGCACAGAAGGTCTGTTGGCCATCTCCAGAGCCAGCTGCTGGTTCTTCAGCGAGGCTGCAGTCTGCTGTTTCACTGCGGAGTTGATGTCCATCACATCTGCTGGCTGAAGCTTCAGCAAACTAGTGAAACTACGGGGAGGAACAAAACAAGACCGAGAATTAAAGCACACCATAATACGTTATTATAGTGACACTCAAGCTGCGCTGTAAGCTAATGTAGTTGTTCTTGACAACATTTCGACAAAAGGATTTTTGCTAAATCTCACCGGTCATGCAGAGAGACGGTGCATGTGCTGTCCAGAATGATCTTTTGGGGATCTCTAGGATTCATTTTCACATCCAGCTTGCAGTGTAAACGTCAGACTTTAAGTCAAATTATACGCTAAAACAGTAGAACGAGAAGTCAAAATAGTGTTGACATCTAACTTTAACCCACACAGGCCTAATTCTAAGTGTAAGTTACTTCCGAAAATTGCCTGTGCTTGTTTTGCACAACTGATTTGCATGAAACTAAACTTAGCAATTTGAATGTGCTAAACAGAAATGTCGCGCTTTAATATTTAAGCTATATATAAATATTAATCATAAAAAAATCGAGGTTTATTGATTTCCCACCATTGAAGTTAGCATCGACACATGCGCTGTTATGTTGTTCGAATAGCTTTAGTCGGACGTTTTCTGCCAGGTGTACGGAGTTTGGTACAGTGATTCACACACGCTCGCTGTTAAGGTCCGGCTGATTCTGAATATTCTACCGCCCTCTACCGGACATATCAGCACATGGACACCACAATCTCTGTACCAGAGAATTAAAATGAAAATTTTCTCACCCTCGTGTTGTTTTAAAACTGTATGAGTTTATTTGTTCTGTTGAACATAAAAGAAGATATAAAAATAAAATGGTTTCTGGTCCCCATAGTATTTTGTTTGCTTACTATGGAAGTCAATGGGGATCATCAACTGTCCCAACATTCTTCAAAAATATCTTCTTTTGTGTTCAACAGAAGAAAGAAACTCATATCGATTTAGAACAACTTTAGGCTGAGTAAATGATGACAGAATTTTCATTTTTGGGTGAATTATCCCTTAAACTTTTTTTTTTTTTTTTTTTAAATATGATCTGGATAATATTTTTTATACCTTGTAAAAAGTTATCCGTTTTCTATTTTTCTTTCCACCATAGAGTAATATTAGATGTATAAACATATTTAATTCAAATCTATTTGTATTTTACAATAAATAATTAATTTTGATATTGCAAAACGATAGGCCTATTATAGAAAATAAAACCTGATTTTTTTTTTCTTTGGTTGTGTTACTTACAGTACGATTTAATAAAATAAACCGCATCCATGTCGTGATTTCCAAGCATAAAGCAGAATGAAAAACGAAACATGGTCTATATCAATATTTAACATTCATAATTGACTTTTTTTTTTATTCTTGTCAATAAATGAATAGCTTAGTTCAGCAGTCCTATATAACTTGACTACATTTTATAAAGTTTTAGGAGTCCTTTGTTTTCTGAAAATATGTAGAAGTATTCCATACTTTCTTAAAACTAATGGCCTGCTAGTCAGCTGACGGACCAGGAGTCTCTACGATCAACGATGCTTTTGAGAAACGCAGCCCAGGTAAACCAGCTGAGCTCCAGCCTGACCAGTCTTGGGGGATCATTAAGACCAGCAAACCATCTTAAGCAGATTTAAAGTTTTTATTTGTTAACATGATTAATCTATTTATGTTAGGCTACTTATTGCTGAACACACACACACACACACCACCACCACCAAGTCTGTTTCATATTCAGATTTGAGTTTTATTGCGCTTTATTTGTTTGACAAATAACTCTACGTTTGTATCGCCAGGGGAGTTCTCTCTCTCTCTCTCTCTCTCTCTCTCTCTCTCTCTCTCTCTCTCTCTCTCTCTCTCTCTCTCACTCACTCACTGGATATGCGCGCGAGCGAGTCAGATTCAGACGGGCTCAGACATACACAGAAGAGTGAGCACATGTGACACATAACATGTAAGTAGTCTTTATATTAACTTGCCGTTTATGTTTTATGTATTTAGTAATTAATAGTTGTGGTGGGAGTAACTATACTGTCTCATAAAGAGTGAAACCGAACCAACTAGTGTCTGATTCAGGAAGTAACTCTTCGGCGTTTCCCTTACTGAACTTCAGAATGATAGACACATATATCATGGAATATGATATACATTTATTTGTTTAGTTAATAAATAAAGTTACATTGAACTGTAATTTTCTATGTAACTTACCTTCTTGCTAAAACATAGTGCTAGTGTTTTTTTTTTTGTCCTATTGCCTACTTTAAATTACGTTAAACCCAGAGTCTCACATCACCTGTGTAGCACTGTCAGTAAATGCCCAGTTCTGAGACCTGTGGTTACATTCTTGTATTTGTATGATTTTCCATGATTGCTGTGAAAACTATACAGTGGCCCCAAAAGTATTTAGACATTTTACCCACACTTGAAATGTTTGAATTGTATTCCAGTGGTTCCACACTCAATGGCTTTGCTTCAGAATCGTATTTGACATCAAGTGGGCTGGTGACCCGAAAATAGTTACAAAAGTTACAAAAATGTCGTTAATACTAAATATTAATATAACATTGAACTGCATAAGCCCAACAATATTTAGAATTTTATACACAAATATAGTACAATGTGACAAAATACAGTATAGGTTGACTGGACACATAGCCATGGAAGTCAAAAATAAAAGGTTTCATTTTGAAAGTTCATAACCCTATATGTATTCTGACTATCAACCTATATACTATTATACTAAATAGATACAATGAGCATAACATTTAAATAATTGTATTATTATTGTATTTGCATTGTTTTTCCCTGCTGTCCACAGACCATGGTTGCAACTCACCAGATGGGAACCATTGCATTAGATAACAAACCTTTCTCAGAACTAAGTTCAAGTCAAGATTGACAAACCTCTTTTTGTGAAATGTTTTGAGTGAAAAGTGTGCTTGTGCTGTATTTCTTTCTTTCTTTCTTCATATAGGTACTAGGCCTATGTGATTTTATGTTTTAATTTCCACTGCATTGACATTCATACATTTTTAAGTGTTGGTAAAGTATCCAGGCCACACGCATATACCATTTCTTTTTCTCTTCTAAAATAGTGGGAGCAGAATGTCTGTGAATGCCCCCAGCAGCAGTGATGCGTGTTTAAGCATCGTTCACAGCCTGATGTGCCACCGCCAGGGAGGAGAGAATGAGAGCTTTGCCAAGCGTGCCATTGAAAGTCTGGTAAAGAAACTCAAAGAGAAAAGAGATGAGCTTGACTCCCTCATCACTGCTATCACAACAAATGGAGTACATCCAAGCAAGTGTGTCACCATACAAAGAACGCTGGACGGACGTTTGCAGGTGAGTGCAACAGCCAACATCATTGGTTTTTAACCCTCCTGTTACCCTCAAATCTTTTACCCACTGGGGTCAATTTGACCTCCAGAATATGATTTCTTTTTTTTTTACAAAGGTTTGTGTCTCAGGTAATTTATGTCTTTGTTGACATCCACCCACCACCCCCTCCCCACCCCTCCCCACCCCTTATACATCCAGAATACCCATTGCACGACTATGGACAAATTTACAAATCACCATAAAATCTTACTGATTGACCTAAAATTGGAAACATTTTTGGTGTTTTATTTGTTTTATAATATTTCTAAGTATAGATTTTGGTTATCTATAACATTTGGAAAGAAAAACGTCTCGGTTACGTATGTAACCCTCGTTCCCTGAGTAGGGAACGGAGACGTTGCGTCGGATGACGACGAATGGGGTTTCGCTTAGAAATCCTATCGACTTCGAGTATACAAAACGAGCCAAAGAAATGCCATGGGTCTGCGGAATTTGCATTGCGTATCTCCGCCTTACCTCAAGGGTATAAAAGGAGGACGCCGGCAACATGCAGATATGTTTCTTTGCTGAAGATCCGAGACTGAGCTCAGGCGATCCCCGCGGTACAGCGGAAGTGGCAGGAAGTCGTAACGTCTCCGTTCCCTACTCAGGGAACAAGGGTTACATACGTAACCAAGACGTTCCCTTTCGTTGTCACTCCAAGTTACGTCGGATGACGACGAATGGGGTTACCTGTCTAATCACGCCACCCTCTCGGCTGTCTTCCAGTGCCCTGCGTAAATCTGAGATCCCTGTCGTGAGACTGGCAAGGACGAAGGACTCTTATTTAGCACAGGAATACCAAGGTACACTGGGGAGCATATCCCATAGCTTTATAGGAAATATGCAATTATTGCCGGGACGGGGGGGACTTAGAGAATACACATATGACCCGAAGGAAGCATATGGAGAACACTGGGGTGTCCAGCCGCAGGTGGAATATTTCAACCCCAGGGGTGGCAAGGTGGCTTGCCAAGGGAAAGACACATGCTCAGAGAGGCTTACAGTGGAAATACACATGTGGGGGTCGCTCAGAGGAGGGACCATGCACACAGGAGGCACCTAGCCGACGCGCAGGCAATAGACACTGGCGCCGACGTACTGGAGGAACTCAGGGTTTTCGGGGAAGCTCACCTGAGGAGAATATCGCATGTTTCCAGTCCGTGGAGTGGAATGGCGAGCAAGCGAAGACACCTGAGTGGGTCCAGTACTAGCTGGTGGAAGCGAGTACACGAGAGGACACAGGCTCCACTCGGAGATTATAGAATCTGGCGAATGTGTTAGGTGTCGCCCAGCCTGCAGCTCTGCAGATGTCTGCTAGCGAGGCGCCACGCGCTAGAGCCCAAGAGGACGCCACACTCCGGGGAGTAGGCAGTCACACCAAGGGGGCACGGTCGACCTTGCTGCTGGTACTGAGCACGTACTGGACAGAGCGGAGAGCACGTACTGGACAGAGTGGAGAGCACGTACTGGACAGAGCGGAGAGCACGTACTGGACAGAGCAGTGCCAAGGCTGGGTCTGCCTCCTCCAGGGGCAGCGCTTGCATGTTCACCACCTGGTCCCGGAAGGGAATGGTAGGAACCTTGGGCACATATCCAGGCCGGGGTCTCAGGATCAAGTGAGAGTAATCCGGCCCGAATTCCAGGCACGCTTCGTCAATGGAGAATGTGTGCAGGTCCCCTACCCTCTTGATGGAGGCCAATGCAACCAGGAGCGCTGTCTTCATTGACAGGAACTTAAGCTCCACTGATTGCAGAGGCTCAAAGGGAGCACTCTGCAGGGCATTTAGAACCACTGAGAGGTCCCAAGAGGGAACGAGAGGAGGGCGAGGAGGATTCAGTCTCCTCGGTCCCCTCAGGAACCTGACGATCAGGTCGTGCTTTCCTACAGACTTACCTTCCACTCTAACATGGTGCACAATAGCAATAGCGACAACATATACTTTCAGGGTGGAGGGAGACAGCCTTCGCTCCAACCCTTCTTAAAGGAAGGAAAGCACGACAATGATCGAACATCTCCGGGGGTCTTCTTGGTGAGAAGAGCCCAGTCGACGAAGAGGTTCCACTTCAATGCGTAGACATGTCTCGTGGACGATGCTAAGCGGAAGTGATGGTAACCGCCGCCACTGGTAGTAGGATACTCAACCTGCCTCATCCCGTCCAGGAGCCACACGTGGAGGTTCCAAAGATCAGGACGAGGGTGCCAAGGGTGTTTAGATGTAATTTTCAAATGAGAACGATGGAGAACATAGACAGCACACAGAGCACAAAGAGAAATTGTTTAGAAGGCTTCTGTTCATGGTTTTATAATGTTTGCTCCTCCCCTTTGTTTGGTAAACCATGAGAATTATGTTTTCCCCTCCCCCACGGCACGGGGGGAATAAATTTATGTAAAATTATAATGAACATTATACAATTATAACATGTTATAGTGACCTAAATAAAACAACCAAAACAAATGTGTGTGAAATTTTAATATTTTTTATGTTTTATACAGCTAAAAGAGCCTGGGGTCAAATTGACCCCAAGGAACACCGATGCTACAAAATGTGTACAGGACATTGAAAAAATATCAGCAGGTTAATTTTATGTTTACAGAGTTGTCCCCATTAAATTAGGAAAAGTCATTAAATCTGAAGCAAAAAAAAAAAAAAAAATGTATTTACAGACGTTAAACATTGAATGGGGTCAAATTGACCCCAAAGATAATAGGAGGGTTAACACAAATTATTCACACGTGTGACAATCAGACAAATGTATGATCTGGTGAAACTACAACTGGTCAGTGATTTCTGATGAAGCTGGTTGACCAAGAAAGCAAGTTCTATTTAAGAATTCTGGTGGGGAAACAAGCATACCAAAATAGGCACCAGCATCCAAATCGCAACATATACTAGTCAGTTTTTGGTAATTGAAATTAAAATAAAATGAAATGTAAATATTAAATGAACAACTTAACCTTTAAAAAAATGTATAGGAAACTTGTAAACAACTAACTGAAATTGAACTGAAGTTAAAGTACTAAAATTACTAAAACTGAAAAAAAAAATATAAAATAAAATAAAAATGCAAAGTATTAATTATTAACAAATACTCTCTCTGTCTCTCTCTCTCTCTCTCTATATATATATATATATATTGTTAGATTTTGCTGTATTTGGCCAAGCGGTCGTTTGGGTGGCTCGCCAATGTATTCGATTTTTCTAATACATAAAATAAGTACGTTTGACCAGAGTTTGTGTGGTAGGACCTCCCACAGGAGATTGATCAACACTGCAATCTACTCTAAGCAATGTTGTTTCTTTTGTCATTCACACCCATCAGTTTCTACGGACTACACGTCTGTATGGGCCATTTGGTTCACACCTTTACAGACACAGATAGAGTTGATTGCATCTGAGGCACAGTCACAATGTAAATGCATCTGACTAAAGTTAACTGAAATACACATAATCTTTCAATATATATGTGTGTATTTATACTAAAATAACACAAATATTAGCATGCTAAGCAATGTTGGTCTTTTCAGCAGGGTAATATATTGTATACCAGGCTGTTGGTATCATCTTACACATAAATTGGCTGTTATTATGGAAAAGTCCAATCATTTTTCAGTGTTAATTATTTTTCCTCATGCGACTGACACAGTGTAAACAGGGTATGTGGCCAGTTCTCCACTTCAAATGAAATCTGAACATAAACAATATAAAATAAAGCTCCCGCATGTCAGCGTTAATTACATGTCAAAATACAGGAAAAGACATACACCACATTTTCCCTAGAGGTTCCATGCAACTTCCACAACAGAAGTGACTGCACTCGTGTCATCTACGTTATAATGAATTCTCACGAACATAGTTAACTGAAAAAGATTCACTTAAAGAGCCAGTTAATCCAAAAAGCATGCATAAACACTTTAACTGACAAATAAACAGTCACATCATATCATAATGGCTGTTAATACTGTATGACATTTTGTAACGTGATCACTTTTCATGTTTAAGACCAAACGTCTGGCAGACTTTCACCTCTGCGGCATTTATAACCATCAGAGGAGTAGAATCGAGGTATGAGTGATGTCAACATGGAAGAAATCTTTTCTCCCAAAATAGTCAGCTCATGATTTTAGAGAGAGAGGAGAGGCCCGTGGAGAATGAGACAGAAAGTTTTCCCTTCCCCCAGCTGTAGACGGGGAGAGAGGCGGGTGGAGGGCGAGGAAGGGTTGTTTTGTCTGAAACACAGGAAAGGGGCATGGCCAAGCTTAAGCCTGTCTGTCTCGTAGTCTGTGTATGTGTCAGTATTTGAAGCATGAGTGCCATGCATTCAAGTAGGACATTTTTTCAACAAGTTCTGAATGTATGCCTGCATCCGTAATATCCGTATGCGTATCATGTGTGCTGAACTCTGTTTCATGTCACGCACAGTTATTAGGGTTTGTTAGTGGAGAAATGTTATGTTTATGAAAATGAGAGGGTTCTGAGTTTAATATGGTGCTCTGTCTGTGTGTGAGTTTGTAAAACGTAATGGCTTTGGCAGTGAACCAGCTCTCTCTGTCTGTGCGCCGACTGTCTCTGCTTTGACTCGCTCAGGAAGGTCAGTCTCCTGGGTGGAGCATTGTAAGTCATTCCAATAGCAAATGAGGTCACAGTGTGTTGCCACTCACACATAATTTAGAGAAGATGGTCTGACAGCAGAGTCAAATGTTTCTCTGTACCTTTTATATTCTGTTCCTTCTCTTTCTCTGACTTCTGTCCATTTGTAACATCTTTCTGTGTGATGTCATGCTCCTGAAACTTTGGAATGACCGTGATTGAACGATGAGCTGTCAGATAATAGATTATATCTATAATATTATAATATATTATATTGCATATGTGTAATATTATATAAATATGCAGCCTTGGCAAACTTAAGATACTTCTTTCAAAAACTTAAACAAATATATCTTACCATCCCCAAACTTTGGTGTAATATTATATAAATATATGTTTAGTATTATTTAAATGTAAAATTAATATAGCACTAAAACATTTAGTTTTCTTTAAAACCAAATACACTACATTTTGAAAGAAAACATTATATAAGTATACACTCCAATTAGAAATTTAAGGGTCATTAAGATTTTAATACAGTAAAAAAAAATAATACTTGTATTCAGTGAATAGGCTATGCATTAAATTGATCGAAAGTGACAGTAAAGATTTTTTTTTTACATTTCAGAACTTTCTATTGATAAAAAAATCGTGATTTTTTTAATCAGTTTTCACAAAAATATTAGGAAATATAAAAAAAAATTTCAACATTGATGAGAAGGAAAAAAGCATATTAGATTGATTTCTGAAGGATCATGTGACACTGAAGACTAGAGGAATGATGCTGAAAATTAAGCTTTTCCATACCAGAAATATATTACATGGTAAAATATATGTATTATTTAATTGTAATAAAATTTCTCAATTTCTCTGTATTTTTGATCAAATAAATGCAGCCTTGGCAAACTTAAGATACTTCTTTCAAAAACATAAAAAAATATATCTTACCATCCCCAAACTTTTGAATGGTAGTGAATATAAAGCAAATTTGACCAAATTAAAAACCTGACATTCTGAAAATAAATTATGAGATTAAAAGCAATTCATTATTTTTGAGCCCTAATATTCACGTAAAGTCTCATAATTAAGGTCTGTTAAACAACGATGAGAGACCATGATAGTCAAATTTTCCAGTCATGTTTTACATCACATTACAGCTATAGTCTTCTATTTCATTTGGCAAAAAAGTGTAACAAACTCTATGTCTAAGCCATTAGTTATGTCTTTCTCGTGAGCCAAAATCATCAAATTCATTTTTCTCTGAGAGCTGAATAGTTCTTTAGAATGGTGTTGAGACTCGGGACAGGGTGGAGAATGAATATGATACTGAGGACACTCCGATTACCAGTGCATGCAGTCCAGGGAATTTTTCAGTCAGCGCATAATAAATAATACTAAATAGATATAAGAAAAACAAAATGATCAACAAAAAGGTAGAACAGAATCATTCTCTTTGCTAAATGTTCGTAACTCAATTCTATGTAACTTTTAACCTTTAATATTAGGCAATAAATCTCTGTAAAAATTATTTGAGTAAAATACATAATTATTTAAAATGTTTTATTAATATCACACTAAAAGTAAAAAAAAGGTCATAGCTGTGAGAGTGTGAATTAAACCCTGTTATAATACTGCACTGTTGATTGTCATTGCTCCTCAGGTGGCTGGGCGGAAGGGTTTCCCTCATGTCATATACGCTCGTCTGTGGCGATGGCCGGACCTCCACAAGAATGAACTCAAGCATGTCAAGTTCTGTCAGTATGCATTCGATCTGAAGTACGATAACGTGTGTGTGAACCCTTACCACTATGAGCGAGTGGTGTCCCCTGGGATCGGTGCGTATGTTTCTCAAAACACAAACTGCTATGAAACGAACAAAAAGTTTTTAGCAGGGAAATATTTTGTTATGGAACATTCAGTATACTTGAACGTGATTCAGGGTTGATATTTTTGGTGATTTTATTATATAACGCAGTGTTCTTCTCATCTTGCAGTGGGATTCAGTTTGCCAAACACAGGTAAGCGGAGCTCTGACTGAATAGTGGTGGCTATTAGCGCTCGTATTTCTTCTCCACATGTGAAAGAATATTTCAAACAATCATTTGGGCTAATCGCTGACGGCCCTGATCGCTATGCTGCTGGCAGCCAGCCTTTAATCAGACAGAGACTGCCATAAAATGTGTCAGATCAAGACATGCAAGGACTCGCCTTGCAGTGAGATAGACAAATGAACAGGAGTATAGAAAGGAGCTCAAAGATGTTTTGACACTCATTCTCATCCCTCAGGCAGGCTGATAAAAGAAGAGCACATACATGACTGCATCCAGATGGAGGGTCCGTCGAGTATGACCTTACATCAAGACCATCATCCTCCAGATCACTACAGCCCACAGCAACTGAGACTGATGTCCCCTGAGCCGCCCCAGCGAACCACTTCCTCTGTCACTCTCTACCCCAGCCTGCCCCTCTCTCCACCCTGTAAGTATAGCAAAGCTTGATCAAGGCAGAAATCGTCATATTGCATTATGAGACATATTTAATATGTTTATTTTACTTTTTTGTTTTATTATTTATGAAGTTATTTAACTTAATTTAAATTTATTTTATTTATTGATAGATTGATTATAATAGGGATGTGAGGGTGATTTTAGGTTCACCTGACCCTGATTGGTTTTAGAAGGTATTTACAGAAGACCAAACAAGACTATTTTTAACTTGACTCTATAAATATATTAGGCAACACTTAACATTAATTAATGTATTAATTAACATGAACCAACAATGAGCAATAGATTGTATTACAGTATTTATTAATCTTTGTTAACATTAGTTAATAAAACTACAGCTGTTCATTGTTTTTTCATGTTAGTTGTGCACAGTGCAATGACTAATGTTAACAAATAAGTTTTGTTTTTAAATATTTACTAGTACATTTTGAACATTAACTGAGATTAATAAATGCTGTAGATATTCTTAGTTCATGTCAACAAATATAACGTATAATATGAATAATATTTTATACAGTGGTATAAGAGACTTCTTTCCAAAACATTTTTGGAAAATCGTAATTATTCCAAACTTTTGACTGCTAGTGTATATAATTTAAAAATATGTAAAATGTGGTTTTGGAACAGTTGAAAATCAATATTAAAATGAATTGTCTTGTTTTGTGTGACAGTTCATGCTTTAGCTGTCACATTGGTGATTGCACCTTACTAGCTGTGACAACCAAACAAGTGGAATCATGGCCTCTTTGTTGTATTAACACAATTGATCTCATTCTCTCTGTCTAACTCTTTTTAAAGCGAGTGCTTCCAGGTTGTCCATGCAGATAGAACGACCTGAGGGACTGTTGCAGATCACCTCCAGCTCTCCACCTTCCACCCCAACACATAGTCACGTACCCACACACAGCCAGCCCTCGTCCCAGCAGCCCTCTATCAGTCAGAGTGAATACAGCACCTCCAAACACACACAGACACAGGGCTCTTACCACAGTAAGTGCATGCAGAAATCATGTACAATCTTGTGTTCGCCATTGACTGTGTTGAATTTTATCATTGAGACTTTAGAAGTTGTATATGTTTGTAAGGCAGTTCATTTGTATGATATTATCAGTGAAAGACTCATAGTATCGATTCAAGTCATGTTAAATCTGTTTATTATGTCTCAGCAACAACCTGGACAGGGACCAGCACAGCCTCTTATACTCCTACTGGACCACAGCAGAATGGGCGGAGTCATCACCAAGCCCCTCCCCCTCATACGAGCCACTTCTGTATGTAAATACTGATCATGTCAACAGTTTTTGTAAAATATAAATAATGATAACTGTCTAAATTGATAATTGATAAATTATATATATATATATATATATATATACACATACACTGTTGTTCAAAAGTCTGGAGGCGGTAAGATGTTTTTGAAAGAAGTATGTTTACCAAGGCTGCATTTATTTGATTAAGATACAATAAAAACTGTAATATTGTGAAATATTATTACAATTTATAATAACTGTTTTATATTTGAATATATTATAAAATGTCATTTATTCCTGAGGTGGCCAAGCTGAATTTTCAGCATCATTACTCCAGTCTTCAGTGTCACTAGATCCTTCAGAAATCATTCTAATATGCTGATTTGCTGCTCAAGAATTATTACTGTTGAAAACGGGGGTGCTGTTTAATATTTTTGTGGAAACAGTGATACATTTTTTCAGGATTTTTTGATGAATAGAAAACTCAAAAGGACAGCATTTATTTGAAATATCATTTTTTGTAACATTATAAATGTTTTTATTGTCATCATAATGTTTATATATAATGATAGCTTGCTATTTAATGATATACTTATATTAGATACAGTATATACTTCTCTCTATCATCTTATCATCATTGTATTCTTCATTGTGTTTCCTTTTAAAAAATGTTATTTTTATACTGTTACCAGGGTCTCAGCATCACACACCAGCCTCATACCCTCAACCGGTCTCTAATCATCCAGGTACAACATGCCAACCCCCCTCCCCCCATTGTGTAATTTACACTGTAATTAACACTGTAACAAAATGTAATTAACACTGAAAGGAGCCTGTGTGTCATTGTGTGTACACTACAGGCCCAGAGTTCTGGTGCTCAATCTCTTATTTCGAGATGGACGTGCAGGTCGGGGAGATGTTTAAAGTTCTAGCTAACTGTCCTGTGGTGACGGTGGATGGATATGTGGACCCTTCGGGTGGGGACCGCTTTTGTCTGGGTCAGCTTAGCAATGTTCACCGAACTGATACCAGTGAGAGGGCACGGTCAGCGATCGTTCAACATAATAGAGATATACATTCATTCATATATGCAATCGATAAAGATGCAAACTTATGAACACCTGACATCCACCCAACAGGCTTCACATTGGTAAAGGTGTTCAGCTGGAGTGCCGTGGGGAGGGG
This sequence comes from Gila orcuttii, assembly GCA_026230005.1. Classification (NCBI taxonomy): domain Eukaryota; kingdom Metazoa; phylum Chordata; class Actinopteri; order Cypriniformes; family Leuciscidae; genus Gila; species Gila orcuttii. The sequence goes on along the minus strand of JAPDVR010000018.1, from coordinate 26,879,047 downwards.
GACGTGTGGATGCGTTGCCTTAGTGACCATGCTGTCTTCGTGCAAAGTTACTACCTGGACAGGGAGGCAGGGAGAGCACCAGGGGATGCTGTTCACAAGATCTACCCAGGAGCCCTCATTAAGGTTCACCTTTAATGACATCTCACCTTTGCAATGCTTTATTCTTTGCAATTAAACAGCCTTGTGTCAGACTCAGAGCAACATAGACGAATATTATAGATGTTTTTGGCATTGTAAATCGTTTTCTTTTCCATGAAACAAGCATACATCAGTCAAATTAAGCGTAAACGTGTGAACAAGGACTGAAATATTTAGATCAATTGTCCCAAGTGCTGGTGAACTAATTCCTTTTTATTCCTCCAGGTGTTTGATCTTCGTCAGTGTCACAGGCAGATGCAGCAGCAAGCGGCGACTGCACAGGCAGCTGCAGCAGCACAGGCTGCAGCGGTAGCTGGAAACATCCCTGGGCCTGGCAGTGTTGGAGGAATTGCTCCTGCCATCAGTGAGTCACTGGTCCCACAAATATCGATTTTCCAGTTCTGAACAATCTCGGTGTAACGAGGTTAGATGTTGTGGGAAGGAGGAGGCGGGAACCGGCGAACGTTCACACACATTTTAATACCAAAAATAAAACGAATACAAAACGAAAGTAAAAGACAGCAGCCCCTCACGGACGACTGCTGTCACATATAATAAAACAAAACACAACATAAGTACAGGCCTGTTCCTCTCTCGATCTCCACTGTCGTCACTCCTCCTTTTATGCTTCCGCTCCTCCGTGAGAGATATGAGACCGGTGCATCGCGCAGGTGGCACTCATCAGTAATCACGCCACTGGCCTCGTGCCGCTCTCTCACGACCCTCGGCCTCTTCCCGCTCGGCACACTTGGTAACGATTCATATTCATAAAACCCCAAATGCCTGAACCGTAGTGTGTAGTAGTGTGTTGAATCTACAGCCCCACAGCAAAAGAAGTCATATTTTACCCAAGTTTGCGGCCTGAATTGAACGTCATGAGACGAAAAGCATGTGTACAGCAAAATTATGCCAAGAAAATACTTTCTATTGAGTTGTCATCACAAGCTGCATGCAATATCTTACAGGATGACAAGTTTAGCCTGATTCGCAAACAAATGACTTCTATGAACTGGTTGTTTTTAGTGAATCAAAAATATACAGCGTGACCAAGTGACCAGTGTAGTCTGATTCACAAGTAAATAGCTCTAATGAACCCATTCTTTTTAGTAAATCAAAAACAAACAGTGCAACCAATGTAGTCTGATTCACGAGCAATTGACTCTAATAAACTGGTTTAAACAGCATGACCAGTGTAGTCCAGTTCAAGAACAAATGACTCTTTTGAGCTAGTCCTATTAATAAATCTTAAAAAATACTCTATTATCCTATTATCCTCTATTAAATAAAGATCAATAGAAATGCTTAGTTTGGACCTGGTTGTTAATTCTTAAAATTATTATTTTTGTAATCTACCAAGCTAGAATGTTACAACTTATAGTTGAGAGAGAATTTCCTTTAGATGTCAGCAAAATGGGCACTATAACTGTAATATTCTCAAATGAATCAGAATCGAACCATGAGCTAGCAAATCAGAATTAAATCACGACACGTGTCCAGCTGTAGTTTTGAAATTATGCCTTTCAAAAAACTAGCTACTTTCTGTAATACACACTCTCCCTTATACATTTTCGTAGGTCTGTCAGCGGCAGCTGGAATAGGTGTTGATGACCTGCGTCGTTTATGTATCCTGCGTCTGAGTTTTGTAAAGGGTTGGGGACCTGACTACCCTCGACAGACCATCAAACAGACTCCATGCTGGGTGGAAGTTCATCTACACCGTGCCCTGCAGCTGTTGGACGAGGTCCTGCACACCATGCCCCTCGCTGACCCCGGACCTGCCAACTGACCCACAGACTGCAAAATATACAAGTCCTGTCACAAAAACAGGGAAGATGACTGACAGAGAGAAACACACACCTGCACAGGCAAACAGTGACTCATAGTACCACGTACACGCATAAGCCATCATGCCTTCACACACACACACACACACGCACACACAGTTTTTCCACAGCCTTGGCCAGCAAAGTGCCTCTGAACTGACCAGTGTTTAGTCCACTCTTGGGTGCTGTTGACTCAGTTGTCATAGTAACACAGACCAAAGGCCCCACTGATGAGTACACAAAAAGAAGTGGAAGTACTGTAGATGAGGTAAAGAGGGAGAGAAAGATCCATATAGCTGAACGACACGGTTAATATACTTAAAGGCATAGTGGGAAAATGAAAATTCTGTCATAATTTTCTCTTATGTCGTTCCGAACCCGTAAGACTTTCGTTCATCTTCAAAACACAAATGAAGATATTTTATCGAAATCTGAGAGATTTCTGTCCCTTCACTGAAAGCTACGCAACTACCACTTTGACGCTTCAAAAAGTTTGTAAAGAAATTGTAACTAATACATATGAATTTAGTCCAAATTTTTTTAAGAGACTTGATCACTTTATATGATGACCAGATCGAATTTAGGCTTTTATTCACATAAACATTTAATCAACGCACACATCAGATATGGTAAACAGAAGCTCAAGCCTGCTTACTTGACGTGCGAGAACCAATGAGATTCATTCTTGTGTGTTACGTAGCATGTTTGAACTTCTTCAAGAACCAATGAGGTTTGTTCTGCGCGTCAAGCAAGTACAGTTCAAATTCTGTTTATATTTGCTGATCAGTGTTTATTTGTGCATAAAATCCTAAATTCAATCTGTTCGTCATATAAAGCGATTGTTTCTCTCCAGAAAATTTGCATTAAACCGCTTAATTCATATGGATTAATTACAATCTCTTTATGAACTTTTTGATGCGTCAAAGTGGTAGTAGACTGTCAATGAATGGACAGAAATCTCTCTGATTTCATCAAAATATTAATTTGTGAAACAAAGATTAACGACATGAGATTGAGTCACTGATGACAATTTTTTAATTTTTGGGTAAACTAACCCTTGGAATTCATATTTATTATTTTACCCTTTAAAGGGGTCCTATTATGCCCTTTTACAAAGTCTGGATTTTGTTTTTATGGTGTACTAAAATATGTTTTCATGCTTGATTTTTCAAAAAACACATTATCTTTCACATTATTTACATTATTACTAGAACACGCCGATTTCTATGAAGCCCCTCCTTCCGAAATACACAATGTCCTGTGATTGGTTAGCTGGCCCCATATGTTGCAAATGTCCCGCCCCTCCATAACTGCGAGTTCTTCTCTAGTGTAAATATGAATAAGGATGGCATCAATTTCAAACCAATTTGAGCCGATTCAGACCCTGACATTGTTAACGAACAAGAGGACAGTGCAGAATGGATTTCATGCACAGATTTTGCAAGCATGAAATTCACAGGACATTTCAGAGTGTTATGTTTGTAATTTTCTCATACATTATAGATGTTATCCACCATTTAATCATGATATTTTTCGGAAAACTAAGGTAATACAAACAGTAATCGATCACAAAATCATGGCTAATTTTACTAAGGAGCGGTGAACCATCTTACAAAAGCGAGAGCTTACAAAAGCTTCAGAAAACAAATGTGCTGCGCACAGATAAACGTTTGGATTTTAATGTTCAGGAACATATTTTAAAATAAATTTTAACTACTCTAAGTTTGTCAGCCTTAGGAAGGTCAAACAAATGAGTTTTGGAACAAATGTTGTTGAAATTTCAGAACACTAAATAAAAGTTTTGAATTCATAACACAAATGTATTTCAAAAACTAATATAATTATACAACCAGTAAGGATAGTCGTTAAAAAATTAAGAAATGTCAATATTTGATCATTTTAATAATGTAAATATTTTAAATGTATTACCGGTAATTTTAATACCACTTCATTAAAAATTGTATATATAGAATTTAATTATGAAACGGCTCAAAAAATGTAAATTTTTTTTACCATTCTACTTTCATTAGCCTCCATTGTGTGAGAACAATAGAAAAATGTTTGACCCCTAATGCCCAGTGTTACGTTCTTTATCAATATCTGAGTGTCATCTATTCTACTGCTACGTAACGTGTAGTTTTTATCCACATTTAGTAAAAATTAGGTAATTAATTGCTTTATACAAATGTTGCAATTCTGCTACACTAGGTCTCTAAGGGTTAAAGCTCTGACTCAATCTGATTTATCATAGTTCTTTAAGTGGCAGCTGACCTCAATGCTAAGTGCAGGCAGGACATCCATGAACAAATGCATTTAAAACCAGATAATAGAAAGGGGGAAAATTGCTGTAGTTTACAAACCAGTTCATTTAATCTGACAAATCTTGAAATGAGACCAAAAACAAGTGAGATCAAAGAATCTGCAGTTTTAAAGACAATCAACTTGTTATGAATACCATAATAGTTTATAATTCAGTGATACAGAGATAAAAGTTTTGTTAACAGTAGGATTTTCGTCTGCTAGGCTAAACATGAGTGATGCCATAACAATGTGCCATAACAGTCTTGACACGTTCAAGCCTTTATAAGCCATGACACTGTGACAGGAGTGAGGACACCTAGTGGTTATTTGATAAAGTATTACATTCCTTCATACACAGCCCTGCAGTAGACTTGAGTTAACTTACATGACTCTTGTTTAAGCTTTATACTGTATATTACGAATTGCACTAACAATCATAAAGAACAACTTTCTTGGTACTTATAGCTCCCTTCTAGCCTCATGGGATAGGAAACCCATGGTCTGTGTTGCAAAGTACACAATCTCAGCAGATGCAGAAGCTCACGGATTACCAAACTTTTTTTGTCAGCCAAACCATTTGATCTGAATCTATCTGAAATATTTACTTGATGTACCTTGATGATTTTAAGCTAATATTTCAACACATTTGCATGTTTTGGTTCTCTAATGACAGTTAACGATCTCATGACCTGCAGATAAACAAAAAATCTGTAATATTTTTCAGTAAGCATTTTATTTAGATTGATTTTATTTAATTTTACGTTTTGTTTCATCAATCGCAAACCCCCTGAAGTTCCTTATTGGTGAACCCGTTTGGGAAACCCTTCCACACAGGTAATCTGGGAACTGCCTACTGTCAACTCTTTTTTTGCACATCCTACTCATTTCACATACTGGAAGGAAGTATGGATATTCGAACATGGGTTTTTTAGTATTCTAATTTCATGTCATATAAAAAATACATTATCTTAAAGTACATAACCATAACTACTACCACGTTAAACCACTCGCGTAGCTACGGATGGGCCTGGGCCCACCCACTTGTCAGTCAGGCCCATCCAGTCAGTGGCCACACAAGGTAGCCTATAGAGGGAATTCTGTTGCCATTATTACAATACTTGACCTATAAAAATAAATGTTAACAGGGTTCCAGACTGCGACCATTTTTTTTTAAAATGTGCGAGTTAAAATTTTATGTGGTCGCATTTGTGCGAGTGCATGGTCATGTACTACTCAGTTAAATTCACGCATGCGCAACAGAATGCCGTTGTATCAGCAGCTGCTCCAGTGCGTAACTTGTGTTCAAAATGAATGAGTACATCATGAATCCATTTTCCAAACCGTGTTTTTGACTTATCCTGAATCACTACGGTACGCCTATAATAAGTGTTTATATTCTGACTATTTTATCCCGAGGTCGGCTCGGCTGCGGAGTTGCCCAGTGACTCGCCATAGACATTAACGGAGAGAAGTAGCTCCGGCTACAATGTTCTTCCGCAAGACACTTGCAGTTTATTTATTAACGAACATACACATCAAGCGCATTGCACACTGATGGTGAAAAGCGCCAATTAGGAATTCAGGAATTAAGGTCATATACAAATGAAAAGAACATACATGTTTTTTTAATTATTATTTTTTTTTTTTTGATTTGATAGTTAAAAGATTAAAACATTTAGCTAACATGAGGTCTTGTCACTGTCAGTCAAGGAATGCAGATTAAGACCACTATTCATCAGCATGCATTGATTAATCCCATGGCATGTAGCAAAAAAAATAAAATTATTGGTGCGACCAAATCCTATGCTGGTTCTCAGCTGAGAAAGTTGGTAGCACCAGTGCAACCAGTGGAAAAGTTAGTCTGGAGCCCTGACACTACATTAAAGGTAATTTTCAAAAATCCATAATAGGGGCCCTTTAAACTGTGGTGTATTCAAGCAGGTGTAGTTGTGTTGGCCTATTTTGATCACAGATGCATTTTAGGCTGTGCCCACCCGATTTTCTCTGGGCCCACCTACATTGTGATTCCTGGCTACGCTAGTGCGTTAAACCAAGCTGCTGGTCTTAAAGTAAAAAAAGAAAAACTGGTAAGTGGTTAGAGATCTTAAGGACCCAATTTTTTTTATTTAAATGTACCTCTACGGATATGAAAACGCTGGAAAATACGGGACGGTGCGATCCTTGGATGCTGCGCTGCTGGTGGGCGGTACTTACGGTCAGACTCTCAATCTGACGCAGTGCATCCTGACGCTCAGCATCCTTCAGGGCGCAGCATCCCACAACGGCCTGGACCGGACCAGACAAGAGGACCCCACGTACTGTAGAGATGTAGACATCCACATTATATCAGCTAAACGAAGGACCGTCGACATCTATTTTTTATTCCACAGCTGTTATCCGGATCGCAGCGCGCCCAACCCTTAAAATGGCTGAGATCACTGAAATAAGCGCAGTGTACGGTGAGTAGCCTAGCGCAGGCCTGAGCCACACCAACACGCCTGAGATATGAATACTACGTATTATGGATACACCTGACCTGGTTAAGATAACATTCATTTCGGGTTTTATTTTGGAGAGTGCTTCTAGAAAGGGAAGTCGGACTATTTACCCGACATCAGTAGGCTATCTGTTGGTACAGGTAGTGATTTGTTATTTTGCGAGCGTTTGTGAACGTTGAATGCATGTAGCTAAAGTGTTTTAATGGAGTGATCCGCACATTGCGCAGTGAGATTGAAGCAGGAATGACGTGATTTCTATTCCGGACTGGACCCGAGGGCTCTTTGTTTGTTAATAACGCGCACCGCTGAGATTACAGTCTCCACCCATGTGTCCTCAAAATCACCAGCTATATGGGCTGGAATTGAGCATACGGGTTTTATATCAGTAACTGAATTTTTTTGAGTCAAAAGTACAATTATACAAATGTTCAAAACCCTCTTATAAAACAATTCCTAATACCCTAAATTCTGTCGTCATTTACACACCCTCATGTCCCAGACTTTCATGTGTATGGACAAAAAAAGACAGATTTTTTTTTCTTTCTTCAAAAAATCTTTTGCTCAGCTGCTCTATGACTGGTACCATTTTTTTACTCCAAGGCCCCCCAATATCCGCAAAATTCAAAGCCACAATGACTTTTCCTGTCGGTCATGATTTACTGGATATATATTTTTTACTTAAAATTTCTACCCAATAAAATATTTTAGAGTTTGACATAACTTGGAAAATGTACACTCTTTATAAAAATGCCCATGGAGTTTTAAGATTTTACTAATATGACATTCCAGGTCTAGAAATTACACTTTTAAAATGAACCTGATTCATACAGAGAATGGGAACCATAGTTATATTTAATGTTTTCACTTGAATTACAAAACCGATTTATAAAGTATTATCTTTTAAGATATATATATGTATATATATATACATATATATATATATATATATATATATATATATATATATAAGTCTGTCGTGTCTGAGGGTGTGAAATAGCATGACGGAAAGGAGTGTCCTCGGATCTGATGCACCAGCTGGCACCACAGTGCCCACCACCATCTGGCATCAGTCTCCGAGAGACATTTATGCTCCAGACACTGTTTCTTCACCCACTCTCACTGTGGGCTATGCACGATTTACACAAGGACTTCTTTTATAAACTTGTAAGACAGTATTTCTAAATGCATCTTAATGATTTTTATTGTGAACAATTATCCATGCATGTTTAATTTTTTTAACATTGTAATTTTATTTAGACGGTTATCACTTGATCTTCTAATAAAACCAAACTTCTCTCTGGTGACTTATCCAATCATTTAGTCTGCTTAAACACCATCTCTTTCTTAAAAACGACTGCAAGCTCGCATTCACATCTTCCTCCATCCAATAAACAACCAATGGATTGAACCAAGTTCACGCCCAACAAATTTTTCTTTTATGATAATCCATTACACGTCACAATACAGAAAAAAGGAGCTGTTGTTACTTGTTACATTGTGACTTTAAATGGGGCAAGATTGAGGTTTTTCTGTTTTGCTGCATCATTCTGCTTTGACACCCACAATGAGAGCATAGTGCTGGAATAACTGGCAGTACTAATTTTAGTCAAGGTTGGTAAATTGACCGTATTGCTGTTGTAGATGTGTATGGCCATTACCTGGTATGGGAAAGTTAGAGCACATAACATTGAACCTGTCATTTTCACCCACAGACAGCTTGTTTGTCATTTAGTGGATGCTTTTTATATGAAGGATCTTACAGTTCACTGATTGCTGTAACATTGATAGGGCTCTTTTAGCAATCCTCTCAGGTCTCCCCATCCTTCAATCCAATCTGTAATGTTTTATCTAGCAATGAGTTAATCATTAAGCTACCATTACCCACAACAGATCATCTCTGATGTTTGATATTTGATCACTCTACCGTGTCCCATTTAGACACATCTGTCAGGGCTCTAAAGGGATGTTACTTTGATTTATATCCTGAGAAATACAGAGAAATACACCAAGAATTTAATCATAGAGATGTCTTGGTTTGGAGGTCAGAGACTGCTACTCTCACTGCATTGATTAAAAAACTCTAACAAAACTGTTTACGTGTGCGTGAGGTGGGTATCTCGTCTTTCGGATGAGATGTTGAACCGAGGTCCTGACTCTCTGGTCATTAAAAATCCCATGGCACTTCTCGTAAAGAGTAGGGGTGCACAAATTCCCTCTATTGGCCCTTGCCAATCAAGCCCTCTTAATAATCCCCATCAACTGAATTGGTTCGATCACTCTCTCCTCTCCACCTATAGCTGGTGTGTGGCGAGCGCACTGGCGCCGTTGTACTGTGGCTGCCGTCACATCATCCAAGTGGATGCTGCACACTGTTGGTGGCTGAGAAGAGAAACCTGCCATTGATTGTAAAGCAATTTGAGTGTAGAGTAGTAGGTTATGCGCTATATAAATATCTCATTCATTCGTTTATCTATCCTCTTTGTTTGCGTGTTTTTGGTTCATGCGCATCTATGGCCCATGGGATTTTTCCAGGTAATTGGAGCAGCTGTTTTTTTGGAGCCTACCCAAGTCTTGCATCATCTAGCAAGTGGGGTGAGGGTCTTTGTCTGAGGTTGGGTGAGAGTAATAGAGCAAACAACATACTGGGTGGAGCACTGGCAACTATCTCTTTCTGTCTGTGCTGTTAATTTTGGCTGTAGCTCCATCATGCTATTATTTTTTGGCTGTAATGACTATACTCTTCTTATTTGATTTTTTATTGCCTTCACATTCTCTTCTGAATCTTTGTCTTCAGTTCCTCCATCACACACAAAAAAAAAGGGTTCCAGTAAACATGCTGATCTCACATCTGATCTCATAAGTTTGGTCACTGTGACCTTATAAAATGGCATTGTGGGGTGGATAGAGCGTGGATTTCAGCCTATAGATTCATTGTTAATCAAACCATGTTTGAGCAGCTCATCTTACAATCGCCATATATCAGCAACATACACAAACACACTCTCCCGCAAGGAGTGTTTCTGTTCTGCTGTCATCAATCTTTGTCTTAATTTATGTCACTGTGTCCTGACAACACAAGGACAGAAAGCTCTAGTAAATAAACTGTCCTTCAGATTTTTTATTAATGTTAAAAACAGTTGAGCTTCTTAATATTTTTTGTTGAATCCATGATCCTTTTTTTTGATGAATAGAAAGATAAATAGAACAGCAAATCTTCTGTAAAATAGTTTTTACTGACTTTTGATCAGATAAATATTTTATGATAAAAATGAATTTCTTTAAAAAAGTCTCACAAGCCTATATATATATATATATATATATATATATATATATATATACGTATATATATACGTATATATACACACACACATTGGGGGTGTAACGCTTCACAAAATCTAACTGTAGCCTACCTTCTCAAATCTGAAAACGCATTGTTTGTTGAAAATAACATGTAAAAGAGACAGAACGAGTTCCGCTAATGTATGTTTCTCTTTCAAGTCTTGCGCGTGAACGGACAAATTCACACAAAAATTAGGGCTACACGATTAATCGCAATGGACTATATGCACGGCCACTTCCTGGTTTTAGATAAGCCAGCTCAGTCAATTCCGGTCAACTGTCAAAAATCAAATCAATCGTCAGATCAGAAACATAATATTCCTGCTGCTGTCTGTGTTTTTAATGTTAATCAAACAACAAAAGACAAGGAAATCACTCACTACTCTTGACACACTACTCTATATATACACTTTCTCTCAACTGACATTCTATTCTATCCTATTCTAAAGGCCAACTTTACAGCATATGAGGTGCTTTTAAACAACATTTTAACATAGCACAACATTAAATGCATTTACAGAATATAGAACAGAAGCGCAAAGACATCCAGACAGAATGATATGATTTCATGATATTTCATAGCTATGTTGCAGAGTGAGACCGGATGCAGTAGTTTGTCTCTGCGTGGGACTATGGTGTTCCTCTGCATCATTTGGTGGGTGGAGTAGGCATGAAGTAGATATTAGAGTAAGTCCTCCGTGGGTTTGTCAGTCTCTGCATTTTCAGAGCTGTTGTGCTTTAACCATCTAGATTCTAGAACGAGAAAGACTGTTGTTTTATTTTCTACGATTTAAGCCTGTGAACATCTTCAGGTATGTTAGTGTGACTGTTGGTGAATGTAGAAAAATGAATGTGATCAAGTTGTTTTTCAGTCTGTTTACTTTTCCCGTCTCTGTTTTTTCTCTTTTAGATATGTCCCCAGTGCTGGCGGGGTTTATCGGTGCTGGTGTGTTGGTTGTTGCAGTCTTTGCGTTAATATTTGTGTGGACTTGCTGTCAGAAACATTACAACAGGGGGAACTACAAGCTCCATGGCATCCAATCGGAACACAGTGACCCTCTCACAGACCCGCCGTACAAGTTTATTCACATGCTGAAAGGAATGAGCATCTACCCTGACACGCTGACCAACAGCAAGAGGATCATTAGGGTGGCACGCCAGGCAAGGTCCCAGACCACTGATGGGGCTCAAGGCAGCAAGGGCCGCCCAGTGGTGCTGGTAGATATGGATTCGGCAGCAGAAAGCGGCCTGCTGGGAGAGAAACAAATGCAGATGAGGCTCGGGGAAAGTGGCCACGAGGTTCCCAGGCTGGAGAGGGAGTTTCCCGTGCGTGCGGATTACTGCTGTCTGGAAAGTAGCTCTGCAAGCAGCAGTCAGACCTCCAGTACTACGGTTTCCAGCACCGCTACACCCTTCACCCCTGCCGATGAGCCCAGCAGGGGCGACCTCAGCATTGCAATCGACTATAATTTCCCCAAGAAGGCCTTGGTGGTCACCATCCTGGAAGCTCGGGGGCTACCGGCAGTGGAAGGCCAGGTGGGCAGCGCAGACCCCTATGTAAAGATGACCATTCTCCCAGAGAAGAAACATCGTGTTAAGACTCGTGTTCTGAGGAAAACTCTGGAGCCTGCTTTCGATGAGACCTTCACATTTTATGGTGTGCCGTACAGCTCCCTGTCGGATCTCACTTTGCACTTCCTGGTGCTGAGCTTTGACCGGTTCTCACGAGACGATGTGATTGGGGAGGCGATGGTTCCACTGGCAGGTGTGGACCCGAGTACAGGCCGGGTCCATATTACGCAACAGATCACGAAGAGAAGTATGCAGGTGAGACCGAGTACAACACAAACAATACATATGTTTATATTTTTATTTAATATGAATATTACATTTTTTCCATAATATAAATAATTGAATAGTCATTTTTTATATATATATATATATATATATATATATATATATATATATATATATATATATATACAGTATATTATATTATAGTATACATAATATTTCAAGCTAATATAAACATTTATTGTAAGTAACAATATCTAAGCTGACTTAAGTCCAATTCCTTTTAAGGTTTATGAGTTAAATTGTTTGTATTATTATAATTAATATTATTTTAAATATTGGTTCATTTTGTAGATGTTTTTATCCAAAATGACTGACATTGCATTCACGGTACACATTTGATCAGTTCTTACTTTCCCTGGGAATCAAACCATGACCTTGGCATTGCTAGTGCCATGCTCTACTGTTTGAGCTACAGGCACGTTTTTATTTAGAGCCCATTTCAGAACAGTTTTCATTTAATTCAACTGTTGTTCCTGAATTTAATTTGTACTACATGAAAAAAGAACCACATGAAGTGAAATTTAAGTAAAGAAAATATTTAACATTTTTATGTATATGTATAATATTTTTACATTATGTATAATATATTATATTTCAAGCTAATATCAAAACAACCACACAGTAGAACATTGCTGTAAGTTTATACCCATCAATAACAATAACTAATCTGACTAAAGTCAAATTCTTCAGAAGATTTTAGGCTAAATACAATTACTTAAGCACATGTTTCAGTTTAATTTTTACAATTATTTTATGCATTTTATTCATGCTCCCGCTGTGTGACTGATTCATCTGGGTTCTTTTTATAAGTCTAATAGTTGTATGAGCTCAGCACTGAATCATCACTCCCATCCTCCTACTTGTAGTCATTGATAAATGTGCTTATCCTCCTGCTCACTGAGTGGGTTTAGATGATGCGTAGACAATCCTGTTGGCACATACATGAAAGCCTCCTCGTGCCTCCGCACAGAACCGAAACTCAAGACGTTGAGCTGCCAAGATAAACGAAAAACAAGTTATTAATCAGTTATCAGCCCATTCATTTTGTACTTATCATTAACGCATCTGTTACTTTGCTAATACACCATGCGTAGAAGAGCTGCTATGACATAATCACTTACCTGCTTATGCTGGAGTTTTTCCAGTGCTGTGGAGGTGTATAGAGAACCCAGGGTCTTATTCTTAAATGTACAGCTGATTTAAGACCTCAATATTAAAACCTAGTTTAAAAAAAACCTGTTGACTTGCAATTAATAATGTATGCATGCATGAGAGAAGCAGTTTATTTGACCTTTGTGTCTGTGTATATTTGCTTTTCTCCAGTGTGTAAGCCGTGGAGAGCTGCTGGTCTCTCTGTCCTATCAACCTGTTTCTCACAGACTCAGCGTGGTGGTGTTAAAAGCAAAACACCTTCCAAAACTGGACATCACTGGGCAATCTGGAAGTAAGTATATATATATATATATATATATATATATATATATATATATATATATATATATATATATGTATATATATATATATATATATATATATATATATATATATATATATATATATATATATATACATATTATTTTTGTTATTATTGTGTAAATGTTTTGGGGTCAGTAAGATTTTATCATTAAGTCTTAAATGACCACCAAGGCTGCATTTATTTGATCAAAAGTCAGCGATATTGTGAAATATTATTACAATTTTCAATTTAAATATATTTTAAAATGTAATTTATTCCTGTGATGGTAAAGCTGAATTTTCAGGATCATTACTCCAGTCTTCAGTGTCACATGATCCTTAAGAAATCATTCTGATATGCTGATTTGGAGCACAAGAAGCATTTCTTATATTATTATCGCTGTTGAAAACAGTTGTGCAGCTTAATACTTTTGTGGAAACCGTAATACATTACAGGATTCAAAAGAATCAAAAGAACAGTATTCAATTGAAATAGAATAATTTTCTAACATTATAAATGTCTTCATTGACAATTTTTGTTAAATTGCTGAATAAAAGTATTTTTTTGTAATCTTACAGACCCTAAACCTTTTACTGATAGTTATAATTAAATTACATTTTTTAAAATATTAAATTTAAGTATTTTTCCTTCAAAATATCTAATCAAATGGCCTGTCTTATCTTGTGTCCCAGATCCATATGTGAAGTTAAACGTGTTCTATGGCCACAAACGTATCGCCAAAAAGAAAACGCATGTGAAGAAGAGCACGCTCAACCCCGTCTTTAATGAATCCTTCATCTATGATGTACCGGCTGAGTTGCTGCCAGACATCTCTATCGAGTTCCTGGTCATGGACTTCGACCGCACTACTAAAAACCAGGCCTTGGGGCGGCTGGTGCTCGGCGCAAACAGCTCCTGCCCCTCGGATGCCGCCCACTGGCAGGAGGTCTGCCAAAACCCACGGCGCCAAATCTCAAAGTGGCACACACTCAATGAATATTAGAGCTTCACCACACTCTCTCCTTGCACACATTCAAATACAGGCACACAGGAAACGTTTAATAACAAGAGACAGAGAGAGTTTGGGAAAATATGCCTTTGTTACCGTCACTTGGAAGGTAACTGATCTTCAGGAGGACTTTAAAAAAAAAGACTTAAGCCAACGTTTACGTCATTGCTGATGTGATTATGGGCCTCGGAAATTAATCTTTAAAAAAAAAAAAAGTACACTCTTACTTTCTCGCTCAGTTGCTCACACACACACACACACACACACACACACACACACATGGCCAGAACATAAACATACATGATAAATAATAAACGAGACCAAATTTTTGAAAGACTGTTAGGAGTTTATGAGGTTTAGGATTCTGTAATTGTCATTATGAAACTTATCGCATGTCTTAACACTCCATGTTTCACTCCAGAAGGGGACATTGTGTGGATTTGTGATGCCGACACACATTAAACAAGCTCTTTTTTTAGGCATCTGATTTTTGGAACTTACATCAAGGGGAGCTTGTGATAAGTGACTTCTGATATTCACTGCTTCTCCACTGTATGAGCAATGCACCGAAGTGACGCATAGGTTGTATGATCTACGCCAAAGTATAATTTGTTCTGTTCCGCTTTGGCTGGAGATGTTTCAGAGATTCCTGCTGTGTCACATTCTCCACAGCTACAAGTTGAGTCATGTGATTGTACAACAATAACCCTTTTGGCAGCACTCTGGGCCTGATTTATTGCCAGTGCAACAATTTCAACACGCACTTTGGATAAATCTGGCCCTGAAAACGTTAATTTGCACTGTTATGCTACAAACAAACTCTGAATGTCACTGTCTGTATGAATTTCATACAGAGCTTCAATTCACCATAAAACAGAGGTTCACTGTTTCGTAGACTTTAGCCCATGTCATCAGATGCTCTTTTTAAGGTGGATTGGATCCGCTGTCATTTTAAATCCTGTGTGATATAGAGATAGACAAAGAGGTGTGTTCGTAGTTCAGAGCTGGAAAGCTCTGGCATATTAAGGGGGCATTCTGAGCCCTCTGGTGTTATGTTTGGGAAATGGAAAGATATGTAGCTGTAAATCATTTGTAGTTCATAAAGTCAAGAGGGAATGTATTCATGTAATTCTTTCAGTCACAACACGTCTTAGTCTATTCTTCTAGCATACCTCGTTCACCTCAGTTCCCCTTTTACTGTCTCATACCACTTTTCCACATCTCTCTTTTATGATGAGAATTGGTGTAGTCATTTATTTGATTTAGAGTGGGCTTACCGTCAAGATCTAGATGGTTTGCATGTGTGCCTGCTGATAGCCTGGGCCTTTATCTCCGATTGGTCCTCCTCACTGTTAAATTAACAAGCCGGAGGTCTAAATCTATCTGTGTTTCATATGGAGGCAGAGTTAAGGTTGGGAACCGAGAATCAGAAATTATTCCATTAGAAAGAAACACTGGAACCAAATGACGTTCGACTCCATTAACAATTCTCGCACATGCATTTTTCCACTGATGCAGACAAAACATTGTATTAAAAAACTGTTTCCTGTTTTCTCAGTTTCCTGCACAATTTATTCAGCAGTGCCACAAAAACACAATTGAATCTTCAGTGTTAAACAGATAGCAAGCCCAGTGTAGTCCAATTACAGAACAAATTACTCACGATCAATTTATTTTTAGTGAACTGAAACCATACAGCGCAACCAGTGTAGTATGATTCCTAACGACCGACTCTAATGAGTCGGTTCTTTTTAATGAATGAAAAATGTACAATGCAGTTTAGTACAATCTCTAAAAACAAAAGGACTCTAATGAGTCAGGTCTATTTAATGTATCAAACCAACAACACAACTACAGTATACTGATCAGATTAGTAACTGACTGGTTGCTCATATAACAATGTGTAGTTAAAATACATATTATGCATTTTCTCATTAGTATTTTATAAAGATTAATAAATAAATAGTTAAATAGTTTGTTTTTAGTACATATACTTGAGAACAATTATTGGACTGCATTTATGCTGCCTCTAAAAAAGACGGCAAGAATTGTTTTAAATGTATTTATTACTTAAATTATTTGATATTTGGCAATGCAATTGCATTTTTTCCTAAAATATTTATTCTTTAAAAATAATAAAAAAGAATTGTTAATTGACCGTTCAGCAATCAGAACAGGAACCAGATCCTTTAAATTCTTGATCCCCATGCCAAGAAGGAAATCTGCCCAGGATTCAACAGACCCAGCAGAGCAGGGACCATCACTGATCTGGGAAGCTCAAAACACAATGTAATTTCTCAAAAATACACTTAATTCCCCACAAATTAGCCACTAGCAGTCAGCTGGTCGTATGGCACATGGTTTCTCTATCATAGAGGTGTTTAGATTATAAGCTGTAATTCTAGAAGGAAAAAATGCTTCTTTCCATTCAAGCTTCTAACATGCTAAATTCACACTCCCTGTATAAAAGTGCACTCTATCCACCCAGTAATGTCTTTCATGTAGAAGACACTTCTTTGTGTCAGATCACTGGTATGGCAAAATGGAAAGATATTAAAATAATCAAACCATGTGAGAAACAACACACAGGAGAAAATAAAAACACAATAGATTTTTTTTTTTTAAAAAGGGGGAAAAAACTAAACGACAAAGTCATTTGTGACCTAAACACAATCGCTTTGGTGTTCAAAAATAAATTGGCAGGAAACTGAAAAATGTTGTATTAGTGCAAACTAAAAAAAAAAATCTTGTGAATATTTGACGTATAATGTATTACAAAATGCTGTGAGATCTCTCCTAATGTTACACACCCACCTGTATGTTAGTGTTCTTAACACCCACTGAATGTGCAAAATAAACGTGATACACAAGTGAATATTTCTCTCTAGTATATTTTCACCCCAATTTTTAAAGTGTTTGGATATTTTCATAAGACATCTGCTTGAGATGGGTGATTTAAGATTAAACAAGGACAAAATATGTCAATATTAAAGGGATAGTTCACTCAAAATGAAAAATCTGTCATCACTCCCAAGTTGTTCCAAACCTTAAGAGTTTCTTTCTTCTGTTGAACTAAAAAGAAGATATTTTGAAGAATGTTGATAACCAAACAGTTGATGCGCCCCATTGGAAGTCATTGGGGAAGTGATTGGCCCTACTATGGAGGTCAATGGGGCCCATCAATTGTCTGGTTATCAACATTCTTCAAAATATCTTCTTTTTAGTTTAACAAAAGGGCACTCATACAGATTTTACTTTTAAAGAATCTTAAAGAAAATTAATGGCATTAAAGCTAAACCAAAGCAAATATCTGAGAAATTCCCAGGCTCAAATTGTCAAACGGTTGTTTAATAGTCCAGTTTACGGAGTAATTTTTAGTTAGGAAATGAGACAAACGGATATGAGAATACATTACTCTCTAAAGAGAGCCTTTGTGAAGGATTTCAATTATGACATGGCAATGTGAGATGACCTTAATGTACCTCATCTCCAATGAAAGATTGATTTTCTCAGAAGAAACCTCAAGCTTCTGGTAGTCCATTCCTCCTCATTCAATTTCTGAATCAGAACAGGAATGCTGATATAAAGGGGGCTGAACACCCATTAAACCTTTCAACTGTGACATTAAAATCATAACTGACTAGACATATCTGACTAGACTCTCGGTACACAGCAGACATATTCATACCTCACAACCTAGTTTAGGTAACCTAATTCAATACATTTATACAACTCTACTTGTCTGTTGATTACAATAATGATTTGCACTGATATACGTTGTCCTTCCACATGTTTTAGGGAACAAAGTTAATTCTGCTATAAACGTGATACCCCACACAAGTCCTAGACTATTTTTCATCTGCATTAATGTAAGTAAATCAAAGAGCTGATGTGAGGAATGTCAGAGAAACATACTCTGTGTGTAAAATCACACACTCTGTGACACAAGACTGTCTTTGTCACTGTTAGGTAAACCAATAAACTGGCAAACAACACCATAGAAACATCTTGACATGCATGCACTGGCCGCACCCTAAATGAGGGGCATCACATGCACCAACCATGAAAAATGACAAAACCAACCAACAAAACCCTGATTTCAGACACTGCAGACAAGGACTGAGACCTATATAGAAAGGGCAATTCTAGTGGGTTTATGACAAATATCTATAAACGATATTTTTTATTTCTACATTTTATCATTTCTACATTTTACCTTCTCAAAGGACTCAACACTCAATCATCTTAAAGGTAAGAACTGTTTCTGATTTTTTTTTGCTGTCTGCTTGAAAATAACTAAAAGCATGAGAAACGCACAATTTCTAGTCACACATCTCTCAGAAATGGGTTCATTTGTTTAAATATAACAGTTTAAATATAGCAGATGGTAATGTGTATTTTAAAATGTAATCTTAATAAACAAATGTGTCTATTGTATATCATCTATTCATAATGGCCCAAAATAATATATTTATTATTTTTATAACATAATTTATGGAACATTTTAAATGTATTTTGTTATAACTATTGCTGATGTCCAAAAAGTATCTGAGAGAAGTTGATTATTTTGGTTTACTGAAATTGTCAGCAAAGACAGGTGTCTAACCAGGGATCAGCTACCCATGCATCATATTTATTAGATAATGAAAGGCAAACATGACCTGGAGCACAGGAGACTTTACCAGAATGATCACTGGTCTGTTTCAAATTCACACAAGCTTTACAAGTCTGGATTTGATCTTAAAATTATTTTTCTACCTATTTCACTCACTAAACAATTTAATCCAGCACAAAAGACCCATTTTATTTTATAGGTAGATTATAAACATGTTCTTTGTTGTGATTATTGTCATTAATGTAATTTTTAATTCAGATTATTTTCTGGGGTTTTTTGCAGCAGCAGCAGTGCTGACTCCACTGGCATCTTTAAGAGTGGTCCCTCTGTGCAGTAAGTGAATCTGATTATAAACAGGCCTGTGAGAATGCTTTGATCAGATTTGACACAGTTGGATTTTATTCCATGAGATAACATTCTGAAAAACCCTTTGATCTGTAGATTTCATTTGATCTAAAGATATGTTCGAGAGACTTCAAAAACATTTTAAAAAGCCAATTTTTGGATGATTCCATTGGTTTTGGTCGGAGGTCATTACCTGGAATGACATTTCAGGGGCACCAGTGATCAAATGACAGCTTCTAAACCACTAAAACTGTTTCATCTCACAACATTATTCACTACGGGAATGTTTCTCAAATATACATCTAAATATAATAGTCTTTTGGCCATTATTTAACAGAATTTAACCACAATAATTACTGATGTTGCATGACATTGTTTCACTGTTTGAATGCTAGGTCTTTTTTGGCCTGTGTGGTTAGAACGCTTACTAAAATTTCCACAGCGAGGTTGTGTCAAACATAGGCTAGTATTGTCATGTGACATCATCTGACTTGGTATGGGCAGGTCAAATGAATAAATACAGATCAGTATTGACGAAGTTGAAATTGAATGATGTTGTCAGATGTCAGAAGAATGTGCCTATTGTTTGGTATAAATACGCTGATATTTGAATCTATATTCACCCATCTACTCTACTCTTCCACAAGTAAAAATGAAGAAATAAAAATAATAGAAATTCTAATAAGACAATTGAATGTTTTATGTTCTCTGATCTGCCTCAACAGTGCAAAGCAGACATGTCCAGATCAAGAAACAGTGAGGTGAGCTTTCTTGCATTGTCACTCTACACTAGTGATGCATTAAATAGCGTTTTATTTAAATAGGTAAACAGGATGAAACAAGTGTTAAGTATGTTATATGTAACAGGCTGTGAAGCGGTGTATATGACAAACTAATACAGCTTATATCCAGCCTTTATTTGGACTGAATGTTTTTAATTTGTGCGATCGGGAAGTTGCAGTGACGGAAACAGTGACATTAAATAAATGTAAGTTTGAAGAGAGTAAAGCCTGTGTTTAGGACAGCTATTAAGGAAATGCAATTTTGCAAAAGAAAAACTTTTACTTTAAATAAATATTAATTTAAAAGCAGCCTACTTCAGTATAATATGATGCTAATATGATATGATGACATTACCATAATATGATAATACCCATTAATATCAAGATATTACCATATCATCAATCTTAACACTGAGTATTTGAATAAATGTGGATATCTAAATCAGAGAAAATCATAGGTGCGGGTGGTGGATGATTTATTTTTAGCAGGAGATTCGGGTGACGTTAGTAATTAGTAATTCATCACTACCATGTTCAATAAAACACTGACTTGCCTCTGCAGGGGAATATGCTGAAGCGTGTGGCAAAACTGCCTCTCATCAGCTCAGCGCTGCAGCAGGCCTCTTCCGTCTACATGGGCGTGAAAGGTCGCTATCCGCTGCTCAGGTTTGTGGGAGGAGTAGCAGAGCTGGGTGTCCGCAGTGCATCCACAGCAGCTCTGCAACAAGCAGCACCTCTGCTACAGAACCTAGGACCAGAAAGTGAGTCCCACATGTTTATATATGGTATCTCTAACACTGAAATGACATAAATACTTTTGGGGTTTTTTTTGGAAATCAAATGCTCATAGTAAAGACATAATTGGACAAAAGAAACAGATATACTGCTAAAACATAATTTAACATGCAATTCTTTTAGAATAATAAAGTGAATTCATTGTATGTGGGCCTTTGCAGTTGAGGCAGTGAACAGTTTTGCACTGGTGGGTTTGGAGCAACTTGAGAAATATCTCCCTATCCTCCAACAGCCCACAGATGAGGTGAGTGTGTGAGAGTGCAAGAAAGAAGAGTGTCAGTAGCAGTTATCATATCTTGACCATATGGTAAAAGCCAACCAATTTATTTTAAATAACAAAATTAATTGAGTTTTAAATTATTTAAATTAGAATTATTATAATTATTCCATTATTTTAATAATTTGTAGTTTTTTTAACTTAATTAAAATAATAAATTATTATTACATTTTTAGTAGTTTTTAAGGGCTGATCCTGATGGTTTACGTTTTACTGCAGATTTGTGCTTTTTAAAAAAAAAAAAAATTTTTGTTCTACAAAACATATGGGCTTGCTGATACTGAATTAGACAAATCGAGCACACCTTCAAATAAAGTGATTAAAGGTCTTGAACAGAAGGTTATAATCGATTATGAGCTGTCAGAATATGTCTACTGATATTGAAAGAAAGGGTTACATCAGAGAATGTCCGTAGACGGGCTCTGGTTACATGCAGAACTTGATTTGATAATGTCACGTGGTATTATGACACATCACATAACAGCAACTTTGGTTGTTTTTTTAAACAAAATACTTTTTTGTAATATATTCGACCAATATGGATAAATAATGACGGTAGGCCTACTTGTTTCTGCTGCTGTTATAGTTACGAGTTAAGATGACTTTTCGCGCACTTTTTTTTAGTGAAAGACCATTTGAAACGACATAGTAGCGGTAGCCTATGTAAAGGAAAACGGTTTAAATGTAACTTAGTATATATGGGTCAATATCACTGTAGGGTGCCTTTTGGTGTCCTGAACATAAATAACTAATTTTCCATTATAACTTAACATACAAATGACTATGAAAGGGTGTGGTATATAAGGCTAAGTTGTTTTATTCATAGCAGTAGCATTATTTGGCTCTTTAGATACATTTTCAAGATTTTCTATAGTTTTGTATAAGAGGATGTATGTTATTTTGCTATGTCCCAGGCACTGCTCATCAAATTTGAATGAGAGTAAAATAGTCAAATCAAATTTATTTTTTATTTATTTTTTCAAATTAATATTTTGTTTAATAAGATATTACTTAAATTGAGTGTATTGATCAGTTTATAATAAAAACTATTTTTATTTAATAAAAAAGAAGAGCTTGTCCATGTCCCTTAAATGGTTGTCCACCCTGTGGTACTGAGGAATCTGCCCCTTTAAGAATAGGCCACCCCATTAGTGACATCAGGACAACAGATTTTTGTATCTCTATAGTGGCGGGAAATTAAACTGCTGAGGCGAGTAGCTGCTGATTTTACAACTAACAAATTTTCTTCATATGAGTTTGCTTACTTGTTTTGCCAAAGCTTAACATGTCCACCCTGTCGGCATAAAATATACTGGAAGTGATTCAAATACAATAATTTCCAAATATGTACGTTTTAATATACCAAATTCTCTTCAACAACCAGACTAACTATTTACCTAGTCACAGTTTGTTGTAAGCTAATATGCTAATTGAAGCTCAAAATGTCCACCCTGTCATTGTTCCAAAATGTCCACCCTGTCGGCCAATTAGACTCGACAGGGTGGACATAGCATTCATTTGTAGTTAATATTGCAATTTATAGCAATGTTATATTACATTTTATGGAAACATATAATATAACAAGATAATATTTTGTTATATAAAAAAACATAAAATCATTGCTGTTCTCAGGACATGCCTCTGAGTGCGGCAGAAATTGTGGCAGAAAGTGCCCGGCAATACCAGTTTGGGGCAAGTTGTTCCACATGTTGTAAATGTTACAAATTGACAGAATTTATTTACTACAATATTTCTTGGCCACAAATAAATAAACTAATTGTTACATTTAATGTACTTGCCTTGTCATGTTTTGTTATTATAATTTTCCTTATGTTTACATTTTGCTAAAAAGACGGGCAGGTTTTGGAACTCCCTGCCTTTTTCATCTCAACCAGAGAGGCCATTCTAAATTCTCAGTTATATCAATGTGATTGAGAATGTAATTATATATTTATTTTTTTAAATTGAATAAATGTTTCATTGTCATATTTTGTCATGCTTTTTGTGGTCTGCTTTATGTGTCCACTCCATCGTGTGTTTGTCCACCCTGTCGTGGACTCGTCCACCCTGTCATCTTGATATTTTAAAATAATATTTAAAATAAGAATTTAATCATACCTATATAATCCATTGTGCTAGGTGTGGGGGCAATAACATGCAAACAAAAAACTGCATCCAAATAATCAAATATTTCTCCAAATAAGAAAAAATACATGTGCGAATTGTATCTTTACAATGTTGTAGCGAGTTTCTTTAAAAACACATGATTTACATAAAATCTTTTATGTATTTATAATTTTAAAGCAAACAAATAACCCTGTTTAGGAAAGGGACATCATACCTTTCAGAAAGTATCATTTGTATCTTAATAATGCAATGAAAACATATTTAACAGTAATTTATATGTCCACGACAGGGTGGACATATCTATGCTTTATGCTCTAAAAATGGCCCATAATTAAAAAAAAAAAAATTGTGGGAGCTCAAATAATATATTTATTATAGTATTTGAGTGTCTACTATGACATGACAAAGCGAATGGTAAATTAAAATCAAAATGTGTGAGTATTGTGAGGGTTGAAAGGCACTCTATGGTGATATTGACCCATATATATATATATATATATATATATATATATGGTGATATTGACCCATATATATATATATATATATATATATATATACTGTATATATATATATATATATATATATATGAACTTTTGACCTAACTTACTAAGATAAAGTAGGAAAAAAGTAACTTAAAGGGTTAGTTCACCCAAAAATGAAAATTATGTCATTAATGACTCACCCTCATGTCGTTTCAAGCCCGTAAGACCTCCGTTCATCTTCGGAACACAGTTTAAGATATTTTAGATTTAGTCCGAGAGTTTTCTGTCCCTCCATTGAAAATCTATGTACGGTATACTGTCCTTGTCCAGAAAGGCAATAAAGACATCATCAAAGTAGTCCATATGACCTCAGGGGATTAGTTAGAATTTTTTGAAGCATCGAAAATACATTTTGTTCCAAAAATAACAAAAACAATGACTTTATTCAGCATTGTATTCTCTTCCGGTTCTGTTGTCAATTTGCGTTCACGAGGCCATGTAACGCTGCTGACGTGTTATCTGGTGCGTCCGTGTATTCGGGTTCAAATAAATATGTCTGGTTAAAAAAAAATGCAAGTCTTCCCCTGTGTCGAAATCCTTAGACATGTTTGCAAAGATTGTTTTGTTTACAGCGTGCGTCTCCCTCAGACTGTAAAGGAAGCTCGGGCGCACCAGATAACACGTCAGCTCGTCTTACGTCAGCGGACTCACGAACGCGGATTGACAACAGAACCGGAAGAGAATACAATGCTGAATAAAGTCGTCGTTTTTGTTATTTTTGGAACAAAATGTATTTTCGATGCTTCAAAAAATTATAACTAATCCCCTGAGGTCACATGGACTACTTTGATGATGTCTTTATTGCCTTTCTGGACAAGGACAGTATACCGTACATAGATTTTCAATGGAGGGACAAAAAGCTCTCGGATTGAATCTAAAATATCTTAAACTGTGTTCCGAAGATGAACGGAGGTCTTACGGGCTTGGAACAACATGAGGGTGAGTCATTAATGACATAATTTTCATTTTTGGGTGAACTAACCCTTTAAGGTATGTATTTGTGGCTATTTCTGTTTTTGTTTGACTTCTGTGTTGTCACTTATCAAACCGAACCTGTTATCTCGATGTTTTTTGTACCCCATTCCTCTCTTTGTGCTCTCCTGCCTGTCTTCTCTCCTCTCAGGTGGTTGCTAATCTAAAGGACGCTTTCTTCTCGAGGCTGGATAGTGCGCAGTCTCGAGCAAACGATGAGCTGGACAGGGCCGTGAACAGGTGGGATGAACTGATGGAGCTCAGCTGGCGCCTCCTGGCGGAAGCTCAGGATTCAGCACCAGGGCGCGTGATCACCGCTGGCCTGGATGAGCTCATCACTCAGTCTGAGGCGGCAGTGGCGTACTATCTACCGCTGCCACCCACGCTGCGTAAGAAAGTGTGACACGGAGTCATCTGAACTGAGACAACGAGACACATTTTTATCTGAAATAATCATGAAATAACACTTGACTTTAGAGAAGGTTTACCATTTATTTCATGCGTACACAAAACGTAACCACAAGGGGGCGCAACTGGTCTTCTGTTTTGCAAGTACTTTAGCACAACTAAAGAGCCATTGACCTCATCATTAAATACCAGTCGTTAGAAATCAGAATAAAACTGCAATAATGTCAAATTTTGTAACTTCTTTATATTGTTTATTTATATCTATTATATTTTTTTAAAATGACAACATTTTTCCCTGAACTTTTTAATGGACCCCCTTTAGGCACCCTGGCGGTCCCTGGACCACAATTTGAAAACCCCTGCTTTAGCACCATCTCACTTTCAGAGGAATACAGATAAATGTATTGCATAATATTTCATCAAATCAGCTTTTTTTATTAAGCTCAAAGTTCAGTTTTAGACTAAGCAGAGCCTCTTTCAGTTGAAATCTGAATATTGGTGGTTGTATTGAAATCACAAGCACTTTTGCAGGTCATGAGTGGGAGAGAAGAGTGCAAAGCTATGAAGATGAGGATGAGGATGATGAAGAAGAAGAGCCTCGGATGTGGACGCGGATCCGTAGCCTGTTGTTGTGCCTGTACCTTCAGCTGTACCACAGACTGATGAAGCTGAAAGAAAGAGTGGACAGAGTTTTGCAGATGCTGGGGGCAGCTGCTGAAACGGTAGGCCCATGTACAGAAATAATTCATCACTAAATCTTTGACCTTATCTTAACTAAAACTTCTGTTCAGTGACTCTTGAGAATGGGACAAATACTCTCTCGCCAAACTAACTGCTTCTCAGTGGCTCCGAACAACATTCATGTAGGTATCAGTTTCTGAAATATGTCACACTGATAATGGTCAACCAAGCTCGTTGTATTCATATTCCAATTTAACAATTTTCGTACTTTAATCTAAATGTTTTCAGTTGGCTATCCAACACAGAAGAACACAAAAGACTACAAGAATACAAGAGACCAGGTTTATTATAGTTAACTAAAACTAAAACCATAAAACCATTTTCGTTTCTTGAAATAAAATAAACATTTACTGAAATAAAATAAAATGTACACACATGTATTTTATTTCAGCCAATTGCCAAGAAAACATTTAGTTTAACATGATGTACTGAAATAACTAAAACTAAACTGAAATAAAAATTAATAAATAGATTTATAAAAAATAGAAATGTAGACTTTTTTTAAATGCTAAAACTTTTACCAAAAATAAAATGAAAACAGAAAAGAAAAACTAATTTAAATTATTAATAAAAAAAACTATAATAGCTCCTTAATGATACTAAAATAAGACCCAAGATGTGAGTCACGACTAAGATTAAATCACAAAATAAGTATAGATGCAGACATGTCTTGGTGAGAGACTCAACAATATACACTGACAGGATGATATCGACAGGGAGTGCCTCATCAAAATGTCCTCAAACTATAGCCTATCCCCTCTTTTTTGAGTATGAAGTTAAAATAGACACTCTACGTGCCGCTTCACCATGCTGCAGTCATTCACGCTGCCCTGCCACCCTCAGGGCTTCCTGTCTAGTCTGCAGACTCACCCTCACTCGCATAGAATAAAATCACTGCAATTACTTGTTCTAAATTATGACCCCTGAGACACACTCAAGCAGGAAAGGACATGGGGAAGGCGAGAGAAGCTGTGTTACAACATGAGCTGAAAACATTATATGTGAGCTTTTTCACACTGTACAACACTGTACCAAATTTATTTACAATGTATTATTTTACATTTATGCTTCTAGTCACTTAGTAGTGGAGTAGATTCATTACCTCAGATTTTGTCTTAGTCACTCATTTGTACACTTCTTCATAATAAAGTTAGTGTTTAGGCTAGACTTTATCATCAGACTTCATCATTTTATAGTCCAGCATATTAGTGAGTCTTTTAGTCAGTCGTAATGGCTATAAAAATAAAGTATTGAACGTTTCTGTTTGCGTAAAAGGAAGGCAGTTTTTTTGTTCCCTAGAAATCAAGGCTGAAATCAAGAAGTCAAGCAGCAGTGCTTTTGATGGGAGTGCTTGTTTAGAGAGAGGATGGTTATGATTGAGCTGAAAACCCAGTGGGATCTAATGCTACGTGCCGTTTGGCGGTCACTGCATGTGACGTGAACCCACTAACCCATGAGAAGATTTGAAGATTGCATTAGAGAACAAATATACTTCTAGTTTTATATATGCATTAAATTGGTCAAAAGTCACAGTAAAGAATTTTACATTGTTACAAAATTTTAATTTAAAATAAATGCTATATTTTTAAACTTTCTATTCATCAAAGAATTCTGAAAAAAAATGATCACAGTTGCCACAAAAAATATTAAGCAGCACCGCTGTTTTCAACATTAATAAGAATAAGAAATATTTATTAAGCAGAAAACCAGCATATTAGAATAATTTCTGAAGGATCACGTGACACTGGATTACAATAATGGCTGCTGAAAATTCAGCTTTGCCATCACAGGATTAAATTACATTTTAAAATATAAAACAGTTATTTAGAATTGTAAGAATATTTCACAATATTACTGTTTTTTCCTGTATCTTTAATCAAAATAATCTAAACAGTGCCATTTCTGAAGCATAGAGTGCACCACAGTTCTGCAAATTTGTATTTGTTCTCAGGTCGATAGAGACACAAGATAGGCTACACCCTACCTCAACTAACCTGTTAGAGACACATGGCCTATCTCAGACATGTTTTGTATGAGTTGACAAGTTTGTATGCTGAGGATCAAAGGGCCAAGATGAAGTATTGTCTGTACAGGGTCCTTCTGTGCTTTCCCAGCAGTAGGGTGGGGGGTAATTGGACCTGAGAGCACGAAAGCTCTCAAAAGAGTCTTCATTAACAAACTTTAAAAGATCCCCCAGAGAGCCTGGGCTGCAGAAATGTGAGTGACAGACTGTGTTCTACCGGTAGTGATGCTGATCTGTCAGAGACACATACAACAGTGAGACTTGGCAGCATAATCTCCTACAGTAATTCACGTGTTGGTCACGGGCTGTGCAGTGGACCGGCGGTGAGGTGGTGGCACGAAGACAATGGGAATTGAGAACACAGAGAGGACCTTTAAATTTGGCTGACCCACTTTATCCTTCACCTAAATTAACCACCAATAGTTGGAGGGTCCCGCTGCCAAATCAGTACTGTTTGTGACTGTGTCTGCTAGTCTGGGTCTGTTCTTTTGCACTGTGTACTCACGCTCACGTTGGCTGGCGTCAGATGAAGCTCCACGTGAGAGTTTGGCTGCTTGTGACATGGTGGTCTGTGTTAATAAACCAGACTTCAGTAGTATTTCCCTGTTCAAAATCTTTTTGTTATTCAAATCAACTTGTATGTTGAGTTTATTTGTCACAACTGGTTCAAATGCATTTAGGTTTTACCAAGTTTTAAATGCGTTTAGCAGCACAAATGCTGCCAGACAAACTAAATTATACTCTAGTGGTTTTAATATTAGTGATTTAAATCTTTTGAATCCTTTCGCCAAAAGATTTGTTCATTGGTTCATTCAGTGACCCTTTCTGCAAGTTACTGTGTTACACCAGTAGGTAGCAACAAGTGAGCCACTGAATAATTTACTTAACTGATTAATCTGAGTCATTCATGACAAGTCGTATCATCCTTATTAAGATTGGCATGTCTACAATTCTACTAGATTACAGAAATTGTTTATTTTTAATCCATGATGTCAACTGTTGGTCATGATTTATTTTCAAACTATAGAAGAAAAAACAAGGGAAACTTGTTTCAAAAACATCCTTACATCAATTTCAGTATATATTCATCAATTATTTTTACACATTCATAATTCTTTCTGCACAACAAATATGATTTGTTCCCTTAAAAGATGAATTCACTTAAAATATTTGTTCACAAACTAAATAGCAATTCTATACTAAAGCACTAAACTGTAGTGGATATAGGATTGAGTGGCCATGGGAACAGTTAAACAAGGTCAAATGAAATGAGACAAGAAGAATAAAAAGCAAAAAATGGACATTTAGAAATAGGACATGATGAAATGAAATTATTTAGGATAACGGGTCTAAAAGAATGTTGGACTGTTTCTTTTGTTAGTCTGATAAAGTTTAATTAACCTCAACTGTGACTGACAATACCAGTTTTCACAGCAATTGCAGTTTCTGTTGTTTGTTCATTTATTTGCACAGAGCAGGGAGTGTATCCCGCAAAAAGCCCATTCACGTTCCTGCTGGCATTATGTTGGTATGTGAATAGAGTCATTACTGCCACTTGATCAAACTGTTAGGCCCCATTTCCAGGCCACTAGGTTCAGCAATAAAAACGTGACTGAATTAAAGTTCTGCGTATTCCTCAGTCCATGTGGCCAGTTGTTCTGCCTTATTCACTTTTTAATGCCTAATGGTGTCAGTTTCAGGTCTATCATTGTCACTGGTTTCCTAATTAGGTATTGTCTGTAATTTGTCACGCTCAGGTGGGTCTAACGCAGTTGATGCAGATGGTGGAGTCCCTGCTGCAGCTGCTTCTGTCTTTTTACACGTCTCAGGTGCATCGTGGGGAGGAGCTGCGTTTTCTGCTTGTAGCTCAGCTCACATCAGGTATACAGGCACTGAAGGTTTTGCCCCCTGTACAACAGATACTGGCTTTACCTACTCAGGTACGCACTATCATTAATGACCTACTGGAACTGGGACAGATTCTCATACAGCTGCTCATCAACACCACCCCGCTCTATGACCTGGTGAGAACACACACACACACACACACACACACACACACACACAAACAAACAAACAAGTGCAACATTCTGGAACCAGTTCTAATGGACAAATTCTGTTAATAAAACATACAAGTAGATGTTTTAGTGATAAAGAACACTATAATCAAGTTATGAAACTAATTCAAAGGCAGAATAATCAGTCTGAACATCAAATTCTTATTATTTTTCTTGACCAAACACATCTGTTTACCCTAGTGAAAAATAAATATACCAAAATGTATCTGAAATACATTTATTTTGTTAAGTATACTACAATTACATTTACATATTTATGCACTGATAAATACCCTTCAATTTCAGTTTTAGTATACTAAACTGATATACTTAAAGTCTGCTAAATTGGAAGAACTGATTTTGTACTAAATGCACTTTAGTTATCTGGAAATAGTGCTAGGAAATAGGTCAACTAAAGATATACTCAAGTATATTTGATTGTGCTAAAGTGCAACTATTGCAAGTATACTTTAAATATCTTACATTTAAAGACTGATCTTATACAGTGATAATATTATCCTTACTAATAGTGATATTAAACACATTTTAAGCTTAATATTAAGAAATGTGCATTGTGCAATAAAGAAGTACTCCAAATAAAGTTTAATTATAGTATTTATACAGTAAGTATCAAGGGATATGTCAGTAAACATATTAATGGATTTGTAGCATAGTATTAAATAAAGGTATTTTAAATACATTTTAGGGTAGGTTTTTTGGTAGAGGGTATTGATAGGATGAACAATGCTAAATATGTCACTCTATGTTCCCATAAAAACTAAATGAGTAAATCTGTGTTTTATAGTCCGTGCTGGCCCATGAAACAGTCCATGGCCTGGTTTATTTTCTCTCTTTACTGTGCTTCTTTTCATTTGTTTTTGTTTTTTAGCACAGTATCCAATTGAAGATCAGGTACATAATGTTTTCAGGCCATTATACAGCTTACTTCAATCACAAATAAGAACTGTTATGGTCTAAAAACACTTCTATTCAGTTGCAGAGTTAATTTAAATGGGCTTGATGCTCAAACCAAATTGGCGATATCTGGATTTTTTGGTCTATAAACCCTTGAATCTTCTAAGGCAAGCAAAATGGCATGTTAATTTTAAACAAAAACAGCATAAACATTTTGTTTAAATCAAGTATTTCATAAAAATATTTTTGGGGCTATGTAGGCATCAGAATAATCTCTTATTATTCCTTTTTACACAAATTATGATTGCAGGGGCAGATTATCGAATAATAAAGACTAATTTTTGAGCAGTTCCTATTTCAAAACATTTGGTCTGTGAAACGAGTCATGATAATGCAACTCAAAACATTAAACGGCATGGTTGTTCAGCAAATGCACTTTTGTTAACACTGTCGGTCAGGTTTAAGTTAGGGTTTAGAGGTGGGATGTTATTTTCAGTGAGAGGCACTAAAAGTGTCTTTTTCCAATAAGCCTTGG
Organism: Gila orcuttii; assembly: GCA_026230005.1. Classification (NCBI taxonomy): domain Eukaryota; kingdom Metazoa; phylum Chordata; class Actinopteri; order Cypriniformes; family Leuciscidae; genus Gila; species Gila orcuttii. The sequence continues at coordinate 26,847,492 of JAPDVR010000018.1, read as the reverse complement.
CTGAATTAAATTGTTGAATAAAGATTTCAAAAGAATCAAAAGTATCATAGTCTTAGCTTACGACTCTGCCCTGTCTTTTCTCTGAGATGAAACAGGTTTCTGATCTCGACGCAGCAAACAACCCAACTCTAGACGAACTTCCTGAGAGTTCCTCCAGCCGTGCCTTTGCAAACAGCCTCTTCCTCAAGGCCATGGACGGTCGTCCACGTCGCCGCAGAAGCCTTTATGCCCGTTCCCGTCGTGGTTCCACCAGCGGGCTTCCAACAAGCCCAGCTCCCTCTCCGACTCCTACCCCAATCCCAGCAAATGGCAGAAAAGGCAGTTTAAAGCTAGATTCCCAGCACTCGGGCCCTCCAGAACTTGACACACTGGCTGTGCCCACTACCGATATGATCCGCCGCCGTTCCTCGGCCACCGAGGTCCTGCTGGCTCCCATTATGCAGATAGTATCACAGAGCCAACGAGCGTTTGAGTTTCTGAGCTCTGGCCCTTCATCTGAAGATCAGGTCATACCTGTGGTGGAAACCACAGAATATTAGGCCCCACTTTTCTCATACATTAAACCAAAATGCAATCACAGATCATTCGAACACAGATTGCTGCAGCTCACAGGCTGTTATGGATAGTACAGCAAACATACCTTCAAACAACAATCCATACATTGACTTCTCTAGTAGGCCTACAAAAACAAATCTTGTTGGTGGAGACAGTGCAGTTACAAGCTAACTTTTAAATAAAATCATTAGTCCAGCATTCAGTATGTGCAGAGGGTTTAAAAGCTAAATAAAGCATTGTTTTAGCTATGCGTATTACTTAGAATGTAATCAAAACCGTATGGATTTGCTCTCTGCAGTGCCGTTTGGCTACGTGGTGCTTAGCTTTGAATGCCTGATAGTAGTTAAGACAAAGAAACAACTCAAAAGAGTTGAAATGATAATTTTTCTATATATTATAATTGTTAGCATGTAACACATTTTGTTTAGACTAAATAAATGTACTTTTATTCCTTAGCTTTTTTAGTTCTTATACACTATAAGCAATGTTTAATCTATAGACTGTCTTAGTGAAATGGCTGATAGTTAGATGAATGGAGTGAGTGAAACAGGACGGCACAAGGATTCTAGTCATGCGTGTTCAATGGAGAGGAGAGGATAAAATGACATGGTTAATGATACTTTGATTCTTCATGGGTTGTTTTATGTTTTAACATTAAGGATGTGTTGTTACAAAGGTAAAGTGAACTGTGTTATACAGACAAGCATGGAATGGTGTTAAATGACTAAGTGGACGTTTATAGCTAAAATCCTAACAGCCTTTAATGCTTTTTTCCTGTAACAATTATAATATTGACTCTGAATGTAATAAAACATTTTATAAAATGTTATTGATGTTTTAAGTACTATTTGAGCAGAGAATGAAAGGCTTATTGTGCAAAAAAGGTAAATGTTTTTATTTTATTGAAATCGAACATTGAAATACAAGCAATGTCTTTAACTAAAAACAGCATATACTTTTTATACAAAAATGAAAGATTCAAGTAAATACAGGGCAATACACTGTAAAAATTATTGCTGTGATTATTTATCACAACTTAACATTCAACATCAAAATAAGAAATAGTGTCGTTTCAACTTAAATGATGTGTTCGTGTTACTAAAGTTTAGTTAACTTTAGTTGAATATTTAAGTTCTCAACAAATTTTAAGTTGCTATAACTAATTACAGCAACATTGTTTACAGTGACACTCTTCATATCTTCAGTTCTTAGATCGTTCACAACATGAAATATAATTATAACTATATCGGCGTACACACCAAGGCATGGTAAAGTTCTGCCACTTTAAATGCTCAAGCTCTACGGATGGATTCTGATTGGCTGTCCATATTTTTAGCGTTTATCAGCAAAAAAAAAAACATTCCAAAAATGATTCCGACTATATCGTTCATGTGGTTATCGTAATAATAGCGTTTTAGTCTTTGCTATTTTCATGGAATTAGAATGATTATTAAAACTGTATAATTACAACTATCATCCTTGGTGTGAACGTGCCTTAAAATCGAGTAACATTTATAGTACCACCAACCTCAAAGAAACTACACAGAAAACAATGTTCTGAAATGTACAATATATACATAAAATGTCTATCTATATTCATACACATTTTACTATATATATTCTCCTCCCAATTACCACATTTAATCATTCATATCTAAATGTCAGTGGAGATTCAGAAGAGGAAAATACAGAGAAGATAAAGTCCAACTCTATATTTCATGCATTTGAGATCCAGAGCAGAAGCTCACTTGAATTCCTCTACATCATCTTTTCCGAGCTGAAGGATCATTCTTTGAAAATGACAAGGACTACAATCGATCCGGACGGTCTCACGGTTCATATCAATACCCTGCTGTGACCAACTTAAATCAAAGCCCAGGATCACTTATCTTCAGAACCTCTTTTATCACCTTGCTGTAACAAACTTAATCTACCTTTCCTCACCATAAAGCTGGGCTCTAAACTTTTAACATGCTATCATCTCATTCTTTATCTTTCCACCGTCCATGTAGGTTAATAAGGTGAAAGTGGCCCCCTTCGGTTCCAAAAACCCATTGGCCGAGGGGTCTTCTTAGCCGTTTAGACGCTAGGTTGCCAGGGGCTCCACATATCTTCATCATCTTTCACATCCCCAACTCAGTTCTTCACTCCCATTTCTTTCCAAACACCGCGGACACACTTCTGACTATGCCCTTGATTCCGGCCATCCCCTTTTTCAGTGCTCTGGACTCCTTGATGAGATCCAGTATTTCATGAAAGACCAGAAGCACGCCGTGGTAGGTTTCAGCTGCTGAGATCTCGAAGAAGCCACAGTCTGCAGAGAGGGCAAACAGTCTGCCCTCCTCGCTCGACACGGCTCTCTGGTGCAGCAGGTCTCGCTTGTTCCCTACAATGATGATCGGTGCAGATGCGGACAGCTTCCTAGTCTGGCGGATGAGCTGCACCTGTTGCCGGACCACCTCAAAGCTGGAGCGGTCACAGATGCTGTAGACCAGGATCATGCCGTCTGCCCACTGAAGCTGCTTGTCACTGATGGATTCAGTTGTTTCGCAGCTCTGGAGGAGACAGAATTCAAAAATTAAATCACTTAACCTCACCTAGAAAACATGAACCTAAAAACCTCCATGAATGCATAAAAGTTGTCAAAATGCCCCGTATTGGATTTAAGGTCTTTCATCAGGGATTTTTTTTATTGTATTTACAGCACAATTAAATATGATAAAAATGTATAATCATGTCTACTTCCCACATACATATACAGTAAAAAATAAAATTCCATAGGATTATTATACTTTTCCACCATTCTCCAATTCACAGGTACAATTTTAAAAGTTGATCAAATTAATTTCAAGCATTTAAGCTCCTTAAGCACCAGTATTTTGGCTCATGAGAAATATTAATTTAGTCAGGTATTTTTAAACTTTACATTTGTACAGTATGCATCATTTGATATTTTCCTTTTTATGATATTAATATATTATATTTTGAATATGATAATTATGATAATAAAAGGGCCCACCACACAAGTAAACTAAGTAGATCAACTTTTTTTTCAAACACAAACTATGAAATTGTCAGTCACTATATATATATATATATATATATATATATATATATATATATATATGTAAAACATACTTAGAAACTATAGAAATATGAGATATAGAAACTAAATACCTATTATTCTTAAATTCTACAATTAAATTTGGGCTAACTTCTTAAATTTGAACTTTTTTAAAAAAAAAATATTTTAAAATCTTATCCACAGAATAAAATGTTTTGCCATATTTTTGACAAACCTAGAGTGAGATAAGGATTTAAATATTATTGTTGACTTATCCTTTGATAATATATTATAAACACAATATTTGACCCCTTGATGTATTCCCAACACGATTTGATCCCTTTATGTATTCCCAACAATGCATTTTTTATGCATTCAAACACAAAAATCTACATATAAAAAACAAAATATACATCATACCTGTGGATACAGAGAGTCCCAAATATTTAAGGATATCTCTCGCCCATCTGTTTTGTCAATATGACTGTATATTGATTCTAAAAGAGAGCATAGTGAAATTAAAGACTGCTATAGTATTTTATAAACAACATAGTTTATTTGTTCATTGTCAATGGTATTATAATAAATCTTATTTGACGTACCAATATCCCCATATTCTCCGATGAATCTTTTGGTGAGAAATCGCACGGTGAGGGCTGCAAACGAGTAGTTGTAATAAATGATTATTCGAAGGCTTAACAACACAAAACAGACCATATAAACATGAAAGAAATTTTTGTATGCAAACAGCCAAGTTCAGTTTTGTGCTCACCTGACTTCCCAACATTTTCTGCTCCAAGTAGCAGAACATTCGCCTCTACTTTGTGGTGATTTCCATCCATCGCTTTACTGCCCAACTGAGGACTTGGTTTGACCAGAACAACCATTTCACCTATGAACGTCTTGAGTGTTGAGCTTTGAGTGTTGTCGTCCTGAGTGTTGAGCTTTGTATGCCACTTCAACTATATATGTATGCATAAAACGGTGGGTAGGGCTTATGGAAGTTGAATCGATTTTAAACCAATCCGAGAACAGTGCATCCGTTCGCATTGGCAAACCACCAAAAATTGTCTCATCAAGTAGCGCCAGGACAATTCGATATTTTACACCAAGTGTTTTCTTTCACCCAACTTAAATACTGCCCTCGAAAATTTCACTAAAGAGAGCCATCTGCTTGTTTTGTTCGCACTCGCACAGAGCAAAACACGAGATTTTAAATCCTTTTATGACAAACCCTTTAGGTTTAGGATAAAATTGTTTACTATCCCAGATACTTTTTATTATTATTAAAACTAACAGTTTTAGACTTTTGTTATACCTACAGAAGGTAAAAATATATTTTATTTATTTTGAACAAAATTTAAAACTTTTACTCAGGTCCCATATCTACACCATTATACAAATATTGCATATTAAAAATATGATCATTAAAAAAAAAAAAAAAAAAAAGTTAAATATCAACAATTTCAATGTAATAATTCAATATGTTCTCTGATATTTCACATTATTGCAGCTGTTGATTTGTTCTGCGGTGTTTGATAGAGGTTTGTTTTGAGTGTCTATCTATGATAATGGCATGCTTCCTAAGTATACCTGGGTTTTATTTCTGTTTTTCCAAAATCCTAGTAATGTCTTCCCTTTGCCAGTTTTACGAACAGACTGATCATTAATGTCCGTAGCACAAGTGGTCCATAGCACCAAAAAAGTTAAATAATAATAATTTGTGAAAATAAAGCCACGTTAATCGACCAAACAAAGGGTCCTCGCGCCCTCTGCTGGCATCACAGCTGCGTAACAACATTGAACTATAATGTTTATAATTGCAAGCCCCATGAGCAGTGAAAGAATGTGACCTTAAATTAAATAAACAATGTTTAATAGACATTTTACTTCAAGGCAAAAGTAAATAAACTACGGTTCTAAAAATAAATAGAGAGTGATATAAATGTGTGGTTTCAAAAGTAATGACGTAGACACTTCAATGTTCACCAGTTGTTCTCACAGCCATCTCTCTCCTTGCCGTTATCAGTGCAGGATTTCTTTGCTGTTGTACCACAGTTTTCCATGAAAAACTCTCTCATGCGTTTCAAAGTGTTTCTGTGCTTCTCTCTTTGAGTCTCTGTCTCTGAAGCACTTCTTGGATCCTCACTGCTGGAGTATTTCAGGAGAGAAGCATGGAGGCTCTTCCCAAAAGTTTCATTCAGCTTTTGCTGGAAAGATTCTTGAAGTCTGACAATCATGTTTTTCCTCTGTATAAATGACCAAAATAGCACATCACTATTATTTAACAATCAATTCAATGATTGAAAGGTATACATCTGTAGTATTTCAGCTTAAGTTTTGAACTACAAAGAAGAAGCTTGCCAGTTAAATTACACATGAATGTGATAAGCTGAATGCAGTTTACCTCAGAGTTCATCATCAAGATGTCAAAAAGAGTCCAAACATCTGACACCAGTTCAGCAGCAGTCCGATAAGGCGGCTTCCTTGTCCCCAGGATTCGGCTGAGTATTATATCGAATTCGGCGGTTTTTGAGTGATTCTTTAAAAACAAAGCACAGCTCATAAGATAATTTTTCGCCCGGATCTATTAATTTATTCAAAAAGACATCCAAATACAATTCGTACATACAATGACTTTGTATTACACCTTTACTATGATGAGCATGAAGAAAGAATATATAGCCTACATATTAAATAAATATTACATTACACTATCATCAGCAATTACTCCAGTCTTAAGTGTCACATGATCCTTCAGAAATCATTCTAATATGCTGATATATTATCAATGTTGGAAACAATTGTGCTGCTTAATATTTTTTTATAACCTGGGATACTTTTTTCAGGATTCTTTGATGAATAAAAAGTTTAAAAAGAACAGCATTTATTTTAAATGGAAATCTTTTGTAACAATATACACTACTGGTCAGTATTTTTTTCTTTCTTTTTTTGGAAGAAATTAATGCTTTTATTCAGCAAGGATGTGTTAAATTGATAAAAATGTTTTCTAACAATATAAACTATTTATTACCATTTTGAATAAATGTTATTTTTAACTTTTTATACATAGATTTTTTTAAATGTGGTGAAAACAAAATCATGTGGTGTGACAAATGCTGAAACATGCAGGAAAAATAAGGATTTTTTTTAATGAATAATGAAATAAAGACTGACATGACTGTGGTCAGTAAGTCTATTAATATCTCATTTTCATATTATGTTAGCTGAAACCATGGTCCTTCGCGATTCATGTAATGCAAGTCCATGGATACCATCCTTTGAGAGTAAAAAAATAAATAAATAATTTTAAACGTAAACAAAATTAATACGTGGCTCTTGTGGTAGATTTTTCTCTACCCACCTAACTTAGGTTGAACCGGGTGTCCTTGACACTTGAAGATATTATACTCAGTAGAGTTACCACTGAACGTGCGGGTATAGCTATTCTTATCGCATTAATAAAAATGCCCAAGAATTAAATTATGGGACCGCAATCTAACCCCAGCTAAGAGTCTCACAAAGAGTCGAACGACGTCTCGCCCCCTATTGACACTATCACTTGGAAAATAAGGTCTTTAGTGTCTAACCTGTATCTTGTTCCACTAACTAACTTGCTGCGCAGCAATAATAATCAGACAGACTTCATCAAATGTACTTTAAATGCTTTAATCACGGCCGGGAGAGTTTGAGCAATTCTCAGAGAATCTCCCCCAAAAAGAAGAATGCATCAGGTTTAATAGGATAAAGACAGACACAACAAATAAGATCATTGTGACTAACATGTCACCTTCTATCAATATGATTGGTTCAATTGTTAAAGCAAGCCCTCCACCTTTTTATCCTCTCTTACTGGCATAAGCAAAATTATCTCGAATCATCAAAAAAAAAAAAAAAAAAAAAAAAAAAAAAAAAGAAAAGGGTTAAGGGTTCAGTTAATTACTCAGTGTGTCATGACACAATGCAGACAGTATATTTTTGATATTGTCATCATAAGCACTTCAGATTTTTCCATGGACACTATTTTCCTAGAACAGAACGTTTTAGTACATTGTGTTCTCAAAGTTTTAGAATGTTAGGTCTAAAAGGGGAAGTCAAGATTAGATGTTAGAATCATGGTTAGTTTACAATCTTATCTATTAAAATCCATCACACTCCTGACGACACATTGAGTGTCTTATGAAGCTAAATATGCGTCAGGAAGCTCGCGCTCCAGACTGCCATGAACACGCTCAGGACCGTTTGCCGAGGCTGTGGATTACAGGCAATAATGCTGTAAATAATGCTCAGTTTCTTGCAGACTGACCATTTCACTTCATAAGACCTCAATGTATCGCCAGGAGCCAAGGGAATTCATTTTGTTTTGCCTGTCTGTTTTTTTTTTTTTATCTCAAAGTAACTGTAGCCATTGGCTTGCATTATGTGAATCACCAAGGTCCACGGTTTCAGCTAAAAATCTTCTTTATATTTCTACTGAAGAAAAAAAAAGACACATCTTGGATGGCCTGAGGGTGAGTAAATTAACAGTAAATTTAAACTTACTTTAAATTTAAACTTTTGTTGAAATTATAAAAGTTTTCAAAACCAATATCAATACAAAGAGTACATGTCTACATATTTGGCATATCTATTTTGAGAAATTTTTCCTTGCCTTTATCATGTACATTCTAATTTGTCATTCACTAAACGGTCTAGAATATCCTTATAATAATATCATTGTAATATTGTCTGAAACACCATTAGTATTTGTGACTTCACATGTTAAAGGGGCATTCGGCAACTATTTCAACTTAATAAAACCGTTTAGAAATCATTTGGATGGTTTAATAACCTGTTCTGGAGAAAATGGTGACTTTCTGGTCAAGATGGCGGAAAACCAACCTTGCAACATGAGGACTAACGTCCCGGTAAGTTGGAAATAGGAAGTCTCGTGAGAAGCGAGAACGAGCGAGAAACACAAACTGCTTTATGGCAATTCGACATAAACACACAATGTGTATGATGTATTACCCACCTCGGTAGACATAGCTCCACACAATAAAGTTGGCCGGCTCCAATAATAACAAACGCACATGAGCAGCGGTAGAAAGGGGGAGGAGGGTGCCGCAAGTGAGTTTTTTTACGACATTGTTGTGAAATATACGCCTCACAGCTGTAGGGGGAGCTCGTTGAGAAAACATGCGACAACAAAAGTGAAAATCAGCGAAGAAATAGCTAGAGTTGCCGAATGCCCCTTTAATATTAAAAGACGGTTTTGCTAAATACTGCATGCACCGTGCATTTACCTTGGTGGCGCTGTAGAGCAGGCATCTGTTCTCATCACACAGGAGACTAAGGAGAAGCTTCTCACACTTCTGAACAGAATGGATGACATTACATCAGTGTGACTTTATATCACTGCTGGACAAGAGATAAGAGTTGTGGCATGACACTTTATGCTAAACAACAATCCTCTCCTAAATATCCTTAAAAGTGTTGCAAGTGTAACTATGAGTGTAGATCCTTTCAGGCTGGTGGTGTCTCACTCTTTGATCTTGTAGACTCAGACTGGCCGTCCTCATCTCCTCACTGCCATACGCCGTCTCATTTACATCCTCACACAGCAAACACACCCAATCCTCACTGCAAAAGAGAAGATTCAAGACTCAAATAGTGGACAGAGAAAACACGGTTATTGTTCTTAAATGCACACGCTTATCAAACTCCAAAGTCTTATAAATCATAGCTACTCAAGAATTGTAATTAAATTCAGTTTTCTACAATTCCTGTTAGTTCCTGCTCTCACCAAGATTTTGTGAGGATTGGTGGGATGTGACAATCAGAGTGAAAAGCACATCCACATTTCGCACACAGAAGAGCAGCTCCTGCAGACTGACACACTGCACAGAATTGTACGTCAGATGCCGGGGAGCTGTTGCTGCTTTGCAATATAGAGCAGGAAGAGGCTCTAGATGGTATTGGATCTTCATGCCATCTCCACACCTGCTTAATCTGGAGAAGAACAGGGCACAATTGAGAATAGCTGTGGACTGGAACTATCATGGCTGTAGGCTAACATTAGTCACACATGTAGTCTTTCCAGCTTTACCTGTCCTCCCTGGGATTCCTGCACTATGATGTGGTCTCTAGAGATATCTGTAGTAAGGTGGAACTCTGGGAGTGTCTGCCCACATGGAAGCAGAGAAATGGGCAGGCGCACCAGAGATACACGTGGAAACCTATTACAGATAGAAACCAGCGGTGACCGGTCAAAGAAATAAATGTATACACTACCGATGTTTCAGCTCAGTAATTTTTTTTTTTTAAAGAAATTACAAATTTTATTCAGCATGGTCACATTACATTTTTAAAAAATAAAGGTAAAGACATTAAAAATGTTAAAAAAAAATATATATTTCAAATAAATGCTGTTCTTTTTTTTTTTTTTTACTTTTTATTCAAATAAATTTAGTTATTTTGAAAAACTATCTCAGTTTCCAAAAAAAATGTAAAAAAAATGTAGCAACATGATTTTTCAAAGATCATGTGACACTAAAGATTGGAGTAATGGCTGCTAAAAAAATCAGCTTTGCCATTACAGGAACAAATTACATTTTAATTAAATTGTAATAGTATTTCACATATTTAATCAAATAAATAAAGAAATCTTGCAGATCCCAAACATTTGATCGGTAGTATAAATAATAATATTATTAATAGTTATTACAACCAAAGTAATGTTTGTTGTGTCTTTTGCAGAATAAATGTTTTGGCATATTAGTAAATGTAACCTAAATGAGGTTAATAACTCCTGCGATGCAGACAGGATGCAAATAAACACTTTAGATCCCACTTTGAAGCAGGTTTATATTATATGGACCAATGGCATATGGATTTATAGTTCACCTCTTGAATTGTTTCTTGAATTGTTCCAACAGCACTAAAAGAAAAAAAAAACAAATGAGTAAGTGAGGAAAACAAACAATCACTATACTTTTGTGAACAAAAGCTGAAGAAAATCACCTGCAGATTCTTTTTCTTCCTCTTTTTCCTTTGTGTGGTCAAAATCCCTTTGGACAGTCTTGTCACATGTCACCCTCTGGTATGAAAAGAAAACTTTTGAATGAAACACAGATCTCTAACATTCAATACTCCTGTTTGTAAAAAAACAAACATTTACCAACCTCCAATGCAAGGTCCTCTGATGTGCCACATGGAGTTGAATTCGCTGGAGGTGTGGTGTTCTGATTGTCTATTGAGCTGACAGGTGTGCATGTTGTTTCTACAAGTTGACGAAAAGTTGTTGGCATGCCAACGCTCCAGTGTTTTAGTCTAGAGTCGCTCTCTGTTAATGACTGACTGGCTTGAGCTTGTCTTGAATATTTCCCTGTGGTGGTGGTGGAGAGAGAGTCCTGGTGAAGTTTGGGTGGACCAGAGGAATGGGTAGGATCTGGTGAAGATTCTTTGGGAGCGATCTCTGACACAGTGGAAGTGGGCAAGTTGCTCTCCGAATGATCCGTATAAGTGAAATTTGTGCTGCTCACACCAGCATCCTGATCACAGACGGAGTCAGCCAAAGCTTTGACTGGGAGGTTAGCATAATTGTAGGTGTCGTTGCCACTAATGGGAGCAGAACTTATTGGGTTTACAGGAAGTGAAGACAAACTAGTTGGGCTTTGGATGGCTTTAAAGGTTGGACAGGGGGTATTCTGTGCACAAGGGTTATGGGAACAATGATTTATCCCACAATTGGAGGTTTCAGCAGAGTGGACATTAGAGATTGCAGTAACATCATTTAAAGAATGAGCGTTTATGGTAGAAAGAACAGCTAAAGGAATATTTGGTTGTGCTGCAAAAGAATGCACGGGTCCCAGAAAACTGGTTTGTATTGGATAGGTCAGTATAAGGGTTTGGGTGCCAGTTGGCATGTTTGAAACTGGGTGGGTTAGTATGGGTATTTGGTTGTTAGCTGGTATTGCTTGGGTTGGTATGGGTGTTTGGTTTTTGGCTGGTATTGGATGAGTTCGTACAGGTGTTTGGCTGTTGGCTGGTATTGGATGAGTTAGTACAAATGTTTGGTTGTTGTCTGATATTGGATGAGTCAGTAGGGGTTTTTGGTTGTTGCCTGGTATTTGATGAGTCAGTAGGGTTGTTTGGTTGTTGCCTGGTATTTGATGAGTCAGTAGGGTTGTTTGGTTGTTGCCTGGTATTTGATGAGTCAGTAGGGTTGTTTGGTTGTTGTCTGGTATTGGATGAGTCAGTAGGGGTGTTTGGTTGTTGCCTGGTATTTGATGAGTCTGTAGGGTTGTTTGGTTGTTGACTGGTATTGGATGAGTTGGTAATGTTGTTTGGTTGTTGGCTGGTATTGAAAAAGTCAGTAGGGGTGTCTGATTGTTGGCTGGTATTGGATGAGTTAGGATGGGATTTTGGATGTTGACTGGTGTTGGATGAGTTGGTACGGGTGTTTGGATGTTGAGTGGAATTGGATGAGTTTGTGCTGGTGTTTGGTTGTTCACTGGCATTGGGTGGGCGATGGAAGGGTAATAGTGTAAGGTCGAGGTCTTCCTACTCTTGGCTAACTTGGAAATATTGTTTATTTGAGAGGCGGTGTAGTTTGTGAGTGGAAGACGAGTCTGAAAACTACAAGATGGATGAGGATTCGTTTGAGTTTTGTGAGCAGATGGAATAAAATATGGGACACCGTGTGATGAGGGACTGTAATCATGCATGGATTGCCCAGTATTGAGATCCTGGGACAGGACTTGGACAGACTGTGGTGAGGAAGAAAATGATCTCTGAAGTTCTGAAGAGGGAAGTTTAGATTGATTTAGTTGGGATGAGGCAACATTAATATATGCAGAGCGGGTTGTGGACTGGTTAGACTGAGATGGCTGGCTGGGCTGAGATGGATGAGGCAAACTTATAAGAGTCTGGTTCATTTGTTCAGTCTGTGAGGAAGCACAGGAACGCAGTGCAGGACCGTTAACAACACATTCACCCTGAACCTGTGCATCAACACTTGATGAGGCCTGGATAGGATGAACATCCATGGCAGTTACTACAGAATTTGGATTTAAGCTTTCCACAGACTTTGACTGAGTGGAACCAGTTCTCAGAGAGGTAAAAGGAACAGGAATCTTTCTAATCTTCATAAATCCTGGGTAGAAAAAAAGGAAAATATATTAAATGAATAGATTTTTATAAAATGTAAATACTTTTAATTACTAAAAAAGTGGAAGGTTTTATGTACCAAGTTTGATGATGTGCTGACAGATATCATTTTGAAGCTGAACATGCAGTTTAATCATGGTCTCAGGGGTGCATGTCTCCTGGGACAGAAGCTTTTTCACCTGGGTCTCAATCTGAGTTAGAGACACACAAAATATAGCAAGGGGATCTGCACTCAGGATCTGAATGTGAGCCAGTTTTGGTCACAAGCATGACACATGGTCATAAAGTTATCACATAAATCAGATGACTATACAAATGTAAGTTCCTCACCTCAAAACATGGAGCTAATAGTATCCTAAACAATATAAATAAATCTAAGGTGGAAAGTCTTGAACATAATCAGTATGAAGTTTTAGATACCTTACGATATTTAAGGAATAAGCATGAAACAAAAAGGCTTACTCTTTTTTTGTGGACTAGGAAGCAATGGCCCTCTGTGCTTAGGATCTTGTCAATAAAAGCTACTATGTAGTCCTGACAGCCTTCCAGCCTTTTCAGAGATGTCTTCCGCTCCAATAAACATTTCCCCTCCTCTGCATACAGGGCCTTAAAATCAAACATGCATAAAGTAGTAAGGGTTACAGATCAGGGCCCGTATTCATAAAGATTCTAAGAATCCTCTCAGAAAACTCTTAATTTAGCTTAAAATCTTTTACGTAGGAGTCTTAGCTTAAGAGCGATTCGGGACCGATCTGAGTGATTTTAAGTATAGGGTCTATTCTAAGCCTTCACTTTGAAATTACATGCGTAATTTTTCCTATTTGACCATTCTCATACACACACACACACACACACACACATTATATATGTGTATATAAATCCTTTTTTTTATTTACCATACTGTTAATTTCCTATAAGGTATTTGATTGGATTAGAATGATAAAAATTGTTCCACTGTCTATTTAAGTGGTGGTTTGAATGTTGGTTTTAATGTAGCAAACATGGAATAAAAAAAACGAAGGACAAGAAAGCTCAACTGGACAGGGGAACAGTGTTTACTGTGAGCCCAGTTAGTGGATGAACACAAGGCCATCCTTAAAGGAAAATTCAGGCCGGGTGTCACAGCACAGAAGCAGACGTGGGAGCTTATAGCGGTTAATAAATTATTTACGGTTCATTCCCCCTGCTTGTGCGGAAGCCTGCTATATTCATAAATGCATTTTTTTGAGCCTGCAAGGAGGTGGGAATGTCCAGTGTAAACAAAATGAACTGCGACACAATAAGAGGTTCTGGAATGCTGTAATTGTTTGTGATCACTCTGCTTGCAGAAGGTTGTGACAGACCCAAATCATCACTGCTGCATTGATGCATTTTCCCAGCTGCCAAATATCTTAATGTACAGTAGTGATTTTAATTTCTGGCACTACGCCATTCCTGCGCTGTCAGAGATGTTATTGTGTCTCTAATAAAATCGGTCACAAACATGTTCCCTGCACGATCTAATCTATAGTGTCTTATTAACTTACTGTCATCTATTGTCTGCAACACATTTCTTCTCCCTCTTCATCTTTCTGCCATTTTCTCCTCTGCTAAAGAAACTCTTAAGCCTCTTAAAAGTCCTCGTGCGTGCTCCTAACGATTTTGACCTTAAGACCTCTTTTAAGGGTTAAGATGCTTTCTGAATTACTTTTTTCTTTACTAGGATTTTTTCTTTAATTTTAAGAGTAAACGCCCACATTTCTAAGAATTTTCTTAGAATTTTGTCACTAGGAGCTACTCTTTGCATTAAGATTCTTTATGAATACGGGCCCTGAGGTTCCTGAACAGGATTGGAGGCTGATAAGACGCAAGTCGCACAAAGGAAAAGGGACATTGTTCTGTTGGGAAAGTCCGGTTATTTTTGCTGAGTGCTTTCTGTTAATAATAAGGTATGTGGGTGTTTCTCAGGGAGAGTAAGAACTTTTCTTGGCTTTCTCAGATAAATGCACTCTTTCAAAAACACAGAAATATCAGGTACTATTTTAATACCAACATACAAACTTTATTGTAGCTCAGAATCTTTTAGACAGAAAGAGTGAAATGATGAAAAAGACGATTAGTGTTCATGTGATGGAAATTCTTTGATTGAGAGTATAATAAAAGTCCTTTGAAGGAAGATGGAAATTATGATTCATTTATTAGTTTTGTTTAATTCCCATGGCATTTTATATTCTTAACATGCTTACATTGAAATGTGAAATGCTGAAATGTACTGTGCAAGTTCTAGGCAGGTTAAAAGTGCATCTAAAAACAGCCATAGAAGGAACAAATGAATGCTGCTATAACTAAATCTGTCTCGATTAATTAGTCTAGACTTTTGGAAGTGCATAACAATGGGAAAATATCTGCCTAGTGTAATCAAATCAAATCGGAGAAAACCATGTAGTTCATGTTATTTTCATATATTCTGCAAAATATAAATGAGTGTGCATTTTTTGTTTGATGAATGGGCTTCGATGAAATTAAAAAACTGATTGATTCTAAACAAATAAAATAATCTGAATAGATGGCCAGTTATTAGTTATTATAATTACTGAAGCTACATGCTGTAATCATTTAGATAGAAAAGACATTTTGAAATATGTGAAGTATGCTAAATATTCATCATTTATCTTTTTAGGGAAAATTTTAAAATCATGAACAGCATGTTTTAGGAAATTGCGCAATAAATTCTTACCTCTATCTCCTTCAAGACCTGCGTAGCTTTCATTACCAGAGCCTGATAAAGAGAGTGGATGACCTGTCTCAACATCTTCTTTGCAGCAACTTTTAGATCCTCAATGTCCTGTAATCTAATAAAGAATAAAAGATTCTTAATAGCACAATTATACACAGAAAAGATAATAAAACAGGAAATGTTTGTAAAGCAAACCCATTATAATACAACTTTGGATGTGAGCACATGTGCTACAAACTAACTGCTATTGTCCTGCTGTAGTCAGGGAGCTGACAAAATCGAAAAAGAGTGCTGTGTGAACCTCTTTCACATCCATACTCTTTTAATATTGCACTGTGAAATGTAAAACACAACTGAATGTCTGGATTTCAGAAGTGCTATTATTAATAGATGTTTATAAACTTCATAACATATTTCCCTTCTTTGTGGATGCTTTCCTTCTGTAATGCAAAAACTGGCTCATAACAGCAACTGGTATGTGTGTTTATCTGACAAGTGACTGAAAATCAGGCTTTTACCGATTTACAAGCATATGCTGTGTGTTTCTTTACCCACTCTTCAAGGCTTGCATTCCTTTAGAGGAGATAAGAGTTCTGAGTTTTCTCTCTGGATTAGCCAGTTATGGCTTTTTGACCTTGGCAGAGCAGATGTTTTTCTTTACTTTATAAATTTGTGGAAAATATATTAATTCACCAATCACAATCACACAAAGTTCTTTGATTACTGATCGTTTTAACATATACATGAATGTGATTTCCATTCAAGTGTAGAAGCTTGCAATCAGAGGTAAATAAACGTTACTTGCTTTTTACCACTGAGTGGCCTGACTGCATATTACAAGTGAATTTCCACCATAAATGTCTCTCAAAAACAGCTTTGATGAGTTATTGAGAAAACACATACTATAGTTTTTGTGGAATACTACCATTTCAGTAATGTTTCTAGTGACTATACGTTACCAGGATGTAAAGTGATTTATTCCATTCACTGTTGGGTCCGCTTTGATCTGCCATTAACACCTCTCCTGGTGCTCACACTCTCTTTTTTCTGTTTCTCCTTACCACTGTCCTTTTGAATAAAAGGCCCCATTTACACCTAGTATCTCAAGAGTACCAGTTAAACACTGTCAGGCTAGACAGATCGGCATTTACATCTGGTGCTAACAACTCAAATGTGTCTCCTGTGACCACTTATTGCATTTCAAGGGCAGGGTCTGTTTAAATCTGTATTTAGTATTGTCAATTTTTGAAAATGGATACTGATTCCAGGTGTAAGCAGAGTCTTTTTTACTTTTAAGGAAGTTCACATTAAAGATTTGAAGAAAATTAAAGTTAATGCAAATGATTTTGATGCATTATAAATTTACTATAAAATTTACTTTATTGGAATTATCTTATATTGGAGATAAGAAGTCGCTACTATAGTATATTTGTTATAGAATATGGTTTGATGCAAGCACCTTAAGGTTGGAATACACTATATAACATTTGCCAAAATTAGTGCACAGATTTACACTCTGGAGGAGTCGCCACTAGTTGCCGAAAGTCAGAGCCAGTCTGCAGATTTTGGGCAGTCAGAGTTTTCACAAAAAAGCCTTTAGTTTATGATAGGCTGGCACAGACTTATTTTGCTTCAGACTCTGAATCAATCAGTTGGTGGATATCAAAAATTGTATATTTTGAGTCGGTTTTAGAATACATGTTGTTTTAATTTGTCATGCATCTCTTTGCAATGAGGAGCATGTTTCTGCAAGAGTTTATTGTGTTCGGGAACAGATACAGACAACAGACAGACACACTCTGTAATTTTTAATTGATCAGTGTGTTACCCCGTCTGTGTCTGTTTCCATTGATTGTTTTCGCCGAACATGTTGAATCACTGTTTGTCGGGATGTGGAATGTCTAAGATGGGACATAGTGTAATCTGGCGATTGTGTGCGTTGTTCTGCGTCTGTCGGTGCAGTGTGAATTGGTATTAGTTGTAAAGTATATGATGCCCAGCTTTTTATATAACCATTTACAAAGTCTGCAAGTGTGTAATGCCTGTGTAATACATGTAGTGTACTCCAGCTTATAATGTGATAGTTCATCCTAAAATGAAAATTCTGTCAGTATGTCGTTTAAAAACTGTATGCCTTTTCATTTTTTGGGTGAGCAATCCCTTTAAGAAATATGGCCGAGACAAGATGTGACAATTGAATAAGACAAAGTAAGTCCAGTTTGTTCATGACAGATTGTTCCTTCAATTGGTGTACTGTTGACAGATTTCGATAAAAATCATAAAGTTTTTCCGTTATAAGATGTCAGCTCGCATGGCTCTATTCACTTACCTTGCCTCTAGGAGCAGCAGGCTGCTGCCGACTGTCACTTTCTGATGTCTGATGGAGTCCAACAAACTCTGCAGTAGCTGTCTCTGAGATCCCACAGCTTCCTCCTGCTGCACAAAACTGACATATAGATGGACATTGTGATGGATTTTTTTTAGTTAATCATAACTAAAATTTATTTTTCTTGCAGGAACAACATTCATATGCTTTTGAATCTTAAATGTTTGCAAACCCTTTGGTCCAAAACTGACTTTGAGTGTGTGAGTGTATAAATAACAAATAGGGGAAATGAAACTAAACAGATGTCTAGGTTTCAAAACGTGTGATTATAAAGTAATCACAAAAAAACAGAGTTTGCTTCTACCTAGTAACAGGAGGGTTTACATATTACATAATTTCCCTACAATTTGTTCTTCATGTTTCATGTCATTTTTGCCATGCTCCTATTCTATAAAAACTGTTGTATTCCTTTTGCTTGTGAGATTCTCTGAGAAGATTCTCTCGGCCGTGATTTAAGCATTTAAAGGAAATTTGCTGAAGTCTGTCTGTTTATTATTGCTGCGCAGCAAGTTATGGCGCTTTTCCACTGCATGGTACGGTACGGTTCGGTTCGGTACGGCACGCTTTGACGCTTTTCCATTGCATGGTACGGTACGGTTCGGTACGGCACGCTTTGACGCTTTTCCACTGCATGGTACGGTACGGCTCGGTACGGCTCACTTGTGCGCTTTTCCACTGCATGGTACGGTACGGCTCGCTTCGGCTCACTTTAAATGGTACCACCTCTGTTGAGGTTCCAATGACTCGTTTCCACTGAACGGTACGGTACGGTACAGTTCGGTACGGTACGCAATTATTTGCGTTTCCACTGTCAAAAGTTGTGAATGGTACCAAAAAGCCGAACCGTACCTTACCACATTTTGGGTACCCATCCGTTGGGGTACCTAGCACAGTGGTACGGTACTAAAAGGTGGAGCTAGACTCACTGCAGAACGTTGATTGGTTGACAGAGTATCGTCACTTGCGCGTGCTACAAGGGCATTAGAAGCGCCATTTTTTAATATACAGTTGAAATATAATACTACTGTTATTGTGTCACGAAATGTAGTTTTAAGAGTTTTTCAGGCGAGAATGTAATTTTATAAAGCTCAAATCTGTGGTTTATTTATAGATTTATGATAATTTGACTGAGATACATTCCAAGCAATCACCGGGCGCTCGGCGCTCATGTACCCCGCCTGGAACAGCTTTTCCTCGGCTAGTCGTTTTGATGTTTGCCGCTGACTCGGACGTCCCTGTAGTGGTTAAACATGAGATATAATTCGGCATGTATAGACCTAACAGGCAATCTTTGGTCTCGTGAATCTATAATTCGTTCCCTGGCCAATAGTTTTGGCAGAAGGCTAAGTGAATTTTCATATATTTGAGCGCTGAATTTGTATATTTGACTGAATTGTTTGCTTTATGTTATTAAAGCTTTACTGTATAGCTTTTTGTACCTTTTACTTATACTTTTATAATGGCTATTATTGATAAAACTGAAATTTAACAAAAAGACATAGGTTGAGTTTTGTCATTTTTTATTTTATTACAAGATCATCTGTAATGTTGTTTATTGCAACATTTGTACCAATGCACATATTGCCTGGAATATGTTTCATATTTTTAAATTTAAACGAAAAGAGGCAGGGTTGTGTTTTATATTTAGTTTTGTTATAAATATAGGCTACCGTATACATGCAGTGAATATAGCCTAATCAATAGGCTATGCGTTGCCTAAACCACATTTGTGTGCTTATAATGTTTAAAATGTACTTAAATAAAATCGAAAAGAAGCAGAGTGGTGTTTTATAACATATTTCGTTTTATTGTTGCCTAAAATGTACATACAGAGATAACCGGAGTAGCAGAGCGAGCTGAGTGGCGCTTTCAAGAACGCGCTGTTCCATTAGCAGAATTACTGGACTCGCGTCCTCGGGAGTCATTCTCCTGAGTCGGACTTTACGTAGGCTACTTGGTATTGAGAAACGCCTAATGCCGGCGCTTGTTTCTTGTGACAAACATGCCGAGAAGCAAGAACAAGATCTGCTGTATGTCATCCATTGTTGTTTACTATGTCGCTTTCTTCTTTGCGCGAAAATGACGTTGATCGCTTCTTTCCGGCAAACACCACGCCTATCAAGTAAGGGTACTGTTGGCGGTGGAAACGCTAGCCGGATCATGGTTTACCGACCCGACCCGAACCGTACTGTACCGTACCGCTCAGTGGAAACGAGCCACAAGCGTACGGTACCGATACTAAAATGTCACATGAAAACACTGCAGTTCACTGATTGGTCAGACAGACAGAATCGTCACTACCAGCGTCAGTGGCGTCATGCCCATTCAAAGTGAGGGGGCACGTGCCCCCTCAGATTTTTCCTCCCTGATAATTTTTTTGTCACAACTTTATTCCTATTATGCTCCATAATTACCAGAGCCTATAACGACTCAAATGTATTCTTCTGGATGTGTAATAAATCGGTCAGCATCAGCCCGCCCCTTTTTCCTAATATGGTGTCTGCGCTACGCGCGTAGCGCTCTAGAATCTTTGCTGTGTATGTTCAAGCAACTCACTCGTCTCGCACGTTGAGCTGAAATTTTAACTTGATCAAAAAGTTATGGATTCGATATTAGCTGCGAATTCAGAGCATTAACTTAAGTTGTGTCAGTGTAACGTAATCGATAGCTAGCCTAGTCTAACCGTAAACTAGTTGGCTAACGTTACTGCCTGCCATACAAAGCCAATAAGCCATAGTACCGTTATCTGATCGGTTTTGAAAAATCTGTTCTGTCTTGTCTTGTGTCAAAGTCTCCAGCTGGTTCAATTGTTTTCAGTTTCATAGAAACAAGGTTGTTAAATTTGTTGTAGGCTAACTGCAAAATCCAACCTAACGTTATCAAGGCATCGACTTGATGTTTCTCCCATAGACTGTTATTCACGGTTGATTAACCATTTTCAAATAAACGGGGTAGTGTTAACCTTATTCAGCACTGAAATCAGTCAAACTTCTTTCAAAGTCCTTCATCACATATTAATATTAAAATAACTTAATTTCAGAGCACCACAAAGTCAGACCTCAGCACCTTTATGTACCTTTAATGTAAGATAGTTCTTAGGTCACATACCAATTTAAAATCATAACATAAAAACTGCAATGGTACTGTATTTAAAATTCTGTTTTTAGTTCTTTCATCAACCTGTCTTTTACATAAACTTACAAAATAGATACTTTAACTTAGTCCTCAGATAGAGGAGGGTTGCTGCTAGCTCCGTTAAGGTATTTCTGTCCCTCCCAAACTGCATTGAAATGGTATGTTTAGCAGCCAGAATTTAAACATTTTCAGGGGGAGAAACCCCATGACCCCTCCTAACATGATCCATATCACCCGTCAGAAAACAATTGCAACGTCTCAGATTGTCCCCCCCCAGAATTTTGGCTTGCATGACGCCCCTGACCAGCGTCATTGTATTTGCAAGACATCAAACCCGCTAGATTTAAATAGCCAGTAACAGCCACCGCTGTAGCACCTGTTTTAAAACTACTTGCTTGAAGAAAAAAAACTTCCAAAAAAGAAATGGCTGAATCGTGGTCAGTGGACGAGAAGTGCAGACGTTCCTCTTGTTGGTTGCCGAGGAGCGGATAAACTATAATGATCACTCATAATCCCACCCACTTTGAAGCGGTACTAACTGCAGTGGAAAAGCAACCGAGCTAAAGCGAACCGAGCCGTGCCGAGTCGTACCACGCAGTGGAAAAGCAACCGAGCTAAAGCGAACCGAGCCGTGCCGAGTCGTACCACGCAGTGGAAAAGCGAAGCAAGCCGAGCCGTGCCGGGCTGAGCCGAACTGTACTGAGCCTTACCATGCAGTGGAAAAGCGCCATTAGGGTAAGGAACTCGAAGCCAGTTGTCAACTGTAGACGCAGGAGCTAGAGTATAAAGATGTATTTATAAAGTGTTGACTATAGACCCTCGGGTGTCGATTGGAGATGCCCAAGGTAATTAGGTTCCAGGTACGTTTTAGAAAAAAAGTCTTTTTTTTTTTAATATTAAAGCCAAGTAAATAAATAAGAATCAATTACTTAAAAATGCTAAAAACATCCATATAGTGATTTTTTAATCTTCACATGCACTGATCTGAGAGGGTTGATTTGAATTATACCTGTGGCCTCTATGAGTGATCAGCTGACAGTCTTTACAGGTGAGCTCTTCACAAACAAGACAGAAGAACCTCAAACTCTCCTGAGTGTGTAAGGGACAGCGTCTTCTCTGTACCCAACCTGAAAAAAAAAACAACAGAACAGATCTGAAAATGCACAGAAGTTTATAGCAGTGTTAGTCTTGGTCTGAACATTATATAGTAAGCAATATGGGAAAAGTTATAGCTGTGGCCAGGAAATGTTCTGTGTTTCTTCCATCTTTGGTTTTAAAAGATGTGGTGCAATTGTTAGTTTGATCACATCTTGATTACTGCCCAATGATATGGTCAAGTGCATCTGAGAAAAACTTTAAAAAAACTTCAGGTGGCTCAGAACAGAGCAGCTAGGTCAGTGCTTCATTATCCAATTAAAGGCCAATGTTATTGATATGCATAGAAAATTATCATGGCTGTTAGTGAAGGATAAACTACATTTATGACTGCTGGTATAAAAGGTAATCAAGTATCATACACCCGGTTTCTTCTCTGAAAAACTTGTATATGTGGGTTTTAGACATGACTATGGAGAACACGTCAAGTGAGTAAGGCTCAACTCTTTTTAACTTGTCCACACAAATTTCATGAAAAAAAAAGTGCTGTATCGAGGTTCTGTTGCTTGGAATATGGTTCCAATAAACATACGAAAAAGTAAAAGGACGTATGTACTTGTATGTTTGATGTGCTGCTACTGCTAAGATATATAGTTTGATGATTTGATTAGTGTAATTATTTCTTGGTTTTATTTTATCTGTATGTTTTTGTCTTGTATGGCTGTGTGGACCCCAGGAAGATTAGCAAATACTTTGTGTAAGGTAATGGGGATCCGAATAAAGAATAATAAATAAAGCAAAGAATAAAGAATAATAAATAAAGCATGCATAGAAAGCAAATCTAACCTGTGGGTGGTTTTTTGGGTGTGACTTCATGGTCACGGGTCACTTTTACCCTACGATGGGCAGACATACAGTCCAAACACAGGGCCTCCTCACACTGGACACACCATCCACTAACCTCACTCTCTTCGCAACCGGCACACTGTAAATATTGATTAAAATTTTGAATGAAGGTTTACAATGACAGAGTAAAATGCCAGAAGACAGAGAGGAAATGCCTCCATTATGTCAGTGCTGGAATTATTTGTGCCAATTAAGGTCCTTCACAACAAGGATATTCTCTATAAACTTGTATTAATTGTTCTATTTCTAAGAGAATAGGAAAGTCCACTCCACGCCACAAGTATAACTATAATTACACAGGAAAGATATTATTCGAATCACTTTCAGAATTATTTTTTTCCCAGATGATGAATGTACCATTTTCCTCATAATCGTAATGTTTTCCATAATCTATGCACTCTTACCTTGGGGGCCTTGTTATTATTAGATGTGTCTTCAAAAATGGAACATTCTGTGACCTCAGACAAACAAAAGGCCTGAGCACATAATGGACAATCTAGACAGAGAAAGATACAAAAGTCTCAGAAACAATAAACCCATGTTACTGCTGTTTAGCAAGCCACACAAAACCACAAAAAAATGTTTATTAGAGTAGAATACTACTAATAAAATGAAATCCAAATGAAAAGTGCTTGCAAGTAATATTCCACATGTAGTGACGACACTATGTCAAGACATTAATTAAAGTATTTTTTTATTTATTCTTTTTTTTTACTAAAAAATAAACGTTGGAGCCCTTTGAATTGCAGTTAAGTTAGTTTTAAATTTCACAGTCGTTTGACATTCACGAAAATGCCAATTATATTCCCTGTTTGAACTACTATATTTAATTTAAAAGAAATATAATGTAAATTCAATAAACGCAGCTTTGTGTCATGAAAGCACTTTTAGCAACATTTTCTTTTACATTTTGTGTGATGTAATAATGAGAAAGGGTTAAAAAAATATATGGATTTGTAGCCAAATTGAAATGGAAAAAAGAGTCCACTTTGTTCTAAGCAAAAAAAAACCTTCATGCATTAGGAATAGAATCATTGAATATAATTAATTTTCCTGAATGTCAAACAGATGTCCAAATAGCCTCTATAAATCAAATTTAACAGCATGCCCTAGCGTGTAACGTGTCTCGTCTTAAACTTCCTGTATTGGAAATGCGTCAGTGACGAAGCAAGCAATTTCAGGAGATTTTAAGATCATTATAATTACTGTTAATAAAATGTAATTTAATGTTGCAATTTTCACCAATATACTGTTATTTAAAAACAGATTATATGAAATTTTTGTTTAGGCTAGTATGTCGATAACAATATATAGGGGGAAGTTGTCATCTGGGCCCCCATGAGGAACATGACCTGGCCAAAACCCTGGCTTTTAACTTTGAGACACTTTATATACATAATCGTCGGGACTACAGCGACCGTTTGAGCCCGCAGTTCAACGCGATTTTAAAAAACGTCACGTGCACAGTTGGACCTTCGCGAGCGCCCCAATAAAATGAATCAAACTGTGACTGCTACAAGCTAGTTCTTACCTTGTGCGGCTCCATCTGTGCAGATCTTCGTAAGGCAAGTATTACAAACTGTATGCAGGCAGGGCAGAAGTCTGGAGTCTGCAGAAGAGTTTAACGTTAGGTGTAGTTTGCAAACAGCGCAGGATCCGCAAACCGTTTTTTCTAAATCCAGAAGGGGCGACGCTAGACGCCCTGTTTGGTCAGGGGTAAACATTTGCTGCTTGAGAATTATTAATGTAAAAAAAAAGACGTGTAACACCATACGAAATATATCGCCTCACGGGAAACTCGACGCATTGACCCTGTTATTGCAAAAGTACATCTAACGTTATGCCGTTCCTAACACTTTTCTGTTGCGTGAGGCGGGGCCTCGTGGAATATTCATCAGTTCCCCATCAGTGGGCGTAGTTTCATTTTAACAAAACAAAAGTCTCATTTCGAAGCCTGCGTCCTCCGGAGGTCGCATGTGTCGTAATCCGTAAAGTATCTCTTATTTCAGTACAGTTACTATTTTAAAATTGACCTTTAATCTTAGTAAAGCATATATTGTTGTAATTGTTAATGACTGTGGAAAGTAGTGGTCAGTTTACTCTGCAATGAAGCAGCCTCCGGAGGACGCAGCCGTGTGTTTTCAATTTGTATATAAATGCAAGTAAGGAAACGCTTAAGGGAACAACTTTATAGCACTTTACCCGTCAGCTTGGAAGTCAACATTTTTGTGGCGTTATGAATTGAAATGTAAACGAATTTTTTTTACAGTATGGGTTCCTACCCGTTTATTGATGGTGTATCATTGCACATGCATGAAAAGGTTACTTTAAAGGTTTGTACATTTGTCTTAAACCA
Source organism: Gila orcuttii (assembly GCA_026230005.1). Classification (NCBI taxonomy): domain Eukaryota; kingdom Metazoa; phylum Chordata; class Actinopteri; order Cypriniformes; family Leuciscidae; genus Gila; species Gila orcuttii. The sequence goes on along the minus strand of JAPDVR010000018.1, from coordinate 26,822,129 downwards.
AACAGCAATGTTTTTGCTATACAATGGCTATTCCAACTAGCCCCATATGTTACCAATTCATTATAATTAGGATCTGGGTAGCTGGCACGAAATTTTCAGCTCCACTGCTTTTAATTTGTCAGAAGAACACACCCACAATAGGACAGATGGATTATTAATGAATATTCCAGCAGGCTCCACCTAGTGCAACAGAATACCTTAGGAATCTCATAGCTACTTTTTTGTAACCTTGTAGCACACAGAGTGGAACTTAGTTGATATATGTGCTGGGAGGAGTGGATTTCCATGGAGGGTTTCAGGGGAGGATTGTATGGATTGTGGAACTAGTATGCCAGACTTAACTGATTCTTAAATGCATGTTTAATATAGAGAAGATATGGAAAGGTGACAAAAATATTAAGCCCGTTTTTAAGATGTACGAATTCTGATTGTATAGTAAAATTCCATCAAATTGAATCGAATAATCCTTGCATATTAAATGAGTAAAGAAAATACTAAAGCTTAAAAAACATTTTGTATAATTCTTAATGGAACAATGGAATGGACTATTTCATATTCGTATTCATAAATTTAGCCTATTTATTTTTAAATATGTTTAAATTTAAATGAATACTTCCCCCGAAGAGCAATTAACACCCCAATTGCAGCTAACACCAGGCTCCTGGTTACTGTAGTAACAAAAGATAAGGTTTACAACTCAAAGGAATGTAGAGTTTCAATCTAAATTCACTATGAAACGGAGAAATGTACCATTTTTTTATACAGTCCATTCTAATCCTATACCCTCAATATATAATCACTTACAATCATGTATCCACTTTTCCTATGCAATCATATGTTCCTCTAGGCCTATAGTGTTTTAAATATGTATTAATCTAAACTCTTTGAATAAATGTAGCCTTAATTAATCAAGATCACATGTGTACCATGTTTGGTATGAGTTTCTGTTTTAATGACCTGAGTGATCATTTACACTATACGTCGATACCTATGCAACATATTTAGTATTATAAGAATCTTTAATAGTTTCTCCATTAACACCCAATCAAATTACTTATGCAGCACCCTGCTAGAAGACAAAGGATCCTAAGTTTCCTTGTTGGAGTTACTCACCCCCTGAGGTTATGACATCTTCACACTTTAAAAGATCACTGATCTCAAGATCACAGCGGATTCTGAGAATGCAGAGAAGTCTTCAAAGGACCTCTAAATTTGTGCCAGGCTGCGGCCTTGTCTTTCCATTCATCAAAGATTCTTTATATATTGTAATCACAACTTGTAATAACAGCTTTGACAAGATAATTGTCTGCCTAAATTAATACATGATATTAGCTAACTGCATGATTTGTATTATCTTAGACACAGTCACCTACAGTATGATAGCATTGTGATGTAAAAACATGCATTTTTCTGTAAAGTTGCTTTGAAACAATATGCATTGTAAAAATCACTATAAAAATAAATTTGAATTGAAGTGAAAAGTTAAAAACAAAAGTGAAAGCTGAACTGTTTTTCATATCAGTATTATTTTAAGGAACTAATCTTCAATTGTTTCTCTCAGTTCTCATTCTATATCATGCAGTAACAACAGGGCAGCCTGGTTCCCTTTCGAGAGGTCTCTCCTATTGCGTAAGTAGCTTACGCTATGGGGAAAACTCCTTTTCTCTAGAATATTGAAGTCTTTATGTAAAACGCATTGCAGCTGCACAGCTGACAGCAATGAACGAAGGAGCTCGTCATTGGCTGTGCTGCAGCAACTTGCTCGAACCAATGACGGGGCGACTCTGAATGCGCGACCAATGAGCGCGCTTCGCGCCCGCGCGCGTCAGAGCCCGCCAAGATGGGCGTGGCCAAGCTATATATTGGGCGCCCCGTCATGAGAGTTCTTTAGATTTAATCTCCTTCAGCGAACACCTTCGCTGGATCCTCCGGATTATTAAAAGCCTTCGCCGCCGTGGAAAAGCATACCAGCGGGATTGCTACGAGGACGTCGGCACCTTCAGCCGCGTTCGAACACCATCCTACTGAGCCATCCGGCGCGCCACACACGCAAGTATTTTATATCTGTTCGCCCCGCGACATTTGTAAAAGAGCAATTTTTCTGAGGCGTTGTTTCAAATGCCTTCCTGCGCGTCGTGCAGAGACCTTCTCCCGGACGGGGATCGTCACATCATCTGCGCTCGCTGCCTGGGCCGGGACCACGCAGAAGCTGCTTTGACCAAGGGCGGATGCCCGGAATGTGACGACCTGGGTCTCTCCACACTGCGGGCTCGCTTCGCCGCTTTCGCCGCGAGCGAGCCCATCGCCGCCACCCCTCTGTTTGAGCCTCGCTTTAAAAAATAAATAAATAAAAAAAAAAAATGCCGCTCACAGAGGCTTCCTGAACCTGAGCTCAGTGACGTCACGCCGAGCCAGTCTCCGCGTGCTTCACCGCCGCTCTTGCCTTCCCCACCGCCGGTTCAGTTCACTCAGCCGAACCCACACCCCTCTAGCAGAGCGGTGGGCCTTGTGACTTTCGGCGCGTCTGAGGACGACAGGGGAGTGGATGACAGCCTGTCCATCGACCCTGCATCTGACGACTGGCCGGGCTCCACTTTCGACCCCGCCCCGTCGACGCTAGCTAGCACGAGTGCGGGCTCCACCATGGATACGGAGATTATCCGCATCCTCTCGAAGGCCGTGGAGGACCTCGGGCTCGATTGGTGTTCTCCGCCAAGTCATGGAAAGCCCCCCACTCTGCGCGCCTAAAGTCTTCTTTTTCTTCTTCGCTCTCCTCAGTGGACGGCGCGAAGGAAAGAGGCTACGAGGGAACGCCGCCCCTCGAGGAGGCCGTGGCCAATCATCTCTGCCCGCCCTCCACCACCGGATGGAAAGCCAAAGCTTCCCACCCCTCGAAGCCCTGCCGCACTACCTCTGCTCTCGCCGGTCGCGCCTACGCCGCCGCCGGCCAAGCTGTACGCCCAGGAGATTGGTTTCTCTCAGTGGATCTGAAAGATGCTTACTTTCACATTCCAATAACGCCTCATCACAGGCCGTTTCTGAGATTCGCTTTCGAGGGACAGTCATACCAGTACACAGTACTTCCGTTCGGCCTGTCCCTGGCTCCCCGTACATTCACGAAATGTATGGATGCAGCACTTTCCCCCCTAAGACGAAGGGGAGTGCGAATACTGAATTATCTCGACGATTGGCTGGTTCTAGCACAATCAGAGAGTCAGTTAATAACACACAGATCTTGGATTATCAGCCATTTAGAATGCCTGGGTCTAAGAATCAATTTAGCAAAAAGCATACTATCTCCCAGCCAGAGGATTTCTTTCCTGGGAATAGTTCTAGACTCGATGCAAATGACAGCGCGTCTCTCATCAGAGCGCGCGCTTACCATCCGGCGCCTTGCAACATCATTCAGGGCGGGCGCGTGCGCCCCGTCAAACGGTTTCAGAGGATGCTCGGTCTCATGGCCTCAGCATCGGCCGTACTCCAGCTAGGATTGTTGCATATGCGCCCTCTCCAACCCTGGCTCAAAGAGCCGCGTCCCTACTCACGCGTGGCGTACGGGCCACTTTTTAATCAGAGCGAACCACGGCTGTATAAAAGCCCTGACGCACTGGAAAGCCGCCGACTGGTACCAGTCAGGCGTGAGTCTGGGTGTGAACACAAGGAGAAAGATGATAATGACAGATGCCTCCAAAATAGGTTGGCGGGCCCTTTACGAGGGCAGGCCTGTCTCCGGCTTTTGGTCAAACCCGGAGAAGCGCCTACACATAAACTGTCTGGAAATGAAAGCGGTCGCTTTGGCTCTCAGAGCCCTGCTCCCACATCTAAAAAAACGAACACGTCCTGGTCCGAACGGACAACATGACGGTAGTGTCGTACATAAATCGCCAGGGTGGACTCAGGTCGAGCTCCATGCATTCAATGGCCAGGAGACTCATTTTATGGTCCCAGCACAACTTGCGCTTGCTGAGAGCAGCGCATGTGCCAGGCGCCCTGAACCAGGGGGCAGACATGCTATCCAGGGACAAGATTCTCCCAGGAGAATGGGCTCTCAACCCGCTGACGATTCAGTGGTTATGGAAAACCTTTGGCAAAGCGGAGATCGACCTCTTCGCCTCCAAGGAGAACGCGCACTGCTCTTTTTTCTTCACGAAAAGCACGGACGCGCTCGCCCAGAGCTGGCCGAGCCGCCCCTTATATGCCTTTCCCCCGATCGCGATGCTGCCACAGGTCATCAGTCGGATCAGAGAGGAGAAAAACGCAGTGCTGCTGATAGCCCCACTCTGGAAGAACCAAACATGGTTTCCAGATCTGATGCAAATGCAATCTGCACCACGGCCGATTCCACTGAGGCCAGACCTCCTCAGTCAGGCCAGCGGGATGATATTTCATCTCCGCCCCGATCTGTGGGCCCTTCATGCATGGCCCCTCAACGGGTTCCCAGGAACCTCGCGAGCGGAGCACTAAAAACCATCGCTGAGGCGCGGGCGCCCTCCATGAGACGCTTATATGCCCAGAAATGAAAGTGTTCAGTGACTGGTGTAATGCCAAGGGCCTGAACCCTGAGACATGCGAGATTACGAATGTACTCGTTTTTCTACAAGGGCTTCTGGAGGCGGGCCGCACCCCCTCCACGCTCAAAGTATATGTGGCGACCATCACAGCGTCACACGACCCTGTAATGGAACGTCCATTGGGAAGAAACAACCTAATTATTCGTTTCCTAAAGGGCGCTAGGAGGATGAACCCTTCACGCCCCCCCTCAGTGCCGATCTGGGACCTAGCTACTGTCCTAGACGCTCTTAAAGGGCCCCCGTTCGAACCACTCCGAACCGTGCACCTTAAACAGCTCTCGCTCAAGACTGCGCTCTTGCTGGCACTCGCCTCGGTCAAGAGAGTGGGCGACCTGCACGCGCTTTCGACAAGCGCTGCATGCCTAGAATTCAGTCCTAACGACTGCAGGGTCGTCCTTAGGCCGAAACGGGTATATTCCTAAAGTGCTCACCACTCCCTTCAGAGCACAGGTTATCTCCCTAACTGCGCTTTCGTCTCCAGCAGACGAACACGACGCTAATCTACTCTGCCCCGTTAGGGCTCTCAGAGTGTATTTGGAGCGTTCTGCCCTATTCAGACAGACAGAACAACTGTTTGTATGCTTTGGCGGCCGTACGAAAGCAGAGAATCTCTCACTGGATAGTTGAAGCTATAGCGCTGGCTTATGAAGCTAAGGGACTTCAATGCCCCTGGGGAGTCAAAGCACACTCCACCAGGAGTGTGGCTTCTTCCTGGGCATGGTCGAGCGGGATACCGATCGAGGATATTTGTGCGGCGGCAGGCTGGGCCTCACCGTCCACATTTATCAGGTTCTACAACCTACAGGTCCCGACATTGCATTCCAATGTGCTATCAGCATGATGCTAGTTGAACTGCGAGTTCGCATCTAGATTATGTATGTGCTTGTGTCACACTGAGCGCCTTCTAGCCGCTCTGTATTTTTTCCCACATATAAAGCTCGCCTCTGCCGGCTAGTTGGATGATAACTTTGCTTTTTAGCTCAGGCACCTGCCTCTGGCTATCATAAGGCGAAGTTCAGCACGCACGGCGTTTTGCATTGTGTTCCCATAGCGTAAGCTACTTACGCAATAGGAGAGACCTCTCGAAAGGGAACGACTCGGTAACCTCTAACGTAACCTCGGTTCCCTGAGAGGAGGGAACGAGTATTGCGTAAGCTGCCGTGCTTGTGCTTGGTTAGTTCGCTTCAGTCGTTTTAACCTAAAGAACTCTCATGACGGGGCGCCCAATATATAGCTTGGCCACGCCCATCTTGGCGGGCTCTGACGCGCGCGGGCGCGAAGCGCGCTCATTGGGCGCGCATTCAGAGTCGCCCTGTCATTGGTTCGAGCAAGTTGCCGCAGCACAGCCAATGACCGTGCTCCTTCGTTCATTGCTGTCAGCTGTGCAGCTGCAATGCGTTTTACATAAAGACTTCAATATTCTCGAGAAAAGGAGTTTTCCCCATAGCGTAAGCTACTTAAGCAAAACTCGTTCCCTCCTCTCAGGGAACCGAGGTTACGTTAGTAACCGAGTCGTTTCTCCCAATGTTTTTTTCTCCATTCTGTCACCTGATGGAGTTTTGGTTCCTTGCCAGTGTTGCCTTTTTTTCACATTTGTTGCCATTGGCTTTTGGCTTGTTTAGTTGGGGACCTTAAATGTAACATTTAATTTAATATTCAACAATACTATTGATCTGCCTGCATTAAAACTATCACAGTTTTCTCCAGAGTGCCTATATATATTTATATAAATGAATTAAATTAATAACTTTTTTACAACAAAAATGAAACATCACTGAACTTACTTAAGGTGGACTGTGACACTATTTTCTACTGGAAACAAACTTTGTTGCATTATTTTCCTGTTATCTCTGTAAAGCTGCTTTGAAACAATCTGTATCGTAAAAAGCGCTATATAAATAAATGTGACATGACTTGACAGAATACAAAAAATGTTAATGTAGTGCTAAATAGAGTTTTAAAATCAGCGGTTAAATACCGGATATGGATATTAGAAATGGATGAGGAGCAAAATGCAAGAGAGAGGCAAGGTGTGCCAAATGTAAGGGACTTTCTGCGCTCTTAGCAGAAAGGTGAGTAACCACAAACCGTCATTAGTTGCATCAGCAAATGGATGTCATGCATTTGTGGTTAGAACGTATTGCTCTAACTTTGAGGCGTCTTATACAGGTGTGAAGTCACAGAAGACAATGTATCTTTGTTTCAGCAACTTATTTATTTAAAAAAAAATGTATATCTTTGGTTTCTTTGTTTTATGTTTGAACATTAACTTAAACCCTCATGTTGTGTTTAAATTAACTTTTTATGTTGTACATGTAAAAATAATAACAATTTTGAATAATTTATCTTCTTTTTGAGGTCAATTTGACCCCAGCAAAATCACAATACAATTGTAAAACAATACAATAAAAGAAATTGAATTAGTGTACCGTTAAAAAGTGCTCACCAATCATAAAATATGTGAAAATCCAATGCATATATTTATTGTCATGTATTTCCTGTTTGTTCCTTGTGCTTTTGTTTTGTAGTCTTTTAGTTTGTAGTTTGCCTTGTTTAGTGTTAAGGTGCGTTCACGCCATGTCACAATTACCGTAATTACAAGATTTCAGTTTGTAAAAAGTGTTCACATTCTTGTAGACCTTGTAATTACAACTTGTAAACACTGAATTTTCTGAGAGCTCCAACTTGCACATTACAGCTGTACCACCTGACCACTGCAAATTCATATTGGCATTGATAGAGTTGCCATTGGAAATGCATAATTCTGAGTCAAAGGACATGAACAACATTTGATTATCCATGTGTGCCCTGCGTTGCATCCAAATTCGTATACTATATAGTAGGTACTACATTTGGTTTGAAACTTGCTTCCTGACCGTTTAAAAAAGTTTATTCTATGTAGTATGAATTTGTGTAAATTCGGATGTACTACATCCACTATATTGTCACTGTCATATAACCTACGGTGTCAGTTGTGTCGCTTCACTGCTATTCACAAATCCTCTCTCATGGCCTCATGGGATAGTAAAGTGTCCTGTGGATGTGCTCTTCAGAATCTTGTTGGAAGTCATCCGGGTATCACCTACTGTTTTATGAATACTATGAAATAGGCATACTACTTAGATCACATACTGTTTTTCACCTTCTTTATAGAATGGAAGTAGGGATAATTTGATGCAGGGCTATTTGTCGGGTCTTCTGTGGTGGTTTATTGGGTTTGGTTTTCCATGTTCCATGTCCAGGGGCCTGTTTCAATAAGGAGGTTCAATCAACTCTGAGTTAAACTACCCTGAGATGGGAAACTCTGAGATTTCGGTTTCAGAACAGTTGAATTGAGCTAGTTCAATCAACTCTGAGTAGGTTGACTCACGTGCCCCACGACTATGAAAAGCCATGATCAATGGAGCTCCGACACCATGGCAACAGCACCCGAAAAAAAGACGTCCACACATGTTCCAAGTCAATACACAAGTATAATTCTTATTCACTGTTATATTAGCAGGTGAAAACTGACAGAAAGGTAAGTTATTGAACTAATACTCATTTTCATGGTATCCCACAGGCAAAAAACTAAACAAAAAAAATGTAGCAGCAACTAAAAATGAACAATAAATTCATAATTCAATCAGTTAATTCTTTAAGCATAAAAGGGTCATGGCTGTAGGCTACATGATTTTACAAACATTTGACATATTAAATAAATATAATTCAGTGTCTATTTCAATGTGCAGCAGCTGTTTCCACATAGTATAATGCTCTTTTCACATATGTTCTCTAATCCAACCTGTTACATTTTTTTAATTAGGCGAATTAAATTAACATTTGACTTCGACTGGGCCAACAGCAAGAAGGCATAGGCTGGACCTGCACCATCACTGATAGATGAAGAGGAGATATACAATATTGGAAGAATATTAAAATCCAACAGGAAAAAGAATAACTCTTGCTTTTGTATTTGTAGGAAATAAAGATGACCAAATAAATTGTGAATAATTTGTGTGTATTTAACAGCTGTGGTTGTGGTTACGGCATATATCTCAGACTATCCTTCCATTCCATTCAGTTATGTTTCATTTTCGGAAGGTGCGATGATGGGAATATGCATGTCATCAATGCATCCAACCACATTGGAAATCCTAAAGGAAAATCTAATTATTAGTTTACTTTCAGAGGTCACAGCAAGATGTTATCAAATGAACGTCATTTATCAGATTAGCCTCATTTAAACCTAATTCTCCACCACTGTCCTGCAATCCTGTGAAACTTCTCTTTGATGGATCTCATGAGTTTGTGTGATGGAAACAACACAAAAACTCTCAGAAAGAGCGTGAGAGCGAGGCACATTTTCCTTCCCGCTCTGATACAGCAGCTTTACTAATGTGCTCTCTCTGATGTTATATAGAAAAATGTGCAATGAATGAATGTACTGCAAAAAATTATTTTCTTACTTAGCATTTTTGTCTTGTTGTTTCCAGTCAAAATATCTAAAGATTATTAAATCAAAATGCATTTACTAAAAGGCTCTAGGTTTATATAAACTCTGGGTTTATATAAGAAAACCTGCTCCCGACCAGGTTAGGTTCACAGAGTAAGTTACCATGGTAACTGAATCTGAGTATAAGTTACCCCTCTTTCAGAAACAGGCTTGACTAACTCTTTCCCGGGTTTGACATACCTCCCATTCTGAAACGGAAAACCCAGAGTTTGCCTCATTTCAAGGTTAACATACTCAGATTTTCACATAACCTCCTTTCTGAAACAGGCCCCAGATCCTGTGTTTTGTATCTATTGCTCGATTCATCTCTTAATAAATAAAATATTGGTGTCTGGGACATTGTGAGCCCAGAGACTGTAGTGCACACCATGAATGTTTTTTACAAGCTTAGTTTAAAGTTGTTGTGAAATGGAAGTTGATCGTTTTTTCTTCCCAATTGTGACGTGTATACGAATGAGAAAAAAATGTAGACAAAGACTTGATTTTGTCCATTGGGAATTGATTGGATTGTTGTGGTTTGCAATTGCTGTGATCTCATGTGAGTGACTGGTTGTCCCGCCCTTGTGCCAGTAAACACATCAGAGAAGAGATACCAGTGGGAGAGGAAGTTAATTTGATTAAAATTTATGAGGGCACATTAATTAAAAAAAATAATAATAATGTGCATAGATAAATAATTTATAATAAACATTGCAATATTACATTTAAAAAATGGTCCATTTTGATTTCATGGTGACTTTAAATGTGCACTATAAATAAATACAAATAGTTTTTACAAAAATGGTATTCTCATTTGAAACTAGTAGTCATGGTTGGACCCAGAAAAAGTATTCATTACGTCATAACTTAAAGAAATTATTATTAAAAATATATCTGCATTTGGATCCTCTCTTCCATACTTTCAGAGTTCACCCCAGCAAAACTTGAGAAACATATGTGATGTAGAATGGTTTGTTATTAAATCATAAGATTAGGATAATCATTACATTTCACCTTGATGCCTTTTTAATATATTTTTGAGCTATTAAAATGGTCGTGGACAGATGGATAGAACAAAAGGGTTCAATTGTAACTAGAGCAATAAAGACCATCCATCAAACTCAAGAATATTTTCATTACACTTAATCATTCAGACAGAGAAACCTTCAGCACACATTTAATAGCATCAACACAGACAATCACATTGTGTTACCATAAAGCCAAATACAGTACAGAATGTGTGGTTTCCTTCTACAATATATTTTACTCACATTATATATTTTCCAATTTATGTCAGTCAGCACAAACAGACAGGAGGCCCACATTATTTCAAATATAATCACAGTTGTCACATCAAACACATAAATATTTCCAATATTTTATATGTAAAAAGAAAGTAAAAATTATTGGACAGGTTAAAAATGTCACAATAATATAAAAACCTGCAGCACCAGAGGAAATAAATTAAAGACTAGATCTTACATTATCTGGCCAGGCAGGTGTGGCTCAGGTTACACTGATGTTAGAGTTTACTTGAGGTTTGTGTTGCAATGGCTTGAGAGATATTTATTCAGGAAGCTCTATAACAACACTTAATTATGATAAGACCTCAGCGCATATGCCAAAGACCAGCAGAGTGACATGTACAGTATTGCAGAAAGTAATGGGAAATAGAAGTGACTGATTGAGCGTGTTTTCTCAGGGCTGTGGTGGACACCTACGTATTGTTGATCGGACTTGTTTCCTCAGGGCCGGTTTCACATAAGACTACATTTCGCACATTTCACCTGCTTCTCTTTGCCCAGCAATCCAAACTGAGCATTGGCCAGAGAATCAACCAACTTCCAGAAATCCTTGAACGTGACGCCCTTCCCCTCTTCCACGCTCATTTCTGTCAGGAGTTTGTTGAGTCCTTCCTGGTTCCCTGCTGTCTGGAAGAGAATAGAGGATGTGGGAAACTTATCAAATGTTATCATGATTATTGTGTATTTAGGTGACCAAATCCTTTCACTCTTTCACTAGTCTGAATAAATATATACTGGCTTTATAATGAATATAAATGTCTCACCTTAAAGTTTCACTTATAGTGAGTCTGTATTTTGAAAAATAATAATCTAATATCCAATTAATAATCTAAATATCATTCAGTACATGTACTTCTTGGCTCATATTTATTTTCAGTCTTATTTTGGTCTGTCCTATGACAAAATAGTATCACATAGGTGTTGTAACTTATGCAAATGTGGCTTTTGGTAATGTAATATGGATGATATTAGTTATTTTGAGAGACTGATATGTAGAGAAGTGGTGTGATGATTGGATTGTGGATCCAGACATACCTTCGCCATGGCGGGCAGCTCTTTGGAGAGCATGCTCTGGAACTCCTGGGCTGTGAGCGTGTTGGCATTAGTTGATGATGCTGAGTGGAAGTTTTCCACCAGGGTGTTGATGGCCAATTCTAGATCTGTGTGCTACAGAGAGAGAGCAGTTTCAGACTCAAGTACAGCTAAAAAGTAATGTCTCCAGAGCCATAAAGGAGTAAAACGTTTTCACAGAAAGGGCTTAGATTAAGCCAGGATTAAGCCTTAGTTCAATCAGGGCATTTATAGCTTTTATAAACGTGCCTTAGAAAAAACCCATTACAGGTGTGCATCTAAAGCCAAAACAATGGTTCTGACATATTTTAAGATATGTCGGTGCAAGTTGCTTTCAGTTAAAACTGCTCAAACTGCCATTTTAGTCTGGGACTGGGGGAAAATGCTTTAACCCACTGTAATCATATCTTGTTTTTACCATCATGTTTCCCAGATAGCACACGTAGCACGTCTGCAAGATGTCTGTTGAAGATCACTTCATATGGAAAGCATCTGCTGTTTACTAACATCTGATAGACGTCTTTATACATTCTAAATCATTAACATCTTAAAAACATTTTGTAAACGTCCATTTGACATCTGGCAGGAAACGTCCTAGATGTAGGCCTATAGCAGATGAGCAAAAATCAAATAGACGTCTCTGTGATGTACTTGTGCTATCACGGTAATAATATTCACAAGTCACAATAATTTTGTGCAACTTGATTTTATGAGGTATCAGTTTTCTTCATCAGTCATTAATTTCAAAGTGGTTGAAAAGTGCAGTTTTTATGTAGGCTAATATATTATCACATAATAGCAAGATTTTGTTGTTAGTAATCCGTCTGTTTGCTGTTGAACAGGAGCTGCAGAGACCTGTTACTACCACTATTCGCACAGTACATTCCTGTGCTCTACAGTTCAGCACATCGATTGTATACATAGATAGACTTCACATAGCTGCAGACACGTTGGCGCGCCTGCCATCTTGGAACGGTCAGCGCGTCGTCACTCACAGTAATACTACTACATCGCGTAGCTTCTGGTTGTGAAACCGCCCAGATTTAAATTCCCGAAGAAATGGGATAACCTTTCACATGTGAGAATGTGTTTTTATATGCTTTAATTCAATATTACATAATAGATAGAAAAATAGAAACAGCCACTAATGAGGCATCAATGTTTACACATCTATGGTTCAGTATGACTGACATCTACTTACGTTACTCACTGGGCGTTGGCCACAAAAAAAGACAAGAAACAAAACACAAGGTAAAATCAGTTATTTTAGTCTTAGCGTTTTTAAACGAAATCATCAAAATATTCATATAGTACTTATATTGTTAAAAATATTTTAGGCCTAACTTGTAGCCTTAATGTATTTGAACGGCAGTGATAATTAGTTCACAACTTCACATTGAACAAATTATACATTACAGTATATACATCAGTTATATATTTTTATTATCAAATTTAATTCAGTTAGAGTTAGACGGATAGAAAAGCACGCTTTAACTAATTTCCTTTATTAGCCTACATATTGAAGCAAACTATGAAAAGGTAGCCTAGGTGAAATATCGCTATTGGTGGATCATAGCCTATAAGTAAACATATACATACACATACATACATATATACATACATACATATATATATATATATATATATATATATATATATATATATATATATATATATATATATATATATATATACATACACATACAACAAAAACAAAAACTTACCTGTGGATCCATCGAGCTTGTTTCATGTCCTGATTGTGCGGAAACTAGAGCAGGTGAAGTGAAGTGACGGAATTTCATCACCTGACCAGAGCACATCCGTGTCCCGCCCACTCTTCACGTGCACAACAGGGTAACTTAATGTCCTCGCTTTTAATGTATCGGGAGTTTATATTGGAATATGTCTTACAGAATGTGTGCTATTTTTCGATACAGACTGAGACTAGCCTATTTTTCAGTTTTATTTAAGAAAAATAAAATAAAAAGACGATTTCAATGGCTTGAGTATTTGTTTTACAGTTAAAAGTGGCTCATACTGGACATTCCTTAGTATGAGCCACAATGTAACCAGACCAACCGGATTGTAACAGATGTGATGAGATTACACGAGGTAACATTTGTAAAATATTTGTAGTTTCATCACGTATACCTAAGTTACAGTTTGATCAAGGTGGATAATAATTAAATAAAAACACATACAACACCTGGTTAAACATAGCCTACATTTATTCAACACCACAGAAAACGGTGCTCTGCACATCTAAATTCGCTTAAACAAAGAAGCTTTGGCCTCAAATTCTGTTATTGACAACTATATTTGATGGCTAGATTGTCCATTGAGCCATACAGAATGATCCTGATCGGGAAAACTGAAACAGAAAAAAAGACATAAGTTACTACTGCACTCCTAATGTGTGACAATGTTGCTTAATTACTCTGCACACACACCTTATCATAACTTTTTTCATCTCTATGCCCTGACTAGTCTCCTGTGATGTTACAGCGGCCTCCAATAAATCAGCTTGCTCCTCATCGCTGGAGTCTCTGAAACTCAGAAGCCTATATGTATAGAACTTTCCAGTCCATTTTTTAAAAATGGAAAAAATATAAGCTAATCTGAACAATGATGTCTTTTGGTTAAATAAAAGTTAAGCTGTCCATTACCTCAAACTATATCATTTCAATTTGTTAGAAACACACACAATTGTGCTATCATTGCGCTATCATATTGTAGCGACTGACCGAATCCTGTTTTCCTTTCACTACTGAGCAAATATGAACACATATATGTTTAATTCACAAAACCTTGAATCATGTGAAATGGTGCCCCAATGTCTGCCAGCAGGTCATTGATTAACTCCATTTATGACGCATTGCGCAATCAAGAAACAGGTCCCCGTTGTTCTCAAATACTTATACTGCTTGCAATTTGTGTTCAGTCACAAAAAAAATAAGAACTGATCCATTCAGGGTCTCAAGCTAGCCCCCCCCTCATCAATTATTATGTCTCCGTAGACTGATAAGGGGATGTACATACACTACCCTTTTGGTACCTCGTGGTACACACCCAGAATTCCCCGGAGGAAACGCTGACTGAACTCGTGATACACACACACACACGCACACAAACGTCCTTTGTGTGCAACTTAGGATAGAAATGTCCTTAATGTATATAACACAGAATTGTATCTGACCTTCCTGTATGCATGCATATCTAATTAGTTTTGTTTTATTCTATAGATGAAATTTGAGACTGTTCTGTAACTTCGGATCTTAAGTATACTTCCAAAGAAAGATTCCCTAACAGGATCACCTTCGGCAACTATCCCTCTTGCTAGGTCATAAACTTTATGACCCCCAAAAGGAATTCCAAGGGAGTCACAGCTCCCACTTGAATTCTGATAAAGAAAGAGGAATAGACTCTGCAATCTTATATTTTCTATAAGTATAACCACTTAAGAAATGTATAAACCTGAATTTGATCTTTCCTAGGTCATGGTAGCCGGTATTATGGCTTTATAGTCGTGTGAGTGAACATTAAATGTGTGTAATTCTGCATATGAATGTAACTTTATGTTTCTTCTACTCTTTCCGGCCATTCTTGGTACCTGTTTGACCGTCTTGTTTTGACCAAACAAGTCATACATAGGATATTACAGTAAAATGTATTGTTCTGTGTGTACAATCTTTCTGGGTAGAAATGACAAAATTTCATACCATCACAAATTATCCTGACAGGACAAAGAAAAACTTTTCCCGCTCGAGATACTCTAAGATAATTGGTTCACGTACGCGAAGCAGGCGTGAACCCCTCCTCTCCATAAAAGACTGACACAGAAGTTTCTCTCATGAAGAAAATGGAACACGGAAGCACCGAAACACCAGAGCACTTACGTTTCCAGAGAGGAAACCCATGACTCCCGTTAGGGAGTTTTCCTCTGTTTCTATTTTCTTTTCTTTGAGTCTTTTCTTTATTTTCGTCTTCGGACCTTTCCTACGTTTCCTACGCAAGTATAGGTTATTGATTTGATTGATGTGATTTCTTGTTGTCTCTCTAAGGGTTACGTGGTCTGTGATTTTTGCCATGCTGCGATCACCCCGGTGATCTCTCTCATCCTGACCGTTAGCTTCACTTTCTCATCCCCTCTCTCTCTCTCTCACTCTCTCTCAATTTCTCTCTCTCTCACTCCTGTTCGTTATTCGTCTGTCTCATTAGTTTGACTGTTTACTGTACATACATGTATCCCGTGTTTAAATGTAGAATTCTGTATCCGTAGTTTAATTTTATTAAAACCATTATATTCTTGATTGCTAATTGTCCAATCGTGCTCATTTTTACAAAGTCAATGAAATGTTTGATCTAGCTACAAAGCTTTACAATTCGTTACTATTCCAGTAACCTAAATTTTAGAATAACAAGAAGGTGAATTTTCATGGCCAGAAAATAGCTTTTTTGGAATTATAAGGAAGGGATAACCTTGTTGAGAAGTTGATAAGTTAATCTTACGGCCGTTTGCTGGACAAACAGATTGTTCGATAGCTAAATTAATTCCATTAAAGGTTATCTCTGTTCGATAGCTAAATTAATTCCATTAAAGGTTATCTCATATAATCGATCTGGAAGGGGACCATTGATATATGAATGAGGAATTATAATTCGTTGTGATTGATCATTCATATAATCAATCTATTTTCAACTTCGATAATTTAACTGTAATATGCAATATTAATCATATTCATGATTAATTATTAAAATTCCCTATATATCATTTGAGCTAATGTTAATGCATTTAATGTAAGACTCATTGTCGCTACAATATCAAGGTGTCTATCATTGTTCTGTCATGTGACGTACAGTTCTTGCTCCTCCTGGAACGTAAGCGGTCTCATGCAGATAGCACAGAGGTTCCCCATCAGTCTGAAGCACAGCGAGCAGTAACGGCCTGTGAAAGGAAATAATTTTGCCCAGGAGGTTGATCTAACCGTCTATTTCCTCTTGGCAGGTAAATTATCTTAAATCAATATTTTCTCAAGAGTGAGAAAACCAACCTGTGCAGTGAGTGGTAGGGCATATATGCACTTCATCATCATAACCTCTCATCTCCAACATTTTCCCACAGGCCATGCATGATTCTTTATTGATATCCAGGAGCCTGGCTATGATGACACCCCCCGGCAGGCTGCAAAAAAGGTGAGGAGTGTGTGAATTTATTTTGATTTGAAACCATATTTCTGCAGGATAAATGGAAGATTCTGAGGAAGTCATTTAAAACATTAACCTTCAGATAATACCTGATAGATAACTACAATTCAAAAACTTGTGGTCTGTAAGATTTCTGCTTTCGAAAGAAGTCTCTTATGCTCACCAAAGTTGCATTTATTTGATTAAAAATACAGTAATATTGTAAAATATTACAACTTAAAATATAATTTATTCCTGTGATGGCAAAGCTGTATTTTCAGCATCATTACTCCAGTTCATTGTTGAAAACAGTTGTGCTGCTTAATATTTTCGTGGAAAGTGTGATTTTTTTTCTGGATTCTTTGATTAGTAGAAAGTTCAAAAGAACAGCATTTATTTAAAATTTATTTTTTTGTAACATTGAAAAAGATTTTATTGTCACTTTCATTTAATGTGTCCTTGCTGAGTAAAAGTTTTAATTAAAAATAAATTAATACTGATCCCATACTAATAATGTATCTAGTGAGTGTGTTATTGTGGTTTTCATAGCAGTTTATACTCACTGTTTGGCCAGTGTTTGTATAAAGCCATTATTTTGCTGGTCCACCTTGTTTCGTTGTACTGCCCTCAGTAGGGCTTTTCCTAAAGACCCACGATGAGTGAGAATATGCCTGTGGAGGTACTGGATCCTCTTCTGCAACATGCACACATTTAGTATAAACTATTCATATTAAAAGCAAACTGAAAGTAAAATAGTTTAGTCATTGTCCTTCTACAAGCCACATCTGCACAGTACTGTTTCTCCTCCATGAGACATAATTCTCTTTATAGATAAAAAGCATTTTTAAAAGCATTAGAAAGGTGACCAGCTTAGTAAATATTTGACAAATACTTTATATCTGTGACTAGTAAAGATCATTTTGATGGTAATTGTGCTTGGAAACTTTCTTACTTTCTCCCTTTCAGGATGGTACCTGGCACACACAAACCTCTGTAAACGTTTGACGTAGCCGCCAGCAATCACAATAAACAGCGTGAAGCCATAAAGAAGACCTTTGTTTGGAGGGAAGACAAAAGTCAGGCATATAACCAAATAAAAGTTAAATGTTTGCATTGTAAGAAATGCCATTTCCCGGTTTTAAAGAAATGTTATGTACTTATCTTTACATTAATGCCATATAAAGAGGCATGAATGCTATTTGCTTGGAAAGTGCCTGCAATACTTAAAATGATCTTGATGTAGAGTATAAACAAAAAAATCCCCCCGGAAATCGGAAATTCAGAAACTGGACCACAAAGGTTAACAAGAGGACACACTGGGGTGAAGAGAAGATGATAAACCACAAGCAGAGATAAGACTACAGTGAGTGAACAAGGGGAAGAGTGCAAGAAAACAACAGTGTGTGCAATAGAGGAAGGACATCCGTCATATTTGACATCATGAGGTACAGAGACTGATACTCCTATAAAAGAAAGACTGGGTCATAGATGACAGAGGATTTGATGAATTAAATGGAATTGGAATTCCTAGAGACCTATCTTCCTGCAAAGTTCACCTCCAACCCTGATCAAATACAACTGAACCAGCTAATTAAGATATTTTGGAGTGTGTTTATTACATTTATATTTATTCCGGTATGTTTTATCAGGGTTGAATCTGCAGGTAGGTGGATATCCATGAACAGGAATGGGCACCTCTGGTATAATGAGAAAAGCACTCCACAGATGATGCCTGGATTAAGCTTGAAGGAGACCTGATACCCTATCAAGTGATGCTTGACACCATCTCCAATTGGTTTATTGGTTACAATACAAAGCAGTTAATGCAAAAATAAAACTAAAGACCCAATTTCACAGACAGGGCTTAGATTAAAAACTATGGCTATGACATATTTTAAGATATATCAGTTGCTTTCAGTTGAAACAGCTCAAACTGGCATTTAGTCTGGGACTAGCTTAAGCCCTGTCTCTGAAACTGACAGGGGGGTATTCAGCTAATATAAAAGCTCTGGGTGCTTCTCATCTCTTATTTGTGCATCCTCATTTCCTTTCCTCACATCTTAGCTCCACCCCCTTAGGATGCGAGGGAAGGATACACCTGTGTATCCATACTCATGACTCCTCAGGAAGCTTGCTCGCTCCTCGTTCCTCGCCTCCTTGCGGTGCGCAATTAGAGAATTGAGATGCCCTTCAAGATGGCTGAGTTCCATCGGTTTTCGGGCCACGAGCTGGAGGACGGAGGAGCAAGGAAACGAGGAAGCATCAACTTGAGTATTGAGAAGCACCCTCTATAATTAAGCTCTAAACCAGCAGTGGCCCTTGAGGTCCACTTTCCTGCACATTTTTGTTCCTACCCTCATCAAACACACCTGAACAAGCTAATCAAGATCTTTAGGATTACTAGAAAGTTACAGGCAAGTGAGTTTGATCAAGGTTGGAGCTAATTGCTGAAGGAAAATGGACCTCCAGTGCCATAGTTGAGAACCCCTGGTTTAGAGCTTGATTATAAGTTTTAGTTTTGCATTAACTGCTTTATATTGTAACCAATTATTTTATTTTGTTTTGTTACAACTTCCTCCAGTGAGACTTTACTTATTACTACAAACTAAGCCTCAAACAAGAACAACCACAAGGTAGTCTTCTACGTCATTCGTTCCTAAATAACTTCAACCTGTGGACGGGTGAGTACTATGGATACTTGAAGAATCATAGGGTTAAAGTGATAAGATAAAAAGACACACCAAGTAATGGCATATGTCAATTGTTTTTGCTATCTTAAAGCTGTGAGTTAGTTGATTAGTTGAGTTGTAAAATAGGTCTGGTTAAAAAATTAGTTTACTGAGATTTAAAGATTAAGAAAATCAACTGTAGTTGCTTTCTAGCTCAAGTCTCAGTCAAATTATCCTAAAACATTTTGAATTGACATATTAACAGCACATTTGTGAGTAAACAGATTATTTTGATTGGTCAAATGTTATGTTTGCTGTTCCAGTGTCACTCTAAAACAATAGACTGCATGTACAGAATGTTATTTAAACAAATGTCTAATTGTGCTTGTAATTGTACCAATGAGCAGGTATCTCATGTAGTCTGGCTCCAAAGGATCCATGAGACATTTCTTGCTAAGCACAGTGATGTTTCCTTTCTGCAGGATGTCAAATGAGGCTGCAATGTCCCTAAAGATATCTGAGGCGTAACCAGATCCATTCACTTGTACTGCAACCACTACAGGAGCTGGAGGAGAACAAAAATTTGGATTAAAATAATATAACACTGAAAAGATATAACAGAATATGCTAGAAGGATATATATAGAAAGTAAGCGAACCATTGACTTGTTACATGTTTAAATGTAAAAATATGCGTAAATATGTATTGTAATGTGAAAATAATTATGAAAATAAGTCTCAATATAGTGGCATATTAGTGAAATTAATTGTGCAATTCAACAAAAACATGCATCGAAACCATGCTATACCTTGGGTCACGATTTCACCCTGGGCCTGGTGGTGTACCAGCTCAAACACCCAGAACACCATGAGGTCAACAGCTATCAGTATGACTGACATGACCATATACCTGAACAAAGACAACATCTGACCTGCCATAGCCCGTCTCTCTCTCGCAGTCAGATACAGAGAGCCTGAGGAAGACATGAGAGCCATTGTTAGAGTCATTCTAGGTCTTGGCCAGATGTGTGTATCTCTGTGGAGCTTTTTAGGTTTTGAACTTCAGAGCCCACATCCTCAATGAAAGTGTACTTGTTTTCAATGTAGTCTTTTTATACCTTGTGTACACTACTATCGATCAAAAGTTTGAGGTCAGTACGTTTTTAAACTTAAAAAAAAAAAATTATACTTTTATTTCTTTTTAGGTTTCTATTCATCAAAGAATCTTGAAAAAGTTTCCACTAAAATATTAAGCAGCACAAATGATAATAACCAAATCAAAACTGATAATAATAAGTAAATGTTAAAATGTTTCTTGAGCACCAAATCAGCATATTAGAATGAGTTTCTGAAGGATCATGTGTCACTACTGTAATAGTAATAACTACTGAAAATTTAGCTTTGCCATCACAGGAATAAATTACATTTGAAAATGTATTAAAATGGCAAATGTGTAAGCTATTTCACAATATTATAGTTTTTACTGTATCTATTTGACCAGTTGTGATGTTTTATAGGTTAATATGCCAAAATACTGTAGAGTTTGATTGGATGTACGTCTGTACCTTTGACAGAAAAAGTTAGTTGTTTTTCCCACAACAGACGTGCAACACATTTTTTGGGGTCACCAGAAGTGCCCTAGAGAAGTTTGCTTTACTACAGCAGTTTGACCTTTTGACACGTCCTGTCTTTCTGAGTGTGAAACATTCCCTGTTTTCCGGTACTTGTTGATGACCTTTCCCTTGTGAGCTTTTTCTCATCTCTCCTTGTTCATCTCTCTCAGCTCAGGGTCCTCCTCCACATTTTTAAACCCCTCAGCCTCTTTCAGCTCCATTTCTCTTATCTAAATGTCTATGAACATTCTTTCCTTTCTTCCTTCCTCTTGACCCTTCACCCTACACCATCTATCTGCTAACGGACACACGCGCACACACACACTTATTTAAACAAGTATACACTCACAGGGCCTGATGTAGGTGAGAGTTTCTCTGTGGCTGAGGGGAAGTACTGCTGCTTTGCCCTGTCTGGAGAGCTTCCTGTCCAGCTCAATGAACTGGTCAGTTATGTAGATGTTCTCAAATTTATCATTATGAAGGTATCGATTTTTGTACAGAACGGCCCTGTTCACAAACACATAAAAAGACAATGAGCATTACACAAATACTAATGGATATACTCTTCCAAATTTTGGATGGACCCCAAAATATGATGATCCCATTGTGAGGGACTATCTGGACGTGATATTATAAAAACATAAATTCAGTGTCAAATTTGGTAAATGTTAACATGCATAATCCTTTTTATAATTTATTAAAAATTGCATTGCATTATATTTATGTACTTAACAACAGAAACAATAATTATTATTTTTATATGAATATGAACAAATAATAATCCTATTACCTTTAGGGTCGATTTGAGCCCATTCAGTGTTTAACGTCTCTAAATACATACGTAATTAACAAAAAAATTTTTTAAAGACTTTTCCTAATTTAATGGGGACAACTGGGTAAACATAAAATTAACATGAGGATATGTTTTCAATGTTCTGTACACATTTTGTATCATCGGTGTTCTTTGTGGTCAATTTGACCCCATGCTCATTTTGCTGTATTAAACATATAAGAAATATAAAAAAATTTGTTCACACTTTGGTGATTTTATATAAATCACACATTTGTTTTGGATGATATTGAGGTAATTAACTTGACATTTTATGATCTTCAAAAAACTTCCCTCTGCTTTAGGGCCCTAACCTAACATTACCATATAGACCTGAAGTATTGCGAGAACCACTGATAGTTCACACGATATAGTGGTGGGGGGAATCATAATTCTTATTTAGAAATTAGATATTTCCAGTGCCAGTTATGTATTTCCAGGGAAGGGAAAACATAATTCTAGCAAGAACTTTGATATTTTGTGCCGTGGGGGAGGGGACAACATAATATAAGGGAGGA
This sequence comes from Gila orcuttii, assembly GCA_026230005.1. Lineage (NCBI taxonomy): Eukaryota > Metazoa > Chordata > Actinopteri > Cypriniformes > Leuciscidae > Gila > Gila orcuttii. The sequence continues at coordinate 26,799,897 of JAPDVR010000018.1, read as the reverse complement.
GCAAATATATGAAAGCTTCCACAGAAGCCTTATAAAACATTTCTCTTTGTGCTCTGTGAGATCTCTCTTTATGCTCTTTCTCAATTGAAAATTACCTCTAAGGTTTTCTGTCATAGATTTTGTCATAGTTCTTTGAAAGTGACAGTGACAGAAAAGAATGTGTCTGAGATAGACGATAATGTCGAGGAGGACCCTGATTATAAAGCATCCTCCTCAGATGAGCATGAGACTCCAAGTGTTGACCATGTTAGCAATAGTTTCCTCCAAAGAAAGATGTGCAGCCATCATCTTTGCATCAACATGGCCTCACATGTAAGAATAGCTACAAAGAATTTTGCACCAGATCATCAAGAGCTTCAAGAATAGAGGTTCGGCTGCAGTGAAGAAGGCTTTAGGACGTCCCAGAGTGTCCAGCAAGTGCCAGGAACTTCTCCTGAGGAATCAGCAAGGGAATCAGTGCAGAACTGCTCAATATTGGCAGTAGGTGGGTGTAAGTGCATCTGCACACACAGCGAGGCCAAGAATTTTGGACAACGACCTGGTGTCAAGAAGGGCAGCAAAGAAGCCACTTCTCTCCAATAAAAACATCAAAGATTGACTGAAATACTGCAGGAAGTATCCTTCTGACTATTTGGAACATCTGGAAATTCGATTGTCCAGAGAAGAAAAGGTGAACGCTACCATGAGTCCTGTGTTGTGCCAACAGTGAGGCATCCTGAGACTATCAATGGGAGAGTCAAATTGACCCCAAACCTATCCTTGATAAAATAAATTCTATAATATAATAATATAAAGCTGTTAAAACACCAAAAATATATATAATTTTTGAATTTTATGTCAATCAGTGACATGTTATAGTGATTTGCTAATTTGTCCATAGTCGTGCAATAGGTATTCTGGATGTATAAGGGGCGGGGTGAGGTTGGTGGTGTTTTATTTAAAGGCCTATTTAAGTAGTCAACTAAGAAACAAAGTACCTGACTTAAACCTTTGAAAAAAAAAAAACACATTCTGGGGGTTTAAATTGCTGGGGTCAAAATGTTGGTAGATTTGAGGATAACAGGAGGGTTAACAATAATAATACTACTAGTATTCATGTTTTCAATTTTGCTTACAATTATTGTTTAAATAATAATTATTATTATAGTTATTATTATACATATTCATAATGTATCAAAGTACTGTGATAGTTATTGGTTATACTATTAACAACAATAATGAAAGATTAGTCTTTATAATAATACTAATTGTTATTGCTATAGGATAATTATTACTGTTGTTGATATTATTATTATTATTATTATGTAAATTTTTTGTTAAATTTTATGTCAGAAGGCGTCAACTCATGGCTCAAAAATCCTTATTCTCTTATTTTAGGACTACAATCTTAACAGCTTTATTCAGTTCTGACTAAACAAAATTTTAACAAACAGATTTTGTTAATAAAATAATTCCATGACAGTACCGACATGTGAAGATATCTAAATGTGTGTGATTTATTGACTATGGCAAGTTGTATTTAACAGGAAGTACATACTGGAGATACATGTAGAGAAGCAGGAAGAAGCCCATGTATGCAAGTAGGACCTTGAGCTCCAGGAGGAGGCCCATCTGCTCAGACACCTCCTCCATGATCTCCTGAGCAGCATCCTGCATGGACTGACTGTTGTTCAGAAGCAGATCAAAGTTGATGGAGGTAGAAATGTTGAATTCAAATTCTTTTTTAATTCGATCGAATGCCACAATGGTTGCTAGAGGTGACAACAACAAAGATGGCAATAACTTAATAAAGTATTTTTCTGAACTGAAGTTTAAGAGTTTTTGAAGAATCAGTCCATGCATGCCAGTAAATCACCCATTACTGTTTAACTTAGGTGAATTCCAGAAGGTGAATTTTACTTACGATAAGCCAAAGCAGTCTTCATGTGGTCAGCAATATATGATGGTAAGATGCAGAATAGCTGTCCCACTGAGCGAAAAGTAAAAGTAAAAATAAAAAAATAGGCATTAATTAAAAAAACATCTGTGAAAAGAACTTCTTTTTAAAATCATTTTAGTAATAAAATGCAGTTTTCGTAAGTTAATTATCCACTATAGAATTGCACTAAACAGCAGAACTTTGCTCGATAAGACTGTATAGGATTCATTTTAGCGCTGAGAGGTTATGTTTGGATTTCCTGTCAGATGTGATTTGCAGATTTGCAGTTAGCCTGTTGAGAAATGTGAGAGATGCATACACATGGGAACACAACCACCCCACTCAAACTGTAACATTTAGGGTACTTAAACGTGACAAACCGCTCCCACAAGAACACACTGTAAATAAACTTTTGTATATATTGAGCATGTGAGATGAACAATACTTAGGAGGCTCTGTCACAGGAACCATTTTTCACAGTTTCTACAATGGCAGAATAGATAAAATATACCCAAATATAATAAAAACAAATCACTGTGATGCAGAAAATAATGCAGTAAGCAATCAGCGTGCTGTGGATATATTGCTTCCTGTAAAGAGTGTAATGACAGGGCTTTTAAGGGACTAATCATATGCCAGAGACGCACCGCGTGCGAGCCCGCAGAGAAACTGGAATCCATCTAGGATGTGGCAGAGAAAAGAGAACACAGAGAGCAGCTCCATGCAGTTCTCACGGCCTTCATCGAACAGCCTAGTGCACTTCTGATACGGCAGACCCAGCTTGTCATTACACACATCACCAATATCGGCCAAGAAGTGCAGTACCTTTCTTAGAACACGAGCTAAAAAGGAAATAGAGAGACAGAGAGACTCAAAGCTCAGTAAGCATGAAAGAGCTTCATGGCCCAGATGATGGCGTTACCGGATGGTTGGTCGACTGATTCACTCACCAACATGCCGCACAGATTCCGTCAGAGCTCTGATGAGGTTTTGTGCTCGACCTGCCATTGAGTAAGCATTCCTCGCCATCTCCTTAATCTTACCCAAGGCCGCTAAAAAAAAAGAAGACATTTTCAGAATATTAAAACAGAATTATGTACAACATACAACTGTATTTTTAAGTAAACCAGAAGACTATGAGAATATATATATATTAACAATAACTTTGCACGGGGGTGGGGTTGGTGGTGTTTTATTTAAAGGCCTATTTAAGTAGACTTAAACCTTTTAAAAAAAATCACATTCTGGGGGTATATATATATATATATATATATATATATATATATATATATATATATACACACATACATACAGGGTTAGGGTTTGTTGAAGAAATATTTTATCCAATATATTAAATAAATATATTATATTTTATTATTATATTGTAAAATATCAGTCTTTTATCAAACAACTTTTTTTCTGCAAACCAGAAGACATTTTAAAGAACTGATTTTGTCTACACAGTGAATGTCAGTTTCATTGTATGGACAAAAAATAAACAAATACTGAGACATTGAGACATCTACTGTGTTTCGCAGAAAAAAAGGTGAGGGTGAATAAATTATGAGAATTTACACTTGTACACTATCTTTGTGAATAAGGTATGAATTTCTAAATATTCTCACTATTTAGTTTTGAGCAGATGTTGGTGTTTTTGAAAAAGGTGCACTGTTGACATTATGATCTTGCAGATGGACTCACGTAGCAGTGGGTTGGCGGCACGCTGCAGGAGTTGTTGGGTCTGATTCATAGCAAGTTCTGCACCACAGATCACACTGTCTGCGGCCCGTTCAACATTCTCCATCGTGTTGCTCACGGGGCCATGGATAACCAAGGTACAGATGAGGAAAAGAAGGAAATTTTTACCCCTGACTTAAAGGCAAAAAAAAAAAAATGTGTGAGAGAGGTGTTATGATGAGCAATACAATTGGGAAAACTGAGAGGTGATAAATTATTGATAATACAGATGATTTAACAGTAGTTTTAAAGTTAATTCAAAGGAGATTTAGAGGAGACTAGCGCTGTGAAAATCGAATTCTTCCCTTCTATATAGTACACGAAAAACAACGCCAACAGAGTAATATGTCCAAAAAAACATAAGTTGTGTCTCAAATGACACACTATAAACGATGTACAATGCACTATGTACTGATAGACGCTCTACATAATTAAAACTGCGACCATTGAGTGCATGAAGTGTCCACCATTCCACAATTAATTTTTAAGTTAATTAAGTGCATCATCCGGGTATTTAAAGTGTGTAAATTTTAACTGTGAACACAATATTGTTCTACTACAAAACATAGGACAGTGCATAAGTATGCAAATTAAGATGCACCAATAGAATTCGAAAAACAGTTGCGCATCGACTGGACACTTTACGTTCCCATGAGGCCACAGGAGAGTATTTGTGAATGGCAGTGCATGATACACTGACACCGAAGGTCACATGGCAGTGACAACATGATGGGTGTCATAGGGTAGACTGAGTACAGTTGAGACACTTTTTGCGTTTAGATTTTTCACACAAAAATAGATACTGAAAAGAAGTGAATTTCCACATGACATTTCATTAGCTTAGACTAAGATATTATCAATCAATAATACCCATAAGTAGTTAATATTTTCCACAATTAGCTCATAAAAATAAAGTGCTTTTTGTCTCAACTTTGTCTCAACTGTACCCATATGTGGTACAGTTGAGACAGTACCATTGTACAGTTGAGACACCCATTTTTAATGATGTAAAGGTAACTAACCGTTCATTGCAAATATAATAAATAAAGACAAATAAAGAAAATAAGAATTGGGCACCATGTTTGTTTATTCATCCATTTAAATTCATTAATGTTATTTAAATTAGCACTGATTAAAATTTATAAAACAAGAACAATATATTTAATATATTCATTTATAATACACATTTTAAATATCACAAATATCAAATTGTATTTTCATTTGCGTCCTATGCTGGCTAATTACGACGTTTAATCTGTTTTCATAACACTGACTGAACAACTAAACAGCGTGTTTCGTAATAGAACTCTATCCCGGGTACAGTTGATACACGTGTGTCTCAACTGTCCCCAGCTGGCCACCTCACACATTTCTCCAGATTTCGCAATGACCGTGCATGACACAATATCATGAAATATGCCAGTTTTTAGGGCACAGAATAACGTTTGTGATGACACCAGTTACGTTTAACAGTCACATAAGGATAATAAGCTATTCATTGTGGAGTGTGTATGGTGAAGTGAAAGTCTTATCTTAGAAAAAAAAACTTTTGCCGATATCTTCGGATCGGAGATGCGTCCATTGTTCAAATTTACGATCAAAGAGGACACTAATGCGCATGTGCACAGCAAAAATCACAACTTGTGCTTGCTGCACACACAGGTTATTTAAGGTGTCTCAACTGTACACAGTCTACGTCCAAATTTCATTCATACTACATTCATAGGCCTACTATATAAAATATGCAGCATGGACTTGTCACGTAAGAATGTGCTGTATCGCAGTATACGGTTTTGAGTCAACAGACCCAATACATTAAAAGATAAATTAGGCTATAATCTCTAGCAGTGGTTTTGTAAGTTGGTTCTAAACACACAGTTTTTTTTTTTTTTTGTCGTCCACTCATCATATTTTGCTATAGTTGTTGAGTTAACAAGAGAACATTAAAACTACACTGGCATACATTCAGACAAAAGGTGAATTTTAACTCAAATTTGTGTTGTCTCTGCAAAGGAATATTTTATAATTGTACATATTTTACATGTTCATGTTTTGATATATTTGTACGTAATACCTATTAAATTTTTACAGTTTAAGAACCGAGAGAAAGCGTGACAAATAGCCCAGGTCTACCCTAACGTATATCTGCCCCTATAGGCTTAAATTTTAAATTATACTCAGCAAATAGTTACTTTACGTGTTCACATGTAGACTACCAACACAGAATACGTTTATGAAAGAGATTGACAGGTGTTTAGTTACTCGAGCACAGCATGGGGATCATCAGCATGACGTTGGTGCGCACGCGGTCGGAGAGACCCGTTCCAAACCCCGCAAAAGCGGCGAGGATGCCGGTAGTGGTGACGCAGAACCAGAGATCGTTGTTCTGGATGAACAGCGCTGTCATACCGTACACTGAAGCGAGGAACAGACCCAGAGTAAACCCAGCAAGACTGCGCTTCACCTGACGCATCGCCGAGCTACGGCGCAAACGCGATATTTTCCTACCGAGAGACTTAAAAAAAGGCCCCTTTGGAGTCATCCTAAAGAGAAAGGAAGTAAAAAGATTTAAAAAGTAAGCAACTTTATTAGATGTTTTGCGATTTTAAAAAGAGAGAAATATTAACTAAGGTTAACCCCAAAACATCGCTGCTTTAGAGTTGGGCCTAACTTACCTGTCCACTGGAGAGCTTGCGCTAATTACTGCTTTTCAATGCAAAATATATCTAACTTAACTTACTAAATTTTTGATCAAAGTTTTACTTTTATATACGTTGACAGGGGAAGGGGTGGTCTAGGACCCATTCAAATACTCATACTAGTACTTTGTCCTGTAAAAAAATTTCAAGACTGCTGATTTTTTAATTTTTACACCAAATCCATGGGGGGTCTAACTGACTATTGTTGCATCTTTTAAAACGGTTTTCTTTTGCAGTCACTGTTCTTGTGTAGCAGTGAAGAAGAAATCAGCAATGGAGTGTCTCAGTGAAACCAGATGTAAAACACCCCACTCAAGTGTGTTTATCTTACATTTTGTTTTTAGATAACAATTAAAATGTATTAGTAACGTTAGCTGTCCAGCATAGATTTGACTTTTTTTGTGTGAATTTGCAGCTTTGGAGCAGGTGTGTAAGCGCATTTTGCCATCTGGAGTTCATAGGTTCCTGTTCGGCCCTCTGTCAGAGTTTCCTGTGATTCGACGTCTCACGGGCGCTGTGTTTGGAGCTTTGAGTGGTGTGGGTAAGTAACTCTGCAAAATCTGGTATACACATTACCATTCAAAAGTGTGGGGTCTGTAAGATTTTTAAAGAGTTTTTGAACATCTGATGGCTCTCCAAAACTGCATTTATTTAAAGGGGTGGTATAACGCCCTTTTCACAAGATGTAAAATAAGTCTTTGATGTCCCCAGAGTGTGTATGTGAAGTTTTAGCTCAAAATACCACACAGATATTTTTATATAGCATGTTAAAATTGTCACTTTTTGAGGGTGAGCTATATAGCATGTTAAAATTGTCACTTTTTGAGGGTGAGCAAAAACGCACCGTTTTTGTCACTTTTTGAGGGTGAGCTATATAGCATGTTAAAATTGTCACTTTTTGAGGGTGAGCAAAAACGCATTTTTGGGCGACGCTACAACAGCTTGTGTCCTTTTACCTCCTTTAAAACTTTTAGCCTTTTATGTTCAAACCGGAGTCAGACACTGATGGAGAGACTCTAGAAGAAGTGACAACATGTAGAATGCAACAGGACATTTCTGAATGGTTAGTTGATGAATTTAGGTATGTGTAGCTAGTTATCTTATAGTCATTGATTAGCATATTCTGTCATGATTACCTATAAATGTGTTCCGGGGGGCGGGGTTTATGTAAATTTTAGGGTTTGTGATGTTACTAACCCTGGAGGAATGTCGTGTAGTCCCTAACAGTTTGTTGTAGTCCTTAAAAAACGATTTCTTTAAAAGCAAATATTTTCCTTGGCTTTGAACTTTGAGCATTGTAACTTTGCAGATGTTGTTTATACTCAAACAGCAACATTACACACTAACTAAAGTTAAAAAAGTGAAATCACAATCAACCACCCCTTTAACTGAAAATACAATAAAACTAATATTGTGAAATATTGTTACAGCTTAAAAACAGTCTGTGTTCTAATTTACTGTGTTCTATTTTAAATGTTTTAAAATTTGATGAACGGAAAGTTCAAAAGAACAGCATTTATAAAGATAAGAACTATTCTGCACCAGAACCGAACTCATGACAGCTTGATTTCCATTCTTAAAACTTACGTGATCTAAAGGTAAAGGATAGGAGAGTATACTAAGATGTAAATTAAGGCAAATAGAGATGTAGGTCCTTTTGTTTGTTTGATCTGTTTATTTTTTCTTCTCCTTTTATTTTGATAGAAAACTTTATTTCAACAGACACTTTCTTCCTGTAAATCATTTATCTCTGATATTATGTGTATAGTAATTTTATTGCATTTATTCTTCTGTATGTATGTTTATCTGTTTCTCTTGTATATATCTGTTTTATATTGATCATTTATGTCCTTCACACTGAATGGACAGTGAACATTTCTCATTGTTAATGCTGGTAACTTTGTTTCTTAAGGAAAGCACAAAGAATTTGTCCCAAAAAAGTACAGCATTTATTTGAAATTGAAATCTTTTGTAAAATTATAAATGTCTTTACTCTTACTTTTGATTAATTGAATGTATCCTTCCTGAATTTAATTTCTTAAGTCGTCAGATAGTCTATAAATTATTGTTTAATGAATTATATAATTAACATGTGATGCTAATCTTGCTTAACCTGTTTTTAAGGGTTATTTTTCGGACTCATGCACAATATTGCCATGACAGCGGTACAACATGTTGTTGTTGGATGTGTGTTCGTAGGCAAGTACACTGCAGAAAGTAAATATTTGACCCTCAAAATGGTATAATTTAAAATAATCAGTTTTATTCAGTCATATAAAAAAATATAATATTCTGCTTCAGGTGGCATATGCTTTTTTTAACTTACAGGTGTCTTTGCGTTGTGTCCTGTATGGTGTGTTTGTGTAGGTCTGTGTAGTCTTGGAGGCATGTTTTCCTCACTATTCCGCTGCTCCGTTCTCCTGATGTTTCCTAGTATGATTGGATCTCAAGGTCGGACTTTCCTGATGGTTTTTGTGCTGCATGGACTTTACCACGGTAAAAATCTTAGGGACGGGAATATTCAACTTTGTGAATGACAATGACACTACAAAGCACAGATCTCAAACATAGACACTCATAAGCTTTCTTTAGTTTTTGACCCATCTCCTGTGCTTATCCCATCAGGCCCCATTGCAAACATCCAGCATAACGTGCAGGATGTGGCTTCCTCCATGGGCTGTAACATAGACCTGCAGATCACACACAGCAAGGTGATGTGGAGAATGCTAACAGAGCCTTACGTGCAAGTAGTGCAGGAGATAGTGGTGAGTCCTGACACTGAGTGTGAATGTACAATTTGTTGATATGAGTCATGGTAATCTGTTCCACAAACATCTTTTTTCTTAGAATGACAGTGAGGAATTTCAAAAAGTGTCTCAAAATGTGAGCAAAAAGTTCCAGAAGATCCGGGATGAGGTAATGGGTCGGTACGGATATGACTCTCTTGGTAAGGAGTCCGTCCATACGGCCAACAGCACTCAGGAGGAGTATGTAGCGAAGACTAGAGCACGTTGTGACTGTGAGTGTAAATTACTAGAAAACAAGCTATTATAGACTGTGTATGATAGAGATTTTAAGCTTAGCTTTGTCTAAATTATGTTGTGTGTAACAGATGTGGTGCAGCAGGGAATTAGCCGATGTCAGGATTGGTTCAGTACTAAGTGGAAAGAGTGTATGAATACCATTCAAGCCCCTCTTATAAACAACTTTCTCTGCATACCTATGCAATTCCACTTTCTGTGTGATATCATGAGAGGTAATATTTGCAAGTTGTATCTGATCTTTACATTTAGAAATCAGGATCCCAGGTTTATTGAGGTTTTTTTTCTTTTTCTCTCTCTCTCTCTCTCTCTCTCTCAGTGATGACATCATGGTGCACAGAGAAAATCCCAGTTGAGGGAAACTTTGGTCAGACCTTCGACAAACTAAATGACTCCATCAACAGGCTTGCTGAACACTTCACCACCAATGTAGTGCTTAAGGTATAGCAAAGTTTTAATATAAAAAGATAAAAATCTTAAGATTGCCACACCTCCTCCAAAACACATGATCGCACACAGCCAGAGCATAGTCTGCAAAGCGTCACGAGAGAGAGACGGCGTTAAATTACCTCATGCTCATGTCAGGGTTCCAGACTGCGACCATTTTTTGAGAATGTGCGAGTTAAAATTTTATGTGGTCGCATTTGTGCGAGTGCATGGTCATGTACTACTCAGTTAAATTCACGCATGCGCAACAGAATGCCATTGTATCAGCAGCTGCTGCAGTGCGTAACTTATGTTCAAAATGAACGAGTACATCATGAATACATTTTCCAAACCGTGTTTTTGACTTATCCTGAATCACTACGGTATGCCTATAATAAGTGTTTATATTCTGACTATTTTATCCCGGGGTCGGCTCGGCTGTGGAGTTGCCCAGTGCCTGCGTGACTCGCCATAGACATTAACATTTCATTCATTCATTTCATTTTATTTATTTATATAGCACAAATAAACACAACAGAAACAAAACCATAAAACCATAGTTGAGATTTAGTGAAATGCCCGGTCAAGAAGATACAACTTTAACTTAAATTTAAACTCATGTACAGAGGACAAGGATCTCAAGGATACAGGGAGGATATTCCACAGCCTAGGACCGACAACTGCAAAGGCACGACCCCCTCTCGACTTTAGTCATGCATGTGGCTGGGACAGATTATAGCTGCTTGTGGACCGTAGACACCTACCTGGCACGTTCAAAGTTAAAAGTTCAGATAAATAAGAGGGTGCAAGGCCATTTAAGGATTTAAAAACAAACAACAGTATTTTTAAATCGACTCTATGACGCACCGGCAACCAGTTCAGAGACTTTAAAATAGGAGAAATATGTTCATGTTTGCGAACCCCAGTTAGGAATCTGGCTGCAGCATTTTGAACCATTTGAAGCCTCGTAATGGAAAACTGGGATATTCCTGCATATAAAGAGTTACAGTAATCCAGACGGTATAGAACGAAAGCATGTGTGACTCTTTCACGCTTTTTCGGTGATAGGAAAGACTTAACTCTAGATAAGTTTCAGATAAAAAAAAAGCTTGATTTAACTACTGTGTTTATGTGTTTATCCATCTTAAGGGAGGAATCCAAAGTAACTCCCAGACTTTTGACTGTAGGTTTGATGTCGGAGTACATGTTTGCAACATTAAAAGTGTTTTTTCCATTTCCTGCAGTGGGCCCGAACACAATAGCCTCAGTTTTGCTCGAATTTGAAAGTAAAAAATTTGAGGACATCCAGGATTTTATGTCATTTAAACAAGCAAATAAGGTTTCTAGGCCTTTTTTGTCTGTGCGCTTAAAAGGCAGATAGATGTGTGTGTCGTCTGCATATAAGTGAAAAGACACTCAGTGCCTCCTAAAAATTGATCCCAGCGGTAACATATATAGTGAAAACAAAGTAGGTGCCAAAATGGAGCCTTGTGGAACTCCACAGGTGAGAGGAGCAACCGATGAAACGTGCCAACTGAATGCCAACTGAAAAGGTCCTGTTAGTAAGATAAGATTTAAACCAGCTAAGAGCACTTCCTCGGATGCCCACCAAGCGTGACAGTAGAATTCTATGATCAATAGTGTCAAACACTGCACTCAAATCTAAAAGCACTAAAATTACAGAGTCCCCAGAATCAAGAGATAACAAAATATCATTCAAAACTCTTAATAAAGCAGACTCAGTACTGTGGTTAATCCTAAAACCAGACTGGAATTTTTCAAGGATACCATTCGCATCAAGGAAGCTCTGTAGCTGCAGTAACAGTTTTCTCAAGGATCTTAGATATGAAAGATAAATTTGAAATGGGTCTAAAATTTGATAAATTAGTAATGTCCATACTTGGCCTTTTCAATATTGGTTTCAACATGGCATGTTTGCATAGAGCTGGAACAAAACCTGAGACAAGGCATAAGTTTATGATGGACAAAATCCATGACCCGACATTATGAAATATCTGTTTAAAAAAACATGTAGGAACAATATCAAGAGATGAGACCGTAGGCTTCAACTTAGCAACTATATCTGTTAAACAGGATATAGTAATTGGCTCAAAAGAGTTTAAAAACCTGATGGCCATGGGAGTATCAGCAGGGTCAGTAGTAGAAGGTGGTATGGACTGTCTGAGAGTTAACGGAGAGAAGTAGCTCCGGCTACAATGTTCTTCCGCAAGACACTTGCAGTTTATTTATTAACAGTGCAAAACTAGAACATTAATCAGTGCAAAACTAGGTTATGCAGATTAAGACCAGTATTCATCAGCATGCATTCATTAATCCCATGGCATGTAGCAAAAAAAAAAAAAAGGTGCGACCAAATCATATGCTGGTGCGACCAACTGAGAAAGTTGGTAGCACCAGTGCAACCAGTGGAAAAGTTAGTCTGGAGCCCTGTCATGTTTTAAAGCACATAACATTACAATAATAATGAACGTAAACAATTTACAGAGCTCTGACTTGTACCACCTGACTTCTGCAGATTCATTTCAGCAGTATGTCAATTTTTTATATTTAGAACACTTCTGTTATTGTTTGCTATCAGGATGTGAAGAGATTTTCAACCAGTATAACAAGAGTGTTCTTGAAAAACATTACCTACCCTATCTTTAAAAAAAAAAAAAAAACATTTCTTCTTATGATTTGTCTTTAAGAATTTGGAGCAGCAGTCAGTGTTTGGAGTGAACGTCCTTCAGAATTTCTCTAAGGAGCTAAACCGTGTGTTTCAGGAGAAAACAGTAATTGCTGAGAAGATAGCTGGGGTGATTAACTTCCTTCTCTCATTCACCTTCATCACGGTGTTCACCTCGTAAGTTCTCACTCCTTCCTTAAGCGCTGTTGTGCTACATGTGACCTTACCAATAAAGGTACAACTTTGTCAAAACAAAATACTGTGAGGGTTTTGTAAGGACGAACCCAATTGCAGACAGTTTGCGAAAACACACAAGATTTATTTGACAAAAAAGGGAAAACAAAACCCACGATGGGGTAAAACAAGACTGAAGGGCAAAAACAAAGACTAACAACACTAGACTAAGACTTGACAGGTAACTAGACAAATAACTAAAAACAGCAACAAGATCAGGATTGTACAAGACAGAGTTCTTCACTAGATACTCACGAGAGGGTCAACACACAGGTATGGTATAACAGGATACACACACTGAGAATCACAATGAACCGGCACAAGACAGCAAACACAAGGGGATTAAATAGAGAGACTAATGATAACAGGTGACACAGGTAAAGCAATAATGACAAAACGAGGATAACAAGGGGGCGGGGCCAGAGGACGAGACAACAAGCACATGGCCCAAACCAAAGGCCACGTGCTTGCACACAAAACATGGTTCTGTCATGATCCTGCCTCAAGAATTAAAGAACAAGAACTAGATGGCAGAATCATGACAGAACGCCTCCCTTAAGGAGCGGCTTCCAGACGCTCCTCAAGGGAACGTCAAACACGGGACATGACAGACTGTGACACAGACACAAACCAACTAGACCGGACTCAGAAGTGGCGCTCCCCATATCCGAGTCTGAGTCAGTGACGTCCGCAGCAGACTCTGGAACCGAGCTGACGGAAACAGATCCAGGAACGATGCTGTCAGAAACAGGCTCGGGAACCGCGCTGGCAGAGACTGGGTCGGAGGCAGCGCTGGCTGAAGCAGCGCCCTCAGCAGCAGGTTCAGGGACCGTCGCGGGCTCAAGGGAAGGAAGAGACGGGGAACGGGAAGGCCCCTTCTTTCTCCTCTTTCTCCTGGGGCGGGAAGCAGAGGCCATGAGTGGATTTGTGCTCGGTTGGGGAACCACTGCAGGATCCGTGACAGGCGGAAGAGGAGCGGTTCTCTCAGGCTGGGTTGACTCCGTAGCTGATGCCTTTGACGGGGACTCCTATGAGGTCCGCCTCCCTCGTTTTCCCCGAAGGCCGAAGGAGGTGGATGGAGTCTTAGGAGTCGTGGAAGAGTCAACCGGGCTCCCAAACGTCGCGACGCCTATCCAGCGACCCTCAGGGATAACCGGCACCCGAGCAGAAGGTGAAGACCTCGTGGAGGAGTCCTGCTGCTCCTCCCGACACAAACGGTCCACCACCTCCCGAAACGGACGAAGGATCAACCCCTCCTGTTCCGACAAAGGAGGAGGGCCATTGAGACCTGCAATGTAGACGAGTTGAGGAGAATCTCTGGCAGGAACCTCCTCCTCTCTTCCACGGCCTGGGTGTACTCACCCAGAAATCTCTCTCCCTGGGGAGAAAACGGTGCCTTGCCGCTCCTCATGTCGCAGGCAGTCGTCAGCCTCCACTGCTCAAGGGAATCAGGTTGTCGCTTGGCAGGGAAGGACGAACTGTCTGCTGGGTTCCTTTCGGGGCGGTTAATTCTGTGATTCTCAGTGTGTGTATCCTGTGATACCATACCTGTGTGTTGACCCTCTCGTGAGTATCTAGTGAAGAACTCTGTCTTGTACAATCCTGATCTTGTTGCTGTTATTAGTTATTTGTCTAGTTACCTGTCAAGTCTTAGTCTAGTGTTGTTAGTCTTTGTTTTTGCCCTTCAGTCTTGTTTTACCCCATCGTGGGTTTTGTTTTCCCTTTTTTGTCAAATAAACCTTGTGTGTTTTCGCAAACTGTCTGCAATTGGGTTCGTCCTTACAAAACCCTCACAAATACATGTACAGTGTACTACTGAATTGTTCAAATAAAACAACAGGTAGTTATATAAATAGCCTAATATTTATGTATATTATTTTTACTAGAAAGTATCTGCCAAGAAAACATTTATTTTTGTATTTTATAGTATATTGTGTGTGTATATATATATATATATATATATATATATATAATGTAGTTTTACAAGTTATTAGTTAGTTATAGAATTCATGATAATTTATTTCCAAAACATCTTACACAAACTTAAGACGTTTGTTCCGCTTTTCTTCAAACCATGGATGAATTAAATCGATCAAGTGAGAGTAAAGACTTTCACATTGATACTAAAGAATTGTATTTCAGATAAATTCTGTTCTTTTGAACTTTTTATTCGTCAAAGAATCCTGAAAAAAGAATTAAGCAGCACAACTGTTTTCAACGTTGATAATTGTTAATTCAACATTCATAAGAAATGTTTCTTGTGCTCCAAATCAGCATAATAGAATGATTAATTATTAAGTTTTACAATTTAAAACATTATAATAGAAAACATTTATTTTAAATTGTAATACTAATCACGATATTACTGTTTCACTGTATTTTTTATCAGATTGGTGAACATAAGAGACTTCTTTCAAAAACATAAAAAAAGATTTGTGTGTGTATATGTGTGTGTATATATATATATATATATATATATATATATATATATACATTTGATGAAAAGAAATGGAATAATGTGTCCCTGAACAGAGTGGGGTTAATATCAAAAGTAGCAGTCAGTATGTGGTGTGACCGCTGTCAGCCTGTGACGATAACTGCAATACCGTAGTAATGAGAAGCCTACCGCGGTATTGAGGTCATCACTTTTTTTGTATTTTCTTTTTTTTACAGACTTTACGCAGCCTGTTGAAACTTTGAATAATTTATTGTACAAAAAATGTTTTACAGATGATGACAAAAACTGTTCCTTAATTCCTATTAAACTCAAAAGATATCATAAAAAAACAAAGTTATAGAAATAAATATTATTTCATGTTATTATTGTTAATGTTTATTAGCCTAACGGTATGTTAATAATTAGAATTTTTCAAAGCAAAAACTAAACGAAATAGCCTATTGCATCATCCTGTAAATAACTGGGCAAAACTTATGGATACTAGGGATAGTTATTTCAAGCAAAAAATATATTCGATGATCGCTGGGAATTATTCAATTATTATTCGATAGCAATTATTACCGCTTAAAGGAGTAGTTCACTTTTTAAAAAACTTTTGCTGATAATTTACTCACCCCCATGTCATCCAAGATGTCTATGTCTTTCTTTCTTCAGTCGAAAAGAAATTAAGGTTTTTGATGAAAACATTCCAGGATTCCAACATTCCAGGACGTCACGTAATACGCAATTACGTTGAAAAGGTCACGCTTCTTGACATTTGTGGAAGTACCGAGTCAGTGTTTACAAGTTGAAAGCGCAAACAAAGTCAAACGGCGTTTACAAAAAAAGGAAATTAAAAGGTAAAACAACGATGTCGGGCGATTTTGAACTTAGAGGACAAGATGAGATGCAGTTTTTCACCTTTCTGAACCGGAATACACAGAGGAAAAGCGTGACCTTTTCAACGTAATTGCGTATTACGTGACGTTACAAACGTGCATCACAGAACAGAGCAAGGCGAGCATTTGTGCTTATAAAACTTAAAGTGTTTTATTTATTTTTGAAATGACCAATCATTAAGCTAGATAAGACCCTTATTCATCGTCTGGTGTCGTTTAAAGCCCTTTGAAGCTGCACTGAAACGCTCATTTGGACTTTGAACCGTCTGGTTCCCATTGAAGTCCATTATATGTAGAAAAATCCTGGAATGTTTTCATCAAAAACCTTAATTTCTTTTCGACTGAAGAAAGAAAGACATAGACATCTTGGATGACATGGGGGTGAGTAAATTATCAGCAAAAGTTTTTTAAAAAGTGAACTAATCCTTTAAACGGCGTTCGCTCAAACCCCGCTCCGACATTATATTTCTCTGTACTATACGTGTTGTAGCCATTAAAGAAAACGCATTTAGTTTCACATTTATGTTTAAATAATATAAAGTTATTTTTTTATTTAATCTGTTGATTATATAAAAAGTGAACAGCATGAGTAAGATAGGAAGATGCACAATCGGGAGACTTAAGGAGTGGGTTAGACATGATTTTGACCACAAGTTTTGTTTTGTAGAAAGCCTTTCTTTAAAGTGAATTTCGTTTTGTATAAATTGTATTTTAATTTTAAATCAATGTTTCATCAAGCAATTGCCTGGATTTAATAAATAAAAAGCAAATATAGCAGACAATATAATCAGGACATGGAGGCGCCGGCGCGATCACTTGCATTGCACGTGAACTGGAGCTTGTCTCATAAATGAACCGAAACTTGGAACAAACCTTGTGATTTGTTGCTTCTTCACCGTGGTAAGAAAAGATCCCATACTGTCACAGGCCTAGTGTCCACCAGCTGCTTTAAGTGCTTCAGTGCATCTCGTCCTCATGGACTGAGCCAGATTTCCCAGTTCTTGCTGTGAGATGTTACTCCACTATTACACCAAGGGACTTACAAGTTCTCAAACACGTCATGTATGGTTACACATGGTTTGGCACTGCAAGGGCAATCAGCTGTCCTTTCTTTCTCTCTGTAGCACTGTCGTAGACATCTTACATTATGAACATTGCAATTATTGCTCTGGCCACATCTGCAGTCTCATGTCTCCCTGCAGCAGAACCATAGCATGTTCCCGCAGGTGAACTCTTTTTTTCTTTTTCTTTTTTATCAAATTTTTTCTTTCTTTTTTTTGCAGAGCATTTGGATATGTTCGTCAATTTTGCAGAGACATTCATTTTGACAATGTCTACATAACTACTTACTTCAGACAGATTGATGCTCGCAGAATAAGAGCTGTAAGTTAAAATCTTAATCGTACACTTACACATTCATATTCGTGTTTGCACTAATTTGAGCTTCTGTTTCAGGGGAAGAGGCATTTGCTGCCACTGAAGAAAGCAGAGCAGAGTTTGATCAACCCATGGAGCTTATTTATCCACCCAAGCGAGCTCATGCCTGTGGTACTTTTTTAGGGCTGTATGATATTATGGTCCGTGTTCAGCATTTAATTCATGTTCTGATAGTCAGATTGTGTATTAAAAATGGAGCAGAGCTAAAGGGGAAGTGTATCATTTCTGTTCTTCTAATGGCACCAAACAGAATTGCTAATGTAATGTTTTCAAACAGGCTTTTCAAACACTCAAACAGATAATTAATGTCATTGTCTGAATCAGCACTGCTGTGTTGGGTTGGTGAGGACCCTTAAAGAAACAACAATCTTTTGGTGGTGCCACAGAGCCAAAGTGTTGGTGCTTTTCAGGGAAATAATGGCTGGCTTATTACTTACTTTGCAAACAGGAAAGCATTTATGTATTTTGTAATAAGTTTTTTTGTTTGTTCTGAAACAATGTCTCTCGTGCAGATTGTGGGCTTCCTGCAAGTTGCATCTCTGGCTCTGTTTGTGTGTGTTTTGCTGGCTGTTGATGGAATCCTGTACAGCATCTTTGACCTCATCCGAAGACACACTTTCACCACTTACTCCGTTACTAGTGAGCACAAATACAGACTTGTACATATGCATGAGCAGTGTTTTCCTTCAAGATTAAAGGAATTAACATGTGCCTCTACTTTAATGCCTCTCATTCATTTGATATAAATAGTATGTTTTTCTCTCTTTATCTCTGCTTCTGAAGGTGTTCAACATGCAGACATTGTAATTGGTGGAGATTCCATGTTAGCCAGACTTCTACGGAAAACCATTGGGGCCTTCAACACCTCCTCCAATCTTGATGTGCAATCAAGTAACTTGCGTAGGTTATCTACTATTTGAGTGTCAATATTCTCTCTGCAAGTGAAAAATTTACACGACAAATTTTGGAAAAAAGAGATGACCATAATTCAGGGCAATCTCAGAGCAAGCTAAGAATAGCCCAGTGCAGATGAAAGAGAAAAAAAGAATCTTAATACACCACAGTTTGGAATAATTATACTTCTCTTATGTAATCGGATCATGGCCTAGATATCGATATAATATTGTAATGCCAAATCCCTGATGTTTCAAGATCACTCAAGGTCTCTATTTGTTGTAGCTGCACATGTACCATAGCATTGGTCTCAGCTAATGTGGGTTTTAATTAATAAACTGCTTGCTCATTTCATGAGAAGAAAAATCTATTTAATTCTCTATTCTGTTGGTTTTTGTTTCAAAATACAATTTAAAAAATATCTGGTTTTATCATAGTATCCTTAAACATTAGTGGCAGAGAAATGAACCAGCTTTAGTATTAGAGAGATTGTGAATGTACTTGTGAGTGGCTCAATGTTACAGTCTACCTTTTCTGAGGCCAAGTGACGTCTGCGGTCTGGCTGTCTATTTAATCTGATCAGAGTTAAACTCAAAGCTCTGATTGTGCCTGTTTGTCTCATCCAGATAGGTCTAAACTAGACCGGTCGCCACACGGCGGTACACATGCAGACAGCTGATGAGAGGACTATTTATAACACTAACATGACAGCATGCATGCTAGACAACATAATGTCAATACATCAGTTAGACGGCAGCCATTGTATTCTGTTTGCTTGCTATGTAACCTGATCCAGTAATAGGTTATTTGTGTCTATATGATCAAAAGTTTGGGGTCAGTAAGATTTTTTTTTGTAAGAAATGAATTCCTTTATTCATTTATAAGTGACTGTAAAGGCATTTATGTTTTAAAGGATTATTATATATTTCAAATACTGTAAATGCTGTTCTTGAACTTTGTATTCATCAAAGAATCTTGAAAAAATGTCAGTTTCCACAAAAATATTAAGCAGCAGAACTGTTTTCAACATGATCATAATAGTAAATGTTCCAAATCAGCATATTAGAATGGTTTCTAAAGGATCATGTGACTGGAGTAATGATGCTGAAAATTCAGCTTTGCCATCACAGGAATAAATTACATTTTAAAATATATTCAAATAAATAACCGATATTTTAAATTGTAATAATATTCACAACGTTGCGGTTTTTACTGTAGTTTTGGTCAAATAAATGCCTTTGTGTATATTAGAGATCTAATAGATGATATCAGTCTTCTTTCTTACGTCTTTGCATCATTTTTGTTCTTTCGTGTGTGTTTATGTGTGTACAGGTTGTTTGCCCCAGCCACATGCTCTGAGCCAGTCAAACTACTTGTGGATCTTCCTCCCCCTTTTATTGATGTGCCTTATGTGCTGCCTGCAAGTATACACCAATCGTCTGCGCCGGGTCATCACCACCTTCTACTTCCCAAAGGTAACTTACCTGCCCCGTGAGCCCAGGTAACACATTACCACTGACTCACTCCTGTCTTTTGGTCAAACAGTCCCATTCATTTCAGCAACCCTTCAGTGACTAGTTTGTTTGGATCGAGAGACAGAAGCTAGTACTCCTGGTGGCGTGTTTATCATTAACAATATTGGTCAGTCTTAAACATCAGAAGCTCCTTATGCTTTCTTTGGCTAAGGAGCTTAAGAGTCACTGTTCCTCATGTGCTGCTGCTTTCTAATATTGCGACAGATTTAAGAATAATAGCTGTTGGACTTGGGGTAATATGTGGCAATTATCAAGCTAATGCTCTGTTGCTAAACTCCTCATACAGTCTAAAGGCTTTCACATTTTTTTACAGTCTAAAGGTTTTCAAACATAAGATTTTGTGTGATTAAATGTTTAGTTTTTTAATAATATTTTTCTTTTTACTAACAAAAAAGATTTAATTTATTTAATTAATGGAAATTTTATGTGTTCAACACATGACTTAAATAATGCATCTTTGGATTCTTGGCTCAGTTCTGAACATGTGTGACTAGTCCGTGGAGTGAAGTAAAACCCTTATGCGATTTAATCGGTTTGGTCACTATTGTAACTGATATCCTGTTTCAGCAAGTTCAAAGCGCCTAAGACACAGTGTGCAGGGAGGATACTTTCTCACACATACTGTGAAATATGTGTTCTCTAGTGTGTTTGTGCGCGGGTATAAGCACTAATAAGATAAGAGGGTATTAAAGTAATAGCATTAGATTTGCAGCATTTTGTGGGCCCGTGTCGGCATGAGGAGGATTACAGGCCCCCTGTGAACCCTGATTCAGCTAGTGCCACAAGTATTACTTCATTCATGAAGAGGTGCACACTGGTAGATTTTTTTTTTTATCCCTATATTCCTGCTGGAGAACACTGTAGAGTTTTTATTCCTATAATCTGAAATCTATCTACAGCATTTCGATGAATGAAACCCATCTGATCCGTCCTGCTTTTTCAGAGAGAAAAGAAACGGATCCTCTTCCTCTACAACCTACAGATCCAGAAACGCATCTCCTTCATCAACAGACAGCGTCATCGGCTGAGAAATCAAAAGCAGACATTTGTGACGGTGTGTATGATACATTGGTATAGGACCCTACAGAGAAAACAGAACTTTTTCTGTTGTTGTAGATTTTCAGCTTACAACTTTAGCATTTTCACATCTCAAATCTTTGATTATGGTGCACATGCATTTTAAAAATGCAGAATTCAGCACTCCATAGGTCATATATTCAGTAAAATCTGAGAAAAAGCATGAGACCAAGAAATCGCATATTTCCGAAAACAGTATGTGAACAGAGTAATATGTCCAAGTTCCAATGTAATGTTCCTGGATGACCTATGAATTCCAACGAGATACTATACTATGAGGCCACAGGAGAGGATTTGTGAATGGCAGTGAAGTGACGCAACTGACATGACAAATGTACGTCCAGATTACATTCATACTATATAGAAAAAAGTAATTTGCAAAAAAGTAGGTTGCAAAGTAATTACCACTTAAAATAAGTATCTACTCAAGAGAATGTGATTTCAGATGCAGCATAAGTTGAAAACTTGGTTAGATTCATTTGGAAGTACTTCCCTTCTTATAAAAACTCCCAAATATTTTGTGGAAGATCATCTATCTGACAAGCAAACTAAAACAATCACATCATTCTTCAATAGCCGCACCTCTCCAGCTGTAGCAGTAAATGCACAACAATGGCCTTTCTTAGGATTACATACCAAAATGGTCAACAGATTTAATACTTTTGATAAATGAGTGTCAAAATATATATTTATGATCTCATCTTCGAACCCTCCCTCTCTTCTCTGCCAGGTGCTGTCGGTTCTGTTGGCTCTTCTGAGGCGTGTGGGCTGTAGGTTGCACTGGTGCTGGGTGTGTGATAGGTTTGTGAAGCAGAAGCAGGCTGTGCAGTGCAGTTCTGTAGGCTGCACAGTGATCTATTGCCAGCAATGCTGGACAGACCTGGGCAACATCTGCTATGCCTGCTTCTCTCATAACCGGTGTGGGCCACAAGATAACGGCTCTGATTCGGATGTGTACTACGGCTGCTGATGAACTTCACTCCACCTTCTAAGTTCAGCTACTAACATGTAAAGTTTTCATAGTCCCAAACTGCATTAATGGCTGATAAAACTTTTTTTTTATTTCAACATGTCTTCTTTGGACAATTAAAGTGGCTTTGCTAAAGTGTAAACAACTGGAATTAGTTAAATCAAGTTTATGTAAGCAAGGTTTTTACCCAGAAATGATTTTCATGGTGTCCCCTGCCCTATGCTATGTCTGAAACACTATATATACACTGGTCATTTATATAGATTAGTGGGTTAGTGGAAACCATAAAAAAAGCAGCACACCTGATGATATATGAATTTTATTAATCAAATAGTAGGCTATGTGAGAAATACCCGGATGGTAATTCTACCTAGATTTTTGAGTGCACATACAATAGATGCCTATATACCCATACATACTTTTTTTTTTTTTTTTTTTTTTTACTGTTTAACGGTCGTGAAGTAAGCAGTTTATCAAATGTGCTCAGACAGTATGTGATTTCGGACGCAGCTGTCAACGTTTTCAATTATTATTATTATTTTTTTGTGTGTGTGTAATTTTCGTAATCTATTCTTCTCGCCCAATGTGTTTTCCGGCGCACCAAATAGGCCCAACTTCATTTTGGAGAGTTTTGAATTAGTATAGTAGAGTTCCTGTGTTTTGTTTTGTTCATAGAGCCTACTGTTTCCAACAGGTCTTTAACTATTTTTATTTTATTTTTTATATAGTCTATGGTCTTAACAGAAGCCGTCTAGCGGCATACTGTTGCTATGGTTACTTCAGCCGATTTCTGTAGTACACGAGCATCATTGAGCGCTCTGACAACTTGCAATTAAACTTTTGCGGTTCATTTTTTTTAAAACACAAATTGTCAAATTAATATATAGTCTTGCATATTTTTAATCCCTCCCAATCCTGCTTTGATTTGATTACATCCCCCACCCCCTGTTTTAAATGTTATGGTTAAATAATAGTAGGCTACGCCCCTTATTATACCAGCTGTTGAAGAACCTATATGCATATAATCACCCTGCCCGGACAGCAAAGAGTTAACGCGGCTGAGGAAATCCTATCTGGTTGGTCACACTGAGAAATGCGATTATACTGCCTCAGTTTAACACGGGCGGGCAAGCGGACGGACTGCGCACTATACGATCCTTCTCATAGAGAAAGCTTATTCTACACGGTTACAGACGATTCCGCTTATCTCAAAACGATACGAGCAAAATAGAGAAGCCATTATTATTGCTAGGACAGAACTGATGTTTTCAGCAGGATTTCGGCTGCCCCTGACAGAACCCACACTGGGCCGGGAACACGCTTTGAGAACGGACTGCAGTTCGGCGTCCAGCAGGTGAATGGCCAGGTGCTCGTTCACGTGTGACGGATCCTCTGTCTGCTGGCCGTCTTAACTTGATTAGCGTGCTGTTTTTAAGAACTGTGCCGATCCGCTATTGCGCTTAAATTCAAAGAAGAGACCAATCAGTGCGTCACTGGACCATGAAGCGCCACCATCAGTTGTTTAGATGTTTTTGGCGAACTCTCGTCACTCTTCTTCTGTTTGAAGGCACCCCTCTCATGATGTTTAGGGGGTCCCTCACTCTGACCCTAAACAGGGATGACAGCAGTTTCACACTGCAGCAGGACGCGCGGATAACTCACTCCTCTCACAGTGGTATGGAATAGCTACTCTGCTTTAAATATTGCATTGAAGAAATGTGTTGAATCAAAAATTGCGTCAAAGCAGTTAATAGTTCATTTAGAGGTTTTTGTGATGCATAGATTGCGCTCTATTTTATGTTTGTACTGCACACAGAGTGTGTCATCATTACAATCAGTCCAGTCATTTACATGTCACTAACATTAACAATCTCATGAAGTTCAGGGCAAAAAAAAAAAAAAATTCCTCATTTCAAAAGGTTTTGCGGATCTGATGCGTTTATGCTAGTTTAAATGTATAATTGATCAAACATATCTACACAAAAGGATCTTTAAATTATTCCTATTCTTCACACAGATCTTAGTATAGCCTATTCTAGCGTCTTTCAGTTTATTCACTATTGTTAAAAAGTACAGAGGGTGAAGAAACATGAAGAAAGAAAGATTTACATTTATGCATACTATATACGCTTTTACATATGTGACTTGCATTCCATTTTATGGGATTCAGTGCATGAATTTTCTGTTGTTAGTGCCATGCTCTAGTGTTTGACCCATCACAGTCTACTTAGAGAAACACAGCGGACAGCTCAGCTATTTTAGTTAGTCTAGATAAGTCAGAGGCTCTGTTCTTTAAGAGCCTGCTCAGCAGACTATCATTTACCCACCTAATCATAGTCTCAATGTTTGTAAACTGCTCTGAATATAATGTAGGACTGTTGATTCTTGAAAATAATTGCAAACTTCAATCTGGGCTGCTGGAGAGGAAGCTCATTCTATAAAAGCCATTCACATCCAAAATACTTGCTCATTCTCGTCAGGATTTTCAATTCTGACTTGTTTCCAAATAATTTGAACAGTTTGTTGAGCATCCTAGAACTATGTTGTCTCAGCAAGTTTGGTCATTTTTGGCTCGTAGTTTTCTGAGGCAGATTGACCGTATGCTTCTGATGGAGTTTAGAGGCCATGCAAACCAGTGCTGTAAATGTGTGTTCCAGCACAGCTGTCAGTCACAGACTAAACAACAGCTGCCCTCACAACACAGCTCACTCTGTTACTCGCTCACAGTGTGTTCCTTTTAGGAAATTGTGCATTTGAGGAAAACCGTTCTGATTTGCCAAGCATTATTTATATACAAAAAAAAACCACCACAAAAATCTCAACACAACTTAAAATAAAAAAAATAAAATAGTGGATTGTTACACGACTGAAAGACAGATGGAATAATATCACTGGTCTGAAAAAATGAAAGAGAAAGAACTTTCCGTCCCTGTTTTTTTTTTTTCACCTTTTTTTTTATTATTTTTTTTTTTTTTTAGATTTTTGGCAATGTTAGCCAAATGAATAACCAGTGATTACCCAAGTATTTGGGTTGCATTAACAAAAAAACAACAAAAAAAAACACACACACACACAAAATAAAAACACTTCTCAGTTTAACAAATTAAACCACCTGTCATTTTGACTAATTTTCAGTAAACAATATTAAATTATTTTGCAAGGGGAAACAATTTGAAATGGTCACACTGTAAAAAGTTGCTGCCTTATTTTTAAGTACAATCAACGTGGATGTCATTTCAACTTAAATTATATTCAACTGAAATTAGTTGAATCTTGTATAACAAAGTTGAAAATTGCTTAAATTTATTTTGGTGAGTTTAAGCATTGTAAAACATTTGTTTTTGTTGTCATAACTTATTGATCATATATTTTTAATCTATCAAAATAAATGTATATAAAATGTCTATTTATAGACTATAACTAAGTTTTAATAATCATTCTAATGCTGTGAGAATAGAAAAGTCCACAGTTATAATGGAAATGATAATGACAAACAAACAATATGGTTGGAATCACTTTCAGAACAATTTTTTTCTAAATGATGAACAATAAAACATTGGTGGATGTGCAAATATGGACTGCTCTGTACAGAGATTCATTTGAGATTGGATATCTGGATAATTTATTTTATACTAAATACTTAAGATACTTAAAATACATAATCGCAAAAAGTGATTTAAATTAACCGAGAAAATTGACAAATTTTTGCACGTGGGTGACGTTTCATAAGAAAATAGAAAGTTTATGAACTAAAGTTTATCTCTTTCTACAGTCACAAGTCAGAGAGAGCTAAAGCCTCTAGTGAAGATGAGGCCATTTGCTGTGGTGGATGGAGTTAGGAGAAGCCTGAGTGAAGTTTTACAGGTAGGTTTTTGCTCCGTCTAATAAATAATTAATCTCACTAAAATAGCATGTTAAATTGACTAACATCACATCATAATTCATGCCTGTGTGGACAACATTCCTTGATACTGGAACTGGTAATAAAACGTGTGTGTGTGGACTGAGGAGTGGGGGAATTCAGCAGGACATGACTTCAGTTGCTCTCAGCTGCACAGGAAATGTCCGTCCCCATAATGTTGCCTCTAGTTCCTCCTCTCAGATCATACTTTATGTCAGGAAGTTTCCAACTGAAAATGTCAACACACCTACATTCTTCCTCCAGGACAGGACAGATATGGACACCAAACCCACCCCCCTCTCCTAACCTTTAATCCCTCATAATTTTTTATTCTCTTTGTCACTTCAAGAAATGATCTCTGGGTTACAAGCTGATTCATTTATTTTGTCATGCACAGTAAAGCAGCTCCTCTGTGGCTGGCTGAATCACAGAAACCGAGGCAACGATGGTCTGTTTTTAGCATGTTTTCCCATCAAGAGGAAAGGCGGGTGATGGCTTGGGTGTTTTTATGAATACACTCTGTTGATTATAATCGGTGTCCTCAAACCATCCGCCACCCACTAACTGGAGCTCATCTATATCAGTACAGCAATTAGAAAGAGTTTTTACACAGCGATATATTGTTTGAATGCTATTCTATCTCTAATACATTCTACTCACATTTTAATGCAGTTCAACATGTAGTCATATGCCACACAGCTTTATTTACATTCACACACAATGCAAAATGGTGGCTACTAAGGTTAGGAACCAGGTTCAATTAAACATTTACTGATACAAAATGATTGAAAGTGACTCTGAAAGTATTCTCTGCACCACTTTGTAGTGTGAAACATTCATTGCTACCAGTGAAGACTGATTTTCGAGCAAATTACTTTTATTAACCCTTTCTTTCAGCCCTTTCTTTAAGTGAGTCAAAAACATACTGGTGTGATAAGTGAAGGCCAATTCCTGTTTGAATAACCCTTATGATTTAGCAGGGGTGAATTTAGTGATTTTGGGGCCCCAGGCAAAATATAGAAATGGGGCCCATTACAATTGCACACAATTACCTGGATCATCCTTGAGGTTCCTTTCTCTGTTGTGATGCTTCCTGCTGCACGACAGCGTCCCATAGTTCTTCGTTTTTCATGTACGTTATTATTGCATTTATTCTTGTTGTAGACCCTGGACGATGGTGAAATCACACATGGAACTGTCTGAGCGGTGGGGTGTGGCTTAGACTTGCCATATCATAGTTTTCACACCAGTGCAGTTGCTCAATATTTAGTTATTGCTTCAGATGCATGATATTTTAATTTGCTACTAGCAGACAGTTGTTGTGATA
The DNA here is from genome assembly GCA_026230005.1 of Gila orcuttii. Classification (NCBI taxonomy): domain Eukaryota; kingdom Metazoa; phylum Chordata; class Actinopteri; order Cypriniformes; family Leuciscidae; genus Gila; species Gila orcuttii. Next base: position 26,772,679 of record JAPDVR010000018.1, on the reverse strand, counting down.
ACTTACCGCTTACTGTGCTGAACTCTCATCTCATATCCATAAAAGCATTTTTAGGGGGTCCCTTGGCTTTTGGGGGCCCAAGGTGGTGCCCACCATTGCCTAATGGTAAGTCCGCCTCTGTGAGCCATTACATTTCAGAGAGTCAAAAACACTCACCAACACTTATGAGCTGTATCGGTTTCATAATTAATCTGACTCACTTACTCAACTGCAATCTTTCGTTTTATCACGTAGGCGATAAAACGACTCCATGAACCAAGAACTAATGCTGTAGTTAAGATATACATTAAACATTTTGTCGGTGGACTTGTGCAAAAAATAAAGGATAAATCTATTAGATGAACGCACTTATCATTAGATTTATTCTAGAAACATCTAGAAATTAATAATAATAACCATATGAGCAGTTAAGGCACATGCAAACAGTGATATCTGGCACAATCCTCATCCTCCACTTCCCTTACTCACTCTTTTTTTCCTCCACCCTCAGCTAGCCTCAGTAAAAGTACCCCACCCAGCATTCATCTGCTGCTGAGGTCATCGCGCTGCATACTGCATGTGCTCAGGGACATTACCTCAGAAAGAAAGAAACGCTTATAAGAGAGGCCAGAGCAGAAAGCAATAACAGAATAGAGGGAGAAAGAGGAAACAGGAGAACAGATTGGGTGAGGCAGAGAGAAAGGAAAGAGAGAAGCAGATACGAGTAATCAGGGATTGAGTGGTTAAAGGGATAGTTCAACAAAAATGAAATTCTGTAATGATTTACAGTACTGTGATTTTGTTTCTTCTGGAGAACACAAATGGCTCATTTAATGCAATTAGTCTTGTAGAGGGCGGATGGTTTAAAGCTTCAAAAAGCACATAAAAGCACCATAACAGTATCAAAAAAGTGGTCCTGAAATTGTATTTTTCAAGTCTTTTAAATATCTAGATCAGTAACCAGATCATTCATACTGGTTTTATTAAAATATTTGTCTCAAAAGAATAATTCGTTCACAAATTAGTCTTTCCTCATGAACATATCAGAAAGAGCTAGGGCAGATATCAAGATTTTCAGTAACAAGTTTTTCATGTTCCTCACACAATGACTTCAAAAGACTTAATACGGTGCTTAATATGTATTTTTTTTAAGCTTGAAAACGACTCGGTTACTAACGTAACCTCGGTTCCCTGAGAGGAGGTCTCTCCTATTGCGTAAGTAGCTTACGCTATGGGGAAAACTCCTTTTCTCGAGAATATTGAAGTCTTTATGTAAAACGCATTGCGGCTGCACAGCTGACAGCAATGAACTAAGGAGCTCGGTCATTGGCTGTGCTGCGGCAACTTGCTCGAACCAATGACGGGGCGACTCTGAATGCGCGACCAATGAGCGCGCTTCGCGCCCGCGCGCGTCAGAGCCCGCCAGGATGGGCGTGGCCAAGAGCTATATATTGGGCGCCCCGTCATGAGAGTTCTTTAGGTTAAAACGACTGAAGCGAACTAACCAAGCACAAGCATGGCAGCTTACGCAATACTCGTTCCCTCCTCTCAGGGAACCGAGGTTACGTTAGTAACCGAGTCGTTCCCTTTCGAGAGGTCTCTCCTATTGCGTAAGTAGCTTACACTATGGGAACACCATGCAAAACGCCGTGCGTGCTGAACTTCGCCTTATAATAGCCAGAGGCAGGTGCCTAAGCTGAAAAGCAAAGTTATCATCCAACTAGCCGGCAGAGGCGAGCTTTATATGTGGGAAAAAATACAGAGCGGCTAGAAGGCGCTCAGTGTGACACAAGCACATACATAATCTAGATACGAACTCGCAGTTCAACTAGCATTATGCTGATAGCACATTGGAATGAAATTTCGGGACCTGTAGGTTGTAGAACCTGATAAATGTGGACGGTGAGGCCCAGCCTGCCGCCGCACAAATATCCTCGATCGGTATCCCGCTCGACCATGCCCAGGAAGAAGCCACACTCCTGGTGGAGTGTGCTTTGACTCCCCAGGGGCATTGAAGTCCCTTAGCTTCATAAGCCAGCGCTATAGCTTCGACTATCCAGTGAGAGATTCTCTGCTTTGAAACGGCGGAACCTTTCGTACGGCCGCCAAAGCATACAAACAGTTGTTCTGTCTGTCTGAATAGGGCAGAACGCTCCAAATACACTCTGAGAGCCCTAACGGGGCAGAGTAGATTAGCGTCGTGTTCGTCTGCTGGAGACGAAAGCGCAGTTAGGGAGATAACCTGTGCTCTGAAGGGAGTGGTGAGCACTTTAGGAATATACCCATGTTTCGGTCTAAGGACGACCCTGCAGTCGTTAGGTCCGAATTCTAGGCAGGCACCGCTTGTTGAAAGCGCGTGCAGGTCGCCCACTCTCTTGACCGAGGCGAGTGCCAGCAAGAGCGCCGTCTTGAGCGAGAGCTGTTTAAGGTGCACGGTTCGGAGTGGTTCGAACGGGGGCCCTTTAAGAGCGTCTAGGACTGTAGCTAGGTCCCAGATCGGCACTGAGGGGGGGCGTCAAGGGTTCATCCTCCTGGCGCCCCTTAGGAAACGAATAATTAGGTCGTTTCTTCCCAATGGACGTTCCATTACAAGGTCGTGTGACGCTGTGATGGCAGCCACATATACTTTGAGCGTGGAGGGGGTGCGGCCCGCCTCCAGAAGCCCTTGTAGGAAAGCGAGTACACTCGTAATCTCGCATGTTACAGGGTTCAGGCCCTTGGTATTACACCAGTCACTGAACACTTTCCATTTCTGGGCATATAAGCGTCTCGTGGAGGGCGCCCGCGCCTCAGCGATGGTTTTTAGTGCTCCGCTCGCGAGGTTCCTGGGAACCCGTTGAGGAGCCATGCATGAAGGGCCCACAGATCGGGGCGGGGATGAAATATCATCCCGCCGGCCTGACTGAGGAGGTCTGGCCTCAGTGGAATCGGCCGTGGTGCAGATTGCATTTGCATCAGATCTGGAAACCATGTTTGGTTCTTCCAGAGTCGGGCTATCAGCAGCACTGCGTTTTCCTCCTGATGACCTGTGGCAGCATCGCGATCGGGGGAAAGGCACATTAGGGGCGGCTCGGCCAGCTCTGGGTGAGCGCGTCTGTGCTTTTCATGAAGAAAAGAGAGCAGTGCGCATTCTCCTTGGAGGCGAAGAGGTCGATCTCCGCTTTGCCAAAGGTTTTCCATAACCACTGAATCGTCAGCGGGTTGAGAGCCCATTCTCCTGGGAGAATCTTGTCTCTGGATAGCATGTCTGCCCCCTGGTTCAGGGCGCCTGGCACATGCGCTGCTCTCAGCGAGCGCAAGTTGTGCTGGGACCATAAAATGAGTCTCCTGGCCATTGAATGCATGGAGCTCGACCTGAGTCCACCCTGGCGATTTATGTACGACACTACCGTCATGTTGTCCGTTCGGACCAGGACGTGTTCGTTTTTTAGATGTGGGAGCAGGGCTCTGAGAGCCAAAGCGACCGCTTTCATTTCCAGACAGTTTATGTGTAGGCGCTTCTCCGGGTTTGACCAAAAGCGGAGACAGGCCTGCCCTCGTAAAGGGCCTCCCAACCTATTTTGGAGGCATCTGTCGTTATCATCTTTCTCCTTGTGTTCACACCCAGACTCACGCCTGACTGGAACCAGTCGGCGGCTTTCCAGTGCGTCAGGGCTTTTATACAGCGGTGGGTCGCTCTGATTAAAAAGTGGCCCGAACGCCACGCGTGAGTAGGGACGCGGCTCTTGAGCCAGCGTTGGAGAGGGCGCATATGCAACAATCCTAGCTGGAGTACGGCCGATGCTGAGGCCATGAGACCGAGCATCCTCTGAAACCGTTTGACGGGGGCGCGCGCGCCCGCTCTGAATGATGTTGCAAGGCGCCGTATGGTGAGCGCGCGCTCCGATGAGAGACGCGCTGTCATTTGCATCGAGTCTAGAACTATTCCCAGGAAAGAAATCCTCTGGCTGGGAGATAGTATGCTTTTTGCAAAATTGATTCTTAGACCCAGGCATTCTAAATGGGTGATAATCCAAGATCTGTGTGTTATTAACTGACTCTCTGATTGTGCTAGAACCAGCCAATCGTCGAGATAATTCAGTATTCGCACTCCCCTTCGTCTTAGGGGGGAAAGTGCTGCATCCATACATTTCGTGAATGTACGGGGAGCCAGGGACAGGCCGAACGGGAGTACTGTGTACTGGTATGACTGTCCCTCGAAAGCGAATCTCAGAAACGGCCTGTGATGAGGCGCTATTGGAATGTGAAAGTAAGCATCTTTCAGATCCACTGAGAGAAACCAATCTCCTGGGCGTACTTGCGCGAGGATATGCTTGGTTGTTAACATTCTGAACGAGCGAATCATTAGTGCTTTGTTCAGGTGTCTGAGATCTAGGATGGGGCGGAGACCGCCATCCTTTTTCGGGACGAGAAAATAGCGGCTGTAAAAACCTGTCCCGCTCAGAGAGGGGGAAACAGTTTCCACAGCGCCCTTTTCTATTAGTTTGCGCACCTCGGTGCGTAGAACATGTGAATACTCCTTTCTCACTTTCGTCTCGACCACAGTCGTAAAACGTGGTGGTCTGCGAGCGAACTGGAGCGAGTATCCGTGCTTTACTATATTCAATACCCATTTCGGCATATCTGGAATGTTTTCCCATGCCGCTGCGTGTACAGATATGGGCTGAATACAGGCTAGGGGCGGGCCGCTGTGACGTAGGGACCCGGCCAGCGAATCGCCTGAGCTCGTAGCTCTCAGGGGCGCGGGCGCGCGCTGAGCAGCTGAGTGAATGGGCGCGTGTGTGATTACAACAGCGCGCGCTGTGTTTGTAAAACTCGCAGCCTGAGCTGAGGTTGTGTTTGACACTGTAAGGGCAGTGTTTATAAGTGGGGGTGCATAAACAGTGGTAGGCACACGCGTCACTTTTATAATGTTTCCCGCTTTTACTGGGGATGAATTTATAACTGTGTGAACAGTGCTTGTGTGTAGTGGTGCGTACATGACCGTAGGCACGTGATCTACATTCATGGGAAGCGCAGCCTGAGCTGGGAATGAATTTGGCACTGTTTTGACAGTATCTGGGAATGCAAACTTTGTGGACATGTGAACCCTTAGTGATGCAGGCAGAAAAAGACTCTTTTTGTGTTTTCTGTGCGTCGCCGTAAAAACGGCGTTTGTTTGCAGGTGAGCGAGCTCTGTGACTGGCCCATTGACTGCTGTATGGACATATCCAGCCGCCTGTAAGGGGACTGGGTAATGTTTGAGCTTTTGCAGAGAGAGTGGTCCGGCTTTTGCGAGACACGCACTCTCTCTTCTCATTTCTGTGGCTAGGACGGCTTTCGAGGCTCAGGGTTCAGCACAATCTTGGGCCGAGGACCCCGTCGCTCAGGTGGCGGCTTGCGGTTGTGAGAGCGCGAGCGGCGTCGAGCGTCAGCCTGAGGCGCGGGCTGAGAGGCGGTGGGAGCTGTTCTAGCCCGCTGCGGCTGTGGCGGTCTCTGTCTGCTTTGCGATGAGCTGGAGCGCTTTGGCAGGAAATGACGCATAGCTTGTGAAGCGTTCTGGGCCTCAGTGAAGCGTTTGGCGAAACCTTTAACCGCCAGTCCAAACAGCCCGCTGGTGGAGATAGGCGCATCGAGAAATGGCGCCTTATCCGCGTCCTTCATTTCAGTTAGAGTCAGCCACAGATGGCGCTCGAGAACAGTCAAATTAGCCATAGCACGGCCGATGGACTGGGCGGTGGCCTTCGTGGCTCGCAGAGCTATATCAGTCGCGCTGCGTAGGTCCCTGAAGGCTTCGGGTTCGGGGCCAGACTCGTCCATAGAGCGGAGAAGCTTGGCTTGGAACACTTGAAGTACCGCCATTGAGTGAAGTGCTGATGAAGCTTGGCCGGCGGCGGCGTAGGCGCGACCGGCGAGAGCGGAGGTAGTGCGGCAGGGCTTCGAGGGGTGGGAAGCTTTGGCTTTCCATCCGGTGGTGGAGGGCGGGCGGGCAGAGATGATTGGCCACGGCCTCCTCGAGGGGCGGCGTTCCCTCGTAGCCTCTTTCCTTCGCGCCGTCCACTGAGGAGAGCGAAGAAGAAAAAGAAGGCTTTAGGCGCGCAGAGTGGGGGGCTTTCCACGACTTGGTGAGTTCGTCGTGAACTTCCGGGAAGAAGGGAGAAGGCCTTTGCCGAGGGGCCTGCTGGCGCCCCTGCAGAAACCACTCATCCAGTCGGCTCCGGGTTGGTTCTTCGGGAGAAGACCAATCGAGCCCGAGGTCTTCCACGGCCTTAGAGAGGACACGGATAATCTCAGTATCCATAGTGGAGCCCCCGCTCGTGCTAGCTAGCGTCGACGGGGCGGGGTCGAGAGTGGAGCGCGGCCAGTCGGTCGATGCAGCGTCGATGGACAAGCTGTCGTCCATTCCCCCGTCGTCCTCGGACGCGCCGAAAGTCACAAGGCCCACCGCTCTGCTAGAGGGGTGTGGGTCCGGCTGGGTGAACTGAACCGGCGGTGGGGAAGGCAAGAGTGGCGGTGAAGCACGCGGAGACTGGCTCGGTGTGACGTCACTGAGCTCAGGTTCAGGAAGCCTCTGTGAGCGGCGCTTTTTCTTAGTGCGCGGCTCAAACAGAGGGGTGGCGATGGGCTCGCTCACGGCGAAAGCAGCGAGGCGAGCCCGTAGTGCGGAGAGACCCAGGTCATCACATTCCGGGCATGCGCCCTTGGTCAATGCAGCTTCTGCGTGGTCCCGGCTCAGGCAGCGAGCGCAGATGATGTGACGATCCCCGTCCGGGAGAAGGTCTCTGCACGACGCGCAGGAAGGTATTTGAAACAACGCCTTTTTGGAAATTTGCTCTTTCACAAATGTCGCGGGGCGAACAGATGTAAAATACTTGCGTATATGGCGCGCCGGATGGCTCAGTAGGAGGTGCTTGAAGGCGGCTGAAGGTGCCGACGTCCTCGTAGCAATCCCGCTGGTATGCTTTTCCACGGCGGCGAAGGCTTCCAATAATCCGGAGGATCCAGCGAAGAAGGTGTTCGCTGAAGGAGATTAAATCTAAAGAACTCTCATGACGGGGCGCCCAATATATAGCTCTTGGCCACGCCCATCCTGGCGGGCTCTGACGCGCGCGGGCGCGAAGCGCGCTCATTGGTCGCGCATTCAGAGTCGCCCCGTCATTGGTTCGAGCAAGTTGCCGCAGCACAGCCAATGACCGAGCTCCTTCGTTCATTGCTGTCAGCTGTGCAGCCGCAATGCGTTTTACATAAAGACTTCAATATTCTCGAGAAAAGGAGTTTTCCCCATAGCGTAAGCTACTTACGCAATAGGAGAGACCTCTCGAAAGGGAACCTGACTTCTCATTCATTGTAATTGTATGGAAAAGTGTCTACAGTCTAAATATCTAATTTGTTTTCAGTAAAGAAAGGTCACATGAGATAGGAATGACATAAAGGAGATCATAACAATAATAATAACAGAAATTTTAATTCTGAGTCAAATATTCGGTAACACTACTTGAAGCCTTTAGCGTTATAAAAGTAGGCTTTTCATAATTTACATTGCAATGTATTATATCTTGTATGTAAATAAACAATGTCCCCCTGAAAAAATCAAAATGCCTACCAGTTTTGTGGGTCCTGTCAGGGACCATGCACGCATACTCTTTTTCATCTTTGCCTCAGACACTAGTTTGACTTGCCCATGGTTGTTCAGGACAAGCGATCCACCCATTCCCAGTGAACTGCAGTCTGTTCCCAGGAGTTCATAGTCAAAGCGCTCTCCAGAAGCATCTGATAGTAATAAACATATTGCCCACAAATAGAAGCCTATGGTTATGTAGGAAACTTGAACAATGCTGGAACAGTATCTGATGGTTGAATGTGGGCTTCAGTTTTTGTGAATAGCCCAGAGGTTCAATGCTGGTAGAAAGTGTGTGTGGGTATGTTGTGCAAATTGTAAATGACTGTAGATGTGGGAAGGAGTGTGATGCTCTTGTGATGTCAGTCTCAAGACCTTTTGATGAACCAAACTCCACAGTAGGAGTAAAGCTCAATGGCAAAAAGTATCCCAATCAACCTGAATTCACCCCTATCTTTATAGGACTTCTTTTTTTTTCAAGAGGTTGGATGAGATCTTTAAGAGGTTTCACATTTTGTCTTATGATGATTATGCAGGATTTGACAGAACTGTCTCGTACTTGAGACAGGAAATCAAAACTATCACAATTTACTTTCTTAATACACATTCCTGGTCCTTATATAAGAAAAGTTATGTCGTCTTAACTTTTCATAAAAACATAATAACTTGCTTCACCTCTGCAGCGTTTTTTCCAGCTGACATCATATGTAGACAAGGAAATTAATGTTAACTAGTAACCGAACAACGCTCTCGCTGTACTTTGATGTCATACACCGATCGTTCTGTGCAGCGCCGCTTCAAGTCGGACACACCTATTAACAAATATAGATTTAAAAAAACAAACATCACAAGCTCTCTATTCAATTACCATTTCGATTCTGATTCATTTGAGTATTTAAGCCTATAATGTGCATATTTATTTTATATATGAAAGAAATGATCAGCTATTACTGTAATTATTACAGAAAGCCTTCTAACTTGGTACATTGCATAAACAGATTTTAGAGTCCAGTTCAATTGCTATTTTTTTAAACAGATAATTTTGTGAGTCTTTTTGAATGATTTATTAAAAGGGAGTTATTTGTTTCTTAAATTGGACTGCATGGTTGCTCTGCATGCTTTTGAGAATTAAAGGGATTCACCCAAAAATGAAAATTCTGTCAGTATTTACTCACCCTCATGTTGTTCCAACCCCGTAAGACCTTCGTTCATCTTCGGAACACGAATTAAGATATTTTTGATGAAATCTGAGAGCTGCATCACTCCTCCATACTAGTCCATAGGCTTCTTCAGGGATTGAAACTTGCCAGCCCCGAAAAGTTATTAAAGACATCGTTAAAATAGTCCAAGTGACTACAGTGGCTCAATCTTAAGTTTATCAAACAACGAGAATACTTTTTGTGCGCAAAAACCCCCAAAAATAACAACTTTATTATAACTATTCATTTCCTTCTCTCTGGGCCTCGAGTGAGTTCACTAGTGATATAGCGTAAGCTTCTGTTGTTGGACGTCACACGCATCACCCACATGACCAGCGTCAGCCAATAGTGAGCCTACGTGTGACGTAGCTCTACGCAATCATACTAAGTTAACTGACTAGAGGCCAACACGGAAGGAAATTAATAGTTGAAATAAAGTCGTTATTTTTGTTTGTTTTTGCACACAAAAAGTATTCTCGTCGCTTGATAAACTTAAGATTGAGCCAAAGTAGCCACTTGGACTATTTTAACGATGTCTTTAATGACTTTTCGGGGCTGGCAAGTTTCAATCCCTGAAGAAGCCTATGGAGGAGTGATCCAGCTCTCAGATTTCATCAAAAATATCTTAATTCGTGTTCCGAAGATGAACGAAGGTCTTACGGGGTTGGAACAACATGAGGGTGAGTAAATACTGAAAGAATTTTCATTTTTGGGTGAACTATCCCTTTAAGACTCACTTGGACTTCCAGTAAAATAGAGAGAAGAGATGTAACCTTTCCTTTTAAAGTGAGTTTGCTATGAGAGATGCCTGACTTGCTTGACTGGCAGGGAAAGAGAGCAGCCAGTTAGACCTGTTCTGAATTGCTGGTGCAGAGAGAAGTCAGATAGACCTGATTTTATTGGCTGAGAGAAGGAGTGGTCAATAAAGTGAGCTGTTCCCATTAGCACATTGGAGAAAAGCAGGAAATGGTAGCAGTGGTATAACAGGAAGCTGAGTGGCGTTTCACTTTTTCATCAGGCTGCTGAATGTGTGTGCGAGCCAAGGGGGTGTGATAGAATGGCAGGAAAAGGTGCTTAGAATAGGAAGTGAGATGAGAGAAAGGCACAGAAAAAGTTTGGAGGAGGGGAAGTCCGTTTATAGCCCAGTTCACCCTCTAAAATGAAGCTATTTTATCCTCTCAGAGAACCCATCTTTTCTTCTGGTCATGTGCTGATGCAGTGATTCTAAACCACCGTGTGTATGGATACTTGGGAAGACGTTACATTGTTTAAACAAACATTGTTAAGTTGTTTTGATTGATACTGTGAAGCAGCTTTGATACAATCTGTATTGTGAAAAGCGCTATATAAATATATTTGACTTGACTTGACTTGACTTGTTAAACCTATAAAACAGATTATATAATTTTAGATAAAAACTTTCGTAGCAGAATGTATGTGCTACTTGTATGTCCATTTGTGCACTCATAATACTCACTGTTATTTTTTATTGTAAGAATAAATAATGCAATTACATAATTAAGTATGATGATTTTTAACTATTAATATGTATTATATTAATTAATCATATTTTTTTCAAAGAAGGGATACTTGCCTTACTGATTTAGGGGCCAACACATTAATAGAAATAAAGAAATATACTGATGTTCTGCAGGTTTAACATAAAATGTGTTTTCCTTCACAAAGAAAACATGATCTCATCTGGACTGATCTGAATAAAGACATTTGTTTGTAACATTTGCTGAGGTGGAGCAGTAGGACTCATAAATAGGCGGAGTTTGTTATATCTTACAAATACACTATTCAGATAATCTCTTTATAAAATCTCTCTCTCTTTCTCTCTCATTCTCTCCAGAATGGTCACCCTGACAGATTGCAGTGTGGTTTACAAGTGGGAAGCAGCTTGTATATCCTAGACCTGGAAAAAAACCAGTAAGTAATTTCCTGCGAGTCTAATCAGCAGCTAATGAAGATAAAATCATAATATATGGACATTTGTTTGCAGAGATCTTTTGCCAAAGCCGCCTAATGTGTTCTACTATCTGCCAAATGGAACTGGGGTATCCATGAAGGAGAGCCTAGTGGTGAGTGGAGTCCTTCATACACAAGCGCATGTTTATTTCATTGCGCCTTCTGCAATGTTACTTTTATTGAATGTAACTTAATATACATTTTATCTGCTCCTTTGTCAGACACATTGCTACTATCATGGTTCAGTGCAAGGTTTCCCTCAGTCCCACGTGGCTCTCAGCTCCTGCTCTGGGTTACGGTAATATTTGCTTTACTTTTTTCAAATATACTTTCTTGCAGTCATATACCTCACTGACCACTTCCTTTGAGAGATTCTACTAAATTATGGTCATTGCTAAACTTTAAACAATGCTGTGGCTTAATTTATTAGTAAACTGTAAGACCAGCTTATATTTCAGAGGTCATGGGGTTGTTAGTTTGCCAGAAGGATCATGAAAGAGAGTGTGAAAGCAATGGAGGAAATATAAGAAGGGAGTCTGTATATTTTAACAGATTATCAATGACTGTTGACCTTCACCAGAATAATTAGTACAGATTGTTTATGGGTTTGAGATCAGTTTTGTGATGTTATTAGTATCATATTAATGACCAAATTGACCACCGACACTACTGTTCAAAAGTTTGAGGTCGGTAAGATTTTTTTTAAAGGGCATTACTTTGATATACAGTAAAATACTAATATTGGGAAATATTAATACAATTTCAATTAAATGTTTTCTATTTTAGTACATTTTGGAGTGTCATTTATTCCTGTGATGGCAAAGCTGAATTTGCAGCATTATTACTCCAGTCTTCAGTGTCAAAGGATCCTTTTAAAAAGCGTTTTTACAAAAATATTAAGCAGCACAACTGGTTTCAACATTGATAATAATAAGAAATGTTTCTTGAGAAGCAAATCAGCATATTAGAAGGATTTCTAAATGATCATGTGACACTGAAGACTGGAGTAATAATGCTGAATAATGCTGAGCTTTGCCATCACAGGAATAAATGACACTCCAAAATGCGTTTATTTTAAATAGAAATCTTTTGTGGCAATTTTAAGTTTTACTGTGACTTTTGGTCAATTTAATGCACAATTAATTATTTTTTTATTTATTTCAATAAAAATCACACTGACCGCCACTATTGAACTGCAATGTATTTATAGCCCATACGTCTAATTTGAGTATACATTTATCATATGTTTGTATCAGATGTGTGTGTGAACATCATGTTCAGTCTGTTATAGTTAGTCATGACACTTCTTTTTCTCTCCACAGGGGATTGATAGTCATTAACGCCACACTGAGCTTTGAGCTACATCCTGAGGAAGAAGAGCATGGAAAAGATGAGGAAGGGAGTGGAGAAATGGAAGGAGGGCTACACGTGATCTACCCGACGAACTCGCAAACATCTGAGTTTAGAGACTGTGGAGTGTCACACACATTTATTCCTCCCATTCAGATCATCCCACACACACACAGGGTGAGCATGTGAGCTGTGTGCATATAATTATGTATTTATAGGTATGCATATTTGTCTGATTGTTCTCATGATCCTTTTCTGCTGTTGCGTGACAGAGTAAGAGAGACATTCTTTCAGAGACCAAATATATTGAGCTGGTGTTGGTGGCGGATCATAAGGAGGTAAGAGTGTAGAGGAATCTCTTTCACACACACACACACACACACACACACACACACACACACACACACACACACACACACACACACACACACACACACACACACACACATACACACACACACACACACACACACACACACACACACACACACACACACACACACACACACACACACACACAGTCATAAGACACTTGAGCCCTCTACTGGTGAATATACTCCATCACATCTACTCTAAATTGGTTTACCTTTCATATATCTGAATATTGAAGACTTCAGTTTTGAATCTGTTTTTATTCTTTTTCTGTTTCTTCCTTACAGTATATGAATTATCAGAAGAATAATAAAACCATGATTTACCGCATGTTGGATGTGGCAAACCAAGTAGACTGGGTAAGTTTTATATCTAATCTAAATGTACATGTACTCTGGCATTCAGAAGTTTGTGTTGGGTAAGATCTTTTTATGTTTATGTTTTTGAAAGAAGTCTCTAATGCTCACCAAGGCTACATTATTTGATTTAAAAAAAAAAAAACAGCTAAAACGGTGATTTTGCTGAATAAAAAGAAATTAAAAGCTGAATTTTCATCAGCCATTACTGTAGTCTTCAGTGTCACATGATCCATCAGAAATCATTATATGCTGATTTAGTGCTCATTAAATGTCTTATTAAATGATGTCTTATTAAATGATGAAAACAGTTGTGCTGCTTAATATTTTGTAGAAACTAATACATTTTTTCAGGATTCGTTAATGACTAGAAAGTTGAAAGGAACTGCATTTATTTGAAATAGAAATCTTTTGTAACATTATAAGAATATTCATTTTTTACTTTCACTTTTGATCAATTTAATATGCCTTTGTTGAATGAAAGTATTAATTTTGCTAAAAAGAATCAAACTGACCCCAAACTTTTGAACAGTAGTGTAAATATCAAAGCATACGTTCAGAGCAGTACATTGCATTGTAAACCTGGAAAAGTTTTAGAATTTTAAAAACAATGTAAAATTGTTAATTGCAATTAAATGTTTTGATATAAAGTGAATAAGAAATGTTTCAGATTCTACTCTTCTTCTAGATCACTAATTGAGTAAGCAAATTTGTTGACATTGATCGTGCGACTCTTTGTACAGACGGTTAAATGTGCCTGCTTCCATTATAGCACTTCAATTCTCAAATGATGCTGGAGAATCTGATCCTCAGCTTTTACACAAGCTTGTGGAGTCCAGCTTGAGTGCTGCTCATAAAGTATTTATAGTGGAAAAAAGTTTTTATTAGAAAAATGCTAAATAGAAGGATTCCCACTAGTGGTCTTTTCGTGTGTTACAGTGTTACTTGAGTATTATTTATTAACCTCTTAAACCTTACCCAGGTTTAGAAACTAAGCTTTTCAATGAATCTAAGCATTTTTGATCAACTCTTAACGGGTGATGAGTAGTCCCTCTAAAATGGAGTGTACCGCCCGCGGTCGCCACCTAGCTACGAAAAAATTAATAATCATATTTTTCAAAACTACTACTTTGATCAACACAAAATAGGTGTCATTTGAAATCTTAGAGTCTGAACTTTACAATGAATATAGCCAATTTGATTAACTCCTCTAAGTGTTGCTGAGTTATTTGCTGCTAAATAGAAATACTAATACATTGTCAATGTATGAAATACTTTTTTTGTACTATTTACTGCAATGCGTCAAAAACATCATACAGCTCATGAAACATGCACAGATCGTAGAAAATGGCACAGCATTATTTACAGCAGATTCTTACAATTAAAATGAGCCCAAAATCAACATAATCCATTGCGTTGATCACAAGATATTCCTCATGGAGAAACAATTTAAAATGTAAAAAACGCCTATTAGGGAGCGTCAAGGGCTAAACAAAAAGGCTATCTTGGTTCCAAATGCTGTAACTTTTGATTACTTTATGCTATAACCACAAAATTTGATTCAGATGCAGCTCACATGTAGAGGGACTTCACCAAAATAATGTCCTCCTACCTTATTTCCTTGCTGAGTTATTGCATGTCAAATAAGAGAGATATGCAAAATCAAAATAATAATAATAAAAAAAATTCTCAGCAGTTTATCAGCAAAAGAATGTCCACATGTAATATAATTTCTATTTTATAAAAAATGTAAAAGTGTTCTATCAAACGAGACCTACTTTTTGACTCACCTTGCTAGAGTTTTGGAGTTATGAGTCTTTAATTTTATCTGTCACAAAAAAACAACAACTCTAAAAATGCCTTCAGGGCTTAAGGGGTTAACTATTGTGGAAGTTATTCATATTTTGAATTATCCTTCAATTTTATATTTTGAGTTTTCATTTTAACTATTTTTTTTTTTATTTCATTGTGCTTTTGTCATTTTTGTTATTTTTAGTTTAGTTATATTTACCTTTAATTTATTGTTTTAGCTTTATTTTAGCTTTAATGTAATGATTAAGTTTTAGTCATTTTAGTACTTACACTTAAAGTTTTTTTAGTTGCCAAAGCAACATTTCTAAGTTTTGTAATCTAATCTAATAAAAAGTATCTAATATTTATATTTTATTTTATTTCAGCATTATTTCAATTGAAGAAAACAATTCCCTTTAGATAAGGTTCACTTCGCATTGCGTCAGTTACTGATTTGAATGGGGGAAAACTCAGTTTTTCTTTGAATACTGAAGCCTCAGTATTGATTCATGGTTCAGACATTGGTTCATGTCTGAGCACAGACAAATGGCATTTCAGCCCACCAAAACAGGCAGGCCGACTGCCTATATAAGTCTTGCTGAATGCCATATTGTTAGAATCTTTCTCTTTCAAGACCGAAGATCATCTACTCGCTGACTCCGAAGAATAGAAGAAGCTTTCTGCTCGCCTTTGATCAAGCCTCAAGCAGCGGATTAACGGCGCTTCAATGATAGGGCTAGCCTACAAGTCCTTGGTCTCGCAGTGCCCTATAGGGGTCAGAACCATAGACTGTAAAAAGGTCAGAATCCACTCCACCAGGGTAATGGCCTCCTCTTGGGCTTGGTCTAGTGGAGTGTCCGTTACCTCAGGGAACTGAGGTTACGCTATTAACTGAAACATTTTAAATATTTTTGGTTAATATTAACAATACTGCTAGTCAACATACATATTCAGAAGGCACTAGTGAGTCTTAGGGCCCTATCATATACCTGGCGCAATGTGGCGTCAGGGGCAACGCAAGTGTTTTTTGCTAGTTTTAGCCCGACGCAGTTATCATTTTCACGTCCTGCGCCACGTTGTTTAAATAGCAAATGCATTTGCGCCCATTTGTGCGCCTATGGGTTGCTGGTCTGAAAAAGAGGTGTGTTCAGGCGCATTGTGTTTGAGCCAACTGAAATAGACTGCGCCATTGACCAACTGAAACCTGGTCTAAAGTCAATGGCACAGTATTTTTTTTGTTATTAAAGAGATTCAGACACGCCCTACGTGCACTTGCGCCCTGCACTTTAGACCATGCGCTTAGATCGTTAAAATATGACCCTTACCTCTGTCTAAATCTTTGCCTGCCCCTCTGTCTCAGTTCTACAGGCCGCTGAATGTCCGTGTGGCTCTGCTGGGTTTGGAGATCTGGAGTGACCAGGACAAGATTCAAGTGGATAAAAGTCCCACTGAAACTCTAAACCGCTTCCTGGATTGGAGGACCAGGGAGCTACTACCACGACTGCGGCATGACAATGCACAGCTGATCATGTAGGTCGAGATTCCCAGAAATATGTGCACAGTATGAACGGGTATTAATAGACAAGGAAATAATTCAGAATTGCAATATGTGCTTGTATATGTTAGGGGTGAGCCATTTGATGGGACGACAGTCGGCATGGCGTCTCAGT
Source organism: Gila orcuttii (assembly GCA_026230005.1). Classification (NCBI taxonomy): domain Eukaryota; kingdom Metazoa; phylum Chordata; class Actinopteri; order Cypriniformes; family Leuciscidae; genus Gila; species Gila orcuttii. Next base: position 26,756,394 of record JAPDVR010000018.1, on the reverse strand, counting down.
CCTCCATGTGCTCAAAGGATCGGTCAGGAGGAGTGAATGTGGTGAGAGAAATCGTTCAATTAATCTTGGTCTTCATGCAATAGGGTTAGATTTTGTTCTAGTATTCACCTGTGTTTCCTGTACTGTAGGATCACCTTGTGAGTGTGTTAGGTGTGGCATCAACGGTGGCTCATGAGTTGGGTCACAACCTGGGAATGAGTCACGATACGGCCGACAGGCGCTGCCAGTGTCAGAACGAGCCTCGGCTTGGGGGGTGCATCATGGAGCCCTCCACTGGGTGAGTAAAAAAATGTGTGTCTGTGATTTGATATTATATCGCTAGTGATAAATCATGCAGTACGAAGTAATTTCTCCCATGTGCAGGTTTATGCCCGGTCAGCTCTTTAGCAGCTGCAGCGAACGGGATCTCTCTCTCAGTCTACTGCACGGTGGCGGTATGTGTCTGTTTAATGTGCCTCAGCCAGAGAGCCTTCTGGGAGGTCCGCGCTGCGGGAACCTGTATGTGGAGAAAGGAGAGGAGTGTGACTGCGGCCTGCTGGATGTAAGAAACCGCTTCCTGCCTATTGGTTCTTGGTTCTCTTTCATTTACCGGTGACTTACAACAAAGTGCATGTGACAACTTAAAGGAATATTTAATCTAAAAATGAACAATTCTGTCATAATTTGCTTGCCTTTATGTTTTTCCAAACCTGCATGCCTTTTTTTCTTCTGTGGAACAAAAATATTACATTATTGTTTCAGACCAGAAAGAAAAAAAGTCGTAAAAGAAAAAAGGTTGTACTATCCCTTTAAGCTGACAGCAAACATTACAGGCACAAATAATAAATCATCAGATGGATTTAAATAATCGCGATTCTATCTTCTACCGATTCACAAATCTCAAAAATCAGTTGATAAAGTTAGTTAATAACATAATGTTTTCAGAGCAAAAATGGCAGAAGTGTACGAATTTATTGTACAATAAGAGTTTTACATAAAATATGATAATAATTCATTTAATAAGTTAAGAAAAATATTGAGACTCCCACCGCACGTTATCATCCAGAAATGAAAAAACAGCGAAGTTTTACTACATTATATCAAGTCAAAATTCGATTCAAAATCAAGAATGGTGACCCCAAGATTTGAATTAAAACAAATCATTAGATTTCAAATGATTCCCACCCCTAATCATAATTTAAAGGATTGTAAAACAATAAAATGTTGTATTATGCTCTTCACCTCTGTAATCTGCTTCCTATTTGTGTCTGTTCAGGAATGCAACGATCCTTGCTGCAATGCCAGCACGTGTAAACTGGTTCCCGAAGCCCAGTGCTCTTCTGATGGCATCTGCTGTGAGAACTGCAAGGTTTGTAAGTTTGCTTATAAATAATTACTCACTTAGACATGTGTCGCTAATTCTCTCTCACTGCATCCCAATCATCTCTTTCCCCATAGTTGCGTGTGGCCGGGTCGGTGTGTCGGGAGCCGTTGGGAGAGTGTGATTTGCCAGAGTACTGCACCGGCACTTCCCCCTACTGTCCTCCCAATGTGTTTCTGCAGAATGGAGAGTCATGCAAGGACGGTTCCTCCTACTGCTACAGCGGCGTGTGTGCCAGTCTGGACGAGCAGTGCCAAATGCTCTGGGGGCCGAGTGAGTGTCACACACTCCACAGTGATGAATGATTCTGATGATTCTCAAATAGTGTCTAGATTTATTGTGGTTCGTTCTCTGTTCCCTCTGCCCCTCTCAGACTCCACCCACGCTCCACCTATCTGCTTCTCGTCTGTGAATAAGCAGGGCAATAAGTACGGAAACTGTGGCCAGATGCCCAACGGATCCTACATCCCTTGTTTGAAAGGGTGAGGACTTGTAGACTGGAATGAGATTTTTTATTTAAGCACAGACATGAACATGATTGTTTCCTAAAATGTTTAGTATCCGTTTGTATTTTTGCATTCATTTTATAAACATAATTACCAATAAATTCAGCAAAAAAAAAAAACTGCAGGAATGTTGTTTAATTACATTGCATTTTATGAAAATATGGCTGTAATCTTTGTTTTTAAATGTGCTCTCTTTTGCTAAGGGATGTGCACTGTGGTAGGATCCAGTGTCAGGGTGGAAGTGAACGTCCCCTGCTGGGCTCCAACGCTGAGATTCTGACCACAACGGTCATACTGAACCAGAGTGACTTTACCTGCCGGGGGACCTATTTTAATCTGGGTGATGATGTTTCTGACCCAGCCATGGTGTCCCAGGGGACGGCCTGTGGGCCCAACAAGGTGAGTCTCCATAAAATGTGTTAGCCTGGCTAACGCCAGACCCAATTCTCGTTAAGACTTGGGTCTGGGAACCACATGTACATTTTCTCGTATTTGAGGCGTGGTTTACGAATGCCCGGCGCCGTTTATTGGGTGCTAAGAATGTCTATCAAATGCGCCTGTTCGTAGCTCATAGCCAATCGTTTCAATTATACCAGATGACGTCTGTAGAGCGACAGAAATTTGACGAGGAAGAAGACGAAATAAACTTGCGTTCTAAATTACTTAGAACATTCTCTAAGGCTGCATCAGAAGGTAGCTTCGCGTCTGCTACCATGTTGAATCCATAGAAATAAACAAACTGCTTCGGTGTGTCGCTGTTGCATAGATGTCGTCATCGTCTTGCTGCTCCCCGTTCTGTGATTGGTTCCCTAAATGAGGCGAAAATCTGGACCATGGTATCCATACTTCCTTTCAGCGTGAATAAAATCGCGCTGCGGGAAGGCAGCATGGGGAAACACAGACTAAAAATGTGTACTTTTTTAGGATTGTTAATTTAATACATTTAATACAGATTTAGTATGTTTAAAAATGTTTTAAATAGGGTTAGAGATTTTCTACACTCAAGCAATTTATATATATACTTTTTTTTTATTAAGGATGTAAAAGTAACAGTAAAGAATTTTACATTGTTGCAAACAAATTCTGTTTCACATAAATGCTGTTCTTTTGAACTTCCTATTCATCAAAAAATCCTAAAAAAATCTATAAAAATATTAATCTGTACAACTCTTTATTGAGCATCGAATCACCAGAATGCTGATAGAATGATTTCTGCTGATTATGTGACACTGAAGTAATGGCTGCTGGAAAATCACCTTTGCCCTCTCAGAAATAAATTACTTTTCAGAATATATTCAAATACAAAATATTATTTGAAATTGTTATAATATTTCATAATATTAAATAATATATAGAGATCCATTTATGTGCTAGTAAAAATATTTTTTATTTGAAATTTATTAAAAATTACATTTATCATATGTTTGATTTATTGTATTCTCAGGCATGTGTGGACCAACGATGCAGGGACGTGTCCATGTTTGGTGTTGAAGAATGTCGAAGGAAGTGCAATGGCCACGGGGTGAGGAGGGGGAGGGGAGGAGCAAAAAAAGAGGGATGAGTCACTTAAACTTGCAGTTTCACTTTTTCCTTCTCTATTTTGTCTTTGTATATGTAGGTGTGTAACAGTAATAAGAATTGTCACTGTGCTGAGGGCTGGGCTCCTCCTGACTGCAGATACTCTGGAACCGGAGGCAGTGTGGACAGCGGCCCTGTTCGAGAACCCAGAGGTACTACATACACACACAAACACATCATTACATTGATTACATTGCCGTGCTAATGTTTAGCCTCATGTTTGTCTGTATACAGATTCAGATCCTGCACGGGTGGCTCTTCTGGTCATTTTCCTGTTTGTGTTGCCGGTCTCACTGCTGTTTGTTGCACTCCGCTTCCCCCGCTGTCGACGAGGCCTTGTTTACCTCGGCCACACCCCCTTCAGCAAGACCCGACAGAGCCGGTGAGACTGATCAAAAGACACAGGGACAGAGAGATGACATACATTATTGATGCAATTTATCTCACTTTACTGTGTATGCCCGAAATGATTAATTGAGGGTCAATATCATGAGATATAATAATAATAATAATATTATTAAATTAATTATTAATTAATAATTAATTAAATTATTAAATATTATTAAATTAAAAAAAACATTTATTAAATAATACATTAAAAATGCAATTCATTTTCAAATTTGCCTTGATCTTTTGACATATAAGAGGTCTCTGTACCATTAAAACATCCTGCAAGTTACAGAGCTTAAAACATCCTACTTAAATAAGCTCCGAAAACAGCTCTTATGGATATTGTGGGATTTGTGACGTCTCGCGTCGGAGGATTATATGTTTGTTAGGAGAATTTGCCTGCAGATAGTTTTGTAAATGAGGCACAGTGTAATGAAGAGTTTGCAAAGAAACTTTTGTTTAAAGATGAAGCAGTCAGCTATATTGGATCTGATATCAGCTGCATTGCAAACCATAAGTAAGTGATTTCATAATGCTTTGCCTTATATGGATAATGTTTTCAAAAAACATACTCACATGTAATAGCGAATTGATGTTGATACTGTTTTCTATGCAATGACTTTAGCCAATCATAATGGTGGCCGTTTACTGACAAGCCTTTAAAGGAGCCCCCCCCCCTTAAAAACGGCTAATTTCGGAATGAGTTTTTTTTTCCATATATATATATATATATTTGTTTGTTTGTTTTTTGTGCAAAAAACTTTATTAACATTATATGTGAACCTCAAGGAACATACTGTATACAAAAAAATCCATGTCATGACCCCTTTAATATTATTTGATGGTTACACCATAAAAGTCATTATATTAAAACTTTTCTTAAAAACTGTATAAAGGTTTTTTAAAAACATATGAAACCAACATACATACAAAGAGTCCATTTCTAACAATTTGGGTGTTTTAAACTAGAATATGAGATAAAAGAGAAGATCCTTCATAAGAGTTATCATATGATAAATCATTAATGATAATGTTTTACTTTGTTTTACTCATGATGCAGTGGGGTCTCGGTGGCCTATATTGAATACTGTGTGAAGGAGGAAAACCGGAGGTATCTGTGAATGTGGAGCTTCAGTTTGTTAGCCGTAGCTATACTTGGTTAAACATTAGTTGAACATTTGTTTCTCACCAGCAGGGGCTTTGAATGGCAATGAAAAACTGAATACAAAATTGGGCTTAACATTGGCTGTCATTGACAAGCTCCTCTCTGGTTGTGTGTTGTGAGACTTCCAGCAAAACCGTCACAATGAAGAGTTTCTTAAATGTCTTTAACACACCAGAGGTCTGTGTTGCTGGGTAGAAAAAATGTTTGTTTAATCTCAAATGTTAAGTGTCTCCCTTCTAGCTGTCTTTCCCACACAGTTCTCCAGTTCCCTATTACACAACAGTATTGGTGAATGTGAAGTAGATTTATATAGTGAGATACTTATTTATCTTTGTGATTCAGTCATTATCGGTATAAAATTAATGTAAAATTGATCACCAACAATGTTCTCATCGAGTGTCTAAAAAAATGTATGAATGTGTGTAATATTGTGAATATCTTGTATTTTCCTCACAGAACTCCAGCCATGGAGCTAGCAAATGCTCGAAATGGAGATCAGGTGCAACCGCTCAGGTACCAGTGGCCCCTCCAGAGCGACATGCCTCTCACCCAGGCTATCAGCAAGGTACAGTAAATGTGCTCTACAGAAAAAAACAGTGCTGCCCCCGAGCATCTGGTCCATTCGATGATACGATTACTGGAGTTTGATCTCCTATAATGTGGTGTAGGGTTACTGAGAGTCAGAAGTAGAGAAATTAGCCTCCAGTGAGGGTCACTATATTCAGAGAGGAAATAATATCCGAGCAAGCTGCTTGTAGCCGGTGATCATGCACAATGAAATGTATTATAGCTGTACGGTATGTATGTATACTGGTACCAAAAAACATACAGTGGTACCTAAAAAATATTTTTATCATTTAGTACCATGTGATGAAGATTTTGACAAACACCACCACTGTAAGTTTGTGGTAGTAATTTTTAAAATCTTTTTGAAAGTAGGATCTTATGCTCACAACGACGAATGATCAAAAATACAGTAAATAAAAAGTAATATTATGAAATATTATTACAATTTAAAATAACTGTTTTGTATTTGAATACATTTTAAAATGTAATTTATGGCTGTAATGGCAAAGCTGAATTTTCAATAGCCATTACTCCAGTCTTCAGTGTCACATGATCCGTGAAAAATCATTCTAATATGATGATTTGGTGCTCAAGAAATATTTCTTGTTAATATCAATGTTGAAAACAGTTCTTCTGCGTAAAACTAAAACTTTTTCTGAATAAAAAGTTCAAAAGAACAAACTTTGAAATTGAAATCTGAAATCAGTCATTGCTGAATAAAAGTGTTCATTTATTTTTTTTTAAATCGTACTGGCCAAACTTTTCTATGGTAGTGTAAATTCTGTAATGTATCTATAAATCAAATGAAATAATAGCAAACAAATGAAGTGTTGAACCCAACACAAAAACAAAAATATTTAAACCTCAAAATGTTTAACTAATGAACTAGTAAAATAAGTGGATATAAGTTAATATACTATAATATATTCATATAAATTAATAATCTATTTAATGAATAAATTTACAGCCCTAGTCTCATTTCATCAGTTGCCCAAGCCTGTTTAATTGTCGCCTCAGGTACAGATATAGTATCAATGCTGAGATAACAAAGCTAGAATTATATTAAAGACAAAATTCTGGATTTGTTCCAGCTATAGAATGAATGCAAAGATTATTAACAGAGGCAAATTCCTAGTTAAAGGCACAATATGTAAGTTTTCACATTTTCAAAACAATAACAAAGGCAAAGTTTTTACCATCTAGAGTTTTTACAAGGTGGAGTTTTTACCATCCAGAGATGTATGGAATTCACAAATCATTCACGGATGAGGTAATGAATTAGTTTTTGTAATAACTGTACGTTTGATCACACTATGCTATTTCATCATAATGAATTAGCTGCAAGGAACATGAAATGTAATCCTATATTAGCCTGTTACTGATATGCAACTATTTGTCAAATGATTGGTGGGTTAATGCTGCGCACTTTTACATGTTTAAAACAATCATACTAAAAGTACATTGTATGTACAAGTAATGGCTAAATATTTTTGTGCAACACATACTGTTTTTAATTTCACTGCCATAGACTTGGTCACCAGACTTGATTAAAAGTGTTACTGAAGTACAAAGAAAGTGCAATATAACTGTATGTGTACAATAATTAATATATATTTTAGGGATGCACCGATCCCATACTCAGTATCGGTATCGGCTCCGATACTGGCATTTTTGCCGGATCGGGTATCGGTCAGACGAGGCCGATCCAAATCCGATATTGTGCATATACTATTCTGTGTTATTGTTAAACCCCACAAAAGCCTCAAAAACATTATAAAGCACCATAAAGTTTTTGTGCACTATATTACAAGTGTTCTGTAACCATTATAGTATAATGTGAGATAGAAATTGAACATTTAAGTCATTAAATTCAAGATCACGTAAACTTTTCCCTCCGCTCCGGCTGTCAGTCATTCTTCATTCAGCGTTCAAACAGCGCGTCGCGTTCGGTTACAACAGTCAACACGATGAAACTCTCTCCAAGATAATGTTACTATTATTATACTTGATCTGTAGATAAAGGTCTATGGTTTCGCATAAAACAACTTTATCTTGCTGGACTTTATTGCTGTAACTTAATCATGTTACTTTCTACCGGGTGTCTGTTACAGGGTGTTGTACTGCTTAGGCAGCAGCTCCACCCTGTGGGGTAATTGGGTATGTTAACATGTTATAGGAAGTCTACAGTGTTGTGCTACTGGGTTCGTGCCAGTTCTGCAATATTTCAATACACGGATCTTAACCCACAGTTTGTGTAGCGTCCTTATTCATGAACATGCAACAGTGTCTGTTAGATCACTACACTAGAGTAGAGTCAGAGCACTTTGTTCTTCACGCGCACAGTTACTGATATTTAAAACTGTTAAAAGAAAAGGCTCAATAAGCTATTGCATAGATAGATACTGTATAATACAGTACGCATCAATATGTCTTTCGTTTGTGGTTTGAACTTTTCAATGCGGACTCTGCGTGCTGTGACTCCATGTTGCTTCAAGCGCATCATTCTGCGCTCGGGATGTGCATAAGCGCTTTGTGCTGCACTGTAACTGTATTGCAGCCTTTCATATCATAATACAGTGACGCAATGAAAGATTATTAATTGCCTTTCTTGTTCTGTTCTATCTATCATATGTTGCTGCCTCATTAAACAGCAGTGCTATACATTTAAAACATGTCTCAATTGTATAGTAGCCTATAGCTATATATAAAATAATTTATCTTTTTGATTTTTGTTATCTTGTTTTTCATGAATGTATTTTACAACAATACAAAGAGCAATGTGTAACGTTTTACCAGATTTAGTGTTACACTTATTGTCTCTTATTTGTTTTTTTCACTAAATGTTCAGATTTTATACAATTATTATGGACTCATGATTTTTCTAGACAAAAGTTTACTGCTGAATTATCCACTAATCTAGTTTATAATAGCATTTTTGTCATTGAATATGATCATATATTTTTTGGATTTGTTTTTCTTTATAATGACATTGTCTGTATTAAGTAGATTGTGTTTAACACACAAAAGAGTGATTATCAGTTCAACACACAGAGAGTTATATAAATTCTACTTGATTTAAAAAAAACTGTGTTGGTATCGGATCAATTCTGAAAAAAGTGGTATCGGTGCATCCCTAATATATTTGCTTACCTGTCTATTAAAACATACGCGAGAGCGGAGTCTCTGTCAAGTCTGTCGTAAAACTCTCTCCATCTTGAAAACGCCACACCGATATTGATCCTTGTTTTATTTCTCCATTTGTCCCAAAGCCTGCTTGTCTCGTTTGATCTATGTTTACTTTTTTTGGATTTTCTGTTTTCGCCATTAAATAATCGTGATGTATGATGACTGAATGACACAACAGCGGCGTGCTAGATTCTGTGTCATAGATGTTTCATTAGCGGCTTACGGAATCTATATATACTTCTATAGTTTATACAAGCGGAAAGCGAGGATAGTGTAGATATTACGTCATTGATAGGTGAAAATGACAAGGGACGAGCCATTATTTAAAACGGGAATTTCTCTGGATTTACAAATGTATATAAAATATAATATAAAAAATATAACACTGTGCAAAAAAAAAAATATATCCACTGTTTTTTGGATATTTTATTACAAAAATCCTACGTATTGTGCCTTTAAGGAGAACCATTGAAAGGTCAAGCAAACCTACTGAGGGGTGAGACCTACTGAGGGGTACCAAAAGGGGTCTGGTTGACTCTTTCATCGATCCGCTGAAAAAGATCTGATGAATGACAAAAAAACGTGCTTGATGCAGTAAAACCAAATGCCAAATGCTTTTGGTGACTGTTTGTAACACATGTTGCTCCTCCGTCAAACCTTCCCTGCATGAATTTTTGTTCCTACACAAACTGCAAAAATATCTTACAGTAACAAGTTAACTGAAGCTCCAGTCTCCTTTGCTTCTGCTTCCATCGTAACAATACCAGACAAATTTTCTTGGCTTACTGTTGTGCTTAAAACAGCTAACCAACTTTTCTTATTATAACGTGCATGTGCTGTAAAAGTTCACTCCCTCTCTACTACCCCCTCCACAACACTTTTGTCTTGTTAGGTCCAGCACAGGCCTGCTCCTCCAACTAAACCTCTTCCACCCGATCCTGTCTCTAAACCCGCTCAGGTAAATCTCATCATGCTCACCAAGCTTGTGAGGAATAGAGACGTATAGAGCTGATCTGGTGGATGTAGCAGTGTGTTATAAATGCAAACCATTACTGTTTTATTGCTCTTTCTGGTTCTTCAGTTGGCAGGGCATTGGCCCGCCCCTCCCACCAAACCCCTCCCTCCTGACCCTGCCCCCTCAGAGAGCAAGATGCAGTGCAAGGTAGAGGGAGCACTTGCTGCTGTAGCTGCCATGTTTAACTGTCTGTTATTTTGTCTTCACCCAAAGTGTCTACCTTTACAAACTCACTTCATGTTCCTAGTCGTGGTCCAAGTCTTTGTGTGGCTTTGCATGTGGAGTTGTGCTTGTGTCCCTGTCATTTGGGTTTAACAGTGAGATTTTGGTGTTTTGTGCATGTGGATGGGCTGATGGTTCCTCTGGAGTGAATGGAGTGTGTAGAGATCAGACTGAGGGAGAGCATGTAATCTGGAATATTTTCAAATATCACCATAAAGAAAAAGTTTCATCAACATCTAATTCATCATAACATACAATCCTACACTATTTCTAGTAATAAAATCGAGTTCAGTTGACTTGAATGCTAATTCTTAATATCTTTAGAATAATTAGGTTTGTAAACAAATATTTTTTTTTCCACATTTTTCACACAACCACAATAGACAGTATCACAATAGACACAATTCACTGTATGTGATACATTAATATTCATTTGTAATTCATCTTATATAATATTCATCCCCAACAAATTAATATTAATATATCAAATTCAGTGAATTTCATCAAATCTTTAACCAATCTTAGTGCCCTTATGTGGAAAAATTATCTGCTCCTGTAGAGTTATCTCACCAATACTAGTTATAATAATCCACCAACACTAGAAGCAATGACTTCTTGTAGTTATTTATGAGTGTTTCAAGCACTTTTTCACACCTGAAGATAGATTAATTGAAACTTTGAATATCAAAGAGATAATATATATATATATATATATATATATATACACTCACCTAAAGGATTATTAGGAACACCTGTTCAATTTCTCATTAATGCAATTATCTAATCAACCAATCACATGGCAGTTGCTTTAATGCATTTAGGGGTGTGGTCCTGGTCAAGACAATCTCCTGAACTCCAAACTGAATGTCAGAATGGGAAAGAAAGGTGATTTAAGCAATTTTGAGCGTGGCATGGTTGTTGGTGCCAGACAGGCCGGTCAGATTATTTCTCAATCTGTTCAGTTACTGGGATTTTCACGCACAACCATTTCTAGGGTTTACAAAGAATGGCGTGAAAAGGGAAAAACAGCCAGTATGCGGCAGTCCTGTGGGCGAAAATGCCTTGTTGATGCTAGAGGTCAGAGGAGAATGGGCCGACTGATTCAAGCTGATAGAAGAGCAACTTTGACTGAAATAACCACTTGTTACAACCGAGGTATGCAGCAAAGCATTTGTGAAGCCACAACACGCACAACCTTGAGGCGGATGGGCTACAACAGCAGAAGACCCCACCGGGAACCACTCATCTCCACTACAAATAGAAAAAAGAGGCGTAAAGTTTGGCGTAAACAGAATGAGAACATGGATCCATCATGCCTTGTTACCACTGTGCAGGCTGGTGGTGGTGGTGTAATGGTGTGGGGGATGTTTTCTTGGCACACTTTAGGCCCCTTAGTGCCAATTGGGCATCGTTTAAATGCCACGGCCTACCTGAGCATTGTTTCTGACCATGTCCATCCCTTTATGGCCACCATGTAGCCATCCTCTGATGGCTACTTCCAGCAGGATAATGCACCATGTCACAAAGCTCGAATCATTTCAAATTGGTTTCTTGAACATGACAATGAGTTCACTGTACTAAAATGGCCCACACGGTCACCAGATCTCAACCCAATAGAGCATCTTTGGGATGTGGTGGAACGGGAGCTTCGTGCCCTGGATGTGCATCCCACAAATCTCCATCAACTGCAAGATGCTATCCTATCAATATGGGCCAACATTTCTAAAGAATACTTTCAGCACCTTGTTGAATCAATGCCACGTAGAATTAAGGCAATCCTGAAGGCGAAAGGGGGTCAAACACAGTATTAGTATGGTGTTCCTAATAATCCTTTAGGTGAGTGCATATATATATATATATATATATATATATATATATATATATATATATATATATATATTACCACCCTCCACAATGAAATCTGACCAAGGAGATTTACCCTCTCCTCTCCGCGAGGACATCACTATTAATAATAACTGAGTATAAAAATATTTGGTGATACATTATCAGGGCTTCACATTAACACCCCCCAAATTGGGGTGGATTTCAGCTGTGGTGTGTAACGCATATACAATTTTCAATTGTTGTCTTTTAAAAAGGCATCTGAAATAATAAACTAAGTGCAATTTAGAGTTGTCAAAAAAGATTTAGATTTTAGATTTAAAGATTTTTCCGATAAATATCGAACTGAATCGCTTCTAATACTCATTTTCCGCAGAATAGATACACCATACCAGCTACGCTTTCTCGCTCTCTCATCTCTCCGACAGCGAGTTGACACACAAAACCGCATCCCTTCACTCACTCGTTTCTTTTGTTCCGGATGAATACTGTTGGTGCCCAGCATTGTTGCGCGTATTACGCATAATTTTGCTCATTCCGACAGATTTTGTGCTCACACCCAAAGTGCGCGCACATAAAGCCGCCTCTTAGTACTAAATTTAGTCCTTTTGCGCTGCTTATTGCACTTAAACAGTCAAATACTCACAAAATAATGTAAAAATGCCAGTCTTGGCGAGTATTCACTTAAACACAGTCAGTTATGTTTTAAGTGAACATCTTTGCATCAGGTCTTAAAGTGACAGCAGCCTAATAAACCTGCTGCCAAATTATGAGATGATAATATAAAATATATATGGTTTTCTCTATAGTTAATATCTATTATTTTTTCCCCATTGTATCGATGTCAAATTTGTGGCCAGTGAAAATTGTGTGTGACTTTTTGAGTGAATTGAGTGGCTAGTATCTTTGTGAAAAAAAGTTAATGTCAGTCCCTGTAGATTATGCAGAAATACTTGCCAAGCATTGTGTACTAGCATTATGTAAGAATAGGTGATGGTGGTAAAACATCATAGTGCTGTGAAGAGGTCTTTGCCCCCCTCCCCCCATCAAAATGTATGACTTTTTATATGTTTTATCTCTCCCAGTCTCTCTGCAAGGTGAAAACAGAAATATTTGAGCAGCATCTTGCTTTAATGAATCAGAGGAATCAGTTGTGCAGTGCATGGCCTGTGATTCAGTCTGGTCTCAGATAAATTATTATTGCGATCAAGGGGAAATCATGATGGAATAGTTTGATTCCCAATGATTTGAAAAATTGTACAACAAGTTAGTCTCACTGAGCACTTGCTTTTCTCTGTCACATGGCTGCATCTGCGACTGTACGTCTAGCCCACAGGAACTCGACCGGCTGCACCAAGCAAGCCCCTCCCTCCTGACCCTGTCCTCTCTACCCGACAGGTATCACCACAGGCGTGTAAAGTGTAGCCCTCTATTAACAACACTAATGTGCTCTTGTATCTAATTATCTCAGAGCAGTGCTATTTTGAACTATAATAAATTGCAAATTGAACCTACAAGACAAAAAACAAAGTCCATACTGACTCTGTATCACCTCGTCCTGTTTCAGAACCCTGTTCCTCCCAAACCTCCGGTTCCCAAGAAACCACTGCCTGTGGATCCTTCACCCCACCCTCCTCCATCCCCACTGCTGGGACATTCTAGATCTGCTGCATCTTCATCATTTTACTCGCGTAACCCTGTGTCAGCTGCTGCTCCTGCCAGGTGAGAGGACCCTCAGCCTTCATGCTTTTTTCATTTTCATGCAAATGAATAATATTCAACAGGCAATGGAGTAAAATATTGTCTTTGGGAAAAAGTGTAATTGATAAAAGTCTTATTTATATGTACAGACCTGCTCCTCATCCACCTTTACGGAGACAGCAGTACCGTGGGAAACCCCATGCTCCTCACCCAGTATAGTCAGGAAGGAAACACTGGCCTGGCTGCAAATTTCTGGACTGCAATTCTGAACTTTTTTCTCAGTATTTTGTCTTGTTTTCCAAAAACAATATCTGAGTTTCTATAATACGAGATATATTTGAGAATAAAAACGGCATACGATATTAAGATAATATATACATTTAAATATAAATAAATTTGTTAGATTTAATTCATGGGGTAATAAAAACGGCAATAGGGTTAAGAAAATTAAATTTATTCTCTTAATATCTCATACAATTTAAGTAAATTTATTTTATGGACTTTTACTGGGAAACAAGACAAAAAAACTGATTAAGAAAAAGATTTGGGACACTACATGATGTAGATTTGCACAATTCTATTTGCACTGAGTCTGACCATGAGTGAGGAGTTGCTTCTGCAGGTTGAACATTAACATCTGTACAGACCTCTGTTGCTCTGCATCTGGATCAGAACTTCATCTTCGAAACTCATTACGAGGCTCATTGGGCAATCGGAGGAATTACAGACTCCAATGAAGGTGAAAGGATATTATAACTCTGAAGACAAAAAAACAAAGTGGATATACTGTACATTCCTTTTGTGATTCAGATGCTCAGTTCAATGCATGGAAATAGGATATGACGAGATGATGCCTTGAGGAAGGAATCCTGATTTCTTTCTCTGAGATGCTGTATGCATGCTCGATTTGCCTGCCTATAGAAGATCTGATCTTTTCCTACAGAATCTCTTCGGTGCCTAATTAATTTGCCACACATTTCATCAAGGATGGTTCTAATACTCTCACACCAAAACTGAAATTCAGAACTCTTCATTTTTATTTAGAGCTGAAAACTCTGGTGTACATTCCGTTTAACATCAGCTGGTCTCAGTACAGACATCAGCATTGGACACAAACACACATATGGTCTCTGTAAAGTCTTCATATACATAAATATAATGTCTTATATATCGATATCAAGACAACTCAGATTGCAAATTTTGACCGTAAATGCTGCTGCAGGGACAAAGCTGGCTGATTGGAAGATGAAGATCGCCTTTTCGATCAAAGCACTGAAGAAGGTATTTGAAGATATTTAAGTGTATTTTGAAATATGCAGTATTTTTAATGCAATAAACATGGGATCTATTTTTACAGTTGAATGCAGATTTGATTGTCTTAATTCCCATCTTTATCCAGAACTGTCATCCTTTGTTTATCCAGCTTCATCACAGAGGTTATGACCGTATAAAGTAAACATTTGCTAACTACCAACATTAAGATGTAAAATAACATCTCAGAGGGATGTGACAGCACATCCTTTTATGGTGGTGAGTGCGGGCCATATAAAGTTAATTATTGTGATGATAATATATTGATGCTCCTCAGTGTGTTTAGGGTCATTGTGAATTTAATTTTGAAAAGAACATTTTTAAGAAATAATACAAGTTTGTAAAAAAAAAAAAAAAAAAAAAAAAAAAAAAAAACTTTTAAAAAATATGTAGTGTGGGGTTAAATATATGATTACATCAGCTATAGGCAGAAAAAACTAAATTAAATAAGTGTAAAATGTTTAAATCAATATATGCTAAATCAATATGTCTATATCAATATGCCATTTGGTAGTAACACAAGTTTTGTGTTGTGACGACAACCTGATATGGTAAAAAGCATCAAACCCGGACAATAATCATGACAAAATATGCTTAGTAATGTCACCTTTGCCACTATTGAGTTTTATTGTATGTTATGTAGCTAACTGGGACAAGGGGTATTATATTCACACCTGCAACTCGTATAAACTATAACTGGTCAGATGCTAGTAAAATCTTTTTGTCTCACTGACAGAACCATATATCCCCCCCCCACACCCCCCATTTACAGCCAATAATCCAGTACAGCTTGTTACATTGTTCCTTGTATCTGACCAAGAGAGGGATATGAAATTACCACTCAGACGTTTTCAGTCCAGTTTCTAACCACACAAAATAGATATAGTTTGTATTTTTCCTTTTTTTTTTTTGACTGACCAAAGTGAACCCATGACCCATCTCAGCAATAACCTTTAGAAAGCAATCTTCATATCATTTATTTCAAAAACAGTACAAACAGTGGCTTGAAAATGTAAATAATAAATAAAATGTTTTTTCTTCTTTTTCAATAAATGGACAGGGGAGGGAGGTGAAATTGTTTAATTACTAAATTTTAGATAAAATGTATAAAATTAAATGAATTTTGTGTAATGAGGAAACCCATTTGGTAACAAGATTTTGGGACACAAATGTTTTTGGTTTTGTCATTCAAATAAGTTGTTAATAAAATCCTTTTTTTCCTAAATGATATATTTATTATTCATTAGATGTCATTGAGGCTGTATCACGACACGTCAAAATAATGACGACTTTAATTGTTGGATAAAAGAGAAGGTCAGACCTCTGACGTGGGACAGGTCAAAATCACCATGGGGAGTGGGTTATACAGACATAAAATGTGTTTAAAATGCTGAAGATAATCTCAGATATCCATCTTAATGACCTTTCAATCATTAAAGTATCTTAGGGAGGACATCCATGAGACATGCAGGTTGTAAATGATGTAATACGCAGTAACATCATAAACTCAAGGCTGTATAAACGCGCGCGCGACTGCGCTCTGGCAGAAGCTAGGTCCTCTCTGCGCTCTCGCGCCTCAGCAGAGCACCAGTGTGTGGTGGGACGACAGCGTCTGAGCGGTATGTATCTTTCATTAAGCTCCTCATATCCTCGAATTTACCATAGTAACTGTCGTTTTCGGACAAAATAGTAGTCACGACTACCTTTATTTTAAAAAGGATTAAACAAAAATGACAAACAGTTTGAAAGCTTCCAATGTTGATAACGTATAGGCCGACTATCGCAATAAGATTACAAATCAATTTTGTGATTTTACCTATTGTATTTGAGACATTCTGATAACCACGTTTTTAAGGGTCGTAAACGTTATTTAAAGCGACAGTATTTGAAGAAACTAATTTCCTAATTTATAGGCTCGCCAATGCTCCCCAACCTTGAACGTTTAAAAGCGCACGATATTTCAATCTACGATCGGCGAAATTTAGAATTTCAGTTCTCTGACGCCTTTGGCAATTATAACGCCTTGAAGTTAAAATGTAAGCGAAATTTTTGTGTAATGCTGTTCAAGGGTAGGAGGGAATCATCTGTGTATGCTATCAGGTTTAATATGTTGGCTATTCAATCTGCCAACTCAAAATGCTAGAGTTTTTGTTGTGTGTAATTGCGCAGTGTGTTATAGTATGTTTTTATATAACAGCACAAAACCACCTGCCCCATCCAGACATTCACTTAAGATTAACACTTACCCGGACTATCAGCATCGGAGATAAAATGGGCAAGAAATCCAAACTGAAACTGTCAAATGGCAAGGAGGAGGAAAATGGAGATGTAAGGTAAATGTTTTTTTTTTTTTTTTGTGATATTAAAGGTTACGTTGATGTTCTGTTGATGTTTCAAGAGCCATTTGTGCTTACAAATACATTTGTTTGAGCTGTAAAATGTAATCATGGTTTATGGCTCATCTCCTAGCATAGTATCTTCTCACGAAAGAGGTAGGCTAGATAATTTATGTAGTCAAAAAAGTTAACAATGTAACTGCAAAAAAACAAAAAACAAACGGTAACTAGTCAAGTCAAGTCAAGTCAAATATATTTATATAGCGCTTTTCACAATACAGATTGTATCAAAGCTGCTTCACAGTATCAATCAAAATAACTTAACAATGTTTGTTTATTACTGGAAAAAAGACATCCAAGTTTGGTAGAGCTGATCAATGGTATGATCGGTTAATTAATTTGAATATCCCCAACTGAGCAAGCCAAAGGCAACAGTGGCAAGGAACCGAAAAACTCCATCCAGTGATTTAATGGTGTCCTAACACCCCATCAGATGACCCAATGGAGAAAAAAAACCTTGGGAGAACCCAGGCTCAGTCGGGGGCCAGTTCTCCTCTGGCGTTTATGAACCAGAGGCCGAATTTACAGTAACTGTAAGATAAAAAATTTATATGAATGCCTGGCTAAATAGATGCGTCTTCAGTCTAGTTTTAAAATGGGAGAGCGAGTCTGAGCTACGAACAATATCAGGAAGGCTATTCCAGAGCTTCGGAGCTAAATGTGAAAATGCTCTGCCTCCTTTGGTGGATCTGGATATCCTAGGAATGACCAGAAGCCTCGAATCTAGTGATCTTAAAGAGCGCGATGGATTGTAAGGCGATAGAAGATCCGTTAAATAGACTGGAGCTAAACCATTTAGAGCTTTATAAGTCAAAAGCAATACCTTGTATTTAATACGGAACTTTATAGGTAACCAATGAAGTGATGATAAAATCGGTGTTATATGATCATATTTTCTTGATCTAGTAAGAATTCTAGCGGCTGCATTTTGGACTAACTGTAACTTGTTTATTGAAGATGCAGGACAACCAGCTAATAAAGCATTACAGTAATCTAGTCTCGAGGTCATGAATGCATAACTTTTCTGCATCAGAGACTGATAGCATTTTACGTAGCTTAGCAATGTTTCTAAGGTGGAAAAAGGCAGTTTTTGTAACATATGAAATATGCTTCTCAAAAGACAGGTTGCAGTCTAATGTAACACCCAGGTCTTTTACTGTAGCGGATAAAGTAACAGGGCATCCTACTATGTTAAAGTCGTGCTGTGAGAGGTTTTGTGGACGGTTTTTAGAACCGATAAGTATTACCTCTGTCTTGTCTGGATTTAATGAAAGAAAATTACGCGTCATCCAATCTTTTATATCTTTAACACAATCTGTCAATTTGGATAATTTAGCGTATTCATCTGGCCGTGATGAAATATATATTTGAGTGTCATCAGCATAACAATGGAAACTAATTCCATGTTTCCTTAGAATATCACCAAGTGGCAGCATATATATTGAGAATAATAAAGGGCCTAACACAGATCCCTGCGGTACTCCATAGTTTGCCGAAGTTATAATCGATTTTTCTCCATTTAAGTAGACGAAATGGTAGCGGTCAGATAAGGATGACCTGAACCAGCTTAATGCTTGTCCTTGAACACCAGTGTTATTTTGTAGTCGATCTAAGAGTAGGGTTGGGTATCGGTTGGGTTTTATCCGATACCAGTACCTACTCGGTATTTTTTAAACGGTTCCGGTGCTTAAACGGTTCTTGAACAGGTTACTTAAAGGGTAACTAAACCCCTGGTCAGAGCCTGACTCCACCCACTGGCAATATTTGAAAAGTGGGCAGAGCCCAGCGGAGGGGGGCGTGCACCTGATACGCATCTGTCTGTATGGAACTTGCCTACCTCACCAACAACCCCTTACGTCAAGAACCACCCCAAACATCCAATAGGAAAATTCAACTGCAGTAGCCACCGTTCATCCTGAAGAGGGCAGCACTCAGACGTTTTTACACCATATATTATATAATCAATGAACAGTACTAATAAAGCCCCATTCTTACAGATCATTAACTAAAAAAAGTTGGTTTAGGGTTTAGTTACCCTTTAAGAAAACGAAACCGCACACACTTTGTCAAAAAATAATACCATTTTATTTACAGGGCCAAACTGGACACAATATTAACTTAAATCTTTAAACAATATAAATAGAACATATGATAATAATAAATAAACCAATATAAAATAAAAATTCACATTTACATATTATCAAATAAAACAATATTGTATCAAACAATGTAATAATACTGAGATTAATAGAGATTACTACCAGGGTAATCTAATGTCGACATGGCTCCGGGTTCCCATGTTTTGTCTGCTTGATCCAGTCTTGTAAGTTATCTGGTCATTGTACTAGTTACGGCAGCGCTTAGCTTGGCGAGTTTGGTATTTCGTTCCCACTGCGTCTTAGCTACACAGCGTTGAGTGAACCTATGAAAGAGAACGTCTCTGGATACTGATGTAACCTATGTTCTCTGAATAGGGAACGAGACGCTGCGCTCGCTGCCAAGCTCCTCAACTGCCAGCTTGAACGTTCTTGGAACATGACCTAAAGATAAAGATGAGTTAATAATATTGAGAAGAGGCTCTTCCACTATAGGTAACACTTCTTTCAGTAGTTCAGTTGGTATAGGATCTAATAAACATGTTGTTGTTTTAGATGAAGTGATAAGTTTATTTAACTCTTTTTGTTCTATGGTTGTAAAGCATTGTAATTGTTCTTGCGGGGTGATAATTGCGGCCGAATTATAAGGCTCGAGCAAAGATCGAACGTTTACGATTTTGATTCTGATGCTTTCAATTTTCTCGGTGAAGAAGTTCATGAAATCATTACTACTAAACTGTAACGAGGTATTTTGTTCAGACGACGTCTGTTTATTTGTTAGTCTAGCCACGGTATTAAATAAAAACCTTGGATTATTTCGGTTGTTTTCTATTAATTTGCTGAGGTGCTCAGCCCTGGCCGTTTTAAGTGCCTTTTTATAAAGTGACATACTGTCTTTCCACGCGATTCTAAAGACCTCTAAATTAGTTTTTTTTTCCATTTACGCTCTAAATTACGGGTTTCTCTCTTTAAAACATACGTAGTATTATTGTACCATGGTGCTATACTTTTTTCTCTGACCTTTTTTAATATAATGGGTGCAACAATATCCAATGTTCTAGAGAGAATGGTGCTCATAGTGCTAGTTAGTTCGTCTAATTCATCTGTTTGTTTGGGTTCAGGCAGCAGCTGAGACAGATCAGATAAGCTATTTGAGAAATGATCTATGGTGGATGGACGAATTGTTCTACCTGGTCGATAACGTGGCGCAGCATGACATATTACAGCAGTGCGTAAAATGCAAGTTACCAAGTAGTGGTCAGTGACATCATCACTTTGTGGAATGATATCTATATCGGTTGGATCGGTTCCATATGATATAATTAAACCGAGTGTATGATTAAGACAATGAGTTGGTCCGGTGACGTTTTGCTTGACCCCGAAGGAGTTTAATAAATCTGTAAACGCAGCCCCTAACGCATCATTTAAATTATCTACGTGTATGTTAAAATCTCCAACAATTAATGCTTTATCGACGTTGACCAAAAGATCTGATAGAAAGTCAGCAAACTCTTTTAGGAAATTGGCGTAAGGCCCTGGAGGTCTATATACAGTAGCCAATGCTAGAGATAATAGGGATTTTTTTCTTACATCTAAGAGTGTAACATTTAGCACTTCAAACGAATTAAACCTGTAACCTGTTTTCTGAGTAACATTAAGGATATCTCTGTAGATTGTTGCAACACCGCCGCCATGACCGATCAGACGGGGCTCATGCTTATAACAGTATCCTGGCAGAGTAGACTCATTTAGACCGAAATAATCATTTGGTTTAAGCCAGGTTTCAGTAAGGCACAGAACATCGAAATTATTATCTGTGACCATCTCATTTACAATAACCGCCTTAGGTGTGAGCGATCTAATGTTTAGAAGACCTAGCTTTAGAAATTGTTTTTGTTCACTAATAGCGAGATTTTTTGTTTTAATAACAATTCGATTTTTTCTAGATCCTGCAGTAGATTTATTATTTGATCTTAGTAAACGAGGAATAGACACAGTTTCTATGCAATGTTCTACACTAGTATTAATATCAATTAAATTGGTGCAGTAGAGACTGTGGTTTGGATTTTTGGTTACTAGTCAAATGGTATTTAACATCTTGGAGATGTTATCCGACAGAAGATCTGCCCCGATTCTACTTGGGTGTAAGCCATCAGCGCGGAAGAGCCTTGGTCGCTCCCAAAACAGATTCCAATTATTTACAAAAATCAGTTTCTGCTCATTGCACCATGACAATAACCATTCATTTAGCGCGAATAATCTACTGAACTTTTCATGCCCTCGTCGGTACGTAGGAAGCGGTCCAGACATAATAATCGATGTTTCAGGCGATGTGCTGCGTACCGTATCGATAAGGCTCCTGAAGTCTTTCTTCAGAACCTCCGTCTGTCGCAGCCTAATGTCGTTAGCTCCCGCGTGCAGCACAACAGCTCCGACGCGCTCCTCACCGTTCAAGATCTCGGTTACCCGCGCAGTGATATCGAGAACACGAGCACCAGGAAAGCAGTGACTGTGCACCTTACTTTACAGCCGGAGTGAATGAAATCATGGCTGATCGTGATCTGGACGCTCGGGACCAATGCTGAGAAACGCACGGAGTAGACAAGGTCAGCGTCAGCGGTTATTAATTAATTAATTAATTAATTAATTAAGTGATTAACTAACGTTAATCACTGATCCGTGTGCATCAGCGCGTGATGTTTCAAGAGTCTCTCAGCTCAGCTTGTCTCTCTAGAAGGTCACGGATCTGCTTTTCTACAGCTTCTAATTCAGACTGCACCGTGAGCAATTCAGATTTGTTCTCATCTGCACCAAAAGGTAGATAACATACACCTGATATATTAGCCATTTTAACAGATGGACAGTAAGTTAGCAATGATGCAACCAGTGATGCTATTAATATTTATACTAATTTATGACTCAAGTCTTGGGTAAAAACCGTCTTTTTAGTGGTATGGGTGTAATGTAGACGCACGATAGACGGGAAAACAAACAAACTCACAGCAGGCAACGAGGCTGACAAAAGCAGTCGATCGCAGGGCGAACAGCAGTGAAGCGGTGTCTCGCTCTACGACCAACAACCAATGTTCAAACCGTATTTGCGCAAACAAACAAACTCACAGCGGGCAACGAGGCTGACAAAAGCAGTCGATCGCAGGGCGAACAGCAGTGAAGCGGTGTCTCGCTCTACGACCAACAACCAATGTTCAAACCGTATTTGCGCAAACAAACAAACTCACAGCGGGCAACGAGGCTGACAAACTAGTTACATGCAGATAATTACAAATGTACTTTTTTAATTCTTAAAACTTAATTGTGTTTTTTTCTTCCAGCAGTGAGAAAAATGGAAAGAAAGAGGAGAAAGAAAAGCTGGAGATGGTGGGACCATTACAGATAGTGAGTGGAATATATTATTATTATTATTATTTGTGAAATCAATAATAATGTAACTATCATACATTAAAACATTTTAAATACATTTTAAATACTCAAGACTGAGTCTGTAACCACAACCAAACAATACAATTAAACTGTATAAGCCTTAAAAATGCATGTGGTGGATAATTAATTTTGTTTGATTATGTAATTGTTTAATTTTTGTTATTTATTTATTTTTCCCTCAAAGAATAACTTGTTCTCAAAGAAGTGTGTCCCTTTGTCAGTTTCGTTATGCAGATAGTGTCGATATTTTTCTGATGCTGCTTGGCACAATCATGTCCATGGCCAATGGGGCAGTACTTCCTCTCATGGTTATTGTATTTGGAGACATGACAAACAGCTTTGTGGACGATACAATATTAGAGAATTTAAAGAACGCCACCCTTCCACCCAGTGAGTGTATAATCTGCATGCCTCATCACTGTACTGTTGTTATACAGGGAATGTGTGAGGTTTTTTAAAAACTAACAATAACATGCGGTCTTTTAATCTCTAGACTTCACCCTCCCACAGACCAGTAATGAGACTTTGGGGGAGCAGATGACCAGGTAAGAGCAATGTGCTTTGTATTGGAACACTGCCATTTTCCTTCATATTTCATGTTTTAATTGAATTAATTTAAAAGTCTTTCTGATTGTCTGATAGTCGTGTTTCTCCTTCTCAGGCATGCTATATACTACAGCATCATGGGATTTGTAGTCTTGGTGGCGGCATATATGCAGGTGGCCTTTTGGACTCTTGCTGCTGGACGTCAGGTGAAGAAACTTAGAAAGACGTTCTTCCACTCAATCATGAAACAAGAGATTGGCTGGTTTGATGTCAATGAGACAGGACAGCTCAACACACGCCTCGCAGAGTATGACATGCAATAAGAGTCATTAACTAGATTTTACACACAATGGCATATATATACCACTCTTCTTTTTTTCCTCTCCAGTGATGTTTATAAAATAAATGAAGGCATTGGAGATAAGCTTGGTATGCTGCTTCAGAATCTCACCACCTTTTTCGTTGGCATCATCATTGGCTTTGTCAAAGGCTGGAAACTGACCCTCGTCATCCTCGCTGTTAGCCCTTTACTCGGGATCTCAGCCGCTATCATCGCAAAGGTGGGATGATAAGGAATGTAGAGACCCACATGGTGCCCCTCAACACAATCACAATGACCCATGTTGAAGTACATTTATTATAGTACTTTTCTAACTAGCTAGAAAAGAGAATACAATTAATTTTGTTCAATCAAGGATATATATATATAGAGAGAGAGAGAGAAAGAGAGAGGAGAGAGAGAGATAGAGGAATTATAAACAGCATTTATTTGATTTCTATTTCAAATACCGAATTTAAATTTCAAATTCCTGCCATCACAGGAATAAATAACATTTTAAATATGTTAAAATAGTTATTTCAAATTGTAATTGTTATTTCAATTTTCACAATCTTACTGTTTTTACTGTAATTTTGATCCAATAAATGCAGCCTTGCAGCAAAATGCAGCAAAAGAGACATCTTTCAAAAGCATTAAAAGAATTGTATGTTTGTGGTGTGTATATAATATATATACAAAACAAAATGTATGGCTTAAAAATTATGTCATGGAAGTACATGATTGTCACAAAGAGAGATAGGCTAATGATGAGCTAAAAATTAAATGGTTAATAATATTATTTTAAATAAATGAAAAAACAACAATTTATCCCTGTCTCATTAGGTGATGACATCATTCACGTCGATGGAGCAGACGGCCTATGCCAAGGCTGGAGCAGTCGCTGAGGAAGTGCTGTCAGCCATCAGAACTGTCTTTGCCTTTGGTGGACAGAAGAAAGAGATATTGAGGTGTTTTTGTAAATCATCCGGTTTAGAATGTCAGAATGTCAATTTGTCTCAGTGATGACAAACATGAGCTCTCATGTATCCTAAAACAGTTTAAATTTAACCTAAACCAGCTCACCTGCCAAACCAGTTTTAGCACTTTATGGTTTGGTCCTAAAAGTTTCAGTCTATTGTTGTCCCAAAACATGAATAGGAAAAATTATGGGGAAGATGGCGGGGAATTTTCTATTCAGTGTGATCATTATAGTTTTTTTTGCATCTGGATAATAAATATGTGCCTTTTTATCTGTTTTTCAAAGGTATCACAAAAACTTAGAGGATGCCAAGAACGTTGGCATAAGGAAGGCCATCACTGTGAACATTGCTATGGGCTTCACATTCTTCATGATCTATATGTCCTATGCATTGGCCTTTTGGTATGGCAGCACTCTTATCCTGGCTGGAGAGTATAATGTCGGTATACTTTTAACGGTGAGCCACAGCAGGGTTATGTCAAACACATTACTTTAGAAACTCTTTGGTCTTCTATTTAAAGCCCACAGTCACATTGGTTCAAAATTTGGTCATATGTCAAATATTGTAGGATAAAAAAAAATAAAAAAAATAGCAAGTGGTTATGTTTTCTTTATGGGAACTTAAAGCAGATTGTTAAATATGCATGGGTCTGTATCACGAGTGCATTTTCTGTTCCTCTATTTCAGGTTTTCTTCTCCGTCCTGATTGGAGCTTTCGGCATCGGTCAAACGTCTCCTAACATCCAGTCCTTCTCTAGTGCAAGAGGGGCTGCCCACAAAGTTTTCCAGATCATTGATCATGTGAGTGAACTCATTGTTCGCTAATCAGAAATCCTTTCAGGATATTATAATTCATAATGTTGGAAGAAAAAACAATTGTCCTCAATGCAGTTCCATAATATAATTGCTATCTGGGGTGTTAGACAGGATATTAATATTTTATTCTCTGCATTAAGGAGTAAAAAAAAACTTTAAACCTGAACTCTGACCGTTCAACCATATAAACTTTTATTGACGTTTCATGTCTTTTTCAGATTTAATTCTCCTACAGTGATTGTCATAACACAATATATCCATCCATGTCTTTTAAAAGGCAAGCTCCCATGTTCATGAGCCACATTCAAATCTGAGGCCATTTTGTACACAAATACTTTACCACTTTTGTACATGTTACTGTTAAAAAGTTTGTGGTCAGTAAGATTTTCTAATGTTTTTGAAAGAAGTCTCTCCTAAAAATACAGTGAAAACAGTAATACTGTAAAATATTATCACAAGTTAAAATAACTGTTTTTTATTTTTCTATTTTAAAATGTAATTTATTCCTTTGATGGCAAAGCTGAATTTTCAATGGCCAGTGCTGTCGTATGATCCTTATGAAATCATTTTAATATGTTGATTTGGTGCTCAAGAAACATTCTGGGTTCTTTGATGAATAGAACATTTAAAAGACCTTCATTTATTTGAAATAGAAATAGTTTGTAATATTATAAATGTCTTTACTTTCACTTCTACAGAAAAAAAAAATCTTACTGACTTACTGAAGGGTAGTGTAAATAAGTACAAATGTTTACATTTGTGAATTTCAAGAATTGATAACTGCCATACAAATTTGCAGCCATTTCTTTTCAGCCAATGAATTTAAATATACTTATGCAATCATGAATCCCTGGACAAGTTGTAGAAAATCCATTTGTCGAAATGTTGGGAAACCTGGCTTTTAAAGCTTATTGGATTGTTTCCTGACTTTGTTGTTCTATAGCTCCAGATGTATTCTGGCCATTGTTATATCCTTTCAGCTATCCTGTCCTGTTCTGTCTTTTACAGTACAGATCATTTAGCCAATCCCACCCATGTGAAAGTACAGTAAATCTACATCTCCTTTCTCCTTCAGAAAGTGCCGATCATTTAGCTCACTTTAGTGTTTTGAACATTCGAACATGACAGAACGTCAGAACTGTTTTATTTTTAACTTCTGTCCATTTTTCCAAGAAGGAAAAGCCTGGACAATCAAAACACATACACACAGCACTAAACTCGTCTTTTATTTAGACTAAGATGGTCAAGTTTAAACAAACACCACACACACGGTAAGCAGACAACCGCTTTGAGATAAAATCCAGAGACAAAAATGTGCGCACAAATAATCCAGAGCCAAGTTGCATAACTTCCCCTCATTGTTTTAGCAGCATGAAATATGGTCAGGTCTCAGGATCAGAGGTGGTTCCCTGCTGAGATGCAATGAATAGAAGACCACGGGGAATAATTTTTCACTTGTGTAGAGCAATTAGTGTGTTATTGACGTCTATTAGCCTGAATGAGGTTTGATTGTGAATTTACCTCTATCCTTTACTGGAATTTGTATTTTAAATCTCACAATCCTTTTTTTTTTTTCACCAACAGGAACCCAACATTAACAGTTTCTCGGAGGAAGGTTACAAACTCGATGTTGTAAAAGGAAACATAGAGTTCAAAAACATTCACTTCAGATATCCGTCACGACAGGATGTTAAAGTAGGAACATCAACTGATTTAAAAAAAAAAATACTTTGACAGAATGAAATGACTCTAGCTATGGCTCTCTTTTGGCTGTGTAGGTCCTGAATGGAATGAATCTTAAAGTCATGAGTGGACAGACCATTGCTTTGGTGGGCAGCAGTGGGTGTGGGAAAAGCACAACAGTCCAGCTGCTACAACGCTTCTATGACCCACAAGAAGGAACGGTAAGTAGAAAGAGAGGCAGAGAGGTATGAACTATTAGAACTTTCTGTCCTTCATCCAACCTTTTTTTTTTTTCCTCTAACTCATCAGGTGACTATTGACGGTCATGATATTCGGTCTCTGAACGTTAGAAGTCTGAGAGAACTGATTGGGGTAGTCAGTCAGGAGCCAGTGCTGTTTGCCACCACCATCTCAGAAAACATCCGCTATGGTCGCCAAGATGTCACCCAGGAGGAGATTGAGCAGGCTGCACGCGAAGCCAATGCCTACGACTTCATCATGAAGCTCCCTAATGTAGGACCTTGCAAAATAATTCTTATGTATAAGGTGATAATTTGATCTGATAACAAAGATTGATCAGGTATGCTCTAACCAATATCTCTGGCCATTTTCAGAAATTTGAGACGCCGGTTGGAGACAGGGGCACCCAGATGAGTGGTGGACAAAAGCAGCGTATTGCTATTGCACGAGCACTTGTGCGCAATCCAAAAATCCTCCTTCTTGATGAGGCTACGTCTGCTCTGGATGCCGAGAGTGAGACCATCGTGCAAGCAGCGTTAGATAAGGTAATAAAAAAATATAGCAGTCCAGAAAAGTCTGGAAATACTGAAAATTGTGTGTGTATATATATCAATTTTTTTTACATCTTAAAAGGTGAGGCTGGGCAGAACCACCATAATAGTGGCTCACCGGCTGTCCACTATTCGGAACGCTGATGTCATCGCTGGATTCCAGAATGGTGAAATAGCAGAACTGGGCACACATGACGAACTGATGGAGAGAAAGGGAATCTACCATACTCTTGTTAATATGCAGGTTAGAAACCCATAGTACCACACATGTACACACTTGAGCTCCATATGCAACTGAAGCCCATTACTGTTGAAACACTGGAGCTTTGTGGCAGCACTCTTACATATGGTGGAGCTGCACCCCAGGACCAGTTCAAGTCCTGGCTTGAGAGCCTTTCCGGGTCCTGTTCCCCCTCTCTTCTCCCAATGTTTCCTGTCTCTCCTCCTACTGTACTTTCATTAAAGTTTAAAAAATACAATTTTAAACATGAAACGGCATTAACCACATTGAGTCTGTAATTTTTAATCAAAATGTCACAACTTGATCTTCTGTTCCGATAACATACTGATGCATGACAACACAGGGAAAATGTGTTCAGAATGTAAATGGGGTCCAATTTGAGTTCCTGTTTTTACATCACAGATGTTTAAGAGCTCAGAGGACACAGAGGAGGACAAAGAGGAGGTGACTATGGATGAGAAGAGTCCTTCAGTCACCTCTCTAAATGATCACACACTCTTCAGACAGAAATCCAGAAGTGGCTCAGAAAAAGATCAGCAGGATGAAAAGAAACAGATAGAGGAAGTAAGAAACTGAGGTTATACTATAATTGCCTGCACTTATCAATTAATTAATCAATTAATTAAATTCCTTTTAATAGCTTTATTTTTATACATCCAATTCAAATCAAACCAAAATGGGATATGTCTGGTGACATTATGTAGATATGCTGCTCATATATTTCACTGTGAGTGTCATCTTCATAAATTAATGAATTTTTCTTTCCTTTATAAGGAACTTCAAATTACGATCAAGATTCAATTGAAATTATTCATTTGATTTGCTTGTAATTATTTTACATACTTCTTTTCGTATTTTATTTTCGTACTTCTCTGTAGGAAAAGGTTCCAAACATCTCCTTCCTGAAAATCCTGAAACTGAATAAACCGGAATGGCCGTACATGGTGGTTGGAGTTTTATGTGCCACCATCAACGGAGGCATGCAGCCCGCATTTGCTGTCATTTTCTCTAAAATCATTGCTGTATGTTGTACAAGAAAATTATATCTTTATAATTACCATTTTTGACAGTCAACAATATTGAGACATTACTCCTCATACATTTATGGCCCACCTTTCCTTTCTTTCCTCTGTAGGTGTTTGCGGAGTTAGATCAGAATGTTGTTAGGCAGAGGTCTGAACTCTACTCTCTGCTGTTTGCTGGCATTGGGGTTGTGTCCTTTTTCACTCTGTTCTTACAGGTTTGTTTTTACATTTGAATACACACAATGCCCTTTAACCAACTTTCACACTAAATGAAAATTGTAGAACTTGCCTAAGACACCCTATATGATACATTTCTTGGGTGCCATCTTAATACATATTCAATTCAAAGGTCAGAGATGAAGAAGGTAAAAATTTCTTGTGATCTTTCTTATCTAAAAGCTGATGACTGTTGTGAAATACCACTTTGTCTACGCCAATGAATAGCAGACATAGCTGTCAATTATTTGCTTCTTCAAACTACCAATGCTAAAGATTTGAAATGCTGAATGATTACATTTAACTTTTGTAGAAATAAAAAAGTAAAAAGAACAGAATTATTAGAAAAGATCAATTTAAATGTACTAAAAATATGCTTTTAACTTTTAAGTGTATTATAATATTTATAATATATATGTTGCAAAAGCTTCATATTTAAAAATATTTACTGTTCTTTTTTTCCTCAACAATAAAGAGTCCTGAAAAAAAGGATCAGTTTCAACAAAAATATTAAGCAGCACAACTGTTTTCAACATTGATAATATTAAGAAATGCTTTTTATGGACCAAATCAGCATATTGGAATGATTTCTGAAGGATCATGTGACACTGGAGACTAGAGTAATGATGCTGAAAATTCAGCTATGCCACCACAGAAATAAATTACATTTTTAAAATGTATTAAAAACAAAACTGCTATTTTAATTTGCAAATGTATTTCACAATATTAGTTTTACTGTATTTTTGATCAAATAAGACACTTATTTCAAAAACATCCAAAACTTTTGAACTGTAGTGTAAAATAAAAATGATCCTGACATCAGTTATTTACCTTTAAATTTTTTTAGATGAAAGTGTGGATCAGCAAATAAAAATACTATAATAAATGACTCTTTTCAATACTTTTTTAATGGCTTGTCAACTTTCCATTCCTCCGCTGCGTGATTCTAGCCACCACCGGATTGTTGTGAGCGCGAAACACATTTTTGAGCACATGAATGCTGATTGTGGTCAGCGCTTGATTCTAGTCAGTTCTTGAGCGCTGGTCTAAGACTGGAAAAATAATTTGAGTCGATGCAAAAGAAACGATACATAGCTTACATGTCGCATTAAACTGGCAGATTTTAGAATGTTGTTGGCAATTATTTTGCAAGTAATTACATGTTTAATCTTGTCTTGCCTGGATCTTTGGTGTAAACTCGTGAACGCCATGAACACCCGAACGCCCCCTTTTCAAAAATCTAGCTTCCAACGCCCCCCTGTTGTTTTCTGAACGCCCCGTTGAGAACCACTAGTCTAAATGGTCTCATTCTGGTGTAATTTTCACTCTTTTTTTTTTTTTTTTTTTCAATGTTTTAGGGTTACACTTTTGGGAAAGCTGGTGAGATTCTGACCATGCGACTGAGGTTTAAAGCTTTCAATGCCATGATGAGACAGGTGAGATAATAATTGACATAGACCAGTCATCTGAAGGTCAACCCCAAAAAACCTATTCATGAATGTCTGTTGATGGAGAGTAGTACAACACCTGTCTGTGTATTTTAGGACCTGAGCTGGTATGATGACACTAAGAACAGTGTGGGTGCGCTGACCACCAGGCTGGCTGCAGATACAGCTCAAGTGCAGGGCGTAAGTCTCACTCTATCTACAGAGAGTAACACATAGTCCTAGATAGAACTTTGTGCCAATCTCCTAAATTGATACCCATGTTCAGTAACAAAGAACTTCAATAATATTGGTGATATTCTGTTTACTTACTCTTTTACTTTATTTTGGTGAAAATAAGTGTAAATTTTTATGGTGTACACATGAAGTAAAATATTGGTCATTAAATACAAAAACGTAATTGTATAATTGTTGAAATTTAAATGAAATGTTTTGCTTACTATAAATTCAAATTGGTACCTATTTAACACAGTAGCTCATCTCAAACGGCACAATGACTTTATTTCCCACAGGCAACTGGAGTGAGAATGGCAACACTGGCACAGAATGTGGCCAACCTGGGCACCGCCATTATTATCTCATTTGTGTACGGCTGGCAGTTGACCCTCCTCATTCTCTCCATTGTGCCAATCATGGCTGTGGCTGGAGCCATCCAGATGAAGTTACTGGCAGGACATGCTCTAAAAGACAAGAAAGAGCTTGAGCATGCTGGGAAGGTGAACATTTAATGCGTATACTTTAATGTGGCTCAACTTAAATCAACTGTTTTATTTCACTATGTTGTCCACAATGTATTTTTTCCATTTAGATTGCAACAGAAGCCATTGAGAATATACGCACTGTGGTTTCATTGACCAGGGAAAGCAAGTTTGAGAGTCTGTTTGAGGAGAACTTAGTTGTGCCCTACAAGTATGTTTTAATTGACTAATAATAATTCTGTAAATGTCTGTTATATATCCGTTAGGATTCAAAATGAGCTTGTGAGATAATTGATGTTTGTCTTTTTTCCCTAGAAACGCTAAGAAAAAAGCACATGTTTTCGGCCTGACGTTCTCTTTCTCTCAAGCGATGATCTATTTTGCTTATGCTGGCTGCTTCAAGTTCGGCTCTTGGCTCATTGAACAGAAGCTGATGACCTTCGAGGGCGTCTTCCTGTAAGTGGCTCGATACATGACTGTTATTAGACCCACTCACATCAGACTGAGGAGTATGTGAAGAAAAGACTCCACAGTAGTATTAAATGATCCAGAGTAGTTTTGCGTGTCTGTCACAGGTAGTTCAAATGTGAGTGAGATCAGGTACTAGAGACACATGGGCAATATGTCCACACTCAAGCTAAAACACACTGAAGTACAGGTGTCTGGTGGGAGTGGACTGGAAGGTCCAAAGGCTGCTGTTTTCTACAGTGTCAGTTAATGATTATAGAAAGAAAAGTCCAAAAAAAAAAAAACCCAGATGTGCCATGAATGTAGATGGTCTCTAAGAAAACATATACGGATGAGGCTGGTGATCCATTACATTTGCAGATAAAGGATTCATGTTATCTAAAAAGAGGGCTTTCAAACAAAGAGATAATTAAAACTTAGAATTGGAGGCTATGGGTAGACACTGCTATTTAATCAATCAGTTATTAAGAGAACTAAAAAAGATGATGAAATGGGGCTACATATATACATCATATATGCAATGTAATCTGACTGATAATAACTGGAATAATGAGTTGGGAAAACATCAGTATTTTCATTCACTCAATACTGTAATTTGTATTTTTCTTTAGTTTAGTAAGCTTTATTGGTGTCACAAGTCTTGCTGTGTGTATTGGTGCCTTATCATGCTGATACATGTCACCCCCTTTAAGGTACAATGTCTGAACCATTAGGTGCACATTGTCCTCCAGAATGGTTCGGTAGTCCTTGGCAGTGACGTGCGCATCAAGCACAGTATAGTGAATGCCATGATATTGCAGCCCAAACCATCACTGATCCACTGATTCTTCACAGCAACAGTCCGGGCGTTAAGCCGCTTTGGGGCTTCTTCACCCTGTAAATTCTACGGATATGGAAAATACAGTGAAGATGGACTCATCAGAGAACAATACATGTCTCAGATTGTCCACAGCCCAAGATTTGCACTGTTGGCACTAATGAAACCAACATTTGGCATTGGCACAAATGACCAAAGGTTTGGCTATAGCAGCCCTACCATGAATATTGACCATGTGCAGTTCCCAACACACAGTTTTGGTGGAACAAGGAGTCAAGGTGCAAATTTAATCCTTCAGTGTGTTGGGCAGCTGTGGTTTTATGTTTTTTTGGATACAATCCTGGTTAGTACCTGGACATCCTTTTCAGACATTTTCCTCTTGCGTCGACAGTTACTTGGATACCGTAGCTCTCGATACAGCACAAAGACTTGCTGTCCTGGTCACAGATGAGCCAGCGAGACACTCACAAACATTTTGTCCTCTTTTGAACTCTGATATGTCTCCCATTGTGTTGTGTGGATTTCAGTATTTTATATTTTATGTACAGACACACTCTGCTAATTCAATTTTCATTCTCTGCTCTGAGTACATTACTGATGTAATGTAAAATCAGTGAAGTTTGGCCACCAGGCCGCACATATATACAGTAGGTGTGAAACCTCCAACACTATATTGGCCAGTGTTTCAGCTTCATTGTCCAAATCCTGGATGTTTTAGTCGTTTTGTTGTTGTTGTTTTAAATGCGTCTATATAGTTTTTATTTATTAGTTTTAGTTATTTTAGTACTTCAAGTTAAAACTAAAAGAAAATGTTGTCTTGGCAAATAGCTGAAATAAAATATTTTTTTAAATATATATTTTATTTTATTTCAGTTAACGTTTATTTTGTTTCAAGTAACGAAAAATGTTTTTTTAAATTGTTTTAGTTAACGATAATAACCATGGGTAATATATCTCTTTCTGTCTCTCAGTGTGATCTCAGCTATTGTGTATGGAGCAATGGCTGTTGGAGAGGCAAACTCCTTCACTCCAAACTACGCCAAGGCCAAGATGTCTGCTTCTCATGTACTGATGCTCATCAACAGAGTCCCAGCCATTGACAACGCCTCAGAGAATGGAGACAAGCCGGTATTCCTTTCACACATACATTTGAACTCCAGGGTATACAGTATTACCAACAAGAGATAAAAATGTTTTAAACTACAGTGAGTCTTACCTCTAGGCAAGATCTCGGAGTTCCTAGAAGCCTGTCATGATTAACTGTCCGAGGGATCAGTCCTGGAAATTAATCATTTATCGGTTCTGCAGCTCCATCCTAATCTGATAAGCACTCAGACAGAGCTGGACTCTGCCCACCGTAAATATCCTGTGTCATGTCAAAACTAGTATATACACATGTGCACTAATGTGGCGGTATCCTGTGATTTCTGCAGGATAAATTTGAAGGGAATGTGGGTTTTGAAGATGTGCGTTTTAACTACCCGGCCCGGCCGGATGTACCAGTGCTACAGGGGCTCAGGCTCCGGGTGAAGAAGGGACAAACTCTCGCCCTGGTGGGCAGCAGTGGCTGTGGCAAGAGCACCACCATCCAGCTACTGGAGAGATTTTATGACCCTCAGCAAGGCAAAGTGGTAGGTGAAAACACAGACGGACAAGTAGCTCAGAGGCCACATTTTATAGCCTCTTATTTTTTTTTTGCACATTTTATTTAATGACATTTATTGATTTGTTAAGCTCTTACTCAGGTACCTCAATTGACATGTAGCTTTACCGTTTCTAATCACTAATCCTGCTCAGCGAAATGTCACTCATGCACATACACTGTTATACAATACACTCACACTAAATACCCAAAAGTCAAAATTTTATTACCTCTCTCAAGGTCAATGATAAGGTAACTTATTACCAATACGGCAGGCCAGAAAAAGGAAACGTATAAACATATAACACAGACCTGTTTACATGCCATTAACAATGTGTCAGGTGATTCAATCACAAGTGGACAGTGCTTAAAAGTGTAAACGGGTCCTTGTTTTTTGTGATCCAATCGATCAAACCACATTCCAAGGTAGTCAAAAAAAAAAATGTGACCACACTGCATTTTTATCATAAATGTGAACATAACTACATTAAAAAAAAGATTAAAAAGATTTAAAAAGATCAAATAAATATTATAGCAAAATAAATAGACCATTAAGTCAAAAAGCATGATAGATTGTACCAAATCCAATAATATAATCAAGTCTAAAAAAATATATAACTAGTGTTGAGATGTATTATACCAGTAATAAATCATATTTATTTGCCCAAACTAATTCCAGTTACCCTTTGTTAACAGATGCTGGATGAAAATGACACCAAGCAGCTGAACATCCACTGGCTGCGCTCTCAAATTGGCATTGTTTCCCAGGAGCCTGTGCTGTTTGACTGCAGCCTGGCAGAGAACATTGCATATGGAGACAACAACAGAAAAGTCAGCCACGAGGAGATCGAACAGGCCGCTAAAGCTGCTAACATACACTCCTTCATAGAGGGGCTGCCACAGGTACAAAAAACACAGAAGTCACTCTCATATACACTTCCCTTCAAACATTTGGGGTTAGTACACTTTTTTTTTTCTTTTAAAAAAAATGAATATTTTTATTCAGCAAGGATGCATTAAATTGATCAAAAGTAACAGAAATCTTATATATATATATATATATATGTTCTTTTTAACTTTCTAATAATCAAAGAATCCTGTGAAAAAAATGTATCATGGATTCCACAAAAGTATTAAGCAGAACAACCATTTCAACATTGCCCCAGATAGCAAATGACATCTGGCCCAGTTGAGGCCCACATCTCCCACATTCTTCTGGTCCACATACCACATGGAATGACGGCGATGACTCAACCTGAGTGTGTATGGCAATAGCATACATAACCGGGCCTCATCTGGGCCAACTTTGGCACATATGGCTCAGTTCTGGCGGCAGCAAAGGTCATAAGGGACATATTTGGCCCACACATCAAGCCGTTTTTTTCGGAGTTGTGGCTTGCTGTTTGTATGCAGTTCATATGAACTTTGCAGCTGCCAGAACTGAACCATATGTGCCATAGTTGGCCCAGATGAGGCTCGGATATGTATGCTATCTGATAATACTGAAAATTCAGCTTTGCCATCACAGGAATTAGGTTTTAAAATATATTAAAATAGAAAAAGTTATTTATTGTGGTAATATTTCACAATATAATTTTTTTCTGTATTTTTGATAAAATAAATGAATAAAATATTTAAAAATGATGCAGATCCCAAACTTTTGAACAATTAGCTGTTTCCATCCACCTATTTTTATGCAAATTATGAGATATAAAAACCGCTGGATAAAAACGGCAAGATGTGCATTCTTAAATCCACACAAAAAACTTTTTTTATCCTATAAGACATATACATAAACTACAATGGAAACACATTTACCGAATAAATCCCTCGATGCAGATATCAGATATTGGAAATTCAATAAACTCTCTAAATGTTCTAATCTTATAACCAACAAACTTTTAATTTAAACATTTAAATGACTGTCTACAGTCATAAACTAGATCTTATTGTGTGAATTTTGTATTTATTTGTTTTTGCTTGCAGAAATACCAGACGCAGGCAGGTGACAAGGGTGCACAGCTGTCGGGAGGGCAGAAGCAGCGTATTGCTATAGCGAGGGCCATCCTCCGCAACCCCAAACTCTTGCTGCTGGATGAAGCCACATCTGCTCTGGACACTGAGAGTGAGATGGTACGTTCACAGTTCATTCTTTAGAGTGTTATATATTGCTATGGTTATAACCATAAATAACTATCATGAGTTTGAGAATTGAATGGACTTTGGTCACCTGTTCATACAGACAGTATTCAATCGGTTCCAAAATTTGATATTCACACCTGCTTGAAAATGGTGAAGATAATGTTCTTGCTTACTTCCCTTTGTGTCCTTCTCTGTCCTGTGAGTAGATAGTGCAGGATGCTCTGGATAAGGCGCGTGAGGGTCGCACATGCATCATTGTAGCCCACCGGCTGTCCACCATCCAGAACGCAGACCGTATAGCTGTGCTTCAAAATGGGGTTGTGGTGGAGCAGGGGACACATCAGCAGCTCCTCCACCAGCAGGGGGCGTACTACACCCTCGTCACCTCTCAGATGGGTCACTGATGGGCAAGAGCAGAGGTTTAACACACAAAACTTCACAGATTAAAAAAAAAAAGTCACTATTTACAATTTTTAATAATATTCAAAAGGCCAATTAAATTGATTCAGAAGCGCAAGTTAAAGAATGAGAGGGACAGAAAATAAATTGAGAAAGAGAGAAAGAAAGGTTGTAGAGGGGTAGACAAACTAATAGGGAGTACATAAGAAAATAAAATGTACAAGATGAACATGAACAGATTCAGAACTACAGATTTAGAGAGAAGAAGAATTCAGGACTTTTCCTTTTTCTTCCTTGCCTGCAAATCTCTGCAGTGGAGGCGTCACTCCAACTCCTTAAAACATTCATTTCGCTTCTCACGTCAGTCGGCACTCAGGCGCACAGGCTACGTTTTTACATCAAACAATACAGCACATACAAAAAAAGTCACACATACACACACAACCTGCGAACCAGGAACACACACGGGTCATTCAGTACATGGAAACATGAAGGGTCAGTACATGCAGCTGGAGCCGAAAAGGCAGATTCAAGAAAACATTCCTTATAATTGCTCTCCTGTGGTTGCAGGCCTGTATTTGATTTGTTAGGTTAATTTAAGTGGCATTTCAATATACTACAGGAAGCCAGGGAAAAAAATAAGGATGTGGTTTTGTGTAACTGTCAGTGCCTTGTCATGTTGAACTTTTCGGTTTTAGGCCATAACATTTATCCAGCTCAGCACTTTCTTGTTGCTGATTTAATTGTATTAAACAAAACATTTTTATTAACCCTAGCAAGCACTACCATCCTCTCATTTACTGGTCACACACACTGTACACAGTTTATGCAGCAAAACCTGTTGAGGGCAGAACATTTAAAACTTGATTGTTTTTACATAATGATGTACAGTAACTTGTATACAGTACATAACATAAATCAAATGTATTTTCAAAAACAATGCCTTGATTTCTCATTAGTGAAGACAGCTGTTGTTCTTCATGTGACAGGATGACCAAAGAGTTTCTGTTATGAACATTGATTCCCTTATAGATTTCTGTGTTGTGCCTTAATATTTATCAGACTAATATAAGACTTTTATTTTGTCCTGTTATGGCATTGTTTTCCTTGTGCATATGTAAAAAAATGTGAATAAAGTTGTCATTCTTAATTAATCTCATTATTTCATATTCTACGTTGAGACTCATAAAAATTGACGTAGACTTTAATTCTAAATTTCAGTTAGTTTTTTCTATTGCGCATCGAGGGATTTATTCGGTAAATGTGTTTCCATCGTGGTTTATGTGTATGTCTTCTTATAGGATAAAAAAAGTTTTATATATATATTTTTTTTATGTTGTTGTAAATGACAATGAAACAAGTAGCGACAGATCTTTTCTTCTGTATCTTTTATACATCACGAGAGAATACATCATATTTCGCTTCACTGGATCACTGTTACAACGTTTTGATTACAAGGTCAAAAAAGTTTAAAATATGGAACGCATGTATGTATGTTCACACAATAAGAACAAAACATGCTTTTAGAAACAGATACAGTGAATAATCACGTCATGCTAAGTTGTATAAATGTTTACAAACCTAAATCACATTCACCACTGGTTTAATGCCATAGTGAAAGGATTCCATATGCCAAGCTAGATTTTTATAATTTAGGGTTTAATAATTCAATGTCTTTCCATAAAATTAAAATTCTTCACCAAGACACTGGTTTAAAGATTTGCTGCATACAAATATGAAGCAAAGTTCACAGCTGTGGTCAATAACCCGCCAGAAAACAATGTGCTTTCACACCGAGACTCTTAGGAAATGATGACTAAAAGACTATCATAATTATTTACACAAAATAACTTTATGCAAGCAATTAGAGAGCTGTAATCACTACAATTGAAACTGTAAAATATTTACAATCAATCAATGCATATATCAGAGATGTCAGTCTCATGAATGCAAGAATTGAAAACAATCAGGCATGTTTAAAGCCATGAGTGATAAGATAGTTTGGTCAACTAAAATTCATACACAAATACAGATTTTCAAACCTTGTGAATACTTAATCAGTGGTAATGTTTGCAATATCTTTGCATGTAATTGAGTATGCAATGAGTGACAAGCCAACGCTGTGTTCTTGGTAAACTTGTGGACAATTCACATTCAAATTTACATGCATGCATGACAAAATTTGTAATTCAAAATAACAAGTGGAAAAGGTTTAGGTGGAAAGGAAAAAGCCTGTAATATCTGAACCAACTGAAATGACAACTTTCAGGAACATTTATTCAATGTTTCTTAATCAAATCTACAATTTTTAACAAATGGTAAAACATTATTACATCAGCATGTATATCTTCAATATGAAAACATTAATTTATATCTAAATAGCCTTTAAGTTTGAAAAGCCACACGATAGTTAAAAAAATCTTAAAATTAAGAAATTTAAAGAGGAATTATATGTCTGCATTATATTTGTGCTGTTGCATTGATTGTGCACTAAAAATATGAAATCAACCTGTATATCTATTGTGCATGTACGAGGTGAATACGAGGTCAGGATCAAGTTCCACACCTGAGGGCTGTTTATTGCCTATGAGTCACTAGAGAATAAATATCAGCTTAAAAATCAAACTGCTTTGTGTTAAAGTCTCTAAATAGTGGACTTAAAGGGATAGTTCACCCAAAAATGTAAATTCTGTCATCGTTTACTCTTAATTTACCCTCAAGTTGTTTCTAACCTGTATGAGTTTCTTAACTTCCATAGTATGGAAAAAAAATACTATGGCTACATGTCAGCTATTTGATTAACAGCATTCTTCAATATATATATTTTTTTGTGTTCAACAAATGAAAGGGAACAACTTGAGGGTGAGTAAATGATGACAGGATATTCATTTTTGGGTGAACTATCCCTTTAAGATGCATAAGCATCCTGTGACATTCTACTGTTTCACAGGTCGACAATTAACAGGAAGTAATACTGCTAATGTAGCATAAACGGTCAGTTAGAAATCATGCAGCACCTCAGAGGAGGATTTCCTGATTTAAGTAATTCAGAGATGACTAACCGAAGGCACGTCAGAGTTTAAAGCACCTGCTGTACTAAAACTATTTCAGGTTATTTCTTATTATTCTATGTCTAGTAACTTCCTGGAATAAAGATCACATTTGTTTTCAAGTCTATACAGTATAAATTCTGAATATGACCGAAAAAAGGAAGCATTTGAAAACCCTTTACATTTAGATCAGTCTAAAGGGAAAGTTATGGCTGAGATCATCTCAGTCCTGCAGAGCTTTGCTTCCTGTCCAGTGGCATAACTAAAGAAAGTGAGGTTAGACTATACTTCCCAGAATGCTCTACTTTACAGTTGGGACAAAGTAGTGATGTCCATGATGTCATGGAAAGAGGTGCAGAGGTTCTGAAACAGGGTTTCAGCATCTGTCTCTGGACTAGACTTCCAAGCGGTGCAGGATGCTACAATTCTACAATAGGATGAGAAGCATAAGGAATTTAATTAAAACTATAATATGACCAAAAAAAAAAATTTATACAATATAATAATAATACAATTTCTTAATAGAAATTATAATATATTGAATAATAAATAAATAAAATTACAATAACTGATATGAACCGACCTGTCATCACGGATGCGGTAGAAAAACCCATAACCGTGGGGAACCATGGGTGCAACTGCTCCCAGTACAGTAGTATAGCCCACTAGACTAGTAGAAAGCACAAAACTCCCCCCTCCTCCACTGTAAAACAGAGAATTTTACATTATACTGCAATAGAAATAAATCAATACACTGAAAATGAACCATTGGAATGAGAGTGTTGGGCCAGACCTTTTAGAATAGAGTGGATCTGAGTAGAGTTCAGGCACAGGAAGACCCTCCTCTTCAGCAATCAGGTACAAGCCCAGGAGGTGTCTGTCAAAGCCTGAAATGGGCAAAGATTATTCAAACATTTGTCCCTGCCATATATTATCTATTACCCAATGTAAATATTATCACACTGACACACACAAACCTTTTCCATCCTGTGCCTCTCCCATCAGTTTGTTGTGTTTGCTGAAGGCTGAATTTAAAGCTAGTCTTTTCTCTTCATTCTGCATTAAAAAGACCACAAAAACCCATCAAAACAAACTGAAAGGATTTAAAATGTCTAGAATTCAGTGGTTCTCATTCAAGGGGCCGGGGCCCACTAGGGAGCCTCAGCACACTTCCAAGGGGGTAAATGATTTAAAATAAGCTGAAAATGTGTTCACCCCCTCAACAAATACATTTTACAAGAGGGGCCAAGGTTCCCACAGTCTTGGAAAACCAGGATATATGAGGTATCCTTATTCTAAAAGTATGATTTCTAGACCAGAAAAAGTCATGTTAATTGATCAAATCTCAAAACGACATTGGAATTTTAAAAAATATATAAATTTTTCTACTTAAGCAAAGTATTAAAATTTATGTAGGAAAAAATCGGGTAGAATTTTTTTTTATTTTATTTTTATTTTTAAAAAATCCTTATCCAATAAATCATGAGGTGAAACTTTATTTCAATGGTCCACTTTAGAGATTCTATTAACTATACATAACTCTACTATGACATGTCAACTAACTCTCATTAGAGTATCAGTAGACAGAAGTAGACTGTTAGGTTAGGGTTTATTTTTATAGAACAAGTTGACATATTTGCAAAGTCACTTATAGTCAGTAGAATATCTGTTGGGGGAGCATCAAAATAAAGTGGTACCAGATATTAAGCAAACAGTCTACTAATACTCTAATGACAGTTAGTTGACATGTAGTTGTAAAGTTAGTTATAGAGGGTATGCACGTGACGTCACCGTTGGCCGGAGTGACTGCGGTTACGCCCACTAAGTGGCAAAAACACTGAGCGGCAGCATTGGTTTTCAGCTTGAATGCTGCGGAAAAACACACAAAATGCGTCTAAAACGGGAAAGAGCTTTGAGACTGACTGTACAACTAGATTTGACAAGAAATATGAGGTATATTTTTACAGACTACCGAAAGCAACAGAACAGAGAAGCAAATAGATCGCTGCAATTCATAGAAACAACTGGACTCCAGGCAGCGAAAGGTGGATTTGCAGTTATCATTTTTGTGTCAATATGCTGAATTTAGTGGTAAAATCATTCTCTATATATTGTATTGTTATATATTGTAGTGACAACTCATCAATCAAATATTTACCACTGTATATTCTGTATAATTTGACATTTTTAAATAAACACTGACAAAAAACTATACAAGTTTTAAGTCTAGACGATATGATGATATATATAACATTGATATAAGTGATCACCTGGATTTAGACCTGCCTATATTGTATTTATATAAAGCGTTCACAGGCAAATTTGTTGTATGTATTTCCCCGGTGTCGAAATCAGGCACATATAAATGTCAGGAAACACGATTCCTGGCTGAATGTCAATATCCATGGATCACTGGATCTTAAGTAAGTTGTAAGGAACACTATATTGAGTCCAATCTTTAGTTTAAACTGATAATCGTTTGTTTTACTCGCGTTTTCGCAGTTTCATCTATTAAATCCAGTCACACAGCAGCTCTTCTGCCACTGAGTACGGCGGAGGGGGCGTGTTCCGGCGGGAAGGTGACGTTAATGCATTCCCTCATAGTTAATATAATGTCTAAAGTGGATTATCAAAATAAAGTGTTACCCATCATGAATGACTGAAAGAGTTTTATTGGTTACTGGTAATTTATTGGAGAAGAGTGGGATCCCTGAAGAATATTCAGGTTTTAAAACTTCTGGAATTCTGAAACGTATTATTTATATTATTAATTATAATTATTATGTTTTTAATCTATGAATTACATCCTAGTTTCTCTGAATGAAAAAAAAAAAAAAAAAATACAGCAAACATACCAGAGGAAACCTATATACACAGTTAACCCCTAAATTGAAATTTCTAATATGTTATCCCAAACCTATATGACTTTCTTTCCTCTGTGAAACAAAAATGGAGAAATTTAGCAAAATGTCTGAGCTGCTCATTTCCAAACAATTAAATTGTTTAAAGATGATGAGGGCTGTCAAGCTTAAAAAAAGCTTATTTATTTTTATGATACTTTTATAGGGTCTCTTTACTTTCACTGTAAGGAAAAAGATGGGTCATACAGGTTTGGAACAACATGAGGATGAGTAAACGATGGCCGAATTTTCATTTTGGGCTGAACTAACTCTGTATTTCTTTCACACAGAGCACTCACTGTGGCTGTAGGGTTCAACATGGTTCTGCACCAGTGCTGGGCCTCCACAGTGCAGGGCCTCATGGTTTCTGTGCGGCCATGGAAGAAACGGCGTGTGGTTGCCGTCTCATAACAACTACCAGGCCTGAGAGTTACAGAGAGAAAGATGCCAAACTTAGAAAGGACTGGACCGTCTCGATTATTCGGTCACGTAGTAATCTAACACACTTACTTTCCGTGTAGCCTGTAATATGCTAACTGAAGAGCCAACTGTACAAATGTGTCAGGGTGAA
Source organism: Gila orcuttii (assembly GCA_026230005.1). Lineage (NCBI taxonomy): Eukaryota > Metazoa > Chordata > Actinopteri > Cypriniformes > Leuciscidae > Gila > Gila orcuttii. Next base: position 26,712,870 of record JAPDVR010000018.1, on the reverse strand, counting down.
GCTTCCTCTTCTTAATGGCTGCTTTTCCAAAGGAGGTGAAAGCGTAACTGACAACCTGCAGGTCTTTACACTGTTGATACAGGCACATTGAGATGAGCATTTCATGATGTTTACTAAAGACTGTATATTTTGTTTGCATCAATGCATTATGTGATTGTATAACAATGATTGGTTAATAGTGTGTAGAAGTCAATGAGTGTACCGTGTTGCTGTACTGTTCTTTAGCCAAGGCGATGTCTCTCCTCACCCGTTCATCCACGGTGAAAATGAGTTCCTCTGGCACAGGCATCTCACGCACAACATCTGAACCCTGGGAGTCATTTGATGACTTCAACATGACAGTCATGCACATAAAATGATATACACAAATATACCTAAAAGTGATCCTACCTTCCAAACTCCACCACAGGCCCTCAGTTTTTGATCTACGTAGTATCCATTAGACACCAAAACCATGGCATCATATGGCGCATGCTTTATACAAAAAATACAAATACAAACACAATGATGACAAAAATATGTGATTAGTATTCAAATTATGTATTTATATTATAGACATGTGATAAACATAGACATGGACTGCAGTAATCTCATTACGGGTAACATTAAGGCTTTATTCCGACAAAAAAAATATTAGAAAAGTATGTGTTTTCTGATCATATTAATCAAATACACCACTTTTTAGGGTCAGCAAGATTTTTTATATGATTTTAAAAGTCTCTTATGCTCACCAAGACTGCCTTAATTTAATAATAATAAAAAAACAGTAATATAGTGAAATATTATTACAATTTAAAATAAAAGTTTTCTATTTTAATATATTTTAAAATGTAATTTATTCATGTAATGGTAAAGCTGATTTTTCAGCATCATTACTCCAGTCTTCAGTGTCACATGATCCTGCAGAAATCATTCTAATATGCTGATGGTGCTCAAGAAACATTTATTATTATTATTATTATTATTATATAATTAGCTGCTTTATATATCCAAGTCAGTATTCTTTGTTCAAAAGAACAGCATTTATTTTAAATAGACACTTTTGCTCAATTTAATGCATCCTTGCTAAATAAAAGTATTAATTTCTCTAAAAAAAAAAAAATCTTACTGATCCAAAACTTTTGAACAATAGTGTATGTAAAAATATAAATAAAATATAAAAATGCTGCCATAATCAATGATTGTATTTACATCACAGTTAGAAGCGAAGGTCCCATTAGAGAAGCAGATCAGATTGTAAGATTTATCACCCCAGCGGATCGTGGGGTCACCAGTTAATGCCAGCTGGGTCAACTATCATAAAAGAGAGAGAACTCATAATTCCATACCCGGAACAAATACAAAATCTGAGTGACATTTATGTATGTATTGTGCTCAACCTGCGTGTAGTTTTCAGGGGTGGCATAGGGCTTGGTATCATCTAGTGCCAGCACAAATAAAGAACTCTGAATGGTTTCTAGTATGGTCTTATTCACAGGATCAATGGAGATCAGATACTCCCGAGCCTGAAGAGACAGACGAGGGAAATAACGATAAGCCTGGAATATACTTGTAGATTTCAGCAGAGATTTAGAAACTGTCAGGTGTGGTTCATTTGTCTACTGTACTGTGATTGGTTCTGGTGGCTTTACCTTTGCCCAGCGGGTCCGTTCCTCAGTGGTGAGAGAGCTCACTCCGTCCCCCTCAGGCTCTCCATCACAGCATTCTTTAATGTAAGTGAGGTGCCTACAAGTGGCATAGAACATACTTTACTATTTCAGCAGTTTAAAGTATGCTTACTGTGTAAAATACGATGGGCGACCTACTACACTGTCGTTCAAAAGGTTGGGAACGGTAAGGTTGTATAATGTTTTTGCTCATCAAGGCTGCAAAGGACTCTCCTGAGAATTAACATTTGAACACTCTCTTGCATAAGTAGCAACACCATGCCAGACGCACCACACTCTAAAGGTGATGATGATACACAAGGCAACTTTTTGAGCAATGTTGCTGGGCAATCTTGCAGAGCGATTGTTGCTTGGGCACTTTCCCATTGAAAATGGGCAATACATTTCTATCTGGATAATTTAGATCGGTCGTGGGCCCTGTGTCTCATCTGGTTGTCCGTTGACGGCAACATTGCCCAAAAAGTTGCCCTGTGTATCATCACCTTTACAGTCTCCTCATCACCCTCTGTTCCCCCTCTTCTCTCCCTCACCTAAAACTCACTCAAAGTCAATGGAAGATTTTTAAGATTTTCGAGATATCTTGCTTACAGAGGAGGGTGGGTCTTTCATGCAAATGCTTTTCTGTCATCAAAAGGTGTAAACTCTGGAGATTTGATTATTGCAAATTCCCATTGTTAGCTGACATCTCAATCTGAAGAAGATTTCTGTCTTGGTCTGGTATTTAAGGAGATGTTGCAGGAGGCTCAGGGCGTGATTTGTAGTCGAATCAGCCCGTAATGCTGAATGTCCTCAGAAACTCAGCATCATGCATTTTTTCTAATGTCAGGTATGCATCTTTTACTCTTAATTCCAGAGCATTTGATGTTTTGTATTGATTAATGATTATCTTTGAATGGATTATTTAATTGGCATGATAAATTTACCTGACTAATAATACATTGTTACATTTGAATTTATTCTTACTTACTCTGAAATTATTTTCTCAAGTAGATTAAGTGAAGGCTAATGTTACCGCAAATCTGCGTCATTTTAGCAATGGACTAAAGTCCAGTTTTGAATGGAGCATAGGGCACACCAACTATGATTTTAGAGCTCCGGCTAATAATTGGCACTCGTTCAAGTGTACTTAGACTGTAAATGATAAAAAGGGAATTTTCCGTTTAGGACAGCAAACTTCTGCTCGACCAAACTAAATAGGGTACCTTTTAAAGGGTAAACTTATCTCTGTTTAATGTAATGATACTCTAGCTTAATGTACGTGGGAGACCATGGCATGTCCAAAGCAAAGCTACTATCAGAGTAGTAATATTGATCGGTTAATATCTGTAGTAGTTGTCATGACCTCTGACTAGAGATAGTGTTGCTTTAATTCAAGAGTATACAGATCTATGGGGACTAAATAAAGTATCTTAGATAGAGTAAGCGTGAATGCGACCATCTAAGGTATTAGTCAACTACCTCTGTCTAGTGACCAAAACTGACGAGTTTGTGATTGAGAGACCCGCGTTAAACAGTCGGCGCAAGGCTCTCTGTGCGACATAGATTCCTAATGAACTGGTAAAATATAAAGTACAGTTAAATAGAATAATCAAATGTCTATATAAAGTATCATATAAATGACTAATAACCAATTGGCATTCCAACCTAAATTCGAGGCCGTGATAAAATAGAGTCAGATAAAAGTAAATTGGAATTAAACTACTTTGCCACACTGAAAAGACAGAAAGCGCAGGAAACCTTCACCCGCTTATCGGAAACTGTCATTGGACCGATTGGGGGGGCCTTACATTACCTATTGAAAACTGCTTTATATTTTTGTGCAAGCCATGATACATATTTACAAGAATTATTTTAAGAATAAAAAGTTCAAAAGAACAGCATTTATTTTAAATAGAAATCTTTTGTAACATAAATGTTATAAATGTCTTAATTTAATGCATTCTTGCTGAGTAACGGTAAATTTGATAACGGAATAACAATATTTGACAAATTTTGACAAACAGAGGCTACTGCATGATACTAGTTTTTAATATCATTATTTCATCAGACCGCCCAATGTTATATTGAAAATACATATTCGGTTGAAAATGCAAAATTCACCATTTTAATTTCCAAAATGTTAAATAAACAGAACTGGCAGAATCTAACACGTGGTCACGTGACAATGACGTAGTGTAGTACTATGTGAAACATTTATCGTAGAATATTGCCGATTGATTTATTAACTAATTAAAATGTATAAAATGTTTGAAGACATATATTAAGACTGATTCAGTGGGTTGTTTTTCTGTGTAATCTATGATGACTATCATAGTCATGCTTGGCTCCATACCTCAACAGCTCTGGAGGGGTGAGGATACGGCCATCACAAAGAGCATCAAATGTGAACACTCTCCCACAACACATCACTATCATGTGAGAAGGGCAGGGTCCTTCGCTCTCTACAACACGCAGAGATCACACATGCAGCATCATGTAACATACGGATGGACACATGTATGCATACAAACAAGCATGCATATGCCTGACCTGTTTTGAAGAAGTTAAGGATGGTGTCTTTGGTGATACCAGGCACTTTGCAGGTGCAGAAGAGCATGCGGAACTGATCCATGTCAAAGGGTATCGTTCCTGCTTTATGAACAGCCAGCCTCTCTCTGATCAATATCAGCAAATACAAACAAATATCCATATTACTTACATGATGCAGACAAAAACAAGCCACTTCCAATCAGAAATATACAGAGATTAGACACTTTTGAAAATCAATTTCTCCATCGGCTGTTTCTTTGTTACATAAGTGATCACATACGTCCGGATAAGGTCCCAGTACTGGAGGATGAACCACAAATTTAGGCTGGACCTCTCCAGCTGTGTGCCCTCACATAGAGGCCAGCAGTGCTCCAGGTAGGCTGTAGGTCCCCCAAAATTCACATTCAGCTGAGAGGGGATGCGTACCTCTAGATATGCTGTGTCCAGCCACCAGTCCTCGAGCTGAAGAAGAAAAAACACCAGGTTAAAATAAATCTATAAGCTACACACATGAGAATACATGTCATGTATTAGTTATGTAAGTGATTCATTAGTGTGGCTCAAACAGAGCAATACAAAAAATATGTGTACCCAGTTGCGCCTGCTCTTGGCTCTCTGCAGAAGCTTGTGGTGCAGCTGTTGTCCGATACCCTCCTCAAAGCGTTTCACAATGGCCTCTGTGGCTCCAAACTCCTCCTCAGACGCAAAAGGTTTTACTGGAGAAAAAATGATAATATCTCATTTAATTCTGCATTTTTCCAAGGATGTACTTTACAAAGGAAATGACCAAAAAAAGTTTCAAAAAAGTAAAAAATGATTTAGTTGATAAAAACTTAAAAGAAAAGTGCATAACATAAACTAACAATTTATTATTTATGTCAATTAATTTTAAATATGTATATTTAATGTTAATGTTTCATCTAATGAAAACATACTTTGAAATCTACAGTTTTATAATGGGAATCAATGTATTTTAGTTCAAAACAGGGCTCTGTTTTTTCTCTGGTCACACATCTGACCAACAATGTGTTGTTCATGTATAAGACAAAATAATCATAATAACACATTCTTTAAATATTACACATACACATTATGGTAGTTTATATACAAATTATATGTCATTTTTGTTTCCTTTTTAACAGAATTTTGACACAAACCAGGGTTAATTTAGTATTATTTATATACTATTATTTAAATTGTCTTTAAATTTTATGTTTTCGGTTAATCATTTTAGTTTTTAGTAATTTAATTTAATACGGTTTAATGTTTATACGTTTTTAGTTCAAAGCTTTGGTTTCTATATTCTATATTTAGTTTTAGTAATTTTAGTGCTTTTCATCTAATATTTATATTGGATTTTGCACTAGCTTTATTTAAATAAAACTAAATTTAATAGTTTACAACAACAACATTAACACAGACATCATAACTGAATTTAAACAGCTCTGGTCATGTCTCCATTAAATATTTAGCCTAATATGTTAACATGTCATGAAATCAGTGCAGTATGCACCTTCAAATACAACTCTTTTAGACCCCTCAAACTCAAAAGTACATTTGGTCACAAATGTAATTACATCTATAATATCCATCAGATGAGAATGCAGGTGTTGAACGAGCTCTCACCTGCATGCAGGTATTTGTTGAGTGTGTCCTGTAGAGCGGGCACAGGTAGAGGAGGGAGGCTGCTCTGAAACTGAAATGTCCTCTCTGCAGTGGACTCGAACATCTGATTATCCATTATTACTGGACTGATTATTACAACTGCGAATCAAATCAGATCAATAGTCAGAAATGCTCATTGGCAGCATGCCCAATTATGTCATATTACAAACAAGCTTCTGCAAAATCTGTTTGTTTACTCCCCCTAGGGACGTGCACTTGACGCAGTGACTTTTAATGCAGGATTCACTCTCGATTTAAAGCAGTAATGCTTGATGCTTAAATAATTGAAATCACTTAAGCAGGCATATAAATAAATAAAATCTTAAATACATATGTGGGTCATGATGAATACGCATAACTTAATGCAAACGGAAACATTATCGAAGTGACTTACCTCAGTAAGTACGTAAATAATTTATTAATCCAGAAACAAATGTGAAGCTGCACGGGTAAAACAGAGAGGCTAGATACTTTTCTGAAGAAGCTCGTGTTCATTTAACACTAGACCGAGGATCGTTCCCGTTACCTTTGCCCTACTTACCAGATGTGAAGTCAAAAACAATATCAATGACTCAACCAACATGGCCAACCGCCTGAACATATTTCAAAATACAGGTTCTGCAGGACCGTGATGGCGAAGGAATGAATGACAGGTTGTGTACATATTTAGCTAAATAAAAATGTTTTCAGACGTTTTTTAACATTTTCTACGAACAATAAACGCAAGTGAGTGCACATTAATCATTATTTCAAAAAGTTTTTTCAAGCCATTCATTCCATTTAACGTTATTCAAATCAAATATCATTAATTTGACCTAAAAAAAAAAAATCATAATTAAATGTAAAATTAAAATGCTTTGTTTTTAAAGAAAATTTTAAATTTAGGTACCAACTTTAATGTTAAAATTGTTCATCATATTTTTGTACATTAATAACTTAAATGATCCAGACAAAAATGTCATTTCACATTACTGATTGAGATATATAAACAAGGGATTGTATATTTCATGTAAAAAAAAAAAACAACAAAAAAAAACTTTTTACTTGAGAAAAAAAAAGACGGATGGATTAGGTAATTCAAATGACAGATACTTAAAAGTATTGGTTTGTTGAAAACACTCCGGTTCGATTCACTCAAGAGTTTTCTGGCATCTTTTCTGGCATTCCTGGTTATTTTCCGATTTGGCAACACTGTACAAAAGGCCTGGCCTTGCATTCAGCATGCATTCGATCCAAATGGTGTTTTGTGATGTCTGTGCTTCAGTGAGCACTGAGAGGACAAAAAAGGTCTTTGTGTAAGGGCACAACTACTGGTCCTCTAGCTTAATACTAATGAAGCAATACATAAAAAGATTTTTTAAGGATATTGAAAATAAAGAGGACAACATTACCAAGATTTTGACAGCTTTATTCAATGACTGTTTTGGCCAGATGACCCAAGATTATATGCCTACATCTTTAGGTCACTCTGATTGGTAATGAGATATTATCAGGTGGTATCACTATAATACCAGTTGAATTATCTGTGAATCTATATCACACAAGAAAAATAGATTAAATAAAAAAACTAGCTTATTGTTTCAATCTTGCAGCTTTTTAATAGTTAAACTTTTATATCTACGTAAAACTAAGGAGATTATTTTCTCCATCACATTCCATACTTTTCAATTACTTTCTTGGCCACAGAAATATAGGCATTCATGGCATCTTCTGGTGACATTCCTGTTGGAGAAAAGAGTGAAGACTATATGAATCAAGCTGTCATCAGAAACATTTGAAGGGTCTCAGAAATAACCTTAGCTGAGTACAAATCTGAATACAATTTACATATATCTACAATTTACATATATATACATATGTCTATTGCAAAACAACCTTAAAGGGATAGTTCATCCAAAAATTAAAATTAGCCCATGATTTACTCACCCTCAAGTCATCCTCGGTGTATATGACATTCTTCTTTCAGACGAATACAATCATAGTTACATAAAAAAAGTTCTGGCTCTTCCAAGCTTTATAATGGCAGTAAATGGTCATTTCTGTTTTGAAGTCCATAAAAGTGCATCTATATCCATAATAAAAGTGCTCCACATGGCTCCGGGGGGCTAATAAAGGCCTTCTGAAGTGAAGCGATGAGCTTGTGTAAGAAAAATATCCATATTTAAAACTTAATAAAGTAAAATAACCAGCTTCCGACCAAACGAACATACGGATTCCACTTAAGTCTAAAGCGCAACTTATGTGAGTAAGGCGACATACAGCTGATATTTACGGTACGCCATGACGCACTATGCTACTTCAGACATCATAAGTTGCACTTTAGGCGTAAGTAGACTGCATATGGCTATTTGGCCGGAAGCTAGAATTTTACTTTGTAACGTGTTAAATATTAATATTTTTCTTACACAAACCCATCGATTCTCTTCAGAAGGCCTTTATTAACCCCCCAGAGCCATGTGGAGCACTTTTATGATGGATAGATGCACTTTTATGGATTACAAAACAGAAACAACAATTAACTGCCATTATAAAGCTTGGAAGAGCCAAGAATTTTTTTAATATAACTCCGATTGTATTCGTCTGAAAGAAGAATGTCATATATACACCTAGGATGACTTGAGGGTGAGTAAATCATGGGCTAACTTTCATTTTTAGGTGAACTACCCCTTTTACTGCTTGGAAATAATGAAAATGTTGACTGGAAAAAAAGCATTATCTATATTTTACTTACCTTTCCTTAAATTCCATGCATCCCATTTGGCTTTCCCTGTTAGTTCGATAAATCCAGGTCTACCTGCACAACACAGATCATACACATTTGCAATTATTAGATATAACTGTCAAGTTCAGGAGTATAGTTTAATTAAAAAAAAAAAAAAAACATATTCGTACAATTGCCATACCAAAATTAATGTCCCCAATGGTAGCTTGCTTGTAGAGGCCGTACAAATCTCCCATCTCCTTGTCTGTAGGTCTCGTCTTCACTCTCTTTATATCCTCTGCATATTGCTCAAATTCAGCCTATAGCCACAGACATCATGACTTATATTTATATATTTTCCCTGCAATCCTACAATAATATAATCAAGCTCTAATGTGCATCCGCTTACACCTGAAAAAAAGCGTCATAGTCTGACCCATTATGCCCCATAAGCACTATCTTAATAATCCCTATGCATCATACATTATTCCCAGACTGTAGTTATGCAGCCTATGTTTAGCATCACAACGAACTAACAGTTGTGCTTTCCAACATGAATGATCTTTGTGCCCATATAAACATATAAAATTGTATAGCCTGTATATCAATTACAAGACTTTTTTAATGTATTAAAAGACATCTTTTAGAATTTAGAACGACGTAATGCATTACCTAGTGCACATCAATACGCTGCAAATGAGAACACGAGGAAAATAGCATTAGCTTGTGTGTGTACAGCATAATAGCAATACAGTGTTTGTGATCTTTAACTTCCTACCTATACCAGGTGCTGACTTAAAGGAATATCCAAAGGGCTTGAATTCACGCGCGTTACATCGCAACAAACGCAAGGAACGTGAAATTAAATGAAAACAGTGCAATTAAATACCTTCAAAGTCATTTTCTTAGGCGAGTATCGTGCGGCTGGGTGCGTCAGCTAATACAGAATCTGAAGATGAATAGTTTACGATGACAGCATGGGCGTCAAAAGCAAAAAAAAATGTGGGTGGGTCATCCTCCAGATTTTTTTACTTGAGTAGATAAGGGGTGTTCCCGAAGCCAAATACCTTTTTTAAATCTCTATGCAAGAGTGAAGTAAATGAGTGAGAGTAAAAATTAAATGAGCGCAAATCCGTCTATGTGTGCATCTCTCAGAAATCAGAGATTGGCAAGAGCAATATAAACTCAAATAGGCTACTAGGCCTACATGTTCTACGATAGGATATGATATCGTATATTATTGTATGTATATTTAAATGATTTAAGCCTTGTACAATATAGGCTACTCGAATGAATGGAATAAGCACAGCACGGTCACAAAACAAACAGCGCGTTAATAATTAATTAATTAATTAATCGACCACCAACCTGGTAGAACCATAGGGTAGAACACGTACATCTCGGAGACGTCTATTTGATGTGTGTTTTCATCTGCAAGATGTATTTTTTCGAGTGTTTGCGCATCTGCAATACGTTTCTAAGACATTTACTGTCAGATGTTAAATGGACATTTAAAAGATGTTTATGAAAACTTACCTGATATTTATCAGATGTTTGTACACAACCATGCTGTGTACAAACATCTGATAAACATCAGGTAAGTTTTCATAAACATCTTTTCAGGGCTCTCAAGTTTTATCAAAAGTTTAGAGTGAGATCTGTTAGGGGAGGAGCCACCCAAATATTTGCAGCAGCGGTCCCTCGACCCAAACAAATTCGCTTCAATTTTTGCTAGCAGTTCAATTTTGCCTATTGTTCATAATTGACCAGCACAAATGGAAATTATAACAATTGGTAAATCTGATAAAAAGACAAATTCATCCAAATAAAATAAATAGTTATATTTAAAAAATAAAAAAATATTGAAAAATAAAAATAAATTTGACCCCAAACAAGCCAACTGAACATCAGTGCTCAATGTACATAACATTGTGTCATAGCAACTTGCCCTGAGCATGAATGTCAAGACCCAAACCGGTCACCTTTACAGGGGTCATCGAATGCCCATTTTCCACAAGTTCGTATGATCCTTTGGGGTCTTCATGTAAAGTTTGTAACATACTTTGGTTAAAATTTCTCAATGGTTGTGTAAAACAACACTCGTTTTACCTCCTCAAAAACAGCTCTGTTCACAGTGAGCTGTTTCAGTGCATGTCTCTTAAATGATAATGATAACTTTTTGGCTTTTTGAGGATTAAAAAAAAGTGAATGGATTTTTTTTCATTGCATGGTGATTGTGTCCACACACTGCAAAGACACATTTATTTGCAAACACCATATAAAAGTGTATTTTGCATCCGATGACCCCTTTAAAAGCAGTTGGAGAGTTTTTGAATGCATCAAAAATAATTTAGCACGAATTTGGCTATACTCCTCAACATCAGCTCTCACTGTCTTTGAAAACAGGCAAGAGATTTCGTCCAGGAATCGTAAAATCAAAATGAAGAGGTCCGCAAACCGCATTCATCAGATCTTGCTCTTTCAACTTCCACTTCGTGTGTGCGCGTGTTGTCTAGTAAAGAACGTGCTTGCAGCGGGAACACATAATTTACCCGGAAACAACTAATTCTAATTTCTGATTGGCTGGTAGCTAGCATTTAACTCTGTATAACTCGAGACAGATGCAATGAACTCGGCAGAGAACTTCCCTCCGTTTGCCTGCGCCTCGTCCATTAATTGTATTGCGGGACAAGTTCCCTTACTCCTCAGCGTGAGAAATACAAGGTGTGGCGTGTGAGCGTGTGAACGGGTTGAAATGCGTGTGACTTGAGAGCCCTGTCTTTTAAATGAATCTTTCCAGATGATCTGCTCTTTAACAGACATCTTAGAGAGACTAGCAGGTCAAAGTTTGCAGGTTCAATATACTTTAGATAAAAAAAACAAAAACATTTTAATGGTCTTAACCATTCTAACCACAAATCAATGGTCAGGAAATTAGCAAGAATTTCACAAATACTGTAGATAAAGTAGCTAAGCATTGAATAGCCTTCCCCGACTTGCAGCAGGTTAACAGGAAGAAGTCAGTGTTGTTCCACTCAATGTTAATGGGTTCAAACAGTTGTTGAAAAATGTCTCCCAGTTTGTTTGAGTTTAATGTGAGACCAAATATTCACTGGGTTCAAATCTGAACTCTGACAAGTGACTAAGCCTGAGGAGCCTGATGGACTTGTTCTTAAGCCACTTCTTGGTTGTCTTTGAAGTTTGGGCAGGAGCATTGTCTTGCTAAAAAACCTGACCATTCCTTACATAGTTTCTATTCTATTGTGTAGCAGAGTAAATTCTATGAAGAATTGTTTAAATAGTATTCCCTTAAATTTGTTTCTAATCAGATTACATTAAAATGACATAATACATTTTTTTTATGACATAAATAGCCAACCGGTTACAATAGTTCTGTTTATATTATTATTATCAATAATTAATAAATAACAATTTAACGTAGGGCTATTTATTCTGTTTCATATAAAATATATATGACCTGATAAGTTATATTAGTAAATTGTAATACATAAAAAGACCTGCTGACTGTGACCGGTTTATCTAACCGGTTTATGACTGAACTGCTCTGTCCTTGCAGAATGTCCGTCGCTAGATGGCAGTGTGAACGTTGAACTATTTATTGTGTGACACCAAAGAAAAAGACCTTTAAAAACAACATGTCTGCGCGCAAAGCAATGTGCACACGCTGTGGAAGTGAACCCCCTTTTTAACCTGTGGAATCTTGATTTTAGGCTGTTTTATTAGGTTTGTATGACATGATAATTATATGTATTGGTCCATATGATATACTATATAAAAAGAGTTTTGTTGCTGTAATTTTGTAGGCCTCTGAGTTTAATGATTATTGATGCTGAATTTTGCTTAAAAGCTCAGGTTTCCAGAAAGAATGTCTACCCCAGCGAAAGGGGCAATGAAGAAAGAAAAAAAGAAGCCCATTCCAGTGAAAACATCTCTGATTAGCCCATACAGACCAAGCTGGAGACCACTGGGGGAAAAGAGAGACAAGAGTTTCATACTGAACACGCTGAAAGACAAAATATCCACTATTGGGCTTCAGAAACAACGTGTCAATAGGTTTCGCGAGTGGGGAAGCAGAAGGAGGGCAAGAAAAAAGGCATCAAATTCCACGGAGGATGCAAAACTAGTTCCCGAACCCGCAGGGAATGTACAACCCCTCTCTAAGCCCACCGAACCGTGCTGGACCAACCCGGCCGTGAGGAAACAACTGGCCATTGGCATCAACGAGGTCACCAAGGGTTTGGAGAGGAATGAGCTGAGTTTGGTGCTCGTGTGTGATTCGGTCAGGCCAGCACACATGACGTGGCATTTAATCCCGCTGAGTAATACGAGGTCGGTGCCCGCCTGTCAGGTGCCCGGTCTGAGCGACAGTCTCTCGGGGCTGCTGGGTCTCAAGTGCGTTCTGGCGCTGGGATTCAAACGCGCTACCGAGGCGTTCGAGGATGTGGTCCGCGCGATCACGCCCGTGGTTCCGCCGTTCAACGTAGATTGGATTCCGACGGAATCAACACCGAAAGCCGAAGAAAGGCACACAGATACAGAAAAGGGACTGAAGAGGAAATTAGAAGATATATCGGATGAAGCCAGTGACGCCTCTCCTTTAATCCTCCAGCCTCTGAAAGTGAGGAAAACCATCCCGAATCCCACAAAAATTAGAAAACCGAAAAAGAAAGGAAAGCAAAAGTGCTGAAGTGTTTAGCATAATTACTATTTAGGTTGTTTGGACACATTTTAAGTGTTTAGTTATTTACAAAAAATGTACGTGATGGTTATGGAGGGAAAAGACCCAAGTGGATTGTTTTTGGATGCTTTTATTCAGTCAAATATCCATGCTGGTATACCTTGATGTATATTTTTGACAATTAGTTATTTGGGTGGACCGTCATGTTTGACATGGTGCTGGTACGTATTCCCATTAGTTCCAACCTGCAATGGAGTTCAATAAAAATACTGTCTTCAGAAAGAGAAAGCCGATCATTTAAAACTACACAATTTGACATTTAAAAAACAACCTCTCTGAAATAAGGCAAGTACTTTGGGTGTTCTCGCCTTAACCCAAAAGTTTTAAACCATACAGATTGGGGGGAAAAAAGTTTCATGCTCATTTCATACAGCAAGCCTTAGAAAAAAAAACATACACAAAAGTGCCCTGAATGTTATTGAACGAAACCACCGGTTAAAATGTGGGACTTTGAGAGAAGTACTTTTCTTTTAAAGCATGTCTGAACGTGCGCTTATTTAAAAGCATATTGTAGATTCAGATACATTAAAGCAAACCATGACAAGATAAGCTGTAGTAACACAAAAGAACTCCTGCTATATAATAACGTTTTTCACATTTCATTACGTCCCACCAGTGGTTGTAACTGAACAGCGAGCAAAAACTCCTTGTGCTTAAGTATAGCAAAATTACCAGGGCCTGATCGCACATGCATAACTTGAACGAGGTTATGGTTTCATTGCAAAGAATACTGACGGCATAAAAAACAATAAAATAAAATATGTAGCTTAAATACAATTCTAAATATCAGAATCGTTTTACTCAAATTATAATTTAAAAACACTTAGATGGTAAAGAACAGAAACGGGTGGTAAAAGCTACTAAATGTGTGACAATCATGGCTTCATAAAACAAAATGTAGATAAATTCACATTGAAAATTCTAAATGTTTCTTTTGGACACACAAAACCTAAATAAAAAAATGCACCTCAGAGCAAACTGGCCGTTTTATAAACAAATTAATGTTGTGCTTCGAATTGCAATACATTCTTCCACATGTGTAACCATTTACGCTCCCCCCTCCCACAGACAGCAGGAACATATACGAACGGTATATGACTTCAAAGGCAGCTCCATAGAAAAGACTTTGGATTTCGACCCCCGTTACTGTTCCGTTGTAAACTTCACAACACATAATAAATATCTGGCATTAAATGTACAGCTTGCTAATTCACACAAATGTATCAACACTCCTTCATAATACAAAACAAATTAACAAAAAGACAAAAACCATGGGATTAAACATGTTCTGCGAGAGGATACAGATTGTATGTTAAGGAAAATAAACAAACACTACATGTATGTGTGTGTGTGTATGTGTGTGTATACAGCTTGCGGATGTGTTTGACCTTGATAAATGTTTCTCACATTCTCAGAAAGAGAGTCAAAGACAAAGAGAAAGGAGGGGAGACCCCTCAATAACTGGAACAAGACCTAAGAGAGCTGCACAACATAACTCATTCACTTTGAATGGATGTCAGTTTTTCCTCTTTATATAGACTACGTCCAAGTCTGAGAATTCGAGATGGACCTCTGAATCAGTCGGCATCCAATGCGAAGCAGCCAGTTACTGTAAAACAAGGCCAACCTGGGGAGGATGGAGAAGTCAATTAAAACACACTCCAATAATGTTTCTGACAACAAATTACCATCATATATTCTCAACATTTATATGGCTGTTTCAATCTCAGTAAAATGCTGATGGAGCACTAAAACAATGAAATACATTTTTTTTGTTATTTATCTACAAGGTAGTTATTATATATATAGTTTTATTTAGTGGGAAAAAGAGTTAAGAAGCATCAAAGCTGGGATTTAAATGGTTCATGATATACTAAATCAAATTTGCCTTGATCTTTTGACATATAAGAGGTCTCTACTTTATTAAAACATGCTGCAAGTTTCTTAGCTTAAAATGTCCTCTTATAAACAAAGCAATTAAAGCTCCAAAAACGTCTTGTTTTGATATTACGGGATCTGGCATCACACGGGCAAACAAATTTGCATACAAACTGCCTCCAGAGCAAGACATTGACGAATAGTTATACATCATCTCGCACCATAGGCCCCGCCCACTGGCATTAAATCACTTAGCGGCTGACAGTTCCCTACACTGGATGTGAGCACTGCGTCACTTCAAAAGCAAACAGAACCTATTATAATTACTGACGTCATCTACACTGGATACAATAAACAGATGTGCGTTCAGTTTCTGACATAGGCTACTCCACGTGCTTGAGTCTGTCGACAACAGGACAAATGAAAGAGTGAAGGAACGTTCGCTTTGATGCGTCCAGTTTAAACAGCTCATTTGCATCTCTGTACAGACTTCAGAAGGATCCCAGCGTCGGGAACAAGTGGATAGTTTATTTAAAAGGCGCGTCGGAGGATTATAGGTTTGTTCTGAGTATTTTGTTTTGTAAGGCACAGTGTAATGTAGAGTTCACAAAGAAACTTTTGTTGAAAGATGAAGCAGCCAACTATTGGATCTGACAGCAGCTGCAACACAAACTGCAAGTAAATGTCAGTTTTATATAGATAATGTTTTCAAAACACGTACTCGCATGCAATAGCGAGTGGACTGTTACCTATGCAATGGCGTTAGCCAATCATAACAGTGGCCATTTACTGGCAAGCCTTAAAGGAGCCGCCCTTTAAAAACGGATCATTTCAGACAGAGGGCCAGAACTAAGGTTAAAAATAATTTTCCCGTATGTTTTTATTTTTTTATTTTTTTATTAATATATCAAATTTAATAATAAAAAAAAATATTATTACAAGAAAACCTCAAGGAACATATTAAAATAATAAAAAAAAACAAAGTCATGACCCCTTTAAAAGATAATAATAACAAAACAAAAAAACAATTTATATCAATCTTACTTTCTCTGGGTCCATGGGAGGGCATTTCCAGTTGTACAGGTAATACTGCAGGTTACCATCACCAATCCCAAATTTGAGCTTTTCCAAGAAAGTCTTATTGTCCATTAGATCCAGCGCATTAAAAACATCAAAACCTTTCTGTCGCCCCGAAACATCCCGGAAAACAAAGGGAATAAGAATTAGAATATATGAAGACACAATTTAACAACAAATCATTAGTAATCATCCATTAAGAACACAATCAAATAACTTTACAAACTCAGTTGTGTTCTGTCGTGTTGTGATCATACCAGTTTGGCTAGGATAAGAGCATCATTCATCAGGTCTATGAGCGGCGTCTCTGTATGGACATTGTAAAAGGAATAAGCGGCCTTCAGACTTTTGTGCAGTGGATGATGCATCACTGTAGATGGCAGGGTGTAGAAACTGATGAAGTCTGTTAGCATCCCATCAGAACCCTTTGAAGGAAGCAGAGTTAGTACAAGAATATGAAGTTAAAGCAGAGTACTAAATTGTGAACAGCACGTAGAGATGAATGTTCCAGCTGGTACCTCGACTACATAAGTGTCAATGATGTTTTCCTGCGGTAGGAACCAGTGCTTCACCTCCTCTTCCCCCATGACAGGGCCCAAGTGGAACCGGCTCAGGTATTTCTGCAGCAACGCTGTCACCTGCTTCAAATCCCCCTCTCCCATCGACCTCAAACCAGGGGTACGAGTGCTCTAAAAAAAAAAATACAGAACGAAATCAGAGAATAACATTTTTAAAAAAACAACAACTTTCATTTCTAGATGCACTTTCCATTAGTGTTCTTCTTGAATAAGGGCCAGGATTTTTTTTTTGAAAAGACAAAAAGGTTTACATCGGGTAATCTGTAGAGCTTCATTGTCCGCTGTAGTGTCATGTTTCTGCTGAGGTGGGAAAACTTAACCTCCACAAGCTTCCTGGGGTTTAGAGAGCGATGCCAGTATCTGTAAAGATACAGATATAAACAAGATCAATCTCACAGAAGTGCTTCAAGTAACTCAAATGAGAGTAATTCACATAAATGGATTATTTAGTGTTGTAGCAATCCAGCTGGATTTGGTACCTGCATGTAGAAACAGGTTTGGGCAGAACAACACCAGCAGTGTACACAGCTTGGAAAATTTCCTCTAAATTGACCCGCCGCGTGATCTCTCGGATTAGTACAGGAGCGACACGCTTTGAGCGCAATTTTTTATGCACACACAGGAAGTTAATCTCCACCATCCTCTTCAAACTTTGGATGCAAAGAGAATTAATGCTCTAGTGAGGTTTGGAACAATGAACAACTCTCAGAATTTACAAACAGAAATGGTTTAAAAGTTGCTTCTGGCGCAGGCATTGATGTCATGTGGTAACATACTCACGTGTCATAGATGTGGATGTCTGCAGGAATGGCACTGATGAACCCAACTAGCTTCTTATTGGATGAGACCCTGACACCACAGTGCCACTGAGGCAGCCAACCTGGCGGACGTAACGCCCTTACAGTGAAAGAGACCAACATTAATGTAATGCTTTGCTGCAAGTGTAAAGGCATTATCTCAGATGGGCAGAATATAATGCAAACTAGTGCTGCAGGATTAATCATATCGCAATCGCAATGTGAAGTCTATGCGATTATATGATGCAAAATGCTGCGATTTTATATGAAATAAACAAATTAGGGCTGTTAACGCAGCATCTGTTATTTTTTGTCATCCTTTGGCTAGTGTTACATGATCCCGCTCTAATTCGTGCAAATGCTTTTAAACCATTCATGCGTGACAAGTCAAAAGAGAGCACGCTGCCTGTGAATGTCCTGACTGTGACTCACAGAAAGATGCGCGCCAGTATCATGCGCTTACACAGACCGCGCGCCAGAATACAGTTCTCTTTCGCGCTTGAACCAACAATAACACACACAATTATGCCAAAATTTCATTTTGTCGAGTATCTTCATAACATAAGAGCAGTCTTATGAGGGACATAAAGAGTTGTGAGAGAATGAGGCGCGAGTGAGATCCGCGTCTCTGTCAACAGCGGCTGCTCTTAAAGGGCCAGCAGCCAATAAAGCTTTCTGTCAGTAAAGTTAATCAAAGAACAAAGGGAACAGAGAAAAGCACTCACTGATCTTGACTAAAGAACTCTTGTAGCTTTAATAAGGATTAGTGTATATATAATTTATGCAGCGCAGACTGTTTGATAACTTTATTCAATTTCTGTATACGTCCTACCTGTTAGACAGGAAGGGCACAGGTAAATTTGACATTTATTACGGATTTATGTGAAAATTGTTTGAAGTTCACTTAAATTAAAAGCTGTTATATTTTTTGAAGCCTAATAAATGTTTTAAAAAAATGTATAGCTTTCAACTGTAATGATGGAATCACTGTAATGTTGGATGGCTATAATTAATGTTTAAAATGGGGGGGGGGGGGGTGTCATTTTTATCCAGACATCAATGGCTTATTGATCATTATAGGTGTTATCAATCATTTAGTTGTTGTTACTACACATTTCAGAATTATCAATAATCTGTGTGTGCATTTTGCTTTAGAACCAAGCAAGTTGACTCATGTAACCATTTGTTTATTATATTGCAATCGCAATATTGACCTCAATAATAGCAATATGACATTTTCCCCAAATCGTGCAGCCCTAATGCAAACCATCAAACAATCACTTACCATTTCAGGAAGTTAGGAGAATAGTCAAATCTAAACATGTTGTCATCATCCTCAACGTAATTTTCATTCAGCAAAGTGTATAATTCCTTCAGCTACAAGGCAGAAAAGAGAAATGATCATGATGGTGTATGCATAAGACTATTTTATATCTCAGTGAAGAGCAAAATCACAGTCTAAAAACTTAATACACTGACATTCAGTCAGTCATTTCACATATGTACACATACCACTTCAACATTGCTAAGGTCCAGTGTGTCCCACATAAAGCCCTGTGGGAGGGAATATGGCTCTTGTCTGATATTTTCTTTATCTGGCTCAATTGGTCCATGAGTAGTCACCACCTCATCTGCAAAAAACAGAGGGAGCTCTTTAAGGCTGTGTTTACACTGCACGTCTTAATGAACAGATCTGATCTTTTGACCATATCCGATTTTTTGTCCCACCGGTTTACATTCACTTTAGACCTGACTGGTATCCGATATCTGTGTTTACATTAATACCCGCCCAAAATGATTCTGTTGGTGATCGCTTTACTATGCAACATGGTTAAATGGCCATACTAAAATTATTTTTTAATTCAGATTTTAAATAATTAAATTTGATAGTTCAGGACAATTTTATAATTCAGGCCATGATTATTTGCCAGACTGGATAAGCTAAAAGCTGTCATGGATGTTTGCAGTGTGAAATCTGACCGAATGGATATAGACAAGAAAATAAGGGTAATGTGGTTATTTTAGTAGTGCTGTACGATTTTTATTTATTTATTTTAATAAATTTAAAGCGGTTAGTTTTAGTGTGTGCGCATACAGGCACGCCTGCTTCGTAATACGGCATTAAAAAGCTATCTTTGTGGCCCAATGTGTTGCCCTCGCCTTGTGGTGGCAAGGGGTTTCCAAGGGGAATCGGATATATGTGACCCTGGATCACAAAACCAGTCATAAGTAGCACGGGTATATTTGTGGCAATAGCCAACAATACATTGTATGGGTGAAAATTATCGATTTTTCTTTTATGCCAAAAATCATTAGAATATTAAGTAAAGATCATGTTCCATGAAGATATTTTGTACATTTACACTTACCGTAAATATATAAAACATTTATTTTTTTTAAGTAAATGCAGCACAATCGCGAACATAAATGGACAACTTTAAAGGTGATTTTCTCAATGTTTCGATTTTTTTGCACCCTCAGATTCTAGATTTTCAAATAGTTGTATCTCGGCCAAATAGTGTCCCATCCTAATAAACCATACATCAATGGAAAGCTTATTTATTCAGCTTTTGTGTATTCGTCTTTCGTGTGATGTATAAATCTTAATTTAAAAAAATTGACCTATGTGACTGGTTTTGTGGTCCAGGGTCACATATGTTTAGACGTAGGTCAGATGTCCAGATATTACATATGTCCCAGATTTTCGTGTGCAACACGTGTGCAACAAATGCCAATCTGTTTCAGATGAGAGTAAAAAATCTGATTTTTGTGCAAATGTAAATGCAGCCCAAGTCTTTCAGTGTTGTTTATCCATGTAGAAATAATATATGACATAAAGCAGGGATTCACAAATTTTTTGTCAGCAATACCCTTTGACCTAAAATATTTTCTTGAAGTACCCCCTGGGATTTTTAAGTTAATATTTCAATAATTCAAAAACACATTCACACATTTATGGTTCTGTGAAGTTGGTTAATGGTCACCTGACATGCAGGTAAACAAATAAATTATTTCATCTTTTATTAGTAAGTTTTTTGTCTAATTATTTTAATTTTAAATGAATCATTACACCAGGGGTTTATTTGATCAAATAAAGCAGCCTTGGTAAGCATAAGAGACTTATTTAAAAAAAAAAAGAAGAACAAACTTATGGACCCCAAACTTTTGAATAATTGTGTAACTAGACATCTTGTGCTTTCATTTTCATGATGCTGAGGTTCAAGTTGATTTGTTTATTGAATACAACACTGTTTAAGGCTTAATGTAAGATTCTGTTCTGTTTTGAGTTTGCAAAGTTGCTTACAGTTGCAATCAAACACGTGCAAAGGTGACGTATGACTCACTGAGTTTGGGCACGGGTTGAGTGTCCCAGAACTGGTACTTGTGCTTTGTGGCCTCGTCTATGTTTTTGGCTGGACCTTGACAGGTAGACAGGAGCTCCATAGCTCTCTGAATGTCCTGCAGTTTTTGCATGGGAATGGCAGGGTTCTGTGACCGGAATAGAGTGAAATCAGCTTTTTATTTTTAATAAAAACAACCTTTTGACAACATTACAAAGTCAGTGCATTATACAAAGCAGAAACCTTGATCTCCTGAGAATCAGAGGCAGAGTCAGACTTGGTTCCTCCTGAGCTTGGCTTCTCCTTCTTTCTCTTCTGTTTCTTCTTTTTCTTCTTTGCACCAAGATCACCCCCAGGACTCCTTAACAAAATAACACCTTTCAAATGCCAGATATACCTTCCTAACATGCATACAACCGTTTCTAAGATTCAAAGATGAGCATGACAGATGAAAGTGTCATGTGTGCTATAACAATAGCCTGGAGGGTGACTGTCAGAGAAAAAAAAAAACACCTAAACACAAGTGTCTGTTCATGAAAGCAGGTCAAACTTTATGGGGCTTCCTGAAGGATGTTAGTCTGCCTGACAACAACAGACCGTTACCTCGGTCCTTGAGCTGACAAAGATGCTCGACTGCAATGCTGCTGCTCAGCTCATAAAGAGGATCAAGCGTGTTCGTATTGTTCAGAGATGAAGACACACTAATGAAACCAGGCGCATGATTTCCACTGTCATTGTGTAAATATGAACAACAGTGGCGATTTAAAAACCAGACATATTAACAAATGTGTTCAGAAATATAGTGAAGAAGATACTGGAGGACTTGTCTTGACATTAATATCTAGCTAGCTAGAGCTAACTACTTTGATTCAAACGCTGCATAAAGTAAATATCGACATTTATCTATGCTATTTTAAATGTTTATATATTGCGCTATATATCCATTACACAACTAACGAGATATTATGTTAGCAGACTGGCTTGAAATACAGTAATTCTCCTCCTGGATACCTGGTTGCTAAGCTAGCCGTTTGTTTACATCTCTGTAGCAGTTAAACGGTAACGGCTTGCCGAGGCTAACCCCCGCGGCTCTCCAGCGCGTGCTCACCCCTGCATGTGCTCATTTTCCTCCTCGTTGTCTCCGTCGATGCCGCAGGTGTCCTGGTCGTCCAGCTCCAGGCTCTGCTGGCTGGCCGCGGACTCGCTGTCCTCCGCCATCATGGATGAATCTGCTGCAAATCCTCACGACAGAACTACTTAATAAAAACCACGGAAAACAGCACCGTCTACCGATTACTGCCATTAACAGCTCGTGAGAGTGGAAATGGAGACGAGGACAGCTAACGTGATAATATGCATTTTAAAATGCACGGTTTAGGGTCCATTAATTGTATTAAACTGTATTATCATATTCATTTCATTAATCATATTAATGATTAATGATTTTTTTTAAATTAATACTGCTTGGACTAAAGGAAGTTGTAAAGAAGAACGTGACAAGTGAATTATAGTGCAATTAAAACGTGAATGTCATCATTATTATTGCGAAATTGTATATTTTATTATAACACGATAGGCTAACAATATTGCTTATCCTAACCCAAAATCAACTTTATGTGACAAAATGTATAATATAAAAACAATGGTATTTGTTCTCCATGGAATTTATTTGCAAGTACTCATTAAAAATAAGTAAATGCTAAGTAAAACAACAGCTTGTAATTAAAATTGATAAAATATGCCATTTAAAAAAATGGTGTGTGCCATAAATGAAAAAAGAAATAACCTACATTTAACTCAATGTGAATTAAATATAGATTTTGTTTGTGGTTTTTTGCAATGCTGTTACTTGTTTAACAACTTAGAAGCTATACATAGGCTCGATATATACATATATCACAGTACATGTCAAAAATGTTTATGAAAGAGATCTCTTATGCTCACCGATGCTGCATTTATTTAATTAAAATTCAGTAAAAACAGTAATCTTGTGAAATATTATTACAATTTAAAATAATTTTCATATTTTAATAAATTACAAAATGTAATTTATACCTGTCATGGAAAAACTGAATTTTCAGCATCATTACTCCAGTCTTCAGTGTCACGTGATGCTTCAGAAATCATTATATGATGAAGATTTGCTGCTCAAGAAACATTTCGTCTTATGATCAATGTTGAAAACATTGCTGCTCATACCATACAAACATTTGTGGTAAAATAAAAACATTGAAGAAATGTATAATGTTGTGAGGGAAATGTATGTTACAAAAGATTTCCATTTAAATAATGCTTTAATAAATTTAATTTATGCAAAAATAAATGCTGTTCATTGAACGTTCTATTCATGAAAGAATCCTGCAAAAAAGTATCACCATTTCTACAAAAAGCTGCAAATCAGCCTATTGAAATTCTTTCTAAAGGATCATGTGACACTAAAGACTGGAGTAATGGCTGATGAAAGTTCAGCTTTGCCATCACAGGAATAAATTATGTTTAAATATATGAACATAGAAAACAGTTATTTTAAATTGTAATAATGTTTCACAATATTACTGTTTTTACTGTATTTATGATTAAATCGCAGCTTTGGTGAGTGTAAGAGAAATTGTAATGTTTCCAAACGTTTGACCGGTACTGTGTGTGTGTGTGTGTGTAAAGTCCCTTATACCTTTAACATCATCCAGTGAAGTCAGTCTGGGATCTGCCACAGGTGTTTTTGGGCCACTTGATTCATCATAACGTGACCTAAATGGTTCTAGCGTTTTGTTGTATTCCATCAGAATTAGATATGTTGAAAAATAATGTTCAATTAGTGTGGATTTGTTTTTTTTGGCTTTATTGGGATAATAGGCCTGAATTATAATACAAGCAACCAGTCCAGACATTCAAAGAAGATTGCTGAAGAGCCGAGTGACACAAGGGTTCTTACCAAGTGGTTACCTTGGCAACATATCAGACCTTCAACAGCTTTCAAATAATGATACATTGCTTTCAGTCCTACCAGTACATACACAGACCGCATAGTATGTCTACAACACACAGAAATAGAACAACACACTCACATGAGCATAATCAACTGGGTGAATGAATATGTACATACATACATGGCAAGAAAAAAAGGAGAGAGCAGATTCATAAAATGCACTGAACACAGTGGGATCCAACAGTCCAAGACTACTAGTGAAAATGATTAAATTAATAATAATACTAATTTAAAAAAAATTTGGTATTGCAATAATGTATAGTATTTTTTTCATGCCAAATACTGTCAGTATAACAAGGTGAGTAAAGTTGTATTGAAAAAAAAATTTGGAGTCTCCACTTTTTGCTTCAATGACAGCAGCATTCGAGTTGCAAAAATGCATTTGCATATTTGATTAGTAACATATCAAATTTTAAATACAAAATCTTCAGTTTGGTTTCAGACTTTTGGACTCCACTGTACATCCAGATACAACATTAACAGCATTCGAGTTGCAAAAATGCATTTGCATATTTGATTAGTAACATATCAAATTTTAAATACAAAATCTTCAGTTTGGTTTCAGACTTTTGGACTCCACTGTACATCCAGATACAACATTAACACACTTTAATCAGTCCTTCCAGAAAAACGCGGAGTTTTTTTGTGATTGTTGCGGGCAAAAATCCTTGATTATGCGGCCCGTTTTCTTTAAAAATGCGATGGAATATGCGGGATATTTATGCAATTTTATGCGATGAAATTGTGGGAACTTGCAAAAATTGCGGGAACTTGCAAAAACTGCGGTTTGATGAAAAAGAGAAAAAAAGTGATTCCCCCAACACCCTGTTCTCACTAGGCTACTACCTTAATGTAAAGAGTCATTTCTTATTACTTCCTTTGATAAGCAAGCATACTACATCATAGAAAGTGCTGGGAATATTTAATTTCTCATCTTGTTTTATTTCAGACTGTAACGAGCGTAAATAAGGTGTGGCCCCTTTAAGAGCTGCGCGCTCCCTGTTGAACTGTCTGCACTGTTATATTATATGTGTGCCTCGAACACCCCATGTGTGCGGGTAATTTCTGTTTGATGCTGCTTCTTTTATCTTATTTTGTTTATTAAGTAACGATGTGACGGTAGAACGTGTGACAGACAGTTATACGAGTTCGATTTGTGAGATGTCAATCGCCTCCGTGAGTCTGTCTGGCCTCTGCAATAACTTCAGCTGTGAGCTATCCCGTCGCGTAATTGCGTCACTTCATAACGTTCCCATGGAAACGGGCAAATGGCTGCTCTTGTGTGAAGCAAACGCAACATTTTTCAACTTTCTGCTAAGATATATGTGACTTTTTTGCAACGAAAATGCGAGGATTATGAAATCATGCAAACCCCGCATATTTTGCACGGAAATCGGCAATTTATGCGGCGAAAGTGCGGCGTATTTGAAAAAATGCGGCCCCCGCATGAATATGCGGACTTTGGCTGATTATGCATTGAATTCAGCGATCGCATAATCGCGTTTTTCTGGAGGGACTGTTTAATGTTACACGCATACATTGAGATCAAAGGACGGTCAATATATTGTGAAAAACATCAAATTATATATATGACAAACTGATAATGGTTGAGAGGAAAAGGAAACTCAATGATGGATATAAATGAAAACTAAAAAGGCACTTAGAGAAAACAGACAGTTTGGGAAAGAAAAGCTGGTGGCTGTTTATGTGAGTGAGTGTGTTTGAATCCAGCCCTCGTCTGAATGTGCCATCCACTTCACTCACACACTAAGGCAAGTCAAAATCAAAATAATTATAACAAAACAACATACATTGGAATTAAAACAGTGGTTAAAATAAAAAAAGAGGAATCTAAAGCTACACGATCCTTCAGTTTAAAGCAATGCATAGTGTTTCTTTTTCTTTTACAGGTGGGTCTGATTCTCTGAAGTCCACTAGCAATGTTGGCAAAAGTTCTACTGTAATCCTAAACTCGAAAGAAACACACATTTGAAAATCTGTGCTCAACACCAAAGCCAAAATGACTGATTAACAGGAACAAATGGTGCATTATGTAAACTTATTTGGTTTCACAAAGCTTCAGCTGTATTCTACTCATGAATGCATGATAAAATTAAAATAAAAACGGGTGAGATTTAGATTGTAGATCCCATTATAGTGGTTTTATGTGTTTTAACCCATTAAAATGTGGAAGACATTCCACCGGTCATCCCATAAAATGTTCAAAAATAAGTGCTGGGAAACACTTAGTGGTATAGTTGCAGTGTACATATGTTGCCACTAGATGTCATATTGCTCAAAAACAGCAGCATCTCATAAAGCTTAAACAACATTCAACCCATCAATACAATAGCTTGCAATATTTTTTGCTGAACGTGTATGTCTGGACAGCCATAGCATTTCTGCATTAGATTGGTGATATTTAATGGTGTTTTTGCTTGGGAACTTCAGTTTGTTCTTCCTCATTCAGTCATGAGGCAGAGCAGCTCCAATAATTATTTGTGCTATGGCTTTTTGGCTTTCATTGCCACAGGCAAATAGCCACACACAGACCTGCACTCATAAGGCAACTCCATTCAACAGTCCAGCAAGGGACCACAGGGGAAGCACTTTAAGGGACAGTTCACCAAAAAAAGAAGAAGAAAAAAAGAAACTTCTGTCATTTACTTACCCTCATCATTTTAAACCTATATAACTTTTTATGTTCCGCAGGAGAAAATACACTATTTTGAATAATGTTTCAACTGTTTTCACTGACTTTCACTGTGCGGACAAACAGACTTTTAAGTTTGTGAAGAAAGAAAGTCATACGGGTTTGGAACAACATGATTAAATGATGATTTTTTTCTTTTTTGGGTGAACTATCCCTTTAAAGGAACACGCCAACTTTTTGGGACTTTAGCTTATTCACCGTATCCCCCAGAGTTAGATAAGTCCATACATACCTTTTTCATCTCTGTGCGTGCTGTAACTCTGTTTGAAGCACCCACCGCTAGCCTAGCTTAGCACAAAGACTGGATGTAAATGGCTACAGCTAGCATACTAATCCCAATAAGTGACAAAATAACGCAAACATTTTCCTATTTACATGTTGTGATTTGTATAGTCACAGAGTGTACAAATAACAAGGTCATATGAGACACAGACATCTTTTAACCGTATAAATATTGGGAACTATATTCTCAGAAGGCGAAGCACTGCTGCTTGGGCGGAGGGATTACCGCAGCACCTGAAGACGCACCGTGGTGAGGAGCAGAGAGTTCGCTCAGAGTTGGAGTAACAGAGTCAGCAATTACTAGATAGTAAAAACATAGTTTACAATCATGGGTGTTCGCTGTATTGTAAAGAGCTGCGACAATAAACAAGGGAAACCAGGTAATACCATGATGTTTCATAGAATTCCAATCAAAAACGCTGACCTGATGAATCAATGGCTAACTACTTGCTCTGGATATCGATCCAAACACACCTAAAGAGATCATCAAGGACCATCGTGTTTGCTCAGAACATTTCACTGAGGACGACTATTTTGAGAAAATGGAATTTGCCACACGGACCATGAAACGTGTGCTAAAGGATACAGCCATCCCATCGATAGCACAGACGGGACAAAGTGGATCACCTGTGGCTGCGGTAAGTGTTCCGTTATGTTTTTAGATGACTAGCCTACTGTAACAGTGCCATTAGCTAGATCTAATGTAACATTAGTGACACTATTATATGAATAGGGTGGTAACTACTATTGCAGTTGTTCCCGGGCTCCATGTATCCCCTGTAATGTTAGTATTGTGTTGTCACGAAACGCTCTCTATCGACCTAGTAATAAATGAGCGGAGCAAGAGGTAAACTTAGTCATGTTGGTTTTGTTGACGGAAGAAACAACGGTGTGTCTTCAGGTGCTGCGGTTATCACTCCGCCCAAGTAGCAGTGCTTCGCCTTCTGAGAATATAGTTCCCAGTATTTATACGGTTAAAAGATGTCTGTGTCTCATATGACCTTGTTATTTGTACACTCTGTGACTATACAAATCACAACATGTAAATAGGAAAATGTTTGCGTTATTTTGTCACTTATTGGGATTAGTATACTAGCTGTAGCCATTTAAATCCAGTCTTTGTGCTAAGCTAGGCTAGCGGTGGGTGCGTCGAACAGAGTTACAGCACGCACGGGGGGGATATGGGGGATACGGTGAATAAGCTAAAGTCCCAAAAAGTCGGCGTGTTCCTTTAAAAGACGTGTCATTTTAGGTTTAAGGCCAGTAGTGGTCGCTCCTCTCTTTTTTGCCACGGACTTTTCTTGTTCTCGTCTTCACCGCCTTCGTCAGGTACCATCAGGTTGTCTGGCCGGCTGCTGCTCATGTGCATTTGAGTCTCCTCAGTCCTAAAAACCTCGCTATCTGTACCCGTCTCCTCTGCTGTCTCAACCACAGGATCAGGGAAAGTAGGTGGTGAAGGACGCTCAGGTGGAGGCGTGGGGGGTGACAAAGTCCCTTCGTCTTCCTCCTCCCTCTCTTTTTCCTGCAATAAACCCCCTAGAGAGTGTTCTTCTGGGCTGCAGACTGGTGTGGGGCTTCCGCTGCTCTCTGCATTAACATTTGAATCCTCTACAAATACAAGTGGCGTATATTCAACAGGCACCGTGGGCTGAGGCGCAGCTTTAGTTTTAACCCTGACTTTATCACGAACACGCCGCCCCGGAGTGACATCGCTCATATCAACCCCAGAGTCCAGACTGGCGTCATTGCTTCCGACACAACTGCTGTTGCATCCTGCCCTCTGCAAGTCGATGTAGGAATGGCGGATGTGCGCGTTGGAGCGGCCGTCCAGTGACACGAACCAAGCTCTGGGGTGTGGGAGTGGCTTTCCTCCCCTGAGCGCCATTAAAGTCTTTTCAGCCAGAAGCTGATCTTCTCCATTCATCTGCACTACATCCAGGCCCGCTTGACTGAGAGAGTTGGGGATGGAGAGATCACCGGGAACAGCAGCCGTCTGCAGTGTCCACTCCTCCGCTCCTCCGCCAAGGTTGTCCCCCTTCCTTTGTGGCCCTCCTTCTTGCTCTCCTTTGCCCCATGTGTGCAGGACTTGGCCCTGGGGCTGATGACTCGCGCTGAGCTCCGCCTGAATGCTTTCCAATTCACTCTGTTCATCCGACTGCAAAAGCAGCGCCTGGCCCGACAGAGGGTGCGTCCCTGGAAGTCGCATGTAGTGGGCGGGAATAACGAGAGTGGGGCGAGCTTTGCGATACATCTCTTCCCCTTGGTTGACTTGCAATTCGGAGGTGCAGCAGAGCAGGGCTCCATGTCGGGGAAGCGGGGTGGGACGCTCCAGATGGTCTACGGAGCGGGACAGCATGTAGTCTGCAGCCCGCCTCTCGATTCCTTGTTCCCGCTCTGGGGATCCGGCGGGACTTGTGGATGCGGCTGAAACAGGAGAGAGACGAGGATCTCGCAGGCTTGATTTACTCTCCGAAGAGAGACGTCCCGCAGAGGTGGTGTGATGCAACGGATGGGGGGATGAAGACGAGACGGACATGTGGAGGGGATGGACAGA
This sequence comes from Gila orcuttii, assembly GCA_026230005.1. Taxonomy (NCBI): domain Eukaryota; kingdom Metazoa; phylum Chordata; class Actinopteri; order Cypriniformes; family Leuciscidae; genus Gila; species Gila orcuttii. Next base: position 26,683,343 of record JAPDVR010000018.1, on the reverse strand, counting down.
TGAAGTCGTGATGGATGTATAGCTTCGCCGATACTCCCCGCGTCCCGCTGAGGAATCGTAACCCTCGGAGGGATTGTTTGAACAAGCTGATTTGAGGGGAAATATCTCCACTGAGTGTTTGTAGTGGTTGGATCCCCGGCTACGGAGCTCGCCATGCGAAGCTGCAAGCTCATTGGTGGAGGAGTCGTAGGGGGTGGGTTTAAGCATAGGCGTGTGCATGTCCGGCTCTGCCCCACTGTGGTCTAGGTGAGTCTCACTGATGAGGTTCAGGTGGGACATGGAAGTAGCCTGGTCTCGTTTAGAGCCATCCAAAGCTGAGGATAGAGTAAACTTCCTGTGGACAGGCCGTAAGCGCGCACACTTCCTCCTGAAAGTACAGAAACTTGTTGAACAATCATAAATACGAAAACTTAAGATCTTAATTTTCCTCTTGACTACTGAGGTCACTAAACATCAACACACTTATTAAACAAATCACACTCATTGTACACTCATACATTGTAAACAATCTTGACTTTTCATCTATACATCAACATTTTGAGATTTGTTCTATCTGATAAGTTTCTAATTTTTTACTCAGTCAAAAGAAGACACACCTGCAATAGTAGAGGAGCAGGCATAGCAGGAAGAGCAGTATAAGGGCCATGCCTCCTAATATGGCCAGCAGGAAGACTGTGTGATAAGTACTAATGTCCTTTGCCACCACTGGACCTACAACAGAACATACATGGTGTTCAGCATAGAGGAATCCATCCATCCTACTCACATTTTCACTGTTGTCCACTTTACTGTATACTATCCATCAACAACATTTTTCAACAGTAGAGATTTCCTATAACCATTATTTTCATGCTGAATGTTCACTAAACTGACCAGCCCCCCACCCCACCCCCACGTAATGACATGATTATCTCAGCTGGTGGATATGAATAGCACAGTGAATGCGCAAACAACTACAGAAGTCAATAACTCTGTCTGCCACAAAGCACTTGTACGTCTGCCCGTCAGGCTGCTCTCTGCATTAATGGCCATTCAAAACGGTCAAAGAATGCAGAGTCAACTGAACAAAGATGAGAAATCTGGAAAAATGGCCAGGAATTGATACCTGTGTTTATGGGAGACATGGCTGCGACCCAATAGCCAAGCTGAGGGGCAATATATGTGAGAGTTAACTGTTTCCCCTCTCTCTGGATATATCCCAGACTGCTCTTCAACCAGGCCCCTACACAGACACACAAAACACACATATATAAAAAAATAAATATATTTAATGTTTCAATTTTTTTTGATTATATAAAAAATAAAACATTTAAAAAAATAATGTAAAAAAACAAAAATAAAATGTAATGAAATTATATAATATTTACATTATATTTTGTTACTTAACCTGTAAATGTAGAGTGTGGCTTTTTTAATTTAAAATTTTGGCTGTTATCACAACTAAAATACAATCATTTAATCAATCACAAAGAAAACATAACGCTCCATCTTGAGGAAGTCTGCGGTTAGCGGGTGATTTGAGCTGAGTGTTGAGACCAGGCAGTGCAGATAACACTCAAAACACTCACATTGTACTGTCATCCTATCAGGTTTCGCTACTGATCACATACAGTGGATTCATTATGCTTTCTACTGCATTATTCTGTCTGGATACTTTGCCAACGGTTCACGGGGTCAGACGGGGATTAAAGCCATGCTAAAGCACAACCACACAAACCACAGTGAGTGCCTCTTTTAGGATCTGAATCTGGGTTGTCATGCATTCCTAATAAAGGTGAACATTTCGAATAGGATTCATGATTCAAATTCAAGTATTTCCATTAAGAGTATAAACTAAATTTACACTCTGAAATGAATGTGCGTGTTGAACTTATCAAGTTGAAATATAAAAGGGTACACATTAGAGCATATGTGTCAAACTCCACTCCTGGAGGGCCAGTGTCCTGCAGAGCTTAGCTCCAAAACACCTGCCTGGAAGTTTCGATTTATCAGAGTTTGATGGCCCTGAATCAGAGGATGGGGTGATTTGTTTAATGGCCACTTGGCGGCAGTGTTTGTTGATGGAATGATTATGGAGGACCGAATAATGAAGAAGGGAAGAGTGGGTAAAAAAAACAAAAAACAAAAAAAACTCTAATTTAGGTAAAGAGGAACAACATTATGTTTGTCTGGTGTAGACAACCATAATGAGAGGGGATACATATTTTGTGGTTGTAAGGTTATAAGAAGTGTCATTGTTTTTTCTCCATGAGCACCACATTGAATTGATCTGTGCTATATAAGCTATCACACACACTGCACTGGTGACTATACAGGCCACATAAACACAGCGTATGGAGTGAAATGCTGATGTGCACACAGAAGAGGGAGCCTGGAGAATGATTCAGCATTGTTTACACAATTACCTTCATCCACACGTGACTGTTTGAGCACAGGAATATCGCTGAACATCTTCCCACACTCTCACAACACAGTCACATGCAGAACTCTGCAATATATCAATCTGCCAAGGAAAGAAAGCTTTGTTTGAACTGCCTTGTGCTAGGCATTACGTATGGTGTCTTTGCCATTTTACAATGCATTTACACTAATGCATCAGCTTTGATCCAGTATCCATTGAGTTAACCGCAAAAAAGTAACAGATCATGAAGACCAATATAGTGTTTATTATTCAAAAGTTTGGGGTCAGTTTTGCAACTGTCTTATGGTCACCAAGGTCAAAATACAGTAATATTGTGAATTATTACTTTTACAATTTAAAAGGAACTGTTTTTTATTGTAATATATTTTAAAAAGTAATCAACTCCTGTGATGACCCTAACCTTAACCTAATTCTAACCATAAAGACCCTTTAAAGGGGTGTCAGAAAGTGAGGACCGGGATTATATTTTGTACACATACCCACACACATGCATTCAACACACAAATATGAAACCATGTGGCTTTGTTTACTATGCTGCAGAGACCATTTTTCAATGCAGTGCTCCGATTAGAAAACACTGGGAGGAATAGTGTCATTTATATGCCGTGTGATGCCATGGGCTTTTCAGTCTAGTCTTTATCCCCGTCTCCCAGTGCACTTCAGACAACAAAGTAGTTTACATCTCTGCCCTAAGAAAGGAAATCAAGTTAGCGCCAGCTGCTGTTTTCCACCTTGTTCTCTGCTCTGTTTATGAGCAGCTGCTAGGAGACACCAGTGATAACAGAACAGCCCAGAGACGGGGCCTGAACTCATGAATTTGGAAAGGATTTTCCCTCAATACTTCCCACAATGTCCTTCTTTCTGTTTCTCATGTTCTTCTGCATGATCTGATTTAGTTTCAGACATACAGGTCCTTCTCAAAAAATTAGCATATTGTGATAAAGTTAATTATTTTCCATAATGTAATGATAAAAATTAAACTTTCATATATTTTAGATTCATTGCACACCAACTGAAATATTTCAGGTCTTTTATTGTTTTAATACTGATGATTTTGGCATACAGCTCATGCAAACCCAAAATTCCTATCTCAAAAAATTAGCATATTTCATCCGACCAATAAAAGAAGTGTTTTTAATACAAAAAAAGTCAACCTTCAAATAATTATGTTCAGTTATGTACTCAATACTTGGTCGGGAATCCTTTTGCAGAAATGACTGCTTCAATGCGGTGTGGCATGGAGGCAATCAGCCTGTGGCACTGCTGAGGTGTTATGGAGGCCCAGGATGCTTCGATAGCGGCCTTAAGCTCATCCAGAGTGTTGGGTCTTGCGTCTCTCAACTTTCTCTTCACAATATCCCACAGATTCTCTATGGGGTTCAGGTCAGGAGAGTTGGCAGGCCAATTGAGCACAGTAATACCATGGTCAGTAAACCATTTACCAGTGGTTTTGGCACTGTGAGCAGGTGCCAGGTCGTGCTGAAAAATGAAATCAGATGGAAGCATGAAGTGCTCCAAAATCTCCTGATAGCTAGCTGCATTGACCCTGCCCTTGATAAAACACAGTGGACCAACACCAGCAGCTGACATGGCACCCCAGACCATCACTGACTGTGGGTACTTGACACTGGACTTCAGGCATTTTGGCATTTCCTCCTCCCCAGTCTTCCTCCAGACTCTGGCACCTTGATTTCCGAATGACATGCAAAATTTGCTTTCATCCGAAAAAAGTACTTTGGACCACTGAGGAACAGTCCAGTGCTGCTTCTCTGTAGCCCAGGTCAGGCGCTTCTGCCGCTGTTTCTGGTTCAAAAGTGGCTTGACCTGGGGAATGCGGCACCTGTAGCCCATTTCCTGCACACGCCTGTGCACGGTGGCTCTGGATGTTTCTACTCCAGACTCAGTCCACTGCTTCCGCAGGTCCCCCAAGGTCTGGAATCGGTCCTTCTCCACAATCTTCCTCAGGGTCCGGTCACCTCTTCTTGTTGTGCAGCGTTTTTTGCCACACTTTTTCCTTCCCACAGACTTCCCACTGAGGTGCCTTGATACAGCACTCTGGGAACAGCCTATTTGTTCAGAAATTTCTTTCTGTGTCTTACCCTCTTGCTTGAGGGTGTCAATGATGGCCTTCTGGACAGCAGTCAGGTCGGCAGTCTTACCCATGATTGCGGTTTTGAGTAATGAAACAGGCTGGGAGTTTTTAAAAGCCTCAGGAATCTTTTGCAGGTGTTTAGAGTTAATTAGTTGATTCAGATGATTAGGTTATAGCTCGTTTAGAGAACCTTTTCATGATATGCTATTTTTTTGAGATAGGAAGTTTGGGTTTTCATGAGCTGTATGCCAAAATCATCAGCATAAAACAATAAAAGACCTGAAATATTTCAGTTGGTGTGCAATGAATCTAAAATATATGAAAGTTTAATTTTTATCATTACATTATGGAAAATAATGAACTTTATCACAATATGCTAATTTTTTGAGAAGGACCTGTATATTCCCTTACTCCATGTTCATTACCCCTATTTATACATTTAGAAATCCTTTGCTGTCATTTAGCCTAATGCTAGCTAGTTAATCTTTAATAACCATAATCATTTAATACACCGTCAAATGTTATCTTTAGCAAATCTCAAAATCAATATTAAGATTTTTCTTTTCATTTACAAAGAAATACCGCTACTCAGATCGAAATTTACAACTATTCCAAAAAAGTATTGTCTAGACATCCTCTTACAGTGTTTATTATAACTGGCTGCCACAATCAATTCCAAGCAACTTAGAGTCCCCCTGTAGTCAATAATTATGAATGAAAATATTTATTTCATGCCTTAAAGCAAGGGTGTAGAGTTACATTCAAGCTATTTTATTTTAGAATATGCGGATTCATGAAAATGCAAATGAGCCCCGCCTCCACTCTCTCATACAGGTTCGTCTTCAAGTCGATGTATCAGAATGGTAATGCGTTTTGTGTATTGCTCTTTACAATGTTGGACACATAACAGTAATTAATATGATTACCCTTTGCCTTGACTACATTATCAAACAGCTAATAATGTGTTGCTAACGTTACACAAACCATGTTCCCGTTCTTCATCTCAGAGTCAGACACCTTCCTTTCTAACAATCAGCATCCTTAAAAACGCTACGAACAACTTTGAACGTCAGTGGAGAAAGGCATATAGTTCATCATAGCATCATAATATGCATCATATATACAATTCACCCGCTATATAGCTAAATGTATACCCGATTTTTCATATCAGCAGAAAAATATACCGAGATAACCTGGCTTCTCTTGAGACGATATGCTAAAGTGCGCCCGCACGTTGACGTGATTGGTTACAAGGTTAGTTTGTGATGTCAGAAACACCAGTGATTTCAAAGCGCATTTTTGACAGTCTTTTTTTCCACTGCAGTTTTAAGGAGAAAATACTATATGTATATAAATAGCAATGGTGTTAACTTATGCATTTGCACATGGTTAGTCTTAAAGCATATTAAAAAAAACATCACATAGACATATAAACAACAACATTAAAAACTTGATTTTCACCACAGGGGGACTTTAAGAAACTCCATAGATGTTATTTATTGTACATTTTAAAGCAATACATTTATGATACATTACAATACATACAAATTTCAAAGCATGTTGGCACAAGATCCTGTGAATTACACCTCAGTCTGGGTTAAGAAATAAAAGCCACAGAGTGAAAACCCTTGTGACTTGGATTTGATTTGGAACAGAATTATTCTGTCTGTGTATTATTTGATCATGAGATTTGCCTACTGAAATCTGTATAATCTCACAAACATCACAGCAAAAAACAGCAACTTTAACAGGCTATTGGGAAGTCTTTTCACTTACCCAAATATTTTCATAGCGACCCTACTGTAAATGTGAAGAAAAAAAATGTTTCAGCGATTTCCTTGTCATGTTCTCCCTACTCTCATTTACAATACTAATTGTGCTTATTTTTTGTTTTAAAAATCTGGTCATGAAAAAAGATGTGTGCAAGAGTTGGAAATGTGAAACTAGAAAATGGGTCCATTCAGCTCTTGACCCAAGGAACACCTCTCCATCAAAATTCCTTAAGAAAGATTCAAAAACAGTCCGAACCAGCTCAGGTTTTAACACTTCCCTTGGATTTACTCGCCTCAGAAACCAGGAAAACAGGAAATCTGGAGGCTTTGAAGAGATCACAACCTCACATACAAACATCCAGTAAACCCGCCTCAGGCAGGAAACACCTTCAGCAACTTTGGTGTAACAATTCATTGCATAACCCTTTAGTTGTGATATGTTAGTAACAGTTCATGTGATTTACAGGGATATTATCTACTCTAAAATGAATGTGTGTAATAAACTCACCCAGTTTAGGGTCAAACCTCCAGGCGGGGATGTGATCATTCTCTTTCAATCCAGTGTTTGCAGGAAGAGGGATGCTTACACTGATTGGCTCACTGACGTGAAGCTCCGCCCCATCGCTGCCCAAAAGATGGACACTGATAGCAGCTATAGGAGTCAACTCGAACTTTCGATCACTGCCTGTCAGAGAAAGAAAAGTACACTGAGCATGAACAAAAGGTGATAAAAAAAGATGTGAAAAAAGAGAGATAAAGAATAAATTATAGACACTATTGTTCAAAGATTTGGGGTCAGTAAGATTTTTTAATTGAGTCTCTTATGCTCACTAAGACTGCAGTTATTTGATTAAGATTACAGTATAAAACAGTCATATTATGAAATATCACAATTTAAAATTATTTTCTTTTTTAATACATTTTAAAATGTAATTTATTCCTGTGATGCAAAGCTGTATTTTTAGCTGCCACTAGTTCAGTCTTCAGTGTTACATGATCTTTCAGAAATCGTTCTAATATGCTAATTTTCAGCAAAAGAAACATTTCCTATTATTATCAGATTTGAATAGAAATCAAATTAATAGAAAGTTTAAAAGAACAGAGATTATTTTAAATAGAATTACTTTGGAACAATATAAATGTCTTTACTTTACTTTACTTTATCAGACATAAGCCATCCATTAATATTACACCCACAGCAAAAATGAACTTTCATTAAGCATATATCATAATGGATGGTGAAACTTGTTCTGTAATGGCTTAACAATTAATTATTCAGTGTTGGAGAGCGGTTATTCTGAAACAGTACTGATCAATTCAGAGTTAAAATAACTTTTCAAGATTACAATACAAATTGAAGCAATTTTTCTCTTGACAACACTTTCTAATGCAAATTAAATATTGGCCTCAAACTCACAATCACTTAATAAACATCTGATTTGTGTCAAAATACAGGATCTGTGCATTTGTCTTTGCATTGTATATGCATATTTGATATCTCAAATGATGAGTTTGTGTAAGAATAATATTAATATTTGAAACTTTATAAAGTAAAATAATTAGCTTCTGGCCAAACAAACATACGGATTCCACTTAAGTCTGAAGTGCAACTTATGTGAGTAATGCAACGCACTGCTGATATTTACACTACGCCATTACACACTACGCTACTTCCGACGTCAAAAGTTGCACTTTAGGCATAAGTAGACTGAGTATGTCTGTTTGGCTGGAAGCTAGAATTTTACTTTGTAACTTGTTAAATATTTATATTTTTCTTATACAAACTCATCGCTTCACTTCAGAAGGCCTTTATTAACCCCCCAGAGCCATGTAGAGCACTTTCATGATGGATGGATGCACTTTTATGGACTTCAAAACAGAAACAGCAATTCACTGCCATTATAAAGCTTGGAAGAGCCAGGATATTTTTTTGTATAACAATATAACAATATTTCAATCAATAGCATGTCATGATATTTTTAACTGCTGTTGAAATCTGGTGTCATGTCAACCGTATTCCTCCGCTCTCTCATGTGTTACCTGTGTAGTTGGGATGAAGCCCCTGAAGGTAGGGGAAGTACTGCGTGTCTTGTGTTGAACTGCTCACAGTGAGGAAGGCGGTTAGGTTGGTGTAGGTTGCATTAGGAGGAAGACTCAATGCTCTTCTCTGGAACTGCACTGAAGGCTGCAGCTTTGAACCTACAGATGCAAACACACACACACACCAAAATAAGATGGCAGAAATGAGCACACATTAGGTTAATGATCGAACACCCCTGACATTATCTAAATGAAGTGGATCAGTAGCTGATGGAGCGCTGGTACTGCGACACATGTCTCTTGAGAGTGTTTCCATTTTGGCAAATCTTACATACCATAGACATGAGACTAAGCTATAGCCCAAATGGACCATAGTACCCAACTACACAAACACAACTCCCAAAATGACACCCTCAGTACTAGGGGTGTGCAATTCATACCGTTCAAAAGTTTAGGGTGCCAAGATGTTTGTAGAAGTCGTCTCTCATACACAGTCTGCATTTACTTGATTAAAGATTGAGTAAAAAATATATATTATGAAATAAGACTGCAATTTAAGGTAACTGTTCTATTCTATTCTATTTTAATATATTTGAACATTTCATTTATGGAAAAGTTGAATTTTCAGAAGGCATTACTCAGCATCACATGATCCTTCAGAAATCATTCTAATATGATGATTTGGGTCTCAGGAAACATTTCTTATTATTCTTGTTATACTTATTGAAAACAGTTGTGCTGCTTATTTTTGTGAAAACCACGATAATTAAAAAAAAAAATCTTTAATTGATAGAAAGTTATAGAAAGAACAGCATTTATTTGAAATAGAAATATTTTAATAATAATTGCCTTTACTGTCATTATTCAATAATTGAATGAATCCTTCCTGAATAAAAGTAGCAATTTCTTTAAAAGAAACAAAAAAATCGTTCAATTATCAATCAATATTTATAAACAATTCAATAATGCTGTTAAATGTAATCTTTAGCCATTTGAATATCCATTTGTCATACTGTACATTATAATGTTGTGATGACTGAATGCACTTGTAGCCTTTACATATGATTTTAGTTTTTAGTGCTTTTTAAAATTTATTTTGCAAAACACTATATAGGTTTTATGTGAGCTATTTATCGATTGTTGGACATAAATAATTATTCAGTTCTTTTTTAAGTCAAATGCTTGGCTCTCAATTAGGCCTTTTCATTATTTCTTTGCTACACGTCAGAAGAGCTGATTTCATGCACATCACACACACACACACACACACACACGCACGCACGCAGTGAAATACGAACAGTGTTTTGTCTGAAAACGTTGCGGTGTTTGAGTGATAGGTGAGAGTGTGTGATAATAGTCTCCAAGTAGAGGATTATAACAGCAGATCTGTGGCGCGAGTGTGTGAGAAAAGCCTTTGTTTGAGCAGTGAGTCTGAGGCTCTGTATGTCTGTCAGTGTCCTCTGCTTTTGTTATGAGCGTGTGGTGATTGAGTGTTTTAAGGGGACTGGATTGGGGCGATGCTCTGAATGAGAGTGCAGTGTTAGTACTCCCCTGAGACCAATAAACATGTCTCTCTCCCAAAATATCACACACCGAGGGACAGGTTACCAAAAGAAAAGAGGTTGCTAGGGGGAAGAGTAAAGGAAAACAGTGTAAGATAGAGGGGAAACAGGGACATGTGGATAACAGGGAGACAAAAAAAGGAGGAATGTGAAAGATTGGTTTAAAAAGTGAATTCCTCTCATTCTTGCTTTGTGTGTGTATACAGCCTCTCATTTAAATGTGGCTTCACACTCACTCAGAAAGCTTTAATTAGCATGAAGTCCTATGAGCCACGTGGACAACAGTACAGAATGATTCTCAATATACTTGCCACATGACACAATTACCAAGACAATTCAATGTTAAAATTTATTTTCTTCAGTATTTTGTCTTGTATTCTAGAAAGAAAAAAAAAGTCTAAATATCCTTAAAACATACATTTACTTAAGAAGCAAATCAGCATGGGATATGAAGACCTTACAGAGAATTTACACTGCCATTAAAAAGTTCTTGAAAGAATGCTCACCAAGGCTGCATTTATTTGATTTGATGAAATATTATTGAAACAATTAAATATTATTACAATATAAAAAAAAACTGTTTTCAATTTTAATACATTTTAAAGTGAAATTTATTCCTGTGATGGCAAAGCTGAAGACTGGAGTAATGATGTTGAAAATTCAGGTCACATGATCCTTTAGAAATCATTCTAATATGCTGATTTAGTGCTAAAAAAATTATTACTATTATCTATGTATTATTATCAACAACAACAAAAAACTTGTGCCACTTAATATTTCGGTGGAAACCATGATACATTTTTCTGAAGAGAAATTTTAAAAGAACAGCATTTTTAAGATTTTTTTCTAACAATGTAAATGGCTTTACCATCACATTTGATTAATTTATGTATCCATGCTGAATAAAAAGTTTTAATTTATTTAGAAAAAAAAAAACTGACCCCCAAATTTTTAATAGTAATTCAAATTTAAATAGTAGTAAAACATTTTTTTAAACCCATTCACAATATTTTGTCTGGTTTTATATATAAACTCCACAAAGTTTAGGTAAAACTTTTTTTCTTTACTGGAAAAGACAACCAAATACTAAAAATTAAAATATTTATGTAGTGTTTACATAGCAAAATAAAGTGATAATATATGAACATAATGATAAATGGAATGTCTAAAATGTTCTGATTACAAACATGCTGATCTGCACACACACACACACACACACACACACACACACACACACACACACACACACACACACACACACACCTTCACATTAGAGGTAGTTCATTAGCACACTGTTTTCAATCCCTAGTGAATCAGTGTGTGCATGCGTGTTGTCATGTGTGAACAACAAAAGTACACCACCATTAAAGGTTCAAATCTTTGTCCTTGCTGGGCTAATTTATATGATATCTTCGCACTGTTCTAGTTTAAAAACAGTCACTGCTGCATTTTTACACACACGATTTCTCACAGCATCTGTTCTATACCATAAATAAATGGACATTTGGCATTGAAGGAGCAAGATGAGAATTGCACAACTTGTAACAATTAACAAAAACCATAACCGAGTTAGGTTTAAAATGTCTTACTGATGTAGCTACAACGTCATTAAACACAAGTGACAGTTACCTTGATATCCAGAGACAATCTGCACCACGTCATCATACACCATCAGAGTAGCAGCTCTCTCAGGAAGCAGGTCCAGACTGAGAGATGAGAAGACTTGAAAACAAAAAAAGTCATAATTAGGAAGATGAATCACAATTAGGCCTGCAAGCTCAGAATCAGATCCACAACATCTAAATATCTCTCTTCCGAAGGTCTTTCACTTGTTATTATTGATCTGCACAGGGAGAAAGAGTATGACCTCCTGCTCCACAAAATGTTGCTAAACAAACTTAGCGCCCTGAAACATTGGCACGATTGAGCTGTGCTTAGGCATGTAGGCGTATTTTCTTTTGTCTGCTGCTAGTTAGTAGGTTAATCTCATTAGCTGTAATCTAACATTCTATTTATTTCTTACAGCTTTCTGCATTCCTGCCCCACTCTAGTTTTCATTTCCTGTTCAAAGAACATTTTATAGAGTGACCCACAGGATGTGCCAGTCACCAAGAGTTACAATAGAGTTAATCCATCCCATTAACACAATCTTCAAAGAAAATAAATATGGCTTTGTTCAAAAATGCTGAAAAATAAAAAGTTTAGTTTGGTAGTTTAGTTTACATTTATTTATTCATTTTTAGCTGACGCTTTTATCCAAAGCGACTTACAATTGCTATATTTCAGAGGTCGCACGCCTCTGGAGCAATTAGGGGTTAAGTGTCTTGCTCAGGGACACATTGGTGTCTCACAGTGGATTCGAACCCGGGTCTCTCACACCAAAGGCATGTGTCTTATCCACTGCGCCATCACCACCCAGTTTAGATTGCTTGGTTTATTCTACACACTTAGAATAAACAGAACGATATCATCCGCTGGTGTGGACGCTAGTATAGTTATCTTTATAGTTATCATTTTTGGTGTGAACGGGCATTAAGGGTGAACTCACACTAAGCACGGTTGTCTTGTACCGTGCTTGGTATGGAGCGATCACACTAGTCAAACGAACTAGACTTTTGAGGGCAAATGCGCTCGGGCACGGTTCAGATCGTCTAGTGCGAGTCCACCCTAAAAATAATAGTTTTAAAAGCTACAAGTGAATTTAGGCACCATAAAATTATAATGTACGGTGTGAAAAGTGGATATTAATTTTGGGATTTGCTAAAAATTACCAGTAAATGTTAATAAATTACAGTTTAAAAAAAAAAACAACTTTAAGTGTTAGATGACGCAAAGTGTCTTCTAAATGTAAAACTAAAAACAGATCAAATGAGCAAACAAAAATAATTATCCAATATGAGGTCATTACCAGGTAGCCTGCTTGGTCGCCATGGAATGGAGTTGGGTACGTAGCCACGCTTATTTGCAGTGACTACAAGAAGGTCGCCAAGGCGATAGGTGAACCTGATGAAGGCGTTGCCATCGGCACCAGAGATATCCGAGGCAACAGGGGTGTGGTTCGTGAAGATCTCCACAGTGACACCAGAGAGAGGCTGGTGAGTGCTAGCGTCACTCAGATGAACCTTCAGTGCCACTTCTGAGAAAAAAAAAAAAAAAAAAAAAATGTCAGCATGACAGGGTCACATTAGTTGTGTCCCAAATGACATACTCTACACTGTGCACTTAACCATCTAATCTCAAACATCCCACCTCTCGCTGGAAGATCCGGGAGTCTCCTGCATATTGATAGCAGATCCCTGGCGCCTCCAAATTATATACAATATCTCGGAAATCAAGCAAGCGGGAGAGAAAGCCTTTTTCCTTTCCAACGTGAACCGATCACAAGTGTCCAGCCAAGACACATTACCGTTATATTATTGGTATTATCACGCGTTTCAAATACATCTTTTGTGACCACTTGAATGAACAAACCCGTGTTCAACTTACACGAATGAATATAATAGTATAATATACATTTTTTAAGACTTTAAATGTAATTTCTAAAAAAAATTCAGAAATTAAATGTAAAAACCATTTAATTTCTGTAGTTTAGCCATTCTGTACTGCTCTTTTTAGATTAGTAATTGACATTTTTCATAGATTTCTTTATAGCTCAATTAAAACACTTTCTGCAAACACACAAAATCAATGGTAACATTTTACAATAAGGTTTCATTAGTTACCATTAGTTAACTACTTTAGTTAACATGAACTAACAATGAACAATACTTTTAAAGCATTTATTAATCTTAGTTAATGTTAATTTCAGCATTAATACAGTATCAAAATCAAAGTTGTATTTGTTAACATTAGTTAATGCACTGTGAACTAACATGCACAAACAATGAACAGCTGGATTTTTATTAGGGGTACACCGAAATTTCGGCCGCCGAAAATGTTCGGCCGAAAATGGCATTATCGGTTTCGGGCCGAAATAAAAAAAAACAGCCGAAAACGTAAACCGAAAATGAATGTCACTCACCCGCCCCTCCCATCCGTGCGCAAGCGCTCAGGTTTCACTCACGGTCAAGCTGTTATCACGCGTCTGCCTATCAAAGATAGGGATGTCTCCCGCATATTGATATAGCGGCTCCCTGATGCCCGCAAATTAGTTCAAATCTCCCGGAAGAGCGTGCGAGCAAGAGCTCGTGCCTCGTGCTCCAAACCGTGTAGCGCGCGCACGCCAGACAGGGAGAGAGCGGCCTTGCGTGTGTGCCACATGAAGCGCATGTAAGACCCCCAGTCCAATTTTCTGTGTATAGCAGTTACATTAAAATTTGCGTAGCACTGCACAACTGTGTTTCCTAAGGCTACATAGGCTTAAATGTTGTTTACAGTTTGAGTTTGGATTAAGTTCTAGTGCTGTTTTTGCACTGCTGTTTTGCATTGTTTTGCACAGCAATTTAAAATGTAAGTAAAAAATTGTTTACAACAGAATAGAGGCCCACTGCCATTCTGTGATTTTGTGTACAGTTATTCAGATAATTGTGGATCTTTTTGCACAACTGTTAAAAAACTATTTTATTTGATGGAACAAAACTTGAAGAATAATATTATTTGGTATTATTATTTATGTTTATTGTTAAAAATATTTTAGGTTTTGTACTGTATATATATATATATATATATATATATATATATATATATATATATATATATATATTAGTATAAGTTTTTAAAAGAAGCCATTTTCGGCTTCAGTTTCGGTTTTCGGCTAAGTGCATCCTAAATTTTCGGTTTCGGCCCAGAATTTTCATTTCGGTGCATCACTAATTTTTATTAAACATTTACAAATTCTGTAACACATGTATTGCTCATTGTTAGCTCATGTTTGTTAATACATTAACTAATGTTAACGAATGAGACCTTATTGTAAATGTTTACCAACTCAATCATAAGAGTTTACGCACAAAACATAAATAAGGATCATGACTTAACTCTAAGGAGAGAAGCAATTGTGAAGCATCAAATTATTAACCTTTAGGCTTACAATTTATTGAGGTTACGTTTTATGCAAGACAATAAGAAATTAGAGCACAGAATTATAGGCAGAATTGACCACCAGCAACAGCCAATAAAAATGAATAATTGTATTACGTGTGACCCTCTTTAATTACATAAAGTGCACCCTAATGTTGACGTTGAGAAATGTTCTTCAGGTTCCCTTGTCCGTTTTCATAGAAATCCTCAAAGGACACTTAAGGAAAAGAACCAATCATTACACAGATAATACCCCCCTCCACATCCTTTACATCGACCAATGGAAACAACTGTGCCCAAACAATGGGCTGCTTTTCCTTCCTCTAAAATCCTTTGGCTTCTTTTTAGGAAGCCACTGCAAAAACACACTTCTTTTTTATAGTGATACATTCCACTGACCTGATCCACATGAACAAATCAAAGAGAGGGAAATGTTCTTGGGCAGAGACAGACAAATTTAAGTAAATACTGCTATAGTGGACAAAAAAAAAAAAAATGGGGAAAAGTTTCTGTGCTCCTTATTAACATGTTTGTATTGCAAGTCTGATATTTTCTATTTTTCAGTTGGATTTCGTTTGGATTCAAACAAAGATGTTTGTTTGCTTTGACTTTGTAAGAGACATGCTTAAAATGCAAAGGCTAACCATTATAAAGGGAAGACAACAAAAGGAAAACTTGAAAAACGAATTTATTCAAATGTTACTTTCATGCAGTAATCACTTATCTACCAAAGCACAGAAACAATGAGGAAAAATGTAATGTAGAAGAAAAACGAACACCACACAAACCTAACAAATCCCCACTTCTGAACTGTCAAGAGCACCTAGACATAAAAAAACAACATAAAAACTAGTTTGTCAGAACGACTTACAACCCAAGGACCTTTAAGAGTCCTTAATTAATGTGTATTTAATACAATCCACACAATAGGCACAAAGATTATAGCCTGCTTTAGTTTAGTTGAAGGATTAAGAGTAAAAACAGCCTACCTATTATTTCCTACACAGCTTGAACGTTTGAAATCCAGCATAAAGTCAAAAGGAAAACAGACCAAAACACTGACGCACAATGCACACACAAGTTAAAATGCTGTTACCGTCACGTCACATCACTTCCCTCCCCAGTGATTTATCAGTGAAAGGCTGACAGCTGTGTGTACAGTCACTTACCCCACCTCAAGAGCACATACTGTATGCAAAGTAACCCTGAGAACCTACAGAGCTCAGATTAATACACGCCAAATAAAGGAACATGTAGAGTCACCTGACAAGGCGATCGATCAGGCCTTAAATCATCCTGAAGGAATTTATTTTGTGATAATGATAGGCTGATTGCATGTTATCCTGCTTATTACACGGCTACTTTCCAAACAAGTAAACAAACAAATGTGAAATACTGATTTGAGACATGTGTCTTATGTGAGATGGAAAAGAGCATGGACATTAAACTAGCAGTGTCAGGAACAACAGTCAAATAGTGGTCATTAACAAAAATTTGAGGTAAAATATTTGAATTAAAACAGGGAAACATATATGGACTGGGGAGGGATGTATTGATTTCACTGAGTGGAGAGAGGGGTGAGGAGGTTACAGTATAATCCAGGCAGCACTGAGCGATTTGGAAGGTCACACAACCATGGACCAATCAGGACGTCAGTCATAAAGAACACTTTACATAATTGATGCAATAATACAAAAACATTGGGAGAGTCAAACAGTCACCACAGACTGCTTTATTTGCATATAACTCTGATCCACATTAGTGGAAATAATAAAAAATCCTCTGAAAAGCAGCTGAAAGGAGTAAATGTGTTCTCAAAATGTTCTTTGTTCTCATTTTTTCAACCTATGAATCAATTTCTACTAAGAAATAAGCAGAATAGAGATTAAATATTTGCTTGGCTATCTCTACAGCCATGACGTTATAGTGCCTTGTAAGCCTTTCTGAAACTAGTTTCTTCAGGACGAGCCACTGCATGTTTATTTATTTACTGACGTAACAGATTTCACAAACAGGTACTTAAATGTGTATTTTTCATTATGTTTTACAAATATTTTCACATGGTCACTACTTCATTTATCCTGCAAACAAAAGGGACCAATGCTTAACACGATAAATGTGCAGTATTCAGCTGGTCATGTGATGTCAATATGGCGGCAGAGTTTCCATTTTGATGCGAGTTTACCATGTATGTGAAAAGTACTTTAGGCATATGGGGGAAAATACCTAAATTATTTAATTAAATATTATAACACAAAAAAATCACGTACAATAAGCAGCCACCTGTGGTCTTTTTTCAAAGCACAGGTGCAGTCAGTGTCAACGCAGCACTCTTTGCTGTGTTTACTGTAAGCAGCTTTTGAAATGTTATCCGGCACTCTGAAGGGAACGCAGTCATCCAACACTAGGTAAATATTTGACTTGAAAAATAGCACTGTGATGAATAGTAAGAACTTTCCTTTGCCCTCAAGCTCTACTGGGAATTGCTGAAATACACAGAGACAATTAAAGCTGTCCAACGTCTTCAGTTATCCTGCATGCTTTATTTTCTCTCCATCTCTTCAAACACCGTAAGCATCCATAACACACTCTCTAATGCCCATATCTTCTCCAAGCCTTTTACCTCGCATGCTCCTATTGCAATGCCCTTTCCTCAAACAAGCAAAGGCATGAAATAGTATTTTTTTTTTTAATAAAGCTAATTATACTACAACTAAAGAATCAGTTTAGCCTTTGCATTAAATATATTTTCTCAAATATGGATAGCCTCAGATATTATATTATTAGATAATACAGTATATTATTATTACATTATATACTATTATATAATTATAAAATTGACTGAATTGACCAAATATAATAAAATATAATATAAAAATAATAAATGAACTAAAATATAACATTTACTTTGTTTTAAATTACAATTAACATTTTAATTAGTTAAAATCTGAAGAAGTTCAAGAGTTAATACATTTTGGAGAAATGGGGGTGGGGGGAGGGGGGGGGTGGACGACGACTTGAACCAAATCAAGTCCAGCTGTTTTAACTTAAACAAGCAAACCAAAGCATAATTGCATGAATAAATGGCACACTGTAAGAAGGCCTCATCATCATGAAGCTTGATTCAAAGAGCGTGATCTAGACGCCACGTGAGAATTCTCTGCATAAAATCTTTTTTTTTGGTCCCAGGAAACCTCTATTTAAATTTTGACCTAACAGGATCAATCTTATTTGTCAGTGTTTTGCAAAGGGTTATTCACTGTTTGATTGCAGGACTCTCTGTAGCTCAGCTCCTTTCTTTCCGCTCTCTCTGGGAATTCCCCTCTCCCTCCTCCACTCAGAATGATGCACACATGCTGTGAACTGCTGACTCCCTCTCTGAATCTATGACATCACCGCTTCTCTACAAGGCAGATCACGCGCAGTCAGCTCTTTGGTACAGTTCACACTGACAGCAGCTGGTCGGCAGGTTACAATCGGATCATAAATGAGATCTATTATTTCGAAGGGTGTGTGCGCATAGAAACCTTTAAGGATGCTGCATTGCAGTGGAGGATAGAAAGAGGCAAACGGAAAGAGAGGGAATGCAGACAATTAACATTTACTCTTATATTCTAAGGAAGTTTAGGTTATATATTTTATTCCATTTCTAAATGCATGTCTGTGTATGTATTTTGTTTTGAGACTTTCCTGTTACAGTTTAAAAAACAAATTAACCAGGACTCAAATTTACTCAACAAACAAAAATGTCAGAACCATGAAACATGACATCACAAAGACATTTAATACCCAACCCACTTCTATCTGCTATAGAAGCTAGGTATCATTAACCCCAAGAGTCATGTGTGCAGTAATGAATAGGGTGTGGAAATTGCAGTAACTTGCAAGAGACAACAGGTCATCAAACTGGACTTGGGACAGGCGGAAGTACCGCTGAAAGCGGCCGTCATCCAGCTTCAAACTTTTGCTCTGGACGTGCGAATGGATTAAAAATGTTCAAGCATCCAACTAGACGCGATAGACGTGAATTTGACGCTCTATTCCTGTTTGGTGTGAAAGCAGCATAAGAGGTTAGTGACTCCTAGCGGCGAAAAAGAATTACATATTGTTGCTTTAATATAGGCTGGTTTCAACAAAAAAAGTCTGCAAATATTTCCATTAGAGGTGGGAGACTTAATTCATTGTGATTCTCTTTTCACTGATTCTCAATTCTTAGTTTTTTTAATCCACATATTATTCACGATGGAATTGTGTGCTAGAAACTATTTTGCTTGCTGCCAATTGCAGACAAACAAACACAAACCCACTAGACAAGTATATAAGCTTGCATGAGGTTTTATGGTTGAAGCAAAATACAATGTAATTGTAGGCTTCATTGCACAGGATGCGTGTTGTGAGAAACTGCATTTTGCATGACAATTTTGGGTTTCACCTGCCAGCATTTCCCTTTCAAATGCTTTACATTGGCTTAATTTACGCCGTTTGGAATGGAGTATAAATTTGATACGCGAAACTCATTTACTGACAAAAGTCTGCTTTCAAATGCTAAGTAATTTAATAAAAACACAAATAAATTTGATATTCAAAGTCAGTAAACTCAATTAAAGGGGTGGTTGATTATGATTTCAGTTTTCTAACTTAAGTTAGTGTGTAATGTTGCTGTTTGAGCATAAACAACATCTGCAAAGTTACAACGCTCAAAGTTCAAAGCAAAGGGAGATATTTTCTTGTAAAGAAATTGCTTTTTAAGGACTACAACAAATGGCTGTTAGGGACTACACGACATTCCTCCCGGGTTAGTGACATCACTAACCCTAAAATTTAAATAAACCCCGCCCCCGGGAACACGATATATAGATTATCATGACAGAATATGCTAATAAATGACTAGAAGATAACTACACATACGCTACATAAATTCATCAACTAACCATTTAGAAATGTTGTCTACATGTCACTTCTTCTTGAGTCTCTCCATCTTTGTCTGACTCTGGTTTGAACATAAAAGGCTAAAAGTTTTTTACATTTTCAGTGCATCTGTGTAAGGTAAGCCGTTGTAGCTTCACCCTCTGTGCCGGGAGCAGCAGCTCATTTGCATTTAAAGGGACACGCACCAAACGGTGCGTTTTTGCTCACCCTCAAAAAGTAACAATTTTAACATGCTATATAAAAATATCCGTGGGGTATTTTGATCTTAAACTTCACATACACACTCTGGGGACATCAAAGACTTATTTTACATCTTGTGAAAAGGGTATTTTACCACCCCTTTAATAAGAAAACAAATGAGCTCAAGAATTGATTCCCTGAATCGGATTAGATAGTGAGATGTCTAAAGATTACCACCCCCAATTTACATACTCAAATGATGAAATATTATCTATTAAAAGTTATGGAAAGCTCTCCTTCAAAAATGTTTTGTATGCTGGGGGTTGAGTGCTGAAGAATAATCATAAAGTACTTTTCTAAAAGTGCCATCTTATGAAAACCTTTGGCACCAAATTCAACCAAACTGTCATTTTGTAATTTTATAGGCCACAATTTGGCCAAGCTAACAGGTACCTAGTTGCCTCTTCAAAATCACAGTTTCAGACACCATCAACAACAGTCACACTTACAATAATATTAAGGTCATGAGTTCCAACAGTCACCAACAATATAAAAATATATTTTAACTGGAACTCCAGTCTACCCTCTTCCTAACTATAAGCAAGCATTTGAAAGAACGTCAAATAACCAAATCCTAACCACAATTCACTATATGCACGGTTACTTCCTGCCTGGTTTTTGATAAGCCAGTTCAGGCATTTCCAGTGAACTGTCAAGATGTCATTACTCGCTCCCTTCAAGATCTACCTTGGGTCAACATTTTAAATGATTAATTTTGATGAACCGATATCAATTCTTGTGGTGTGACTAGGCATTTGCCGGTATCAAATTTTCAAGCTGCGATTAATTGATTGAGCTTTTATCACGGTAGATGGTATAATCACGATATTTTAATTGCACAAGAGAAAGAGATGGATTGGGGGTATCTAAAAAAAACAACTTGCATCACAATGTGTAATTGTCAAAACATTTGGTAACTAAACAGAATTTTATTAAATTTAGTGACAACATGTTACAATGACTAGTAGGCTACTGTTTGTATTATTACTTAACACAATTTCAATTCAATTCTTGGATTTGATTTCAATCTTGATTCAATATTGACTCATTTGGATAAATATTAGGTAGGCTACAGTAAATAGCCTGCATGTTAATTTTTCTCAAGAAAAAATATATCTCACATAATGCTGTAAACATACAGAGAAATTAAATATAATGCGGTTTTCATTATAATAACAATTATGTAATGACAAGTAAACATAATAAATATTTAATATAGTGCATATATTTAGCAAAATACTCTATAGCTATTTTTTCGAGTCAACTAACGTGCTGGTCATTAAATGGCTTTCCTGAGGTAAATGTAACGTTCTGTGACAATTGTTCTCCAGCAGTTTTATTGACCTCTTTCCGTGGTTGAAAAACACTGATTGATCGATATTATGTGTGAGGCATACCTATATACCTTTCGGTAAGTTGTACTGTATCTTTAAATAAAAAAGCAACTGATGATCGGTTTCCTTGATCTGTTACGTCACATTTACAAGCGTCAACGGTATTTATTGTCTGAATTTCGTAATAAAATTGACAGAATCTGAGAGCTGAGAATTTGTTCCTACCAAAAGTATCCTGCTCTGTCTAGTCTGTCGGTGTCAATGTCCTCTTTGCTCCGCAATTTTTCTCTGCGTGAGAAAATGGATGTGTGGCGTGAGAGTGTTTGAAAAGTGTTGATTGCTTGAGTCTAAAGCTGAATGCGCGAGAGTTGGCAGCCCTGCTTTTAGAAAGGGGATAAATCGTCGGCAGCGTTCCTTCTTCTACATGTGAGGATTGTTTACATTAGACTAGAGTGCGCACTGCGCCGCATGCATACAGTGCTTATACATGTGGGGATTGTTTACATCAGAATGCGCATGTGTTTTGCGCAGCATATACGCAGTGTTTTTTAAGCGGTTGATGGAAAATAAGCTCATGGCGTTCTAAAAATCTAAATTCGGATCTGTTATTTTGCACGGTATTTTGAAGTGCCCGCGATAACAATATCGTGCATATTCATTACCGCGATTTATCCATTACCGAAAACCGGCATATGTCTAGGCGTGACACATTCAGCACGTTAATTGATAATCTCTTTTTCTTTACTACTAGTTACAGCAGGAAATAAACACGAATGAACATCAGAAAGTATGTTGAAAGATACAGAACGACTAACCGAAATGTATCATGTCTCATGTAATCGGTCAGTGTTTAAAAGGCTGAACTTTACCCCTGGTCTGATGTTCATTAAAGCTGTAACTTAGCTGCCCTGTCAAGTTGGGCAAAGGAACTAGCAATAAAGAACGGACAAGAGATACAGGAAAGATACTGGGCAATTGCATTTTATTAGTGAACAAAGTCAAATAACAATACAGATGTACGAGTGGATTATCACAACTTTTAAACAGAAAAAACAACATTTGGAAATGGATGATCCATCCATCGACCTCAAATATGGCTTATCATGTGAAACATGCAAGTAGTAGCAACTTTACACGGCCGCTTGATATAACGTCAATCTTCATAAATGTGCGCTATTATTAGGCGCATATCCAAGTGTTTGTGCGGAGTGTGGAAGCTAAAGTATTAGCGACTTTACTGTAGGTCATGGAGGCACCGGCGCGATCACTTGCATTTTTCAACTTAAAATAATCCGTAATTTTTGGCCATACAGACAAGAGTAATGCATAAATACATAAAAAAACAACAACCAGACTTCCTCAAAGTGTCTCTTCTCCAAACATTTTAGTTCTTAAGGACCAACAGCAAAATAATGGACTCATTATTATTAGATCAAAAGTTATTTGAATATTAAATATAACAGTTCTTAAATGTTACTAGCCTAAATTATTATTTTATTTCTAAAAGTAAAATTATCCAAGACATTTTTTTTTTTTGTACACATTTCTAAACATAAAACAAGCTTGTCTTTCCGTTTTGTGGGAAAATGACTTATCCAGATGTGCAGCAGACAGGCTGTCTCTCCCCTCCCTCTATAAAAGGACACACTGTGAGAGACTATGTGTGTGTGAATGAGAGAGAGCTCCACGCTCATTCAGTACGTCCAGGCTTTGCTTAAAGTTAAAAGACTGCTGTTGTGTTGGAGGCTTATCATGTTTCACTGGCATGAAAACAGACGATTCTACCCATAAAATTCTAATCAGATCCAAACGTATTTGGATTGGGGGGGTGGGGGGGTTACCTTTCCTCTCAAAACACCTTCACAACTAAAACAATGCTATTAAAAACTCTTATAAAACCAAACTTCCTGTTTCAAAAGAATGAATGTCAACACAGCACAAGAAATTGTGATTTTCAGGTGATTTCAAGGGGTCTTTAATGAGGGGTCTTATCAAGTGTTACCAATCAAACACAACCCTATACATTTGTGGGCCTAGAGCTATTAACACAAAAGCTGCTCTTTTAGTACTGTAGTATCTATATTCATGACAGATTTAAGATGTAAAACTCTTCAAGCTAATTTAAGATCCAGAATAACTACGCACATTTTGTCCCTGTTTACACCTGGTATTAAGATGCGTTTTGGTCATTCGGATCACAAGACAAGGAAGACATATCCGTTTACACCTGGTGTTTTAATCCATTTCTTTTGTCCACTTTCTATCACTTCTTTCCTGATTTCTTCTTGTGGAGGGATCTATGTGTGGGTAAATGTATGAGCCTTTTCAGATCTTTCTAATGGACAAAATAAGCTCACAGAATTTCCATATGAATGCGACCGGTGATGACGGAAAAACATACGGAGAGCAGCAGCTTTCGTTTCTGCTCTGATAGCTTATGAGACCACATCAAACGCAGTGAGTGCATGTTAGAAATCAGGAACGGTGAGAGAAACACTGTGCTTGGTACGTTTTTCATCTTCAAACCAAACTTGGGTTTTTAGCCGAGCCGACAAAGTTTAAATCCTGTCTGTCTAGTGCGCTTCCCATGATGTTTACGCATTAGATCAGTTGGACAGTGGCTGGACTTTTGTGGCTGGTCGAAAGCATTCGTCTAGGAGAGTTTACACTATGAAAGCAATTCGGTTGAATGCGTTTTCAACTACCTCTGGAAGTGGTCGAAAGTGGAAAAGCTCAATGTTTTAGACGCAGTTTATACCTTAGAATTAGAATCGTCCACTTGTGACCCGATGGATCAAAACGCATCAAAATACCAGTAGAGGTCAATTCAACCGGTTTTGCCAATTAATATGCACGATAATCAATCACAGAAACAATCAGATATCGGCAACAGTTACAGTACATGTTTTCATATAATTACAAAGAAATTTGTTGACTAGTGTGGCAAGCAGGACGAGGCCAAGAGCTGTGAGAAAGGAGGGAGGCTGGTGGTGCCACACCGTTCCCAAAGCTCCTCCGTGAGAAACTTGAGACCGGTGTTGCGCGCAGCTGATGTTCATTAACACTCGCGCCACCAGCCTCACTCCGTTCTCACGCGCTCTCAGCGTCGTTCTGCTAGCCACAACTAGATACTGCATTAGTGGAGAAAGAACTGCAGGATGTAGTACCTCAAGTGGTTAAAACATGCAAGCCCGACCCAAATGTTTAATTTCACTTTCGACTGTTGCCATCTTTTTGCATTTATATCCAGATGGTCACTTTTACGCATTCATTAGCCAGCAAAGTTGTATATTTAAAGCTAGTGACGTGAGAAGGCAAATTGATGTAGTTGACAGAAACATGTAATCAAATCAGATACTCATTCGATTTCAGTTCTTAAAAAAAAATTTAACACATTGATTTGAGTGTACACATACCGATGGCACCCAGCTACGACTCAGTAGGCACCACTCACATAATTTTCCAGTAAATTCAGATTCAGCCTGTTCACTTTACTAGAAATGTGATTGGGACTCACCTCGAAAAAGGAAAATACAATTAAGTGCAACATTTGCAGCAAAAGTCAGTCATGTAGGCTACATAAAATTATAATGAGAGCATCATTATAATTGTGTGCCATGGACATGGATTTTAAATGGTAAGACTTTTGCTTTTGTAATCAGGCTCTAAAAAATAATGTAAAAATGTGGATTTAGATTAATCAGCCAATATATCGGTTATCGGCTTTCAAATATAAAGAATTTTAGTTATCACCCAGTGAAATAACTATCAGTTGATTAATCAGCTAGGGTGCGTTTCCCAAAGCCAACTATGGTCGCAAGTTCTGTTGTTACCAATAGAGTTTAATAGAACTTGCGACCATAGTTGATTAACGATGCTTTTGGGAAACACACTCTAGTGAGGTCCAACCTAGTTATTGTAAAATCAACCTCTAGTAAACAGGGCCTTAGAGTGATATAAGTGTGTGTGTGTGTGTGTATGTAGAGAGAGAGAGAGAGAGAGAGAGAGAGAGAGAGAGAGAGAGAGAGAGAGAGAGAGAGAGAGAGAGAGAGAGAGAGAGAGAGAGAGATAGAGATAGAGAGATAGAGAGATAGAGAGATAGAGAGAGAGAGAGAGAGAGAGAGAGAGAGAGATGCCTGACAGGCTTGCCCAAGGGAGATAGTCTGGTTTGGGTAATCAGAGATGAGAAAATGTCTGAGTGTTCGTTGAAAACATGACCCCATAAAAAAATTAAGCACAACAGGGGTCTTCAGTGTGCTTAAAATGCTTTGAAATGCTAGGGGGCAAACAAACAGACCTTTGCTTTTCTGCACTACAGCAATGTCCAAAATCCAGAGAATATTCCACAGAAATCCCCATTACTGATAATTAATGAGTGGAAAACACCAGCCTTACTCTCTTTATCAGCCTTTATGAGTCTCTCAAGCTCTAAAACACAGCTGGTTTCCTAAGCCCCATTGTTCTAAGCCCTTACGCATTATAGTAGGAAACTATTAAGGAGTCCATTTAGTCTCTGTTTTTGGATGTGTGTGTGATAAGCAAGTGCTTACAGTAAATATCTGACTGTTGGCATGAGCAATATTGGCAGTACAGGGGCCATTTTAAAACATACACAAATAAACAAAAAAAACATGTTTGCAGCATGCATTTCTTGATTGTGCAAGCAGCGTATAGGCTATATTGTTAGCAGCGTGCATTTTATTCATTTATATATTATTATCTGTGATGGTAAATCTGAATTTCTCAGCAGCCCTTACATCAGGTTTACATTACAGTCCGGTCGTGTCCTTTAATTGAAATTCAAGTAACATTTACTGAGTAAAAATTACTGTCAAATATATCTGTCAAATAAATACAAATTTTAAACAATACATAAATGGTACTCATAACGCCTCTATACTTGTTCATAAAGATAGCAGTTCGTCATTCAAGAAATGAGCTGTTAAATGATAGCATAGAAACACTTATAGAACACAGAATAAAATATAGGCTAATAAAAGTAAAGATTTGCATGTGAAAAGCAGATGAAGAACCTATTAAATTTGTTTCTATTAGAAAAAGCCAAGTGCACATCACACCTCAAGTCTGTTATCAGAGATTTACAATATTACGTAGCATAATTAGTATTAACTACAATCATTTGACAAACTTATAACTCATTTAAAAACAGTGTGAAACATAAAAATATAACAGTTATAGTAACTAAATCCAAAGCTTTGCGTAAACTAAATTTCAACTAAGGACTGAAGATTAAAAAATAAATTCAGGCAATAAGATTCAAAGCTGCATTGCAAAACTCATTCCAAGCCTGACTGAACTGTGTCAAGGCCTCACACACAGCATTCCCTTTTCAGATCCTGGTGATGAGGAAGTGGCACAGACTGGACAAAAGGCAGGAAAGCCCTATTTCGCATAGTCAAAGCTGACACTGTGCCAGTGTACTGTTCTAAAGAAGAGAGAGCAGCAAAGACCCATCTGTGCTGCCACTGCTCATCTGCAGGAGACGGAGGGGGGAGGACGAGTCTCCATAAGGAGAGAGGAGGGGGTTTAAGGGGATTCCTCATATTATATGGTCAGAGATGAAGGATTTAACCAAACTGCCAGTATATAAGCTGATAAATCAATCAGCTGTCAAAAGGTGAGCTTTGCCAACCATTTCATTTAAACAGGATTTTGCAATCTGACATCCGTGCCTCACATAAAAGTATTTAACACTGTATGAGATGATATCTTGACTATGTAAATGTCAAATATGAACTTGTGATATGAAAACAGCTTATTCAATTTCCTTCCTTGCCGGCACAGTGATATCTTAATGCACAGACACTTAACATTGCATTACTTCATACATTAGCGAAATCAATTAGAGTATAACATTCTGAAATAGTCAGAAGCCAGGAATAATCTCATAATAAAACCATCACGGCATAAATAAACCAGGTCCATTTAGGTTTCAGTGAGCTTTTAGTACTGAACTAAATGACACCATAGAGAGTCGTAGGTCCCTGTGCACAAATATAAAGGATTTACAGGACAAAACAAGAACAAAAATGTTTAGGCAAGAAAAGTATTTAATATCTGGCTATTTGTGACTAATAACGAATGTTAAATTACAGATCTTGTCTCATCTGAAGCAGCAGGTTCTCCTGTTTACATTGCCATACAGAAATGTAACTTCAACACAAGCTTTTGATCAACATTTAAAAAATAATAAAAGAAATATAATGACTGACTGAAAGAGTTGTAGCTACTTTCCAATGAACTTCTAATGGACAATACTGCACAAAATGTGTCAATTGTGGCCTACTTACTGTCCAAAGTGACTAAACATTACACGTTTGATACGTGTCTGCTATGTTATTACATATATATATATATATATATATATATATAAATCAAATTTGTATTAAATAAATGCACAAAATGTAAAACGCCAATGTTTACAGTTTACAATAGTGGGATATACCAAATTTATACAGTCGATAGATAAGTTGTAGATTTCTAATCTACTATTAGTTGTAGCAGGTTAATATGGGAATATTGCATGAAAAATGTAAGACTTAAATAAAATGACACATAATATGAGCACTACTCGGTTCATGTGCGTTGGAAGCTGCAGTGATGCTTGTTGCAACGACAGGCATCACAAAAATGAGATCCGATTTCAAACAGATGGCTTGAGATTTACAAAACACCAGAGCAATCGAACTGCGAACATTTAACAAAGTTTGCGTCGTTAAAACAATACAAGTATTTAATTCTTAAGACATATGTATTCGCTTTATGGCCGTTACACACTCTGCGTTATAATATGCTACGGTTGCTAACAGTTAGCACTGGGAATGCCATCCAGAAAGTCAAAACAAAGCTCACAAATTTCCATCAAGATCTTTATAAACATAAACAGAAGTGATGTATTCGGAGGTGTTAACGCCGTGTCTCTTACCTTTGGCATCGCTGTTCTCCTGCAGTGTTTTAGCGGCCGCCGTCCATAAATCGCATCCCAGCAGGAAGAGCACAATCACGGCAGACCTGCTGCTGCTGTCCGCCCCTCGCATTATTGCTGTTCACGGTTACAAGGCTTTTGCTCAACAATGCGGCTTTTCTATGCGACAGGAGTATCTAGAGACTCGTAGCAGCTGAGGTTCCCAGACATAATCTGGTGTTTTAGCAAATCTGATCATGTCATTGAACACCGACGGGCGATTAGAACAACCCTCCGCTCAGCATCTCCGTGTTGCCGCTGTTTTCCCCCCATCTCAACTCGAGAAGACAGAAAGCCTGCCCTGGACTCTACTCCGCCAGTTTAACCCTTTCCATGCCACGACCAGGTGGTGCTGCTGCGCTTGTCCTACAGAAAGAAGGATTAGACCCCCATCTGCTGTCTTACACGGTCAATCACCTCACAACAGCGGTTCTCAAACTCAAGGGCCCATTGTCCTACACACCATTCTTGGTGGAATAGTGGAGTAACATCTCACAGCAAGAACTGTCAAATCTGGCTCAGTCCATGAGAATGAGATGTACTGAAGCACTTAACCCTTGTGCATCAATTAAAAAAAGTTACACATAGCTACATAGAGGACAAAAATGTCCACTCAAAAAACTGTCATGAAAATTTGACTTAAGTTTGGTATCATTTTAAAGAAGACCCTTGGCAGATTATTGCTGAAGTAAAAACAAATTAATAAGTAAATCCAAAACAAAGTTATATAGGTTTAAGTTTATGAAAAATATTTATGAACATTATTTTATATAAAATATATATTTTATGAAACAAGTTGAACTCTAAAACGGCTAGAAAATCAAAGCCATAAATCTAAATAAGTTGTGTTCCAAATTTGAGGTTGATATCTCAAAAAATAAGCTTTTTGATAAGATTTTGTTTGGGCGCAGTAACAATTTCCCCCATTTGGTGCCAGCAAAACTCCACTGGTGCACACAGTGATTGGATTTGTTATTTGCAGTTGAGTTTTTCTCTCTCAATATTACAAACACACACATGCACACATTTTTTTTTATAACACACATACTAACCACACTCTGACATCCATACCAACACACCCACACAAATATTGTTGCATAATTTATCCAATTGGCTCTATAATATGCCGAAGCAGAAAACAGGAATAAAGCAAGTATTTGCTTTATACTCCAAACCTGAAAAAATTGCACCATCAGGTAAAAAATTTTTGAAGCCTTGCCAACAGAGTGAAAGCCTCTTAACAAAGATTGCATCATTTTACAGTTAAATATTTTTGTCCAGAAGCCGCTGAGAGGGAAGTTTTTTTGTACCTAGTGCAAAATAGATTTTTTAAAGGAAATGGCGGTGAAATAGTAAATTTCCAATAAAAATACACACCTGTGCCAAATTGTATGCAGTTAGCATTAACACAGGCAAAGTGATAAAAAATAAAAAAAAAACGAAAAAGCCAAAAATGTCCATAAGGATGCACAAGGGTTAAAGAAGCTGGTGGACACACCACATACTGACTGATACTTTTGATAATAACCCCCGCTCTGTTCAGGGACTCATTATTCCATTTCTATTCATCAAATGTCTTTGAAATTTGTCTCAGTTGTTGAATCTTTTTATGTTCACACAAATATTTACACATAACACACTTGCTGGGGGAAAACCATTTAAAAGTGGGGGGACTTTTTTATAATAAAATATTTTATTTTATATTATATATTCTATTATAATTTTTTTTTTATATAATAGAATATTTTAAAATAATTTTAATATAATATTGGGTTAACATATTCCAACTGTCATGATTTTTTGCAGAGTATGTAAACTATGCCTGATATAAATGATAATTGAATTATACCTCTGAATATAATATTCATATAATACATCTGATATTATTTTTTAAATGATTTTAATTATACTATATCAAATATTCTATAAATGTATGCATTGTGACAGTTCAGTTAAATAATTAAAACAAAAACAGAATATATTTCTTTCTTTTTTTTACTATAATACTATATAAAGGAAACATTTTGACCATAATACATAATAGTGGTGAATCCTTTGCTACTATTCAGTATCTGAATGTTTACTAGTAACTATTCCATTTTCACTTTTTTAATTTTGATTTCTATGGGGATCTGTGGTTCAGATATCAACTATTGGCATATGACTAGTATCTATTCGAGCTGTTGCTGGTAACTGTTCCAGTTTTACTATGATATCTGGATTGTGTTATCTGTTCCTGTTTACCATTTTAACTATTCATTAGATATCGGCACTTAATCTCTAACTATTCTAATAGTTACTAGTAAGTTAGTAACAATTTTACACTTGCACTATTTATTAGATTAGAGACTAATGTGCATTGCAATTGTTACTTGTAACATCTAAATCTTAGTGTAACGGGGTTCAGATGTTATAGGAAGAAGGAGGTGGGAACCGGCGAACATTTAAACAATTCAATAATAAAATAAAACAAATACAAAAACAAAAGGATCCGCCAGAAGCCCCTCATGGAGGACTGCTGGCTACGCAAAAGGGAAATAAAACTCAACATAAAATCAGGACTGTTCCTCTCTCGATCTTCAGCGTCGACGCTCCTCCTTTTATGCTTCCACTCCTCTGTCAGAGATGCGAGACCGGTGCGTCTCACAGGTGACGTTCATTATCGCTCACGCCACCGGCCTCGCGCCGTTCTCTCACGTCCTGCTCGCCACACTTAGTACGATATTTAATCAAACCGTAAGAACAGTTGTCTTTCTGTGAGCCATTTGCTTTCTCTCACTAGCATGCAAACAAGAGAGACAAGATGCATTAAACAATGATAAAGCTCATGGTGAACTCTATACTTTATTTGTATGTAGCAATCGACACTTTTTTCAAAGGAAACCAAATTAACTTCTCAAACTCTTACTGTACCTTAAGTTACCAAAAGATTGAGCATTACAGTTCAGCATAGAACAGTTTAACTAAATTTAAATGGATGTCATGCAAGTTTACTTGAAGAAAGAACACTCAAGAACACCGAGCGTCAACATTTGCTAAGATAAATCACTAGTCAGTTTGCCTATTGTCTGCAAAACACAAAGTAAACAAGAATGACTGAAAACTGACAAGACAGCATCCCAAAAGATAACCATACCAAAACAAACTTCCAAACAAACTTTATATTACCTTTAATTAAAAGTCTTGACCACAGGCACAATCCTCAGAGGAGAGACGCTGCACATATTGCAGAAGAATGGAAAGACCTTCTCCATGAAATCAGTCATGAATGTGTAAAAGACAGTATCGCTGAGAGGATCTGAGAATGAAAGCCGTCCTTCATCCAAATCGAGCTTCACTCTCACTCGCTCTGTTTTCACACACCCAAGCAAAGGGATGCATGACTTCTGAGGAGCCTTCAGACTGAGCGTGTTGCCGTCATAACCGATGCACCAGACCGCACTGGGCAGACTGGTGGCTCCTTTTCTCTGGACAGACTCCGTAGTGACTCCCAGCATCCAGAAGGTGCTGTCTCCCACATCCACATCCCAAATGTGTGTCCCTGAGTAATAGCCCACAGAGCCCAGAACACAGGGAAACCTATCAAATCTCTCCGGGTTAGCGGGAAGCTGCTTCCTCTGCACACCAGCCACGTCCTCCTCTTCAAACTCATCTTCGTCCCTCAAGCTTGTCAAATCTCTAGACAGTATAAGTTGAGAGTTAGCGGTGTTGGGATCAAGCACCACAGGAGCTAAAAAAGAGAATATTGCAAAGATGTTGCTTTATTAATGTTCTTAATGATACTTGAGAAAAAATTAACACAACTGATTATTAATATTTGAAAAAACTTGTCTGCCAAATCATAGTCATGTGGTCCAACAGAAAAAAACGAACAAACAGGAAATTATACAACTGACCCTCATGACTGTGTGTCAATGTCAATCTTTTTTTTCTTTTTTTTTTCTTTTTTACACAACACAAGATTAGGTCATGTTATAAAATGTCATGTATAACTCCCCAAAATGTAATGATATTTATGAACTACTAATTTTGGTCAAAATTTTTTTTTTGAAAAATGTATTAAAAACTTAAAAATAACAATTAAGATTTAAGGTGTAAGGAAAATATATTATTTTTCACGGTTACATCACATGACAAATTATATTTTTCCAAAAATGATATAAAAGAGAAATATGAAATAAGAAACCAACATAATACAAAGAGTACATTTCTAACGTGTTTTAAACTATTTTTTCTATATCAGACGTTCTTATTTGCCATTAACCCCAAGATGTAGCAAATAATTGCTTGTTGTCAAGTTTCACCGGAGTAAAGCTTTATATTGTTCATGAAAAAAAGTGTCAATGTTTTATAAATCAACTCACAGTAACTCATTTCAGTAAGTCTTATTTTTGACCAAACTGTGAACTTCAAATTGCCCAGGTATTGTGCGGTATCAATCAGCCCTCCTTGAACTGGGTCTGGATCCTGGTTCATGTCCTGGGCTCTGGAAGAACATTCAGAGGTCAGACTCAGCACTATGGTTTAACTTCAATACTGGGAGAGGTGAAGGAGAAGAAGGCTTGCTCACCTCTTCATCATGTCCTTGAATTTCTATTGAAAATGTAGGAAATATAAAAAGTTAATGAAGACAGCATACACTAAATTGTTTCTACTATTTTTCTCTCAGGTTATTGTCCTGCTGTACCTTTTAAAATCATGCAGTGGGAGAACAGAGTAAACAATACAAAACAAGCAGAAAATAAATAATTAAGAACTAACCTGTAGGAACTGGATGTCCCCACTGTCCAAATTACCTCTAAAATCTTTTATTAGTCCGGACAGAGATAATATTTCGGCATTCATCTTCTCAATTTTGTCTTTCAAGAGCTGTTTTTTCTGTTTTTCTTCCTCGTTCAAGGTAGCAAGCATGGCTTTTTCTTCATCATACAGAAGCTGGTGAAGACGCTCAAAGTCCTCCCTGATGATATCCTTTGTGTGGCAGACCTGGTGCTGAACACCAAACACACATACAAAAACATGTTATATGTCATAGAATTCTCAGTAACAATCATAATAAATTAGACTAACAAATCAGACTTACACATATGTGCTCAGCCTGGTGAGCATATTCAAAGTAGGCATGTTGTATCATCTCCAGTTGTCTATTCAAGAGACTAAGTTCTCTCCGAAAAGGTCTCTAAAATTAAGAGTTTGTTTATCAGAAAACAACATATGGCAAAAATGGATTAAGGTTACTAAACATGTACCTTTCGTTCCTCAGCGAGCTCACTAACAGGGCGGCACGTGTGTGTTTTGTGTTCGAGTGACTCTCTGCAAACCAAGCACACGAGCTGTTCATCATGCAGACAGAACAGACTCAGTCTCTCCCGGTGAATCTCGCACAGCTCCTCTGGAAGGCCCCGGTAAACCAGGAAAGCTTGGCATAAGTTTTTCAGTGCCAGGTTAACGGGAGGGTTCTTGTTGCTGGTTCTTTTTCTGCACATCGGACATTCTCTTGACCCTTTGGTCGTCCAGTACTGTTGGGTACAGTCTCTGCACAGACTGTGGCCGCACTGAAGCAACACGGGATCTTTGAAAATATCACGACAAACAGGGCACGTAAAATCCTCTTCAATAAAGGGACGTTTCGACGCCATCTCTGCCACTATGCGCTAATACGCAAAAAAACGTTTGTTTTTGTTTCGTTTCGTCAAACTTCAAAACCAAAAGGAGTTATTCCGTCTTTCCATTTTCCACCGGTAGGGGGCGCTATCTTCTGAAAGAGCTGAATATCCTGATCAAAAGACGTGATGAAGAAGCAGATGCATACAAAATAATGTGATCATCAACATTAAACATAAATACTGATACACACAAGAAAGTTTCTCGTGAGCAGTGAGCACGTGAAAGTCTGTATATTTTTATTTTATATATTTTCTTATTTTGTATATTTTCTCGTGAGCACGTGAAAATCCGTTCTCCCTTTAGGGGCTCCGTACTTCTTGTATGTTCAGATACTCATAAAACAAAATATTCTGGGTGGCCATGACAATTTTGTGAAAATGATCAAAAATGCTGGCAGCGACTGAAACTGGCAGGGAGAGTTAAGACCTCTTACTCTTTAAAGGTAAATGTCTTTCTAAACCACTAGATAATGAAAGTTACATACACACTTCAGCTTTCACCTTTATCAGTGCCGGTCAAGGAAAGATTCTCAAAGCCTTTAAAGCAGGCAAAGTTAATTAGCTAAGTGTTTAAAACTTTACTGTTTACAAACTTAGCTGTAACTAGAAGGAGAGGCTGTAAAAGCATCAGTGTGCGGGAGTGGTAGGGTTAAAGCCTTTTCCCAGATCAACAGTTACCTTTCCTTGTATAAACATGAGTGGGACACTAACACCAAAACCAGCTGACAGGAAACCAAAAGATATGGCAAATGGGTGATGATCAAGAGGGGGAGATGTAGGGTACATTATCATATCTTCCTCAATGCATGTTTAAGCAATATCAGGGGTTCTCAACTCTGGCCATTGAGATCCACTTTCCTGCAGAGTTTTGCTCCAACCATAAAACACTCCTGACCGAGCTAATCAAAGTTTGCAGGCTTACTAGAAAGGTACAGGCAGGCGAGTTTGATCAAGGTTGGAGCTAAACTCTGCCGGAAAAAAAATGAACACTTGTAGATAAATAGTAGCCTATGTAGTGGAAAGCACTTGTGTCCTGTGAAGCAAATCGTACAGATGTGTCAGTAAACGACTGTGCCTGGAGTGTCAACCAGCAAACTGATAAATCCCTTGCTCAAGATAGGCATCAGTATATTGTGATGATGGAGGCCATTGTGCTACGTTTAATTCACATTAAAGGGATTTCTACTAGCAGTAAAGAGTTCTAATCATATTCGCTCAGCCCTACAGCCTCACTTTGTACAATCAAAAGGACAAATAATGCAACAATTGAAATACATAAAGAATAGTTTCAAATTTCATTTTAATTTCAGATCTGTGTAAAATAGACGGGTGCACATCACAATACATTATTCATGGACTGAAATATTGATCATATCCTTCCAAAGGAGAAAATATAACGAGATGTGGTTTTGTCATGATTAATAATACAGTTATTGTATTATCAGTCCATATGAATTGAAATACACTTGTGGGCACTGATTTGAGGTAAAAAAAACAAAAACATATGAAACTCTGTCATTAACATGCTCTGAATGCAACATGTTAGAGCAGCAGTCAAAAAAAAAAAAAACCATGCATTTCCAAAAGATAAAATAAATGCCTTCTTCATCAACATTATCTAGCTATATGCATTTAGAGCCTTTTAGTTTGAAAAAGAAATATTCATGTCAGCCTGACAAATACGCATTTTAACTTTATATACAAAACAACCTGAACCTCAGGTTTTAAACATTTTGGAGCCAGTGTACACACAAATGATCAACTCAAAATGTCCCATTATTGCACATGTAATTTATATCTATTAATTCCCCCTCCGCCATCTTTGTACTTACTGAGCAATTATTTTACAAGCTTCAATATGTAATCAGTACAATCATTGACAAGGCGTGTAGACATATGAGGCTTTGCTGTGGAACTACATTGTGGGCCGATGCAATGCACCAGCTCTATATGAATAAAGATTCTAGTCAGCCACAGATCGCAGAATTTACCACTACACCTTTATCATCAATAAGCCGCATTCTTATCTTATCTGTTTCCTTTTAATGACAATCCATAATGTACTGTACTGTTGGTGACAAATGATTTGTATACTGTACGATAAACTTTGTATACAGTACTGTATGTGACATTTAATTTCTTTAAACATTCTGTAAAAAATGGCCATATTTAAAACAATGCAAGACTGCTCTAGTAATAATCATAAACAGTTTTAGCATCTCTCTGCTGTAAACATGAAACATGGATGCCAACACTTTAAACTGTTTGGTGTCATGTATTTAAATATGAAACAAAAGAAATATCAGAAAATGACTTAAAAGAAGGGTGGATCTGTATTTAGCTGCAGTGTGTATGTGGCCTATGTGAAGTGTATTGTGGAATGATCCAGATCTTGTGCTGAGAAGTTCCATTGATAATGTTAAATAAAAATTTCTCAGAAGTAATCACTGTTTCATCGTAACCTAACAGGAAGTCGATGGAGTTGATCAGACAGTGAGATCTTAATCTTTGGGATTGTATTGGCCAGCCTCTAGTCTAGAACTGGCAATGTGGCTCTTTGGATACTGTGGATATTGCAGCTCTATCAAGAGTTCTTGATCTTCTGCCATTTTAAATAAAGCTTTATGAGAGTTTCCAAGTGGTACCGTGGCCCAGATCGCAGTCCAGTGTGGCAGCTGTAGTTTATTTAGAGGCTTGGATCTGTAGTCTTCTACAAAGATACTGAAACCTTCGAACACAGCTCCTCCACTGTCTTCATGGAGAATCATCCCATGGCCTCTTTATTCATCCTTCTCATCTGCTCTGCTCTCACGCATCTGTGGATTTTTCTGCGGTCAGCTGCTCGCGGTCTGACACGTCGTCAGCTTTGGGTGGCCGTGCCCGATCGAAGAAGCCGCACTGAAGAACCAGAGCAGGTGGGATGAGGCGGGTGGGGAAAAGAAAAAAAAGAACAGAGGATGAGAATGTGATCCCTGGGATAACAGTCATTATTCCTTTCTTCCAATGTTTTGTCTGCTAAAACACTTGCACAGATGTGCTCTTAAGGCTGAAGGACAATGACCCATTTAAGACCAGAGAGTCAGAGGACCGCAATCAGTGGAGATCAAGTACATAGATCTATTTATGGATATGCTGATTAAACCGATATCATTTCCTTTAAAATTAGAAACAATTTGTTATAAGCAGCAGGGCAGTAATCATAAGAACTCGTAGACAAAGTTTTGACCGCGCACACACACACACGTTCCAAAGTTTGGGATCGGTACTTAAACTGCATTAAATTTGAAAAATATGTTATCACTTATATATATACAGTATACAGTATATGTGATATATTATATGATTTTCTATATATAGATAAAATCACAAATGGCTCAATGCCCAACTGCAACAGCATTCCCCCCTTCCTCTCCTTTATCTGTTAATCTGACAATTAAATTTAAAGGATATATATATATATATATTTATATAATTTTATATATATAGTGTACGTATACATTTTAATTAAAAAATGTTGATTTTGATCAATTTCATTAACACTTCGTCAAAAACCAATTTCACCACAAGAGGGGGCAATTACATTGTATCTCAGTAGGATGCATCTAATTTTTCTTCAAATCCATTATAAGTGACACTATCTGTATTATATGATGTATAATAGCCTGTTAAATGGCCTCAGCTGCTCTAAAAAAAACCTCTCAGCATCCGATTGACATTTCCTCCTGTGCACCCACGCACACTCGTCACTCTTTAGCGTGTTTAATGCATGTGTGTGTGTTTGTGCATGTTGGCCAATTAGGGCACGTCTCCTCCATAGGGACCCAATCAAGTGCCTGAGAACAGCCCTGTAGACAAAACACTGATAAAATCATAAATGGCTCATTGATGCCCAACTGCAACAGCATTCCCCCCTCCCTCTCCTTTATCTGTTAATCTGATTTGCCAATTTTCATCAAGCTCTTCAATGTTCCCCATACCTCTTTTCACTTCACTTCCTCTAACCCCCTTCTCCACTTCCTCCACACTCCTTCTCTCACTCTATCTCTAACAGCCATCTCTTTTTCTACCCCCTGTAGTTCCTTTGTTTAGCTATTTCACTGAAGCAGAGACGCAGTAACAGACGGATTTTGCTGTTCATGAAGACTAATGCCAACATGAGCATGTATTTCCTGTCAACCAGGATTAACAGAAAAACCAAACTAAGTGCAGTTACATACAGTCATATGTTCTTAATTGAAATGCGTTTTAATCACTGTGTACTATAGCTAAATGAAACAACAACAACAAAAAAAGCCTGTTTCACACTACCTTTCAAAAGTTTGGGGTTGATAAGATTTTTTTATGTTTTTGAAAGAACACATGTCCATACTGTTATGCTCACCAAGGCTGAATTTATTTGATTAAAAAAAAACAAACAGCAAAAACAATAATATTGTGAGATGAGCCAAAGAAGTAGAATATAAGTCTCTCTCTCTCTCTCTGTGTGTGTGTGTGTGTGTGTGTGCGTGTGTTATGGCTAACCTACCTTCCACATTGCTAGGCTAAGTATAGCCAGCACCAGCAGTCCCAGCAGTATAGCCAAAATTATTACCCACAGGGGAATGGCAAAGGAAACGTCAGGAATGGCCCACACCACAAATGTGCCGATCTTAAAAACACAGGCGCACAAACACAGAGGTCATTAATATTTTACTACCACTGATGTAGCTATGATATTAGCACACATAAATTAGGTTGACAGCTTATAATCTCCCATCTCTTTCTCTCTTTTTACACTAAATGTAACAGAAGCTCCTTATGAATGTTTTGTTTATTCTTAATATTTAGTTATCTTCCTTTTTGACAGTTTTATACATTACAAAGAGAAGAAAGTAAGGGTGTTATGATTTGATTATAGCACTCAGCTATGAAGCACTAATGCAGTTAATACACATAAAGAGCCGTAAAAAAAAGTACTGTGGCGGTTAAAGCGTACAGTGATTTTATCAGTAAGTGTTGGTGATACCATTAATACATGACTTTCAGTACCATAGTATTATATGGTACTTAAATGTACTTAGAAGAGTTCTGACATGTACCATGTTATTCTTAGAAATAGGAAAAACTGACAGACGGCAAAAATACAAATGTTAAGAGACTCCCATGCTTCAAGCTACTCTTCCTTTCTTATCAAACATCACCTTCCTTATCAAAGCTAAACAAACTGAGCTCATAGGCATTTAGTGAGAATCCTTTTCTTCTCTTGCTCTAATCCACTTTCTCCTTTTCCTACTTTCTTTAATCCACACCCACACAAACACTCTAGATTACTCACTGATTTGCTCTGGTGTGGCAGTGTATCAGCTTTGATCCGATAAGGCATGGCCGTCACTTGAAAGGACACTGTGGAGTTTAGCGTGTAGTGGTCATTCCGTCTCTGCCAGAGGAAAGCAATGGATTAGCATAAATACAACACACATGGAACCATCTCAGAGCGAGCGGGACAGAGGCTGGCCCCTCGCCGAAGAGGAAAATGTCAGATTAACATTAACAGAACGCACATGGCGGGTGTCTGACAGGGCGCTGTGTTGTAATAGCTTCAGCATGGATGAGGCTTAACGAGAAGCAGTGGTCAAAAGAGCAGCAAAACAAAACTTAAAGCACTTCCTTCAATCTAGGATCACTCGCACACATGCAAAGAGCACTACTGTCCTGCAGACACTCCAGCGTACGTGCTCTCATACACGTGTCTGGTTTCTGTGGATGTTCCTCTGAAGATGAGATGAAAGCATTTTGTTCTGACGATGTCAGGGTTTATGGCGTCACACGACTTAGGTGTCTAACTAGACTGGTGATGTCATCTCCTGTGTCACCAGCTGAACATCTGAGGTTGAGTTAAACATTTGGTCGTGTTCAGAGAGGAAGGGTGGCCATGAACATAATGTTAAAGGGATAGTTCACCCGAAAATGAACATTCTGTCATCATTTACTCACCCTCATGCTCTTGCAAACCTGTATGAGTTTCTTTCTTTGGAGTGAAAAGACTTTCATTGTATTAACAAACAAACAAACAAAGCCGTCTGTTGTATTCACAGAAGTAAGTCATACAGGTTTGGAATGACATAAGGGTGAGAGAACTGTACCGTTAAAACCCTACGCTGTTCTTACACTTCACTGTCTGCACTCCCGTTGGCAGTAGCCAAATTATGTTATTGTGCATTTGCATGAAAGTTGAACTCTGCTCAACTCGTTGCATCAGCCACGGTCGCTCGTCACCTCAAATAGCCAACGCTCATTGAAAATGATTTACTGCCGGTCTGTTTGTTGCTGCAAATCACAGTCAGTGTAAACGCAGTTTAATAGGAGCCTTTGATCATAAAATGATTTAAGAAGTGAAAATCACCAGCTGGACTTTACAGGAATACTGTGAAGATAACATCTAAAAACACTGACAGTTTGTGAATGTTTAAACACTTCAGTAGATTCCATGCTGCATCCTTCTCTGTGATGACATACACTGTGTCCCTGCTGAAAAGACCGGCAGATGTTGTGCTTTCGGATGCTGGTTTTCCAAGCAGGTTTCTTAAAGGGATAGTTCACCTAAAAATTTTAATTCTGTCATCACTTACTTCCCCT
Source organism: Gila orcuttii (assembly GCA_026230005.1). Lineage (NCBI taxonomy): Eukaryota > Metazoa > Chordata > Actinopteri > Cypriniformes > Leuciscidae > Gila > Gila orcuttii. Next base: position 26,642,667 of record JAPDVR010000018.1, on the reverse strand, counting down.
CATGTTATTCCAAACTGTATGCCTTTTTTTCTTCCGAACGGAAAATAACAAATTTTGAAGTGTTTTTTTTTTTGTCAATATGCATTGAAAGTTAATGGGGCTCAATGTTGTTTTGGACCCACTGACTTTCATTGTTCGACCCTGTATGCATTTCTTCTGCGGAACACAAAAGAAGATATTTCGAAGAATGTTGGCAAGCAAAAACATTAGAGCCCAGTGACTTTAATTATCTGTACAAAAAAATGATATTTCTCTAAATAGTTTTTTATGTCAGACAGAAGAAAGTAAATTTTTTTTAGAACAACATGAATTTAATTTTTGAGAGAACTATTTCTTTAACTATAGTAAGCTAGAATAAATGAAAGTATTTTTGTGTGATAAAAGTACCTGTAAGAAGGTGTGAGCCCAGAGACGGGATCTGAACTTGATCACAGCGCTTCGCTCTCGATCCAAACGATCCACGACACACTCCACCATTAGGCAGTTGATATTAGAGCAGTTCTAGAGAAAAAGTAGAGAAGGTCTTTCACATTAATAGTCTTTTCCTGTTTGTGGAGGCAGTATGTACAATGACTTCAAAAGTTTGAGAACATCTAAACAATTTTGAAACACTTAGGCCACATCCACACGAAGCCAGAGCTTTCCCTATCCGAACTTTTTTCCCCCTCGTTCTAAAAAACAATTCCGTAAACGCCAACGTAGTCTCAAGAAATATCTGCGTACACACGAAACCACTGTAACGGCTTAAAACGATGTAGTATACATGCCAGACCAGTATGTGGCGCTGTAATTCTGCCACAGCGATCCACTAAAAACGGAGAAGAAGAATTGGAGCATGGGAATAAACCTTGTTGTGCTGAATACAAGAATTATTAATTAATTTAATAATTTTTTTTCTTTTTTTTCTTTTACCAATAACTTTATTGAACAATATAAACAACCATAAATGGCTTGATATAAAATATGAAATGTCTTAATCAGACAACAGACAAGCATCATAGCATAAGAAAATATAAATAAATAAGTAAAATAAAATAAATAAAATAAAAATACATTCAAGTAAATAATAAATAAAGAAATAAAAGAGGCTCAGTAAATTCTGCAGCACGAACACAAAGCATGTAGTCCGCAGTTGTTGTTGCCGTTACGTGACATAGCGGTGTCTGACTAGGCCAGGGTCTACACGTGGGGTGATGACATCATCGTTTCACAAAATATACAGATTGGCTGTACACACGAAAACGCAAGGGTGTCGTTTTTAGATTTATCCACTCTGGGTTCCGGTAAAAAAAAAAAAAAAAAAAACGGTTTCAGGCTCCTAAACCGTCTGGACGAAATTTTTATGTATACAGCTTAATGCGTCTCAGCTACAGCTTAATGGACAAGGCCTTAAGTTGAATTGAAAAATGTTTCATTTTATGTCTTTCACTCAAATTCTTCTGCTGATAATACAATTTGTAATAATAACAAAGTGTCAAATGAGAAAAATGTAAAATGTAGGCATTTTCACCTCTTTGTACCTGATGTACAGCTGATGTGCTGTCTGTTTTAAAAGCCTCACATTTGATTTTGAGTGATTTTATTGGTCACATTTAAAGAGTTGAGTGATGGTGTGTATGTAAGTAGTATCAATGCCAACTGTTTGTGTACGTGCATAGGACATGACCTCTGCCCTGTCTTATCACATTGCCTAAGGTGTGATGGACTAAGATTATCAAAACCACCTGGTCTACACACACACACACACACACACACACACACACACACACACACACACACACACACACACACAAACACAAACACAAACACAAACACACACACACACACACACACACACACACACACACACAGTCACACACACACACACACACACACACTAAAGAGACATTTCGAGAGAGCAAGACAATAAGCATAATATCAATGACCTGTTATGAGATTTACAGGTGAACTCACCCTTTGAGGTTAACACAGGTCTCCATAACACACGTCTAGTTCAACATAAGAATCTATCCATCACATCTATGAGAGTGTTCCCACAGGGAGTGCAGCCATATGCTTCAGGAGGTTTGTGAGTGTTTGTGGTTCTGGTGGGAGTGTATGTGTGTACCAGTGTCTTGCTGCTGTAGCTCTGGGCTGTAGAAACAGATCGTCTATGGCGAGTCGGACCGCTGCTGTTCCTCAGAAAGCCCAGTAATTCTGGAGTGTCCTGAAGAGTGGAGGTCTAAGCATGCAAGAGAAAGATGTGAGAGGAATTGAAAAATTAATATTAACGTGATGTGTGTAGGACAAAACGGTTACATTAATAAAGCAGTTTTAGTATTATTTGTATCTTAGTATTTCTTAATATTTTGGAATCAGCTATTATTTTAATATTTTCAGTCTTCACTTAAATATTTGTTAAATTTTAAGTACTTTTGTTATGTGCATTTATTATTATATATAAAAAAGAATATATATATATATATATATATATATATATATATATATATATATATATATATATATATATATATATATATATATATATATATATATATTTATATTGAGCTTTTATTAAAATTTATTAATTTAATTTTTATTCCAGTTTTAGTTTCAGTAATTTTAGCACTTCAACTGAAACTTATTTCAGTAATTTGCCAAAGCAACATTTCTAATTTTCATTAAGTTTTTTCCACCTAGTATTTATTCTATCTGTATCAACATTTGTCATGTTATCTGTACACATTTTTGTCATAATATCCTTATAAACCTGAAGACAAACATTTTCATTTTAATTGAACTTTATTTATATACTACTTTTCAAAATAAATATTGTTCCAACACAGTTTTCTAATTTTCATTAAGTTTTTTCCACCTAGTATTTATTCTCTCTTTGTATCAACATTTGTCATGTTATCTGTGACAAAGCACTGAATGATTTCTGAATGCATGTCATAAGGAAGGAAAGATAAACATATTAAATATTTTCTATTGCTATCATTTTATTTATACAATTATTGTATACATAGTTATATATGAAGTTAGTATTTTAGATTAAAATGTTCAAATAATAATAGAAAGATAAGTCAGTCACTTATATTACATAATGTAGTTGTCACTGTGTGAATGTGGTATGTGGTAAACTCTGGTTAAGCATAATTCTCTCCTCTAAAGTTCACAGGAAAAGAGCTCTAATATCAGTCCAGGTGGTTAAAATTCTAAACTCAGCATGAAAGCAGATCAGTTACAAGGCACAGAGACTTCATGAGGACGTTGTGACGCTTCATCATGACTGCACATGAAATCTGAACAGCGATAATGAAGTCCAGTCAAGAGAGCAGAGGGGTCAGAATTAGTCCAACTCTCTCTGATCAAAAACAAGCAGTCACAGTTTTACATTTATTTGAGGCTCATTAGTAAAAGCACAGAAACCTGAGATTTATGACAGCTAGGGACACAGGCAAGAGAGAGATTTGCAATGCAGATGGAGAGAAACGTTCATTCAGATAACTGGCTCTGTGTATGAGGAAAGATTCTGTCAGGGGGACGAGTTAAAAACTGTGTTAAAAACTCTTTCTTCTGAAGCTGGCTCTCTTTAGGAAGGACACCCTCAGGGAGGAAAAGGATAGAGTGATAAGTGTGAGTTTACCTCTAGCTCCAGTGGGTTGAGGGAACCGTTGACGCTGCAGTGTACAGGTCCGTCAGTGATGATCTGAAGGGCATAGAGGAGGTGTTCCTCAAGGAACTGACTGGGCCAGCCCACCTCCAACACCGTCCTGCTTATTGAACTTGGACCCTTATTATGTAACTGGGAAAAAGAAGAGAGAAACAAAAAGAGATTAGCAACAAACTTAAAAATATACATTTAAATCTATTCAAAAATATTCAAATAGTTACCTTATAAACATTTAGAGAGATGCATCAATAAGAAAATTATGGCTGATTTTTTAAATGTTATAGCCGATAACCAATAAATACACATACTATGTAGTGTAAATGAATTAAAAATGAAACTCACTTCAAGTGATTTTAAGAATCACAACATTATAATGTACAGTATGAAAAGTGGAATCGAAATATTATATTTAATAGTGTTATGAATTTACAAGTGTTTTTTAAATAACTTTAATTGGGTGATGGAATGATAAAATAGAGGAAATGAGCATGAACAATTAAATGTCTAATAACCTAAAAACATTTTGAGTTAATAAAAAATGAAGTAGATTCTCTTACACTATGAATCTACAACGTTTCTTCCAAAATACTACTTCCAAAATTGTACTAAAGTGAAAAACTATGGTAAATTTCCATAAGGGGTGCTGTTGATGCCCGATACATTTAATATGAATCATCAGATTTTTATTTAATATGGAAGAATGTACAAGAATTGATAAACATTAAATCAAGCACTCTGGACTAGCATTAGCGGTTGAACTAAACATGGCAGAGCTGAAGCTGCTTCTAACACAAACCATCTGTACAGCGTCTGGCCAAGATTACAGGCAATTAAAAAATTAATAGCTGCAGGACAGATGCCGTTTAGTGAGGCCCTCTCACAGAAAAAAGAGCTCAGGAGTCTCCACAAAAACAAACAACAAATAAATAACTTTACAAAAGTTGGCTTTTGCTAGCTGAATGCACTATGCTACGCACCATGGGGAAAGTTTATTGTGGTTTATTTCTTATAATAGATTAGTGTTTAGTTTTATTGTTGGAGAGATTTAAAACAGTAACATTGAGTCACAAAGTTAAACTGTCTTTCGTATAAATATGGATTAAATTCACTCACACTCTGTGTTAAAGATAAGATCGCTGTACATCAGCTGTGATTAGTTGTGGCATGCTTGTATGTCTACTTTCTACGTCCTGTATGCATGTGTGTGTGCGAGTGTATTTATTAAACGTGATTACAACTGATCTGGATCCTTTTGATCACAACAAAGTTTTGAATGTTTGCTGGCCAATCAATAGAGCACATTAATCCTAATACTTTTATAATCTATCTCTTCTTCTATTCCTGTGTCTGAGGCTTTCCATGTTTACCCAGTATGTTTTGTTTTTGTGTCTGTTTAATCTGTACCTCATATATGTGTTGAACCTGAGGGCCGACGTCATCCTCTCTCACAGGTTTCTCTTTGGGTTCCCATCGAGGGAAAGGTAAAACAACCTGAGCTGGGTGAGACACCCTGAGGAAAACAGAGAGAGGATATTCAAGCAGGTTGTATAAAATGCAAACAAATGATCACGTACAGTCTAAATAAATATTTTCCAATAAACACCATTCAAATTTCAAACCCGTTTTAATTTTGCAGTGTGGCAGATATCCAAGTTAAACAGGATATTCAACAAGAAAACAACATTTGACTGAGGGAAAGTAAGAGATTTATTGGCTAATACATCATAGAAACAGATGTTAGTCTTATTTTCTATCATATGCCTTATTTATCCTTCACTTTGACCTTATGGCAAGACAATATTTTAAATGAACAGAAATGTTTAATCAATATGGGCCTGGTGAATAACCTCTCCAGATCTCTCTGAACAGGCAATTGGATTTTTTAAAATTATTATTATTAAAATTAGACTCTAAAAAAATGCTCGGTTGTTTCAACCCATGTTTGGGTCAAACATGGACAAACCCAACCATTGGTTTAAAATTGACCCAAACATGGGTTGAAACAACCCAGCATTTTATTCCAGTGCGCTCATTTTCTGCTCAGTGAGAGAGAAAGAGACAGATAAAAAGAGATACTAACCCTCTGATCTCCACCTGTGCTCTCGCCGCAATGCTCAGAGTCAAATTCACTGGGACGCTTCTAGCGTTGTCCTTATTAGAGCTGTTCAGAGAAACAAACAAATATAATGTTTATTTGAAACAACAATCTTTACGCTACATTATCAAGGTTATTATCAAGCACTATGAGAGGCTCTTCTGTAGAAGGTCTCAATGAACTGGCCACAGTGTGTCAGACTACTGAACAGGTCCATGTGTGAGCCTGAGGCAGGGAACATCTGTGTTCTGTGAATGTATCTGTCCTTTGAGGGTGCGAGGACGAAAAGGGAACAATACTGTTTTCATCTGAGTGTGTCGCTGTCCTAGAGTTCCCCGAGTCAACTGTCTCGTCGGTCATACTGCTTGAAAACCACAGAATCTCCACCAGCCACACACACACATACCAGTGCACTAGACGACACTCTGTCTCATTTCATATATCACAACAATGAACGCAAATATTATACAAAAGGAATTTCACCTGGAAGGGAAGCTAAGAAGTCAAAGGAGAGGATGTATGCATAGAAAAAAACATAAAAAGTCTGACAGTTGTAACTTTGATCTTGTGGAATAACTTGGTCACAAAAACGATATATTTACTATATGATATAAAACTCACCGTGTGACTGAAAGGAACAAGGAGACGGAAGAATCTTAGAAGCCTTGTAAGATTTTGATTCATTCATTAAGGTCTTATTAAATACTAAATCATGAGTCAAGAAATGTGATACCTTCATTCCAGCACCTACATTTCCATCCGGAGAGAATCAGAATCCAACCAACATAACATAAACAGTAGGAAAAGAATAACAAAGTATATAGTTTAAATTATATATTAAAAGTTTGGGCTCAGAAATTAACTTTCATTCAGCAAGGATGCATTAAAATGTTCTAAAGTGACTAAATTATATGTGTATTAGTAAAAACATTTATAATGTTACAAAAAGCATTTATAATGTTAGATTTTTTTTTTGTTGTAAAAAATGTATCACGGTTTCCACAGATATATTTAACAGCTGTTTTCAACATTGATAATAAGAAATTTGTAATGCTTTAGCATCAAATCAGCATATTAGACTGATTTCTAAAGGATCATGTGAAACTGAAGACTGAAAATTCAGTTTTACCATAAATATAGCAACAACAACAAAAAAAAATCCAGGAATATATTTTACTTTATTTTATCATATAAATGCAACCTTGGTGGGCATAAGAAAGTTCTTTCAAAAACTTTTACAAATCTTACAGAAAGCAAACTTTTGAATAGCAGTGTAATTTGAACTTTGTATAATTAATAATTACATAATTTGAATTACTTTTAAAAGTAAAGAAACAAACCAACCATCAGAGCCACATGTCATACACTCACAAATTTAAAAGACTTGAAAGACAAAACATTTTTTGTTGTTGTTGCTGCATGACACCTGGCTCTCTGTATCTGTAGTTTTCCGTCCCTCTTCTCTGTCTTTCACTCTTGTTCTCAAGGTGAAAAATCAGAGTGGGCAGAGGAACATGTGGCTAACATTAGTCACCAGAAAATTTCTCTATTCTCTAGAGACACACATACCGAAACAGATAAGACACACACCACAAATGCATTCATACAGCACACACACTTAAGTGCAAACATATTACATGTGCAGGCGAAAACACATACGCATACATAGACTCACCCTAATGTTTGACCTAACCTTGCTCTGAGACTTTAGGATTCAGTGATTAAACCCTTAGGGAAATATCCCCTCCACTGAGAGCAGCCTGGCAGTCATCTCAACACCCCAAAACTAACATGCGCTCATATAAACCTCCCTGTGCATATGTGTGAGTAACTTCAGAATGAAGAGTGTTGTAATAACTACATTTCACCCCTGTGCCTAACAGAACATGGCCAAGGACATGCACGCCAAGTGTGGAGGAAACGGTGTGATTGCAATTGCTTTGTTATACAATGAAAAGCAAAACTCCAAAACTGACAAGCCAGTGAGTTACCTGCTCTTAAGAAAGCCTTTTATAATTGATATTTTTATAAACCCCCCCCCAAAAAACATTCTATTGAAAAATCATATGAATATATATATATATATATATATATATATATATAGGTCCTTCTAAAAAAATTAGCATATTGTGATAAAGTTCATTATTTTCCATAATGTAATGATAAAAATGAAACTTTCATGTATTTTAGATTCATTTCACACCAACTGAAATATTTCAGGTCTTTTATTGTTTTAATACTGATGATTTTGGCATACAGCTCATGAAAACCCAAAATTCCTGTCTCAAAAATTAGCATATTTCATCCGACCAATAAAAGAAGTGTTTTTAATACAAAAAAAAAAAGTCAACCGTCAAATAATTATGTTCAGTTATGCACTCAATAGTCAATACTTGGTCGGGAATCCTTTTGCAGAAATGACTGCTTCAATGCGGCGTGGCATGGAGGCAATCAGCCTGTGGCACTGCTGAGGTGTTATGGAGGCCCAGGTAGGGCTGGGCGATATGGCCAAAAAAAATTATCACGATAATTTTTTTTAAATCAGTCGATATCGATAATTATCACGATAAATGTAAAATCTTTATTTCTTTCAAGTTTAAAGGCAGATTTTTGCTCCTAAGTGAAAGTTGTAGAAACCAGAGCATTAATTGTGGTTTTAAACTACTCTTTATTGTCAGAACATCAACATATCATGACAAACACTTGCCATTTCACAAATCTCAGGTAGAACATTCAAACATTTGTCATTTTTCTTTAACAAAATATATAACTGAATAGAAAACTATATTTCTTAGTTTCTGCGTGCTAATGGGGGATATTGTTTCAAGTCTTGAAACAGGTTTTTATGACTGACTTTGATGGTCCGTATCTTCAGCACAGTTTGCAGTGCAGGCTGCAATATTAATATTACATGTTTTGTCTTGAAATGCATATTTGACAGTGAGTTGACTGTAAATCTGCATCCTAACTCAAGCTAATACTACTACTGGTATGTTAAATTTTTTAACATTAACATCTGTTAAAAAAAAATTTAACAACCACATTTTTATTTGGTAAAATGTAATATTTTGACTGTTTAAGTTTTATTAAAATTAACCATTGGTCATCCAGTATCATGCATTTAGATCATGATAACCACAGATAAAACCAGGCATAGCCTATAGCACCTCACATCATGGCAAAATGTAACTTTATGGTTTCTATGGTATTTGTATGAAAAACAGTAGCCTAAATACATGATTAAATACTGTAATTATATTCCATTAGTCATCTAATACATTTTGTACATTAATTATATAATACAATTCAATATGTATATCCCACATTTCATGGTGCAGTTAATATTACTAGGCTAACGTTACAGTTAATCCATGGTAAACGATGGGAATTTATAGACGGAAAAGCCTTCTGACTGAAAAGCCTTGACTGAATCGTTGCGCACAGTGTCTCCTGTTTGTCAGCGCTGTTTCATCTGCCTTTAAACTGGTTTAAATCACTGAGACATTTGTGTTCATCGCTGAATTCAAGCGCTTCTCACTTGATCTCGTGAGCGAGGCCGATCAGAATAAACCATAGACAGTAAAAGAAACGAGTAAACGCATTTGCTCTAGTGAGCTTGCGATGCGCTGCCTTTTGGACTTTGAGCCGAGCGGATTAACGGTCCGTGTGGCGCGCTGTTCAAATGAGTTTCGTTCCGCTTTTTGCGCATAAACATTATCGAACATTTATCGAACTCTTGATATCGTTTTATCGAGAAAAATTATATCGCGATAATTATCGTTATCGTTTTATCGCCCAGCCCTAGGCCCAGGATGCTTCGATAGCGGCCTTAAGCTCATCCAGAGTGTTGGGTCTTGCGTCTCTCAACTTTCTCTTCACAATATCCCACAGATTCTCTATGGGGTTCAGGTCAGGAGAGTTGGCAGGCCAATTGAGCACAGGTTTTGGCACTGTGAGCAGGTGCCAGGTTGTGCTGAAAAATGAAATCTTCATCTCCATAAAGCTTTTCAGCAGATGGAAGCATGAAGTGCTCCAAAATCTCCTGATAGCTAGCTGCATTGACCCTGCACTTGATAAAACACAGTGCACCAACACCAGCAGCTGACATGGCACCCCAGACCATCACTGACTGTGGGTACTTGACACTGGACT